>OX344723.1:81812481-83012481 GCA_947034835.1 Ballota nigra
TGTAATCCCGCCGAATTTGCGACGGAAAGGTGGTCCGTCGCAAATGTTTTGCTTAGAATTTGCGACGGCGTCTGTCTCAAATGGGTGCAAAACGTCGGCGTTTTATGTCTCCGTCGCTAAATTCTGTCGCAAATTTGCGACGGGCTTCTCTTGCCGTCGCAAAATCGGTCAAAATTGACCAACTGACGAAATCCGTCGCAAATGGTTGAAAAGTCCGTCGCAAATTGCCTAATTTGTGATGGATATACGTCCGTCGCAAATTTCCCGTCGCTAAACACCGTCTTTTTTGTAGTGTCAATTGTTATAATAATATTTTCTTTACAGTCCAAAAAAATATATATATGTTCAAGCTTGTTTGATATATTTGCAGAACCGAGCTCAAACGAGTTTTTAAATGATATCGAATTGAGTATCGAATAACTTGATTTAATTTTCAGTCCTAACTTCTACAATCATTTACAATATTTGTTCTTATTATTTACAAACAATAATAAATAAATAAACTTCGTATATGAGAATTGAAAAAAAAAAAAAATTGCCTAGCGAAATTGGGGTTGTTTATGAGAAATGAAATTTTGTATTTTTATACTTACTACATGGAAAAATATATCGAACATCAGACCTCAATTCTAAAGAACATTAAAGAACAATGACTCGGGGGCGCTTGATTAGCAATTCTTCAATGGTAATGAGAATGAAAATTTATTTCCATCTATGCCCTCATAATAAAAATGATATGTTAGGGGAAGAAGTGTTCCAATCGTGACACCATTGCTAGTGTCATGCCCCAATTTTAGAATAGAAGTTGACAACAAATGGTTGTTGGTGGAGGAAGAGAGGTGTGATTGAGGAGTATGATTGTAGGAAGAGAATAGGGTAATCAAGATGGAGTAGTGATTACCTTATTTAGGAGATGAGGTAGTGATTTTATTCTCATGAACCATGCTAATTACACTAATTTTCAATCTCATTCTCATTACCATTGAAAAGCTGTTAACCAAACGCCCCCTCAATTTTTAAAAACAAATTTGAGATAATAATTTTAACGTAAAAAAAACATACAAAACCCAACATTCAAAAGGAAAAATCTACGCACGCACAAAAAGTCAGTCAAATTAATTAAAATAGATAACCTCAAATCAAATACACATTTTTTTTGCCATTTTGTTGAATCAACACCAATATAAATAAATTCACGTTCTAAATCCACCCCACTTGTTTGGATGAAAATATTCAATGCTGTGAATTTTAAATCCACAACATACATTTACTCCATTTGTTTTGATAAAATATTTAAATGGACGAATTTCAAATATATATGTTTAATTTTAGTTTAAATTTTGAGAATTTCAACTATTAATACCATGTCATTTGAAATTCACAAATTTTTAAATTTTTTAAATGAATTTATCCAAACACACCGTAATATACTTAAAAAAAAAAAAAAAAAAAAAATCAACACTACCATTACAAATTAATTGCAAATCGTAAAGCTGAAGGGAGGGTGAGCAATAAAACAGTTAATGGGACTTAACATAAAGGTAAATGGGCGGGCCCTTATCATCATGTGTTGGGAAGCCCACTCATTCTTCACTTGTCATCTCACAATTCACAATATTCACTGCCCTAATTATTGTCCCTTCTCTGCCCCTCTCTTCTCTTCTCTTCTCTTCACAAGGTATCTCCATCACATCATCATACTTGATTTTTGTATGCATGATACATCGTTATCAACCAAATGCTAAAACGAATAGGAGAGGAGTAATCGGGGACAAATCCAGGAATTTTTTTATGGCGAACACACAAAAAAAAGTACAAATATAAATTGATTGAGAAGTTATATTTAATTATACGATATCTAATTTGAATTACCGTTATAATTTATTGTTTCATCGACTGAATTATCAAGAGAAAATTTTCACTACGATTTTAGTACCATGTTCGAAAATTGTAATTTAATGTGTATTTTAATTGAACTATTTATCCTATTTAATAAATTTTACACTTTTTTTTTATACAAAAGTGATTATTATCGTTTTAAAAAAAATTCACTTTTACAATAATATATTTCTTGTGGGGGGACTACTATTGCATTTTACTCCCAAATTGTGAACTTGGGAGTGGGGATGTGTGGGTTGTGTGAGGGATTGAAATTTGTGATAATATTAATTTATAATTTATACTCCCTCCGATCCAAAAAGATTGATGCTTTAACATTTGTTGTTAAAATTAAGAATTAATGTATATTGACAAATATACCCTCATAATTCCTTAATTACAGCTCCTAATAAATTTATTAAAAGTAAAATTCAATATGAGTGAGATTTTTTTGGGAATTGATTAGGGGTATAATGGAGAAGTAGAGTAAAAAATAAGTAAAACATCAAATATTTTGAAACAAAAAATCTACCCTAAAACATCAATCATTTTGAATCGGAGGGAGTATGCTAATAGTAAAAATAGGGTCATGTGTTCATGGGACACGTGGGTACGTCCTTGAACTTCGGAGTAATGAAGTTTTAAGCCCCTCACTTATTAATTTTAAGTTTTATTGAATATATTATCATTCTTTTATGATGTTGTATTGAACTAGAACTATTGAGAAGGGTAGCCGCGGCGGACCGAAAATTTGGCGGTGAGACTAAAAAACTCTCAACCTGGTTGGACCACGACTTCAAGCGGGCCAATCCATCTATTTATTTAAAAAGAAGTATTGTAAAAACTCTAACACATACTATAGAGTGAAAATATTTTATACATGAACTATTGAAAAATATTAATTGTTTTCACTGAAAAACATTAGTTATTTACTACCTTCAATGATTCATGTATAAAACAATTTCATACTATGCTACTCAAAACTCTAATACATAAACATCAAAATAAAATGTAATCAAATAATTACCTTTGAAGTTTACAAATTTTCTAGACAATGCGTTATTGTTCTATTGATGTGTGTCATTCATGTGACATCTTAATGATGAGTCTAATTAAAAAATGTAATGACATAGATTCGAACCTTGAACCTCTTGCATAATTTTTTTAGTAGTAGTTACCAACTGTTGGTGATCGGTTCTAATCGCGTGGATTAGTGGTTGTTTTTATCCTGTTTTGGGACCACCAAAGAAGATCGTGTGATTGATTACTACCGTTTATAGTAAATACGGAAGATCGGGTTATAAAATTGTAAATATGTGTATTGTATTCGTATTTATTTCGTATGTGTGCGTTTGAAGGTGTTTGAGTGTGTGCATGGGAGAAATTTGTGTATTTGAATTTATTTTTATTAATGGAGAGCAGCTTATTTATATTAACTACCAAGTAGGTGGTGTACATGACCTTTGGACTTACTAGCTTGCATGCTTGACATGTGTCCTTTAACTACACTTGACCTTATCTAAGCTGAAACTTAGTTACAAAGTCTTGTTTTTGGTCTTATCACGTCTGTAAAGCTGTTCGTCATTGATTACATAATGGTTCTTCATTGGCACATCCTCTTTATTTGTTGTTCGCTCAATGGATTAATGATTTGTTAGTTGTTCTCCCATAAGCTCTTCATAGATTAGCTTCTGGATCTCTATATTTGGAGTTGTTCGCATAATACCTATTCGTCAGCTGTGGGCGGTTGGGTGACATACACTCCTATGAATAGTTTATACACCTCCCTTAATTACACATGTTCATCATCCATGTCTTAGTATAATCTGGGTATGTATGGGGTTCAACACCTGTTCGCCAAAATGTTGGTCGTCAAATTTGTTGCCAGTCGTCGGATATAACACATTTTCTAGTTCATACACCACTTTTTGATTACTCTGGCTAATTATCTGTAGGTGATTTGCTTTGCTTCTTAACCTCCATTTAGGCTTTAATACTTGTTCGCATAATCATGCTTGATGTTCGCCTATCAACCCCAACTAGACTAATTTAAAAGTTTTTATATGCTTTGAATAACTATTTAACTTATGTCCATAAAGGTTAGTATTAGATAATCCATTGTAAATTTATCAACTTATATATTTCATTATATTGATGAATTGATTAACTAAATTTTAATAATTCTAATTACGTGAAAATTAATATTTTAGTTAAATTATTCATATTTTCTTAAAATCAAAATAATTTTATTTTTATTTATTTAATCTTATCATATTAATAAGCATCAGGCCTTCAATTGCACGATGCACCTGAATTGCACGGAAAACTCCATATTAGTATAATAGAAAATATGAGATATTCAACATACTATAATATGTTTGAAAGAAAATATATTATATGCAAATGTATACAATATTAAAAAAAAAATAACTATACTTGAAGTATTTAATATATATATATATATATATATATATATATATATATATATATATATATATATATATATGATAAGTCTCTTGTGCATTAGGTGCAATACACAATTCAAGTGTACTTTTAAAATGTTATGGTTGTTTTTACGAAACATTTAGTGTTGTTTACATTGAACAATAATGATTGGATAACCCTAATTGTCCTATATAAACAACTCGTATTATTCGATATAAATAAATTGTCTAAAAATATATTAAATTGCAGGGTGCACCTGATGCATACAAAACCTTCATATATTTAAAAAAAAAAACTTATTTCAACCCATGTATTACGTGGGTTTATATTCTAGTTAAAGCAATATTATCTTGCATATTCATTAATCATAATAATTTATAAATATATTCTCCTATCAATTAAATTCATCCTTATAGACATAAATATTTATAAAATATTCTTAAAAATGAAGTTATAATTGTTAATAATGTATTAAAAATAAAAAAATTGGAGGCGAACTAGCCCACCAAAGCTCGCGACAACAGATTAGCCCATTTAAATTTGCCTCTACCTAGGTAAGAAAAGATCGACTCAACCCTGAGCACATTATATTGAACTAGAGTAAGTCTTGTATGAGACCGTGTTATAGCATGAGACAATGAGAATTAGTGTAACTAGGGCACTGACTCATTAACACTTTGGTAGAGGTAGGTGTTAATTTGTGTGGTCTTCATGCCATGAGACGGTCTCATATAAGTTTTTACTTATTGAACAATCAATTTTTAATTATTATTCACATTGATTTAATTATTAATAAAAATTATTCCCCAAAATAGAGTAATAACCAAGTTAAAGTTTATATGACACTACAAATACACACAAGAAAACTAGAATCATAATTACTCATATTAAATCAATGGGGAGGAGCCAAATGCATTTAGAGTTTTTTCAGAGATCAAAGCAAGAATATGGACGTGTATTGGAGCAAAAGAAATTAACTTTAGTTATTTTTTTTTATTGGAATAGAAACCCAAGAACGTGTTTTCAAAATTTGCTGTAGTGTTGGATTATTAGCAAATGCTCTGATTTTATTGTAAGAGTCGGAAGACTACTTGTTCTCCAATTTTTATTATAAAATTGAAACAAATTTATTAAGAAAAAAAATTGAAACAAATTTATTGAGAAAAAAAAAAAATCCTTATAGAGATAATGTCATAGAGACACACTTTTTAAGATATAATTTCAAAAAATCACCTTAAAAATCCCGGTTTTCAAATAACCCTATGAGCCGAGCCGAACTCGCTATTTCACTCGTTAATGTTATCGAGCCGTGTCGACTTCGGCTCGCTCGGTTCAAATGGTAATGGAGACACAAAAAATTGATTGAAAAAAATAAAAACTCTATATAAGGAGATATACAAAGTGTCGAGCTAGATCTCAATTCAATTTAAGTATGCTTTCGTATTTACTTTGCTCTATTTGAATCATTGGAATAAAAATGTGATTCCCTAATACGTAGTGAGGTGTTCTTTGAACAAAATTCTTGTGTAATTGTTATCAGGGCCTTTGGGGTCAGGGATAAGGATGAAATAAATAAATAAATAAATTATTTGGTTGAGAGATATGATTTCAGAACAATGACTTTCATATTAAAAGGCGAGAAATCCCAATCACCATCTTTTGGAAACTATACCTTCCATTCCCTTCCTAAGAATCAAGATTCATGTTTATATTTTTTTACTTTGTCTTTGGTGCTCCAAATTATTATTTTTTAAATATTATAGTATATATAACCTTCATTAGATTATTAATTTTCTAATTAAAAAAGTGGTAAGTTCTTATTAGCTTGAAACCACGAGTTTGAATTTTTTCACAAATTCGCCATGTGGCGAATCTCCGCACCTGCACCCATGCAATATTCGATATAGCATAGTAATAATTTTTAAAAAATCTATGTATCATATATAGATTGTCATATCAACATGTAAAGTTAGAATTGAGATAGGATCAAATGTTAATTTTTGGAAAACTAATCGAGATAGAATCGTTTTACTCACGGATTAGATGATCTTAATATATTTAAAATTTCAAAATTGAATTTTGGTGAGTGAAAAATAAATACGTAAAAATGAGACGTCACATCCCATTTGTTGAGACTTAGTAAAAATACTAAGTATGAAAAATGAGAAATGGTCTTATCTCACATTGGAAAGTTAGGAAAGAATTTTCTAGTATATATATGGAAATAAGTTCATGGTATCCATATAGACTCATGAGATCCTAACCCATGGACCACATGCGCGTAGGCGTCCGCGCCAGGGTCTGAGACTTGGTCTTGGTTTTTTACAATTGGACTTTGATGATCCATCTTATTTTTTTTATACCAAATAATTGATTGGGTCGAATGATAAGTTTTTTTTATTTTGAATTTGAACTGGTCAGTGCTTATCCTTTAAGCCTCGATCAGTCTAATCTTTAGATACGAAGAATGTGGAAGTTTCGTACTCCTTAAGCAGAGGAAGTTTCGAAAATCGTGCAATTAATCCCTCCGGTATCTCCACCATTCGGAGTGTGTTTTCGTGCTTATATATAACACTCATTCTGCATCCAAAAATTTACAGAGTAAGTTTTATATGAAAATAGCTCGTGATAAGCTTACCATGAAATTGTTTTAAAGTATCGAATATTTGACCAGGAGTATCGATAATCTCACCAGGAGTATCATTAATCTGGGTTCAAATTTTTTTACAACAATTATAATATAATAATACCACATACCCAGATTAATGATACTTCTGGTGAGATTATCGATACTCCTGGTCAAATATTTTATATTTTAATATAGTTTCATAATAAGCTTATCATGAACAATTTTCCTATAATACTTTGCCAAATTTACAATGTTTTCTGTATATGAAAACCCTTTGCATACTTTTCATCCATCCTTAGAGTTAGTTCTTCTCATAAGTCTGTTTCGTTCGCTGTTCCTCTATATCAGTAGTGCTACCGGTATAGAGACGAGAAACCGTTGTACCTTTGGAAGCATTACGCCGGTCCTGTGAGCACTACCCTTTAATGAAAACAATCGATATTTTTGAAAATTAATACTTTTCATAAAAACAATTAATATCATTTAATAAAATAACTAATAACTTTCAAATAAGTTTTATGATGAAAAGTGTTCATACAATTAAAAAAATGGACCTGGAGAGTCTAGAAAATGAATATTTAAAGAGATTGAGCGAAAATATGAGAAGAAAAAAAAAATGATGTACGTATATGAAATGCGACATCACATTTGGGATGTTGGTTTGTCGATGTGTTTTTTTATTACGACTCTCGTTCAAATTAAACGTAAACCGCGTCAAATAAAATGAAAAGATCAATATATATTATTCATAAATAAGTGACTACGCTTTCGGGATAAAAACACACACATATATATAATGAATTTAGATTTAAAAAAAGAAAAGAAATTAGCATAAGGTGTAAATAATAAACCATACATATTTAATTAAATGTGTAAATAATAAATTCCAAATTCAAATGAATTTTTTCAAAATATCAGTTGACCGGTATTAACTATTCCTACTTAACAATATTAATTATTTTGAATAAAAGACGAAATAGAATGACTCGAGTTACCATTTAACTCATAAAAAAATTTAATAGTTATTCAAGTGCAATTCAAGTGCATGGTCAAATAGTGTAACCAAGTGTTATTCAATAATTCTCTGCACAAGTAATTTTTTTTATTTTTTTTATTTTAGAACGACGGCCTTCTTTCAGTTTTTCTTCAAACTAGTGTTTCTCCCGTGCGATGCACAGATTGAATATTATAAAAAAAAATGCGAAATTGCATAATGAATTATATAAAAAAAAGGGATTATATATTTGTAAGTCCCGTAACTTTGCACTGTTTTGAATTTGATCCACATGAATTACATGTTTTGATATTGGTCCTGTAAGTTTGAGATTATTTTGATTTTAGTCTTTTTACCTTGATTTTTTTATATTGGTCCTGTAAGTTTGAATTTTTTTTAAAAAAATTGGATTACACGTTTTAATTTTGGTCCTATAAGTTTTAAAAGGACTAAAATAAAAAAACTTCCAAACTTACGGGACCAATATCAAAACGTGTAATTCATGTGGACCAAATTCAAAATAGTGCTAAATTACGGGACTTACAAATATATAATCTCTATAAAAAATTAAATTAACTAATCATACAATTTTCAAGTATGTATTAAATTCACAACAAATACTAAAATTTATAAAATAATTTTAATATTTAACATAACTTATATAGTCTAAATAAAAATTATTTAAATTCAATCCATCATACTCCCTCCGTCCCACCATTATTTGCACACTTTCCTTATTCGTCTGTCCCAAAATTATTTGCACACTAAAAAAAAGGAAACATTGATTTGCGTGCACATTCACAATAATATACCCATATTTACCCATATACCACTACTTTACTCAAAAAGTTAATTTTTCTTAAAATGTGTGTCGTCCCACCTATGCAAATAATGGTGGGACGGAGGTAGTATATAGTTAAAGTCCATTAAAAAAATAATTTAAAATTAATAAAATAAATATTTTAAATATGATTTTTTCTTTTTATAAGTGCAATATATATGTTAAATTAAAAATGTTCAAAAAATAATTTATTTGATATATAGTGTGTTGAAAATAAATTTAAAATTAATAGCTTAAAGATTTTTGGAATTTTTGGTGGAAAATAAAAAATAAAAAAAATAGTAAAGGTAATACACTCTCTTTAATGGAGAGTGAGACTCACTATTGCACTATAAAGCAAGTGGACTTCACTTACTCCAATAATAACAACGCTTTCTCTCTCTTCACTTCTACTTTTATATATACTAGTGTTGTTAATGGGCGAACAATGGAGTGATTAGTAAACAAAAAGAGATCATTAGACTCAGTAACAGGATAAAAAATGGAAGGAGCTAGCAACTCCGTTGGGCGAGCAGCTTTGCAAAGAACAACTGTGCAAGCGGCCCAAACCAAGATCAATTCGGGCGAACAACTTCGTGATGAAGCGAGCAACATTGTAAAACGATCCCAAGCAAGGAGCGAACAGCTCGGAATGCAAACTACCACAACATCCAACGAAGACGTACAAGCGAGCAACCAGTCACCGTCGAGAGCATCTCAGTAGTGCCAAAGACCAAGTACAACATTGGGAACTCCAAGAGTCACTAACTTAGATATGGTCCAAGTGTCTTAACACTTGGCACCCATCTAATGAGCAATAGTCTAGATGTTGTACAAGTGTCCTAACACTTGGCAAAGATCCAATGGTTAAACCACCAAGATGGTGACACATGGCCTCTTTGTATGTCTATAAATACCCCATTCATTTGCATGAAAAAGGGAGAGGACAATTCAATAAAATAATCAAACTCTTGCAAATTTATTTCTTGAATATTACTTAATCAAAATTCCATGATCTTAGATTTTGTTTGATGATCTTAATGAGGAAAAACAGCCACTAATCATCATCGATTACAAAAAGGTCATCAACAAGTGTTTCTTCTGTGTGATGCACGGATTGAATATTATAAAATTTAAATGAGAAATTGCATAATGAATTATATAAAAAATTTAAATTAAGTAAATTTAATTTCATAAACCAATTAATATGTAAAAATTATATTGTATATTATGTGAGTATTACAACTATTTAATTAATCATACAATTTTTAATTATGTATTAAATTCATAACAAATACTAAAATTCATAAAATAATTTTAATATTTAACAAAACTTATATACTTATATAGTCTAAATAAAAATTATTTAAATTCAATCCATCATATATAGTTAAAGTCAATAAAACACTTAAAAATAATAAAATAAATATTTTAAATATGATTTTTCTTTTTATATGTATAGTATATATGTTAAATTAAAAATATTTAAAAAATAATTTTGTTGATACCTAGTATATTGAAAATAAATTTAAAATTAGTAGCTTAATTTTTTTTGAAATTATTGGTACAAAAAAAAAAAAAAAGATAAAGTTAATACACTCTCTTTAATGGAGAGTGAGACTCACCATTGCATTACAAAGCAAATGGATTTCACTTGCTCCAATAATAACAATTTTTTCTCTCTCCTCACTTCTATTTTTATGTATACTAGTGTTTCTCCCGTGCGATACACGGATTGAATATTATAAATTTTAAATGCAAGATCGTATAATGACTTATATAACAATTTTAATTTTAATTTATTAAATCTATAATTTAATTAATATGTAAAGAATATATTATATATATGTGAGCATTATAATTATTTAATTAATCATACAATTTTCAATTATATACTAAATTCAAAACTAATACTAAAATTCATAAAATGATTTTAATATTTAACAAAAATTATGTAGTCTAAATAAAAATTATTTAAATTCAATTCATCATATATAGTTAAAGTCAATAAAAAAACACTTTAAAAAAATAAAAAAAATATTTTAAATATTAATTTTCTTTTAATATGTGCAGTATATATATAAATAAAAATGTTCAAAAGATAATTAATTTGATATAATGTATTGAAAATAAATTTAAAATTAATAACTTATAGAATTTTGAAACTTTGATTCAAAAGAAAAAAAAAAAGAAAATGGTAAAGTTAATTCACTCTCTTTAATGAAGAGTGAGATTCACCATTGCACCATAAAGCAAATAGACTTCACTTACTTTAATAATGACAACTTTTTCTCTCTCCTCACTTCTATTTTTATATATATATATAGACTAGTATTTCTCCTGTGCGATTTTAAACGCGGGATTGTATAATGAACGATTATTAAACAAAATTTAAATTAAATTTATTTTATCCATAAATCAATTAATATGTAAAAATTATATTGTATATATGTGAGTATTATAATTATTTAATTATATATTAAATTCACAACAAATACTAAAATTCATAAAATTATTTTAATATTTTTAAAACTTATACGGTCTAAATAAAATTTATTTAAATTCAATCAATCATATAGTTAAAGTCAATAGAAAACACTTAATAATAAAATAAATATTTTAAATATGATTTTTCTTTTTATTTGTGCAATATATATGTTAAATTAAAAATGTTCAAATGACAATTTAATTTGATATATAATGTGTTGAAAATAAATTTAAAATTAAAAAGTTAAAGAATTTTGAAATTGTTGGTGGAAAGTAAAAAAGAAAAGAAATTGTTAAAATTAATCCACTCTCTTTAGTGGAGAGTTGCTCCAATAAATACATTTCTTTCTCTCTCCCCACTTCTATTTTTATATATATAGATATAGATAATCTGAGTTTAGTGTTTAATCCTTTTTTTTTTTAACAGTTTGAATCCTGATCATTCTTGTAGGATTCGATCGATTGGAACTCCAACTTCATTTAACTACATATATGTTGTTGAGTAATTATATACTCCCTCTATATACAGGTTTGTTGCATTTTTTATGATTATTAAGAAAATATATATAATATGTACTAAAAAGTAAGAATATTATGTTAAATCAAGTACAATATAAATTGTTCTAAAAATATTACATGTGTATGTTAAGAATATAGATAAAATTTATTATTTTTATCGGACAATACACAAAAGTGCCCAAAATTTAAGGGGGCACTTGATTTTTGCCCCTTTTTTTTTCAAAAGATGTATATTGCCCAAAAAATGTTGGCGAATGGTTGGCACACAGGTTGACATGAGTGCCAACCCCTTTGCCAACATTTTTTGGGCAAAAAACATCTTTTGAAAAAAAGGGGGCAAAAATCAAGTGCCCCCTTAAATTTTGGGCAATTTTGCTTTTCTCCCTATTTTTATTTTAAAAAATAAGACTATTTTTTATGGACAGATAAATAAGACAACCAATTTTTTTTTTTTTTTAGAAGAGTAGGTGTTGTATGAGACTGTCATGAGACAATGAGAATGTGTATAAGTAGAATATTGACTCATTAACATTTTGATAAGGATGAGTGCTAATTTGTATTGTCTCATACAATTTTTTGTGTTTTTAGAAAATATTGTCTTGGGTTTAGAGCGCACATCCAACATACTTTCTCATCGTAAATTCGTCATTGCATTTATCAAATGATTCAACTCAAGCCTAAAAGCTTAGAATTTTTCTGAAAAAAAAAAAAGGAATCAAATATGTAGTATTAGTAGGTCATCGGCCGACCCACTGACCCGCGTTCGTGGTCAGCAGCCAGCAGCCGATCCGATTCAATCTAGGCAGATTGTTTTTTTTTTTTAAATAGTGTGAAAAGACGTAGTTTCACTTGTGAATTAAAAAAAATGTAATCAAAATTCAAAACACTAATGACTGAAGAGATGAAGGGGCAGACCCAAATTGAGAGAGAAGAATCGGCCCGATTACTTCGCGCCTATGTAGTCCACATTCGTTGAATAGCAATATGGAGTATGATTTCTACACTCTTAGTGTGGCAGGGAGCTTTGGATCATAGTGGCATCGCTCATTTAGAAAAGAAAAGGACAGTTATTGGGTTAAAAAATCGTGTATCTGCACAAATTCGACTAACCTCATCCTCTTATTTTCTTCTACTTTCGTACGTATTTGCTTTTTACATTCTCCTTTTTCACCATTATTATTTTCTAAACCGTAAATTCATATTAAAAAAAAATTAGCGGAGTTAGATCAGATCAGGTCGGATTTGGTGAATTTTTTCCAAAATCTTGTGCAAGTCTAATTCCAGAATTTTTGCTATCCATTTGTGTTAAACTGTTATTATATGGGTAAATGCATGTTATCGAAGGGCAAAACGTGTGTTACTATTAGACTAAATGTTGTTTTTTCACTAACTTTTGTGTGTTTTTACTGAAATAAATATTTTTCTATACAATATAAGAGCAAGATATGTGTTATTAACTATTCAAATATTGATTTTCACTGTAATAACACAAATGTATTACTCAATGAATAAAGATGTGTTTTGCACAATTACACAGAAGCACCCTCCTAGGTTGTGTTACCATAAGAAAAATAATATGTTACTATAAAAGTAAATTGTTGGTGATCAAATTTAATCGGGTGGATTAATGATTGTTTTAGTTTGGTTTAAGATCACCAATCAATTTCGTGTGATTGATTACCACCATAAATGATAAATCGAAAGCTTGAGTTACAAAAGTCGAAATCGTATTAATTTCGTATATGCGTGCGTTTAGGTGTTTAAGTGTGTGTTTTTGGAGTATTTGTGAATTTGAACTTATATTATTGAGCTGGATAACAACTATTTATAGAGACTAGCAAGTAGGAGGTGTCCAAGACTCTTGGACTTCCTAGCTTGCATGCTAGACATGTGTCCTTTGTGTTGATAGGCGAACATCATCCAGCATGGAGCGAACAAGAATTAAGGGCTTGAACAAAGAAAATCAGGATTGGGGTGCATCTACCAATCCGGAAGGTGTATAAAATGACGAACAACTCCATCAACGAACAACTAATAGGCGAACAGGTATTAAGACCCGAGACCAAGAATGAGCCAACTGCGAAGTCGTCAATGACGAACAACTTGGTCAAACTATGACACAACAGACAGTCAAGGTGTGTACTAGTGAACAAATGACTAAAATCCCAAAGCCAAGCTAAATAAAGCCAAAAGGCGAACAACTTCCAAAGTACAATCTCCAGAGGCGAACAACTTTCAGTTGGAGAATCATCAAGATCCGTCAAGCCGACCTAAGCGAACAACAATGAGTCCGAGATAAGACCAAAGAAGACTTTGTAACTAAGATTCAGCTTAGATAAGGTCAAAGAGACACATGTCAAGCATGCAGGCTAGGGAGACCAAGAGTCAGGAACACCTCATGCTTACTAGTCTCTATAAATAGTTGCTCTCCAGCTTAAGAAATACAAGTTCAAATTCATAAATACTCCCAAAACATACACTAACGCACCTAAACGTACACACATACGAAATTATCCCGATTTCGATTTTCATATTTACAAGTTCATAACCCGAACCTCGATTTACCATTTACGGTGGTAACCAATCACACGTAATTGATTGATGATCTTTAAACCGAACTTAAACAGTCACTAATCCACCCGATAAAAATTGATCACCAACACTTTGACCTTTGTTTGACCTTATCTAAGCTGAATCTTAGTTACAAAGTCTTCTTTGGTCCTTATCTCAGACTCATTGTTGTTCGTCTAGGTCGGCTTGATTTGTCCAGAAAGATCCTCCAACCAAAGTTGTTTCGTCTTTTGAGGATATGACTTCAAAGTTGTTCGCCTAGACTTCGTGTTGAGATAAGCTTTGAGAATCTTGGTTCCTTGTTCGTCTTCATACAACTCTTAGACCGGTAGATACGCCACCCTTTGTCAACGTTGTTCGTCATTAGTGTTTTGGAAGAGGGTTCATATCCGGTCTCGGGTCTTAAAACCTGCTCGCCGATGTGTTCGTCGATATTGTTGTTCGTCATTTTATACACAACCTGGATTGGTTTATACACCCCAATCTTGATTATCTTTGTTACATCCTTAATCCTTGTTCGCACAACAATGATTGATGTTCGCCTATCAACAATTGCCCCCTATCCTGACTGGGTGTTGCTACAGACGAGCATCTTTGGGCGAGCAACAGTCGTTAGGATATTTAATTAGTAGAGATTTGGGCGAATATCCCTAACTCTGACGAACAACTTCAGGGCCGACGTTTAGTCTTCTCAAGATCTGGGGGAGTATCCAAGGATGACGTGGGCGGCATAATTACGCGCCGCCCACACGCCTTCATGTTTGTACGCAGGTCCTCGGACTTCCGAGTTTGTTCGAAATAGACCCCGTTTTCCTTCAATTCAGTCCAAATCTTGGAGGAAATTACAAATTTTACCCCATTTTTTGGCCTTAGTATAAATACAGGTGGGAATTGAATTATTTCCCACTTTTTACTTCCTTGAGTCTCCGGCAAATTCCTCATTTTTCCGGCGACCGCTGAGTTTATTCCGGCGACACTTATTGCGATTTTAAGGTATTGAATCTTAATTTTTCATCACTTCTAACTCTTCTTTTCTTCTCTTTTTTTTAAACATCATATTCATAATTCTCCTGGGAGAAATCCATCGGCACCTTCAAAAACTTTGCCGGAAAAATCTTCACCACCCATCCTCCGTCTCAAGAATCAATGTCCTCCCATTCTAGCAGTAAAACCCCATCCCGAGCTCTTGAAGTTGACCCCCTAAGGGTAATTCCGTACGGAGACCAACCTCCTTTCGAAGTATCTTCCGAAATTCGGCAGGAGATTGGTGTACAAGGAGCCGTTGTTGATTCTGGGAATCAACCGGGCGAGGAGGAAACGAACAGTCCTTCTCGTGAGGCGAGTGGATCTGAATCGTCTAGCTCTGATTCCGAGGAGGAAGGGGAGGACCCTGAATTTGACGAGCTTACAAGGGAATTTTTGGAGGGGATCGAATTCCCAAACCCTAGGTATATGGAGAACGAAATCCCTGTAGGAGTTGCTCGCCCATTTGAGTGGCGAGCATATGTGGATCAATACGCGAGCAACTTTCCGACCCCTCAGAGGCGTAAATTTAAGTCTCCTAGGACTAGTTTTCAAGCATCCGAGATTAGGAGTTCTGTCCTTCCAGAGGATCTGGTGGGCATACGGGAGACGTATCAGATTCCTCTGGACATTTTTATGTGGGCTCCCCATAGAAAAGAGCGAGCAGATCGGCCACCTCCAGGGTGTACGGCGATCAATATTCATACTCTTATGGCAGGGCTAAGACTTCCACTTCCACCCATTGTTGGTCGCTTCTTGGAGACGACCAACCTGGCCATTACTCAGATCACTCCTATTGGATGGATGAACCTTCTAGGTGTGATGAGTTTGTTCGCCCTCGAGGGGTATGTTGATTGGATTACCCCAGATGAGGTGAATTATATGATGACCATATCTAAATGCGCAGCTGGTGAGGATGGTTATTATTGCTTGAAGGCTCGCCCTGGATTAAAAATCGTCGAGGGGGTACCGAATAAGATTAGGGATTGGAAACACTAGTTTTTCTTCATTGGGGGCGACTGGCGAGCAGCTGCGAACGAGCATGGGGATAGAATACGGATTCAGACTCCGGATTCCTATGGAGCACTTCATCGTGAGCCCCAAATATATTTTTTAGAAAATACAAATGGGACTAATTTTAACTTTTCTTTTCTTTTATGCAGGTCCTCAGCTTTTAAAGTGGGCGAGCCAAGAAGAGGAGATCAACTCTGAGTTTCTTTTCACGTCTTGCCTCGTTTCTCTTTGCAATATCTATGAGAGGACGGTAGAATATCTGAATCAGGATAAGTGTAAGAAAGCTGCTCGTCTTTACACTTATCCTCATCACTTAGATGCCCGAGCCGAAGTTCCTCCTGGTAAGGTTTCAAGCTTTGCCCTCATTCTTGCTTGCCCTTAAGGATATAACTGCTCGTCTAACTCTTTTTTTAGCCGAGCAGGTGACTGTTACCATCCCTCCCAGCTTTGCTCTCCTAGAATAGAGGGTATTCGAAATGGCGCCACCAAAAGGACGAAGAAAGAAGGGTGATCCGTCTTCCAAGGTATTGGCGATGACCAACAAGGCCTCTACTACCGAGCAAACCCAATGGACAACTCTTCCGCCGAGCTCATCGCCTACCCCGGCCCCTGCCTCCTCTCCTCACGGTTCTAAAAGGCTGAGGAAAGGTGATGGCTCGTACGTATCCCAGCTACACTCCACCACCGACAAGGAGAAGTCCAAGGTGGGAGGGACTTCTGGTCGCCTGCCTTCTGTCGAGGCTGCTCGCCATTCTCCTACTAATGAGAGAGGAGGAAAATCGAGCAAGGATAGGCACACTCCTCCTCGCGGACCTGAGGACATCACCTATCTCGGGTGGGACAGAGCCAAATTCGCCGAGTAAGGATTCTCCTTTAAACTCTTCCAAGAACTGAATAAGTTAAAGATTTACTAAGTCTCGAAACTTTTTTGTTCACAGGTATCGGGCTAATGACCACCCAGGACGAGCAGATGTGATCCACCAATACGCATGCTCGAAAACCCCGGCGAACATTCGTGACATCCCTGATGATCATGTTCGTCGGGCGACTGAAATAGTTGCTCGCGCCTGGTCGAGGCCTTTGAACAAAGCCGTCCTTGCCCAAGGGGCCATTGATAACTTTCATCTGTCAATGATGCAAGCTGCCAACTCCCTCGTGTCTGCTCAACGGGGAATGGCTCAGGTGGTGGAACTGGAAGAAGCTGCTCGCCACCACGCTGCCACTGTTCGCCAACTTACCGAGGAAAAAGACACGATGGCGAACAACTTCAATGGCCAGATTGCTCGGCTCAATAACCAGCTTACCATCTACATTGATAATGAGAAGAAATACCTTGAAGAAATTCAAGGTTTATCTGGTGAATTGGGAGGCAAAGATGCCCTGCTCGGTGAAGAGAAGAAAAAATTGTCTGCGGCCGAGCAGAAGATTGCCGAGCTCGAAGCGGAAGTTGCTCGCCTTAGGGATGTGGAGGCCAACACCTTCACCCGCGAACAGCTCGAGGCCGAACTCCAAGCTCGGTCCGCCCCCATCTCAAACTTGGGATATATCTGCGCCTATGCCGATTGCATTCGCATGGCTGACGCGTATGATTTTAAAGACATGGTGGAAGAGATGGGCAAGGACCTGACTGAGTTTCTGGAGCACTATCCCCCGCCGAACAACATTGAGATCCAGTTGAGGGATATCGCCGAGCTGGGGGTCAAGATTGACAACCTTGACCCCAGTATCACCATTACTCGCCCTCCACCTATGGTTGATGAGGGCGAGCAGGAAGAGGAGCCAGCTGTCGCAGACGAGCAAACTGCTAGAGAGAGGGAACAGAAAGCAGCCGAGGATATGGCTAGAGATATGATCGTTGACCCTCCTGCCGATCAAACCCAAGGCCCTCCCCCTGCCGAGCAGCCATAGATTTAGGACTTAGACTAATCTTTATTTTGTAATAGCTGTTCGTCTTTTGTAGTACACTTCCTCTAGAACTCTTGTACTATTTTTGAGGCTTCAAAGCCTTTATTTAATGAAATGTCTTTCTTTTGTTCGCTAATTTTCTTTATATGTTAATTGCCTTTACATTTTTGTCAATGCTTTCGCAATTATAACATATAATTTTGGGCTTTGTTCGATTTGAACTTTGCCTTTTAATGGAATTTAGGTTTAGCCTTAGATTCTGCTCATCTTAAAAGACGAACAACCTTTAAATGGCTTTGGTCCTTAAAAATGGACTTGTACCTCGAGCTTTTGGACTTTTATTTCAACGAACAACTATGTATACATTGTAAAAAATTTACAAGTGTTGCAAGACTGCTCGTCACTAACATATACAACTTGACGAACAACTTTGAACACTAACTAAAACATGCTCGCTTATAATATTTTTGCCGAGCAACTTTGTCTAAAATTAAAAAGATAAACCAACACTAAAACTATACAATGTGCCGAACAACTTTTCATTCTATACTTAGAAAAATTTTCAAAAAATTAGGCAAGTTTTTGGTATGCCCTATCTGGTTCACTTGCCCCCCAAGACATTTGTTTGCCCAATCAAGAACTTGTTCGCCTCATTGATAGTACTTCTTCAGATGCACAACATTCCAGGAGTATTGGGCCGGCTTGCCTTCCATATCTTTGATATCGTATACACCATTAACGAATTTTTCCGTTATACGATACGGGCCCTCCTAAGTTGGTCCCAATACACCTGGAGGTTGGGCGAGCAACTTTCTTAAAACCAAATCTCCAACTCTGAATTCCCTAATTTTAACATGGGAATTGTAATATCGTTCTGCTCGCTGCTTGTAGGTAGCATTTTTCAGCTCGACACTTAATCTTTTTTCTTCGAGCAAATCCATTTCAGTAGCTAGAGCAGAGTTGTTCGCCTGCTCATCAAAGTTGGTCGTTCTGAATGTGTTGGTCTTTAACTCGATTGGTATTACAGCTTCTGTTCTGAAAGCCATTGCAAAAGGTGTTTCTCCGGTGCTTGACCTGGGAGAAACTCTATATGCCCACAGGACTTCCGGGAGTTCTTCAAACCAACTGCTTTTGCTTTCCGCTAGCCGTACTTTTAATGTATGCTTTATTATCTTGTTCACGGCTTCGACTTGTCCGTTTGATTGGGAATGATAGGGTGTGGAGTAATATTTTTTGATCCCCCACTTCGCACAGAAGTCTCTCAACTCTTTCCCATCAAACTGCGGACCATTGTCTGTCACAATGGTTTGTGGAACCCCAAAGCGACAGACAATGTTATTCCAAATGAAGTTGATCATTTTCTATTGCGTAATCTTTACCATGGCCTCTGCTTCCGCCCATTTCGTATGATAGTCGACTGCCACGATGGCAAATCGAACATTTCCAACACCTACCGGGAAGGGACCAATAATGTCCATCCCCCACCTTACAAATGGCCATGGGCTATAAACTGATATGAGCTGTTGGGCCGGGGTATGAATGTTTGGGGCAAAAATTTGGCATTGATGGTAAGTCTTTGCTTTCTTGATTGCATCCTGGCGTAAAGTCGGCCAATAGTAGTCTTGTCTGATAGTTTTGTACGCCAAGGCTTGCCCCCCCAGTGTGATTTCCACATACTTCGGCATGTATTTCTTCGAGTATTGCTCGTCCTTGCCCCCTAGGCAAACATTTGAGAAGTGGGATTAAGATTCCCCTTTTGTAAAGCTGCTCGCCCACCAGAGTGTATCTAGCGGCTTGCTTTGTTAGTTTGGCAGCTTCAAAAGGGTTGATTGGTTTTTCCCTACTTTCCAAGTATTTGACTATACTTGTTCTCCAGTCTTCTTCTTCACCTGCTTATTCGTCGAGTTGATTGACATTGTAACTTTTTGTTGATGGGTCATTCATCTTTGTAATTATAATGTCTGCCAACTCTGCAGGTCCTTCGCTTGTTGCTAGTCGGGCCAACGCATCTTCTTGCGTGTTGCTTGTCCTCGGAATTTGTTTAATGAAGACTTGTTCTAATAAGGACATCAGGTAAGCAACAATTCACTGATACTCGATCATATGATCGTCTTTCACTTCGTATTCACCTCGGACTTGGTTCACATGTGAGTCACCGAATATTTGTAACCGTCTAACACCTACTGCAAGAGATATGTGGAGACCAGCAATGAGAGCTTCATACTCAGCTTCGTTGTTGGTTGCCATGAAACCAAATCTGACCGCCGAGGTGAATACTTGTCTGTCTGGACTGATCAGAACCACTCCTGCCCCCGAGGCTATGTTGGTTGAAGATTCGTCAACATAAAGATGCCAGGGGTGATCAAGTCCTCTCGTTGGATCTGGTGGGAAGGTTAGTTCGACTATAAAGTTGGTTAATGCTTGCCCTTTGATCGCTATTCGAGAAGCATAGGTCACCCCGAAATGGCTAATCTCTAGTGACCATTTTAGTAGACGACCAGCTGTGTCGGGGCGATGGAGAATCTGTCTGAGTGGGAAAGTTGTTAGCACTTCAACTTGATGATCAAAGAAGTAGAGTCGTAACTTCCTCACACTCATGACAAGTGCGTACGCCAGTTTCTCGGTTGGAGAGTATTTGATCTCCGCCTCATGCAAAGCTTGGCTGACGTAGTAGATTGGTTGGTGAAACTTGCCGTCTTCCGGTACCAGAACAGAGCTGATTGCCACTTCTGACGCTGCCAAGTATAAGTATAGCTTTTCTCCTGGGACGGGTTTTGATAGAATTTTGACATCTCCCAGGTAGTCCTTAAGTTGGTCGAACGCCTTTTGGCAGTTGTTAGTCCATGTAAACTGTCCTTTCTTGATGGCTTCGAAGAATGGACGGCATTTGTCCCTCGATCTGGATATGAACTGATTCAATGCTGCTAGGCATCCCGTAAGTCTTTGCACTTCTTTTATCGAACGTGGTGGTTGCATATCCACGATAATTTTGACTTTTGTTGGATTGGCTTCAATCCCTCGTTGACTAACAAGATGGCCCAGAAATTTTCCAGAATGGACTCCAAAACTGCTCTTCTTCGGGTTCAGCTTCATATTGTAATATCGAAGAATATCGAACACCTGGGTCAAATGCTGAAGATGGTCTTCTTTTCGGGGGCTTTTGATTACGATATCGTCTACATAGATTTCTACCTATTTTCCGATTTGTTCGTCGAACATCTTGTTCATCAACCTCTGGTATGTTGCTCCGGTGTTGATGAGGCCGAAGGGCATTCTCTTCCAACACAACAAGTTTTTGTTCGTATAAAATGCCGTATTCTCTTGATCGTCCGGATGCATCGGAATTTGATGGTACCCAGCAAAGGCATCCATGAATGTTAGCATTTCATGACCTGCTGTGCTGTCCACCTATTGGTCAATATGAGGGAGAGGAAAGTTGTCCTTCGGACACGCTGCATTCAGATCCGTAAAGTCTATGCATAGCCTCCAGGTCCCGTTTGGTGTCCTCACAAGGACTGGGTTTGCTACCCATTGTGGACAGAGTGCTTATCGGATTAGGTCATTGTCTAACAACTTCTTTACTTCCTCATTCAAAGCTTGATACTTGTCTGGGCCATATTTTCTTTGTTTTTGATGGACATGTCTTTTTGCTTGATTGATGTTGAGCTTGTGACAAGCATGTTTTGGATCTATTCCCACCATGTCGGCATGAGACCAAGCAAAAACATCTAGATTTTTACTGAGGAAGTCTTTCATTCGGGATCTGTAAGGCTCAGGGAGCTTAGATCCTATGTACAATTCGAGATCCTGGTTTTCAGGATTAACTTTGAAAGCCTCCAGTTCTTCAACTGGAGTTGCTCGTCGTTTTTGTCCTTTCCAACGAGGGTCAAGTATTGGTCCCTCAGGGTTGAAATCATTTTCGATGCTCATGGGCCCTGCTCCCAGGCGGGGATCTAGATCATCTGTTGGTCTTGATTCATTATTGTTAGTCAACACCTGGCCCTCCAAGTCATCTGATGAATGTTGCTCGTCACCACCCCTTTGTTGTTCGTTAGATGGAAGTTCCCCATGGGTGGTGATGAGTTATTCGTCCAATACTTGTTCGTTAGAGTTGTTCACGTACTCAATGGTCCTCTCGGCCTTATCTCGGAGAGCGACCAAACACTAAGTAAAGAGGAACTCAAATCCGATCTCTTCCTCTTTCGAGTTCCACTTGAGTAACCGGGGACCTGCGAGCAAACAAAAAAAGTTAAATTAGAACTTTATGCAAGGGCGAACAAAGATGACCATACGTTTGATTTACCCATAGGTGGTGGGTTCGAATATACGTTCGGCACCGCCGTGAGGACCAGAAGATGCTCGCCAGTCGCCCCTGATGAAGAAGAAATGCTCCTTCCAATCCCGAATCTTGTTCGGCACCCCTTCCACCAGTTTTAATCCAGCCTGGGCTTTCAAGTAGTAGTACCCTTCCTCGCCCCTCGGACATTTGGTGATGGTCATCAAGTAGTTGACCTCCTCGGCAGTGATGCGGTCGACATACCCCTCCAGGGCGAACAAGCCCATGATGCCAAGCAGGTTCATCCACCCAATAGGGGTTATTTGGGTGATGGCTAAGTTGGTCGCCTCCAGAAAGCGACCAACAACGGGAGGCAGTGGCAACCTTAGCCCCACGATCAGCGTGTCTATGTTGATCACCGTACACCCTGGAGGAGGACGATCAACTCTTTCCTTCTTTTTGGGAGCCCACATGTAGATGTTATGGGGAATTTGGTATGCTTCCCGTATGAGGTTGAGCTCGTCCTTGCGAACAACACTCCGAATTCTGCTTGCCTGGTACTCAGTTCTCACCAAATCCAAAACTTGACGCGGGGGGCAAGGAAAGTTGTTCGCGTGCTCATCGGAATATGCTCGCCAATCAAATGGGCGAGAAACACTAGTGGGAATCTTATTTTCGAGCATCTTAGGGCCTGGAAACCCTATCCCTTCCAAAAATTCAGGGGTAAGCTCGTCAAACTCCGGATCTTCCTCAGATTCAGAGCCGGATGAAGATTGCTCGTCGGAGGAGCTGCTTGTGGCCTCCCTAGCCTCTTCGCCAGATTGGCGAGCACCAAAATCCGCCACTGATCGAACCACCGAATCCACGTCGGGATGCACTTCTGGGGAAACCTCAAACGGCGGTTGTTTGACAAACGGCACGATCGGAAACAAGGGGTCCAATTCTTCCTCCGATCCTTTATTGCTCGAATGGGAGGACATTAGTCTTAGAGAGTGGCTAGTTATTCTGAAAGTATGTTTTTTCAAAACTTCGGTGACAATTCTAGGTAAACAACGGCGGCGCAAATTCTCCCCACAGCGGCGCGAATTCTCCCCACGGTGGCGATGAAGAAAATGGCGAAAGAAAAATGTAGAGAAAGAGAGAAGTAAGAAAAATAACTACCTTGCTTCGAAACTGGAGGCCAAACGCTGAAAAAACATCGTCGGAAAAGCTTGAAGTCGTCGGGGATGGAGAATTCACCGGAGCACTGTAGCAAGAAGCAAAAAAGTGGGAAAATATTTGTTTCCCTCTTCTATTTATACCCCAAGCAAAAAAATAGGGTACAAATCGTAATTTCCAGCAAAATGTGGACTTAATTGAAGAAAAACGGGGTCGATTCCGAGCAAGACTGAAAATCAAAGGACCTATACACAATTATAGGGGCGCGTGACCTTGGGAATGCTCGCACGTGGGCGGCGCGCAATCATACCGCCCACGTTATCCTCGTACATCCCCCAGATCATGGGAAGACGAAACGGTGAACCTGGAGTTGCTCGCCAGATTCAATGATGTTCGTCTGAATCTTCACCAGTATAGTCAGGATAGGGGGCAATTGTTGATAGGCGAATATCAATCATTGCTGGGCGAACAAGGATTAAAGCCTTAAAAAAGGATTATGAAGAACCAACCCCAAATCAAAGATGGTTACCAAAGAAAATCCAGTTAGGGTGCATAAATCAATCCAGGGAATGTATAGACTGACGAACAACTCTACCGACGAACAACATATTGGCGAACAGGTCTAGAGACCCGAAGCCAAATATGGACCCTCCACCAGGTCAATAATGACGAACAACATTATGAAAGATGGTGCATTTACCAGCTTAAGAGGTGTATGGAAACGAACAAAGGACCAAGATCCCAAAGCCAATCTGTGTAAAACACAAAGACGAACAACTTCTGAGCCATAACCTCAAAAGGCGAACAACTTCTATGGAAGAACCATTCTGGATCAACTAAACCGACCTGGACGAACAACAATGAGCCCTAGATAAGACCAAAGAAGACTTTGTAACTAAGATTCAGCTTAGATAAGGTCAAACAAAGGTCAATAGGACACTTGTCAAGCATGCAGGCTAGGGAGACCAAGAGTCATAGACACCTCATGCTTGCTAGTCTCTATAAATAGTTGTTCTCCAGCTAATAAATACAAGTTCAAATTCACAAATATTCCTAAAACACCTAAACGCACACATATACGAAATTAATACGATTTCGACTTTCGTATTTACCATTCCACATCCTGAATCTTCGATTTACCATTTACGGTGGTAATCAATCACACGTAATTGATTGGTGGTCTTAAACCGAAGTAAAATAGTCACTAATCCTATCGGTTAAATTTGATCACCAACAAGAGTGTTGCTCGTCAGTATCCATGTGGTCCTCCTCTATGTCCATCATGTTCTCCAGTATTGATGGTTCATCAGCGGGATAGCTAGTTGTGGCTTCCATCATGGATACTAATGTATGCTTGGCCTGCAACTGCAGGAGACATTCATTGACCTTTCTTTGATCTCCCTTTACTGTGCCTGCCCCACTCGCTGTTGGGAACTTCAAACAATAATGGTAAGTTGAACATGCAGCTTTAAATTCATTTAGGAAAGGTCGACCAAGAAACCCGTTGTAGGTTGATTCCTGATCAACGACCAAGAAATCAACCATTCTCGTTATGTTTTTCTCGGGTTCCTCGACCGTTACAAGCTGAACGGACAACCTAATTTCCCCTAACGGGACTGTTAAAGCATTTCCGAAGCCTAAAATTCTGTGATTTGAAGGTCGGATGTAGCCCGAGTAGTCTCCAAGTTGATCAAGCGTCTTTTTGAAAAGAATGTTGGTGTAGGCTCCGGTGTCCACCAACAATCTGTATACTCTGGTCTCCATAATCTTGGCACAGATTACGAGCGAATCATTATGGGGGGTCAAGATCCCCTCCAAATCCTTCTCGGTAAAGGTCAATTCTGTTGTTTGCATGATGGATGACTTAACCCCCATTCCCTGTACTTGATCGATCGCTCGCAATTCGACTTTTCTTTTTCGGTTGGTGATCGGCGGTCATCCATCAGAACATCCTCCCGCTGGTTCTGCGGGTTCCATCATGTATAGGTCTTCAAGTGGACGAGCGGCAACAGCCGGAACTGGTTGTCCTGGTTTATTGTTCTTCTGAGGTTGATCATCCTCATCTTCAGAGTTGTTCTCCCGGACTCTCTTTCCAGGTTGTCTTTTAACAAAGTCGGAGAGTTTCCCCTCCTCGTAGAACCGCCAAAGCTGCCTGAGAAAATCTCTACACTCGCTCGTAAAGTGCCCCACGCTTTGATGGTAGGCACAATACTTGTTAGGATTGAGTTTGCCTGTGTCCTGACGGATTTTCCGTGGAGGGGAGAGCAACTCCTTTTCTTTCACATTTTCATATACAGTATCGACTGACACTGTTAGCACCTGGTTCAACTTCTCTTTCAGCTCCTTCCCTTCATTGAATACCTTCATTTTTTTCGGGACCCGGTAGCCTGTTCCGCCAGGTTTCTTGTTGTTCTCCTTGGGATCAGCTTTGTTCTCTCCCAAATTTGATTGCAAAGCCTCATGCATGGAAACGAATATGCCGGCTTGATTTCTGAATTTGGCATAGCTCTTTGGGTACTTCAGACGTACCTCTTTCCATAGCTTTGATCCTTTTTTCAACCCGGCCATAACAACAATAATTTTCGTGTCCTCACTGACGGGCTCACCTTCCAACAACACCTTGTCGAACCTTTCCATGAATGCCCGATCTGATTCGTCGTCATTTTGTTTTAGGTCCGACAATCGGTGTTTTTGGGACAAATATGAGCCATTATTGAGAAATGAAAAAGGAACTCCCGACTCAATTGAATGAACGAGTGGATAGACGCTGGTGGCATTGCTGAAAACCACCTGTGCACTCGATCCCCCAAAGTTAGTGGGAAGTTTTGGCATTGGGTGACATCGCTGGCTCCCACCGAGATCATATAATCCGAGTACTTTGTTAGATGAACTCTGGGATCAGCAAGACCATCATACTGTATGCTTGCTGGGAATTGGACCTTTTTCTGAATTGGGGCCTTCAGAATGATAGATGACATGGGTGAGGATGGCAAGCTGGTCGTTCCCACTCCTCTTTGCTAATCCAATTGTCCCTGCATGCTCTCCACAGCCCTCCTTAAGCTAGACAGCTCATCCAAAGATGCCCCCTGGCTCGGAGGCTGTTCGGCGAGCAAAGGCACAAGCCTTTCTGCTCATCGCAGTCCCTCACTTGGAGTGGACATGTCCTGGAGCTGCTTTCTAGAGTTGCTCACCGCATTTGACTCTAGGCGCCTGAAGGCAGACTAGAAGAGTCTCTCATGAATCGATGGGCGAGGTTGTTTAAATGTTGCTCGCCCACGCTCTGCCTCCTGGCGAGCAACTTTCTCCTGTTGTTGGGGTTGGCCAAGTCTGTCCTGGGTACTGGAACGAGTTGTTCCATGGCTCGACATTGTTGTTCGCCCGTGAGCAGACTCAGCTTGGCCCTCCCTTGGCTCGACCACCTTGGCTTTGCCCTTATCCCGCCTGACCTGGGCACTATTTACTTCGTGTTGTTCGCCCCTAACTGACCTGGCCCTAACAACTTCCAAGGGTCTATCCTTAGGCCTTGCTTGTGAAGGCCCATTCTGTTCTTGCTGTCTCTGGAGAGCAGCAATGGTCTTGGCCAGTTCGTTAGGGTCGTTCGCCAGGGCCTCCATTTCTGGTGGGAGATTATGAGTTATGGCTGTATGTTGCGATCTGTTCGCATGCCTGGGATTTCGATCCTGGTGGTCAGCCGATGAAGCTCGGGTAGGAGATGCTCTCCTGGATAAGTGTGTACCTTGTGTTTCTTTGGATTGAGGCATTTTAAATTAAATTCTCTTAATTTTTATGATGAAGAACACCAAGAACACCAAGAACACTTTTGCTTGAATCTTCAAATGTTTCTTGAGGCTTTCTTCAAATCTTCAAGTTTTCAACTTGAAGTTCTTGACTAATCACACTAACTCGGAGGTTCGGACCCTCCTTCTAGCGCCAATTTGTTGGTGATCAAATTTAATCGGGTGGATTAATGACTGTTTTAGTTTGGTTTAAGATCACCAATCAATTTCGTGTGATTGATTACCACCGTAAATGATAAATCGAAAGCTTGGGTTACGAAATCGTAGTTACGAAAGTCGAAATCGTATTAATTTCGTATATGCGTGCGTATAGGTGTTTAAGTGTGTGTTTTTGGAGTATTTGTGAATTTGAACTTGTATTTTTGAGCTGGAGAACAACTATTTATAGAGACTAGCAAGTAGGAGGTGTTCAAGACTCTTGGACTTCCTAGCTTGCATGCTAGACATGTGTCCTTTGACCTTTGTTTGACCTTATCTAAGCTGAATCTTAGTTACAAAGTCTTCTTTGGTCTTATCTCGGACTCATTGTTGTTCGTCTAGGTCGGCTTGATTTGTCCAGAAAGATCCTCCAACCAAAGTTGTTCGCCTTTTGAGGATATGACTTCAAAGTTGTTCGCCTAGACTTCGTGTTGAGATATGCTTTGGGAATCTTGGTTCCTTATTCGTCTTCATACACCTCTTAGGCTGGTAGATACGTCACCCTTTGTCAACGTTGTTCGTCATTAGTGTTTTGGAAGAGGGTTCATATCCGGTCTCGGGTCTTAAAACCTGCTCGCCGATGTGTTCGTCGATATTGTTGTTCGTCATTTTATACATCACCTGGATTGGTTTATACACCCCAATCTTGATTATCTTTGTTACATCCTTAATCCTTGTTCGCACAACAATGATTGATGTTATCCTATCAACATAAATGTGTGTTATTATTGGAGCAAATATGTGTTACTGGTGGAACAAATGTGTGTTGATGTAAGAGT
The DNA here is from genome assembly GCA_947034835.1 of Ballota nigra. Classification (NCBI taxonomy): domain Eukaryota; kingdom Viridiplantae; phylum Streptophyta; class Magnoliopsida; order Lamiales; family Lamiaceae; genus Ballota; species Ballota nigra. The sequence continues at coordinate 81,840,975 of OX344723.1, forward strand.
GAATATGTGTTACTGCAAATATGTATTAATTTTAGAGTACATGCGTGTTTATGTTATAGAAAATGTATGTTACTACAAACATATGTTAATGTTAAAGGAAATGTGTGTTACTATTGGAGTAAAGTGTGTTAATATTAGAGCAAATGTGTGTTAATATTGTTAGTGTAAATGTGTGTTATTGCAAATGTATGTTAATGTTGGAGCAAATGTATGTTATTATTGGAGCAAATATGTATTAATATATGAAACAGTAAATCTAGATCTAAAGGAATTAATAATAAATTTAAAAGAATACATATTTGCCCTTATTGTTACAATAAAATACAAAAATCTATTTTTTAAGGACTAGTAACACACATTTTAACTTATAACAATACACATTTGTTCATATAGTAATACAAACATGAGAGCGAAAATTCTAAAATAAGTCTTGTGCATTATTTTTTTTAAAATTAACTTGACCCGTTTAAAATCGGCGAATTTTAATATGGAGCAACCCAATCCGTAAATTTTTAATATTTATTTATTTTAAATATATACTACATGTCAAATTCACATATATCTTCCTAAAAGTAAAGTTAAATTTTACAATACAACTTACGTACGCTCCTGGTATTAAAAAAAAAAAAAATTGGTTGGCGTTTGGTTGATGAGGGGGGCCGACTTGTTTGGGTTTGTTTTTAATTATAAAATTAATTCGGCTCAAAGCTAAATTGCAATAATTTGTTTTAGCAATGGGTTGAGGAGAGATTTAAAAATTGGATTTAGCCCGCAATTAAAAATAAGTAAACTTTGCATTGTAAATGGAAAATCTTTTTTTAGGAATTAGTGACTGAGGAAATAGTAATTCTATTATAAAAATAAAAACAAGGTTACAACTCGAAACAAAAATTTACACAAAAATAGAAAAGAAAAGAAAACAGTGTGTCGAGTCGAGGAAAATCTCTTCCCGCAAGATAAAATTTCCCTGATAGTGCTCTTCGGTTTTGGAAATACGTCCCCAAAGGTAAAACGACACTTTCGTCTTCAAGAGTGCAGCACCGCATGTCTCGAAGCTTCGGCGAACAGGAAGAATGTATGAACTGGACTGCTTTCTTAAAATCTCTATATGCTAGAATACTTAGGGAGAGAGTGGGAAAGATTTTCTGTGTGGCGCCAAAAAGTATGCATGAAGACACTTATTTATAGGCCTAAAAGACCCACACATGCATTGAAGGGTTGTTAGTCAAACTACGAACTTGGACCTTTCTGCATTCCGGTTCGTCTCAGCCAAAATTAAGGGAGATTTAATTCACTCCCAATTAAACGAAAATCAGGGAATTTGCCAACAATTGAATTTCATCACATGTTTTGCATGTTTATCATGCACTTTCATGTCCTCTTCTACGAATCTGGACTCTCCAGATTTTTGGGCTAAGTCCAAAATTTGGGTTCAACAAACTTAGAAAACTCTTCTAAGGCCCAAATACAACCCAAAGATCAATTGTCAAGGACCAATAACCAAGGTCCAATATCTTCAGTTCAATCTCAATTAAATTCTCTTTTAATTTTTACTCACATATTAATATTGGTAAACACCAATAATTTCCAACAATCCCCCACATGAGTGGAAATTAGAGCCTATAATATGCAGACTCACAATCCAGTTCAAACGAGATATTATTGCATTTGGATAGGTAGTTGGAGCTTTGAACCTTCCATAGTCTAACATTATCGAGTACACCGGCGGCCTAGTGGACACAATGCCTTGAACCATTCTACTTTGGTGTGCACTAAGACAGTAATATTGGCACAATAAAATCTCTAGGCTCTTCTCTTGTTCTCACGTTTTTTGTCCGTTTCGGCCATAGCACACCCTTTTGATTCATAAGTGTTTAATATCCAGTGATATTTGAGGCGGCCTCTCACCTCACACTTATATAGGTGATCTTGAGTATCCCGTTATACTCTAGGAATCATTAAAAATCAAAGACTTAACCTATACCACAACTCATGAGTTCCAACACTTGGTGTTGTGCTCTTCTAAAGAATGGTCAAATTACCAAGTGTTCTTAACAACAAACATCCACAACTTAGTTTTCCCATTGAACCAAGTTCTTGGGATCTCCAGATATCATGGTTGTGTTACCACTGCTTCAATTTTTAATTTGTGGATTTTAGACTCATTCTTTCTAGCACTTTATTTGATCTCAGCTAACTCTTTTCATGAGTGGATCCACTATTACTAGAGATCAAATTTTCATCACACACCCCCACATTTTAGGGTATACACCTTTAAGTTACACCAACTTCAAATCACACACGTCTGTGTGATCTAAGTATTAGAGGTAAAGTGTTCCAAACTAATGACAAATATTATCATTTTCACTTCCACATATATCATAGCCTTTTAAGGTTATCGATATTAGGAATGTTAATAAAAAAAATTATTAACCACTTTATAACTTTAGATTTATACACCTAAACCTCAAAGTTATAAAATTGGAACACTAAATTTTGCCACGATGAACTTTTTAGTTCCGGCTTCCTCGAAAAAATACTTCCATTTAACTTGTGGAAATAATTATGGAAGACACCAACTGCTTTAGATTTTCCATTTAAATTCAAAGCCACGCCACACATCAAATTCGAATATATCAATGGAGAGACCTCTTCTCCCCCACATTCGAATTTATCCATGGTGTTAACTCATCCCCCATATTCGAGATTGTTCGTCCATTTCATTTAATATTTTATCAAATATGAATTTGGACACAATTTCGAAATAAATTGAAAAATCGACATTTGAAGTTACACTTCAAGTCCGAAATTTAATATTGGTCAAATACCAAATTAAATTCAATTTCCATTATGGTCGTTGCCACCTTTGACTCTCAAATAAATCGTTATTGATACGAGTCAAATCTTGTGTATTAAATTCACATCGTTCATGCTTTCAAAGCACAGTTTCAAATGATGCCTTAATGCCACGACATCTCAAATTATTTGAACTAAATCCAAATAATGATTTGCACTCTCAAGCACAAAATATATTTGATCCCATATCAAATTATTATTTTGATATCAAGGAATCCAAATCCATGGAAAAGTATTTAATACCCCAAGTATTATTACTATTTCCATAATATTACCCGGTCCAAAATTCAATTAATTTTGTCCCATGTTTCTCTCAACAATTCAACTGAAATTTGAATTTCAGCCTTAATTCATCAACTTGACCAATTGAAACCAACAACAGGCCTATGCACTCGGCTAAACTAGCCAATATCCTCATTAATTTAATTTTGGGTCAATCATGTAAGTATGATCTTCAACCCAAAATAAATTAAAACGCATGGCTCAACTTATTTGCCATCTAACATTTCAAGCGACGGAGTTCATGTCACTTTCTCTATTTAGTAAAAATTCAAATTCCCATAATCATTTTATGGATTTTGAATTTACATATTTTAATCACCATAAACTTGAACACTGAACAACGTAAAATTTATTCAACATATGGCTGATTATTACATTCCATTTGTATAATTCCTAGCCACAACTTAGGAACAATCCAAATCTGTCTATCCCAAATTTAAACTTATTATGCCGACATATCCAAGTCGGTAAGTTCATATTGAGTCACATTGACACTTGATTGTGCATTGTCCTTTCCCTTAGTATCATTTTTCTCTTTCTTGGGCTCAGAACAATCTCGTGACTTGTGGCCAGACCTGCCACAGTTGTAGCAATTACCGCTAAAGGTGTATCTCCCAGCAACGGGCTTCTTGCTTTTATTATTTGGCTTCTCCCTCTTCCTGGAGGGCTCACCACGTTCCATTAGATTAGCTTTCGCCTCTAATGAATCATTATTCCTCTCTAAACCACCTTCATGAATTTGAAGCTTTCCTATGACCTCTTGCAAGGTCATACTCTTTTTCTTCAGCTTCAAGTGACTCTGAAACTCCTTCCAGCTTGGAGGAAGTTTCTCAATTACTGCAGCGGCTTGAAAAGCATCTGGCAGTATCATCCCTTCTGCAGCAATGTCGTGCAGAATCAACTGAAACTCTTGAACTTGTTCGCCGATAGACTTAGAGTCCACCATCTTGAAGTTCAAGAACTTCCCAACCAAGTACTTCTTAGTACCGACATCCTCGGCCACATATTTGGCCTCCAAGGAATTCCACATTTCCTTGGCTATCTTACTTTTCTGATAGACACTGTACAAAGCATCTACCAGACCGCTCAGAATATAATTCTGAGCATAGAAGTCGTGATCCCACCATCGTTCACGAACATCCTGATTTTGAGGATCATTCTCAACGACCTCAGGCGGGTCCTCAGTAAGGAACCTCACCAACCTCAAGGTGGTCAAGAAAAATAGCATACGCTATTGCCACCTCTTAAAGTTCTTACCCAAAAACTTTTCGGGTCTCTCATTTTGGACCATAAAAGGTCTCGAGTTATCAAAGGGGAATGGGCTAACCACACTGGGATTAGAAGTTTGCCCAACTTGGACAGTCTTAGGGGGAACGGGGGCGGTGTTGCCCGAGGGAATGAGAGTACCAGAAGGAGCAACAGTGTTTCCCTAGTTCGACGACTCAGAATTATTATTTCCGTCAGTCATATTTTCGTCTTGCGATTATAGGAATTAGTGACTGAGGAAATAATAATTCTATTACAAAAATAAAAATAAGGTTACAACTCGAAAAAGAAATTTACACAGAAATAGAAAAGAGAAGAAAACAGTGTATCGAGTCGAGGAAGGCCTCTTCCCGCAAGATAAAATTTCCCCGGTAGTGCTCTTCGGTTCTGAAAATTCATTCCCCAAAGGTAAAACGATACTTTCGTCTTCAAGAGTGCAGCACCGCAGGTCTCGAAGCTCCGACGAACAGGAAGAACGTATGAACTGGACTGCTTTCTTAAAGACTCTATATGCTAGAATACTTAGGGAGAGAGTGAGAAAGATTTTCTGTGTGGTGCCAAAAACTATGCATGAAGACACCTATTTATAGGCCTCAAAGACCCACACATGCATTGAAGGATTGTTAGTCAAACTACGAACCTGGACCTTTCTGCATTCCGGTTCGTCTCAGCCATAATTAAGGGAGACGTAAGTCACTCCCAATTAAACGAAAATCAGGGAATTTGTCAACAATTGAATTTCATCACATGTTTTGCATGTTTATCATGCACTTTCATGTCCTCTTCAACGAATCTGGACTCTCCAGATTTTTTGGCTAAGTCCAAAATTTGGGTTCAACAAACTTAGAAAACTCTTCTAAGGCCCAAATACAACCCAAAGATCAATTGTCAAGGACCAATAACCAAGGTCCAAGGTCCAATATCTTTAGCCCAATCTCAATTAAATTCCCTTTTAATTTTCACTCACATATTAATATTGGTTACACCAATAATTTCCAACACTTTTTGGAGATCATAAACTGATCAGCTACGAAATACACCACAGTAGATTTGTGGCTTTTCTCCAGTTTAGAATTTAGGCAAAATAATTATGGCCATACATATTTTCTCATTTCAGATCGCGCTATCTTTTTTATTTCTTTTACCCCATTTCATATCTCTATTCAAATTTAAATTTATGAGATAAAATATTTTCATGGTATAAATCCAAAAAAAATCTACCCACAAGTGAGGGGAAATATTATGGAAGTATAAAAATTGATTAGTTCCACATCTTTCTACAAATTCACATTTTAAGATGAAGATTGAATTATTTCATGATATCAAACTGAAAATGGCTCACACTCACACTTCCTGGTTTCAAACCTCAATAACAATAATTTCACCAAGTATTAAATTATACTCCCTCCGTCCCAATTTTATTTTCTCATTTGACTTGTTTTTATGTTTAATGTGCGATTTAATTTGTATGATTTAAACGAATAAAATAATTTTTTTGATGATGACGTATTATTCAATTTAAATGCATCAAACAAAATGAATATATTTTTCTATGTAAATAGTCAAAGTATTATATGAAAATAGTTCATAATAAACTTATCATGAAATAATTTTAAAGTATCAAATATTTGACCAGGAGTATCAAAAATTTCATCAGGAACATCATTAATTTGAGTCAGTAGTATTATATTGTAATTGTTGCAAAAAAATTCGAAACCAGATTAATGTACTCCTGATGAAAGTTTTGATACCCCTGATCAAATATTCAATAATTTAAAATAGTTTTATGATAAGCTTATTACGAACTATTTTTTTATATATTACCTGCTTATGTAATTATTATTTTTTTTGAACAGCAAAACAAGAAACTTTTATTAAAACAAATGGGTATAAGTAATACCCATACACAACAGTATAGAGCTACAAATTAGCCATCTAAAACTATTCCAGGCTTTGCTAACCAATCACTATAAGAGAGATTATAGCATCTTAGCCCCTTTACAAAAAACCAACTCCAGAGCCTAACTTTCACTACAAAAAATACGCAGATTAACGACGGAATTTGCAAAGGAAAATCCATCTCAAAACACTGTTTACGATGGATTTTGCGACGGACACGTGGCCGTCTCTAAAACAGCAGTAGCTAATACTCGCGAAGGATTTTTGGCGTCCGTCGCTAATTAACGACGGTTAAATCCGTCACAATTAATTAGTCGGGTCAAGACCCGGTCGGATCACCAAAATTTGCGACGGATACGTGTCCGTCGCTAATTATTTATTTAATTTATTAAATTAATTCTACCCGAATTTATTTGCGACGGACACATGTCCGTCACAAATCCTGAGCCTACATTAAAAATAAGTGGCTCGCGTGGTTCAAACCCAGGCCCTCCGGGCACCCGGGGCGGGCACGAACCACTGAGCCACCGACCTTGAAGCTATCATAGACGGCCCACCTTGTATATTAGCAAGATTGGACCTTGAACAATTAAATTCAAGTTTGCACCCTAAAAGAATCGAACGCGCGACCTCTCGTGTATGCGAAGGGGGCGCGCGCCGCTCGGGCACGAGCTTCTTTTGTTCATTTTTATGCAATAAATTGTATATGTATTCAAATTAAGTCATTTTTTAATAATGCATCAAATTAATTCCTTTTCGTTCCTAACCTATTTATATAAATGTTGTGCCCAACTTTTTTTTTATTAAATTATTTATTTCAACAACGCATAAATTTATAATTCTTTCATTTGTACGCAATTAATTGTATATGTATCCAAATTGAATCCTTTTTTTTATTCATAATTCACAAAATTAATTCCTTTCCGTTTCTAATTTGTTTATATAAATGGTGTGCGCAACTTTTTTTTTTGTAGAATTATTTATTTCAACAACATATAGATTTATAAATCGTTCATTTGTACACAATTGATTGTATATGTATCCAAATTGAATCTTTTTTTTTTAATAATTCACCAAATTAATTTCTTTTCGTTTCTAACTTATTTATATAAATAGTGTAACGCCCCGAATCCGAAACACATTAAATATCTCAGATTCGAGGTGCCACTTGTGACTAAAAATACGAACTATAAAATTTTTGATATAAAAATGGATAATAAAGTCAGAGATGGGTTTTATGCAGCGGAAGAAATGAGTAGAATAATATTATAATATATCTCACACACATATATAAAGCTTAATATTAAAGTAACATTTCATTTAAGTGGGGAACTCCGTGTCGTCTCTATTACTGTCCTTGCTCCACGACATCATAATCTGCAAGGGTTGTAAAAAGGGGACGTGAGATTTGAATTCTCACGTATAGGTGATTTGCAACGTCATGGGATTGGTAAATCCGAAGTATATTAAATTGTACTCATTGATAAAGTATTTAATGTATTTAAGCAGTTGTCATATAAATATAAACATCATATATCATACAAATAACAAGTTCACATAATAATCAGTTGGGCACAATAGGTTTTCACATCATATAATTGAAATATCGCAAGTTGGTTCACGTTAAGGGGCAAAGCCCACAATCAATTTCACATATAATAAATATCTTCTCAAAACAATATAAACAACTCCCCGTGACCATGCACCTGATCTATTATCAAACATGGCCACATCCACTGTAAATAAATCCCCGTGACCATGCACCTGATTTATTATCAAACATGGCCACGCACCACTTCCACAAATGAATCCCGTGACCATGCACCTGATCTATTATCAAACATGGCCACGCACCACTACCACAAACGAATCCCGTGACCATGCACCTGATCTATTATCAAACATGGCCACCTCCACTGTAAATAATTCCCCGTGACCATGCACCTGATTTATTATCAAACATGGTCACGGGATTCGTTTGTGGAAGTGGTGCGTGACCATGTTTGATAATAAATCAGGTGCATGGTCACGGGGAATTATTTACAGTGGAGGTGGCCATGTTTGATAATAGATCAGGTGCATGGTCACGGGATTCGTTTGTGGTAGTGGTGCGTGGCCATGTTTGATAATAGATCAGGTGCATGGTCACAGGATTCATTTGTGGAAGTGGTGCGTGGCCATGTTTGATAATAAATCAGGTGCATGGTCACGGGGATTTATTTACAGTGGATGTGGCCATGTTTGATAATAGATCAGGTGCATGGTCACGGGGAGTTGTTTATATTGTTTTGAGAAGATATTTATTATATGTGAAATTGATTGTGGGCTTTGCCCCTTAACGTGAACCAACTTGCGATATTTCAATTATATGATGTGAAAACCTATTGTGCCCAACTGATTATTATGTGAACTTGTTATTTGTATGATATATGATGTTTATATTTATATGACAACTGCTTAAATACATTAAATACTTTATCAATGAGTACAATTTAATATACTTCGGATTTACCAATCCCATGACGTTGCAAATCACCTATACGTGAGAATTCAAATCTCACGTCCCCTTTTTACAACCCTTGCAGATTATGATGTCGTGGAGCAAGGACAGTAATAGAGACGACACGGAGTTCCCCACTTAAATGAAATGTTACTTTAATATTAAGCTTTATATATGTGTGTGAGATATATTATAATATTATTCTACTCATTTCTTCCGCTGCATAAAACCCATCTCTGACTTTATTATCCATTTTTATATCAAAAATTTTATAGTTCGTATTTTTAGTCACAAGTGGCACCTCGAATCTGAGATATTTAATGTGTTTCGGATTCGGGGCGTTACAAATAGTGTGTCCAACCTTTTTTTTTTTTGTAAAATTATTTATTTTAACAACGTGTAGGTTTATAATTCGTTAATTTGTACACAATTAATTGTATATGTATCCAAATCGAGTCTTTTTTTTTTCATAATTCACCAAATTAATTCCTTTTTGTTATAACTTGTTTATATAAATGGTGTGCCCAAACTTTTATTTTGTAAAATTATTTATTTCGACAACGCATAAATTTATAATTCGTCCATTTGTACGCAATTAATTGTATATGTATCTAAATTGACTCATTCTTTTTTCATAATTCACCAAATTTGTTCCTTTTCATTTCTAACTTGTTTAAAATAAAATTTTGTGCCCAACCTTTTATTTTGTAAAATTATTTATTTGGATGACGCGTAAATTTATAATTTATTCATTTGTACGCAATTATTTGTACATGTATCCAAATTGACTCATTTTTTTCTTAATTCACCAAATTTATTCCTTTTTATTTTTAACTTGTTTAAAATAAAACGTTGTGTCCAACCCATTTTTGGGTAAACTTATTTATGTCGACAATGCGTAAATTTATAATTTATTCGTTTGTACGCAATTAATTGTATTTGCGATGCACACGTGTCCGTAGCAAATTATTTAATTAATTTATTAAATTTAACTTTTGAAATTTTAGACGGAAATTATGTCGCAAATGTCCGTCGCTAATTTCAAATTTGAAATTTGCTACAGACTTTCCGTCGCAAATAAGTCGGGTCAAGACCCGGTCGGGTCGCCAAAATTTGTGACGGACACGTGTCCGTCGCAAACTATTTAATTAATTTTTTAAATTTCAATTTTGAAATTTGAGACGGACATTCTGTCGCTAATTTCAAATTTGAGATATGCTACGGACTTTCCGTCGCAAATAAGTCGGGTCAAGACCCGACCGGGTAGCCAAAATTTGTGACGGACACGTGTCCATCGTAAATTATTTAATTATTTTTTTGAATTTTAATTTTGGAATTTGGGATGGACGTTCAGTCACAAAACCTAAGAATTAGCGACGGATGGACAAGTCCATCGCAAATTTTTAAAATTTACAAATAATGGTCAAAACCCGTCGCTAATCCGTCACAGAATACTAAAATTAGCGACGGATAAGGTGTCCGTCACAATTTCCGTCGTTAATCAGCGAGTTTTTTCTAGTTTTTCAAATCATCAACTATTTTTGCAACGGAGAACACAGTCTCATTGAAAACTAAATCATTTCTTCCTTTCCAAATTGCCCAAACTACACAAAGCCAAATTGAAATCGCCACTTGTTTACCTCTCTTTCCTCTAAAGATTCGGCCAAATCTAAGGATATTGCGAGCGGGGTCGTTGTACGTGCATGACCATCGAGACTCTGAGCCATCTAAAACATTCCACCCAAATTTTGTATGACATCTCACATTCAAAGAAAATGTGTTTACCGTCTTCGTCTCTCCTCCAAATCCATCTCCACTCCCACATCGCCCCCCGCCAACTCCCCATCTCACTCACCCTCTTCCCTTTATCCCCACTAATTTGAAATATTCTAGGAAATTTCAGCTTTAGCGGGATTTCCCCCACCCATTTATCCTCCCAGAAAAGAATGTTCTCTCCCTCACCAATTTCCATCATCACCCTACTCCTAAACCACTCTCCTTCCCTTCCTAGCGTCAAGCTCACTATATCTTTCCACCAATTCGACCATCTCCTTCTAACACCCTCCAATAGTAACTTGCCCCCCATACCCAATCTCTCCCATACCTAGACTCAACTACCCTCGCCCACAAACAATCTCTCTCATTTAGAAAGCGCCACATTCATTTTCCTAATAAAGCCCTATTAAATAACTCCACGTCTTTGACCCCCAAGTCCTCCTTTTCCTTTAAGTTATATATTTGTAATATATTTATATATTCATTTGTATATAAATTTATTATAATAATTTGTTTATTATCACATTTAAAATTTAATTATCATTTGCATAATTAATTTTTTTCGTACCTATACATTAACAAATGTATAAATTAAATGTTCACTTATATATTCTTTTTAAATTAAATGTTCATTTATATATTCATTTTAAGTATATATTAACACATGTGCAAACATATATACACATATATTAATTATTTTAATTATAATATTTTGAATAAAATTAAATTATCACTTGTATTAACACATGTATACACATATATTTATCATTTTAACTATAATATTTCAAATAAAATAAAATTATCACTTTATATTCTTTTAAATTATATATTAACACATGTATTTACATGTATACACATATATTAACCGTTTTAACCATAACATTTTAAATAAAAATAAATCATCACTTGTATATTCTTTTAAATATTCATGTATATTATTTTAGTTTTGAATAAATTTATTATACATGTATATTATTGAAATAACCATTTTTTATTTCTTTATTATACATGTATATTATTTTAGCTTTGTAATAAATTTATGTATTCATTTAATTATTATTCTTATTATTATCACATGTGTATACATATCTTTTTAATTAAAAAATTAAATAAAATTAAATGTTCATTTATATATTCTTTTGAATTATATATTAAAACATGTATTTAAATAAATCTAAATGTTTTATTATATATTCTTTTAAATCACATATTTTTTTTTGATAAATAAAATTCTTTTAAATCACATATTAACACATGTATATACATATGCACATATATTGACCATTTTAATTAGAAAATTTCAACAAAGTTAAATGTTCACTAATATTTTTTTTAAATTACATATTAACACGTGTATATGTATATACTCGCATATATTGATCATTTTAAAAAATATTTTTGAGTAAAGTTAAATATTCACTTATATATTATTTTAAATTATATATTATTAACACATGTATAATAAATTATGTTCACATACATTGACCATTTAATATTCCGAATAAATTAAAATATTATCAATTGTATATTATTTTTTTAGTTATATATTAACACATACATTGACCGTTTAAATAATAAATGAATTGAATAAAAATAATTTATCACTTGCACATATTTTTTTACCTATATATTAACGTATATGTCCATTTTAATTATAATACTTCGAATATACAAATCAATTAAATACTTATGAAGTGCATCTATTAATACATATATACCTAATTAATTCATTATATATAGTTCATTCTCAACATTCATAAATCCATTCATGAGAGTTATATTATCAATTGCATTTTCTTTTAGGTTGTATATTAACACATATTACACATATATTGATCAATTTAATAAAATATTTAAAATAAAATTAATATATCACTCGTAAAAAAAATTAGTTGTATATTAAGACATATATTTTTATTTAAAATTAAATCAAATGATCACTTTTATATTCAACATATATATATGTTCATTTAAATTAAAATATTTAGAATAAAATCAAAATATCACATGTATATTTATTTTAAATATATATTAACACATAAATATTTATTTTAATTAAAATAAAATTAAATATTACTTAAGAAGGATAATAATTAACAAAGAGTAGTTACTTATCCCTCATAATATTGTAATGAAGTCTACCAAGGGCAAGCATTGCCCTCTTTAATTAACAAGGGCAAATTTGTCCTTGTTAATTAGCGAGGGCAATGCCGTCGTTAAATTTATAATTTGAAATTGCCGAGGGGGACGAACCTCGTTACCTACCGAGGGGACTCACGCCCTCGTTAAGTTGCTGCAGTTTGACCGAGGCGAGGGAAACACCCTCGTTAATTGACGAGAGGGCCCACATCCTCGTTAATTTTGCTAACGTGTGACCGAGACGAGGGGACCGCCCTCTTTAACTAACGAGGGGGCCCACACCCTCGTTAGTGCCCTCGTTAATTTAAAAATATTTATCCCTCGTCTCGCCCCTCTTTAATAACGAGGGTTACAAAAGCCCTCTTTAAGTTCCCTCTTTATTTGAGCCTTTTTTTGCAGTGACTTTCCATTCGACCCAAGCACACAATCTCACTCAAGACTTTTTTCGGTGGTTTGCAGAAAGACAGGTAGTACGTAGGTAGAGATGCGAGCACTGAGTTTAACAAAGTAATTCCGCCTCCTAATGAGATCTTCTTGTCTTCCCAACTTCGTAATCTATTTATGATTTTTTGAATTACACCTGACCATTCCGCTACAATCCGGTGATTCATACCCACTTTCAATCCCAAGTATGGAATTGGAAGCTTTCCAACTTTGCATTCTAGTATTTCCGCCATGTCCCTGAGCCTTTCTTCGCCCACATTTACTCCGAACAACCTTTTTCTTCTATTAGTGGAATGAGATGTAATTTAGAAGTGTTTGAGAGGGGGGGGGAGGAGTGAATGGTGGAATGAGAAAACAAAACTGAGTTAGAGGGAATACATTTGTTGAGATTTCTCAGTCTTTTACATGATGGAGTTGACAAACTCAGAGGACAACCCATCCCACGAGTGACAGGAATATTATGAAACTATATAAATAAATTAATTTCATACATATTCCATAAATTTAGACTTTTAGATGAATGAAATTGAATTTTGTCACGAGATAAATAGTTTTTTTGTCCCACAACTTGTCTAGTGTCCAATTTTGGTCCAAAAAATATTAACTTTTTAATTTTGGTCCCATAACTTATTGAATCGTCCAAATTTGGTCCCAAATGGGACCAAAATTGGACAATTCAATAAGTTACGGGACCAAAATTGAATAATTAAAATTTTTGGGACCAAAATTGAATAATTAAAATTTTTGGGACCAAAATTGGACACCAAACAAGTTAGGGACAAAAAATTATTTTTTCGTATTCATTAATTTTTTTTCTTTTATCACCTTTTACATATATATATATATATATATATATATATATATATATATATATATATATACATCAATGGATTTATTTATCATGAATATAAATACAAATATTTGAAAAACATCTATAAAACATGAAAAATAAAAACCCATTATTTTTCAATTCCAATAATTATTATTTAAGATGAATTACAAAACTCCCATAAAATACTAATAATGAAATTTTAATTACTAACTAAGAATTTAAATTGCGATAGAGTAAATAAAATAATAAATTAATAATTTTCATATAAATTTTGATTCTCCATATCTTCGTAAAATAATTCTAAATTGCTATCGTGATCTCGTCTCCACCAATAATATATACATGATTATTACAAAGATTATTTTAGAGTATAATTAATTAAATAGTGTTTGATATATGTGTATGTGTGCGTATGTGTATATATATATCAATGGATTTATTATTTATTTTTCATGAATATAGATACAAATATTTGAAAAACATCTATAAAACATGAAAAATAAAAACCCATTATTTTTCAATTCCAATAATTATTATTTAGGATGAATTACAAAGCTCCCATAAAATACTAATAATGAAATTTTAATTACTAACTAAGAATTTAAATTGCGATAGAGTAAATAAAATATAAATGAATAATTTTCATATAAATTTTGATTCTCCCATATCTTCGTAAAATAATTCAAAATTGCTATCGTGATCTAGTCTCCACCAATAATATATACATGATTATTACAAAGATTATTTTAGAGTATAATTAATTAAATAGTGTTTGATATATGTGTGTGTGTGTGTGTGTATATATATATATATATATATACACATATAAGGTGAGAAAAGAAAAAAAATTAATGAATACGAAAAAATAATTTTTTGTCCCTAACTTGTTTGGTGTCCAATTTTGGTCCCAAAAATTTTAATTATTCAAATTTGGTCCCAAAAATTTTAATTATTCAATTTTGGTCCCGTAACTTATTGAATTGTCCAATTTTGGTACCATTTGGGACCAAATTTGGACGATTCAATAAGTTATGGGACCAAAATTGAAAAGTTAATATTTTTGGGACCAAAATTGGACACAAGATAAGTTGCGGGACCAAAAAACTATTTTTCTCATTTTGTCACCTATAATCAATAATTGGCTCGAACTCATGACCACACTAGTCTACATTGTAATTCTCTATTACTTCAACTATTTCATCAGTTAGAGCTTAATTCAAGGTTTTCTATGAGATTTTTTTTTTTTTTTTTACAGTAGTTATATCATTAATAATATGCTGAATTTAAAAAAAAATTAAACAAAAAATATTGTTGCTTGTAAGTTGTAACATGTGTTATCATTAATTAATTTTTAAAAAAAATAGACTAATTTTGTGTTTCTCATTAAGCCAGCTATAAACCAAACTACCGAAAAGTGAAAACCCAGAGGCAGAGATGCTATATTATTACCATAGGATCTCAAGAAAGAATTTTTTGCCATCAGCCACTGACCACCTGACACGTGTGATAAATCTCCAAGGTTGTTGACGGCTCTCTAAATTTACCGGTGGACATTACGACCCTCCACCACCAGGCTCAGCGTCACTCCAACCAGAGGTGGGCCCGGCATGTGCACACCACGCACCAATACAACAGTTGTTAAATACATGTAACCCTCCCCATAATAATTCATCATACTAAACCAATCGAAAACCTAAAAACAAAAACAGAAAAAAATAAATTCATCTCTCATCTCATCCTCCCCACATGCTAGATAATAATTTTGAGAGAGAGAGAGAAGAAATCCACACGCACAAAAACCACACACAGTTTTACTCATGCTCTAGCGTTTCTATAAATAGAATAGTCCTTTTCCTGTTTTTCTTTTTAGGGTTTCAAGATTGTTACCCTTTTGGTTAAAGAAAGCTCCGGGTGAAGAAAAGAGGAAAGGCGAGACTTCCAGTAACAAAATTATATACTTACACACATATATATAGAGAGAGAGGAGAGAGAGATTATGGGTAGGGGGAGGGTCGAGCTGAAGAGGATAGAGAACAAGATAAATAGGCAGGTGACATTTGCAAAGCGAAGAAATGGCCTCCTTAAGAAAGCTTATGAGCTTTCTGTTCTCTGTGATGCCGAAGTTGCCCTTATCATTTTCTCCAATCGCGGAAAGCTCTATGAATTCTGCAGCTCTTCCAAGTACCCTTTCTCCTTCTCTCTCTCTCTCGATTTCCATTTTTTTCTTTTAAAATTAATTACACAAATTTCTTTTTCTTTTTTGTACTGTGGAAGAAAAGATCCGGCATCATAAATTAATTCTATTTGATTCCAATTTCTAAAACTGGCAGATATAATTTCGATCCGTAATTTCTGAAATCTGTGGTATTAACGAATTATTTTCCAGTCTGACATTTTTATTTGCTTTTGACTGGTTTCAAGCCTGAGATCTGTATTTCATTCTCTCTTGTGGGGGTCATGAATTTGTTGTACAAATTTTTTTTTTCAGAAATTAATATGCACAAGTCTTTTCATGAGTCTTAATTTGTACCCTCTTGAATTTTTTTATTTTATTTTTTTGAGAAAAATATGACATTTATGTCTAGGGTTCTTGGAGAGGGATCTTTTTTCTGAAACTGAATTATTTATTTTTTAATTGACATTAAAGGCTTGGGACAGCACATTTTCATTGATTCATATGACTTGTTGATTTTCATCAGGTGGAAAAGACGATTTTGACAGGATAAATAATTTAATTTTCTTCTACTGAATTTTCTGCGGTGATTGCTATTTTTAGTTTCCATTTCTTTAAATAATTAATTTTATTCATGACTAAGTACAATTTATTTTTTGATTATGTTCATATTATATTTAAAAGCTACTGGGGAGAAATTCAGAACTGTGAAACCCAATCTCTGGCCAAGATCTCTTGGATAATAAAGATCCTTCTGCCAATTTGGAAATCTGCCTCCTTTTTATGTCTTTATATAAAATTTTTAATTTAAATTTAATGTATACACGTATTTTTATTTGTTGTATACGTTTTTTTTACCAAATCCTTACTTGAGTTTTAGATGATTATTTTTTCCCTATATATTATATCAAAGTAAACTCATACGAACTACTTTATTTTCATTAAAAAAAATTTAGGATCGATTTTTTTTCATGTCATTCTTAGAAGATGATTTTGCTAACTATATACAAAACATATCTAAACTTCATAGTGTTAGGAATTCTAAAGATGATTATTTTATAAATTACAAATTCTAGCATGCATGCACTTAAATTTTAAGTTAAATTTGATTTCAATTTTGATTTTTCATAACACACACGTATTTTTTTGCAGTGAGGGTATTGCTGATTATTTTTGGGATATTACTGATTTTTATTTAGAGTATTTTTTTTCAAATTGCAAGTACATAACATGCACTTAAGTGCACACTAGAACTACTCTTTATAAAATTGAAATTTTGAAAAATAATACACACACAAAAAATAAACACACTAATCCATGTCTTAATTAGAGACGGATCCTGTATTTTATTCTAGAGGTTTTTTTTTTATATTATAATATCTTGTATATTTTCAATTTGAAGGGAACGGACTCATATAAAATGAATATGTAAATAAAATAATTTTTATATATATTGAAGAAAAAAATTAACTCAAAGGGGCACGACCCCACTTTCTCCTCCCCTAAATTCTTTCATCACTACAAGAAAATTGATTTTTAGTAACAGTAATCCTGTCATGTCCTGTCATTATACTTTTTAAGTTAGAAAATTTTAATGACATAAAACAATTTTTAATGATAGAATCTTGTCATTAAAAATGTTTTGTTAGAGAAGTTATAATGTCATGATTACTGTCACTAAATTTTTGTTAGTGTGTGTATCTTTAACATTTGGAGGTATTTAACGTGTGTTTGTAAAAGCTTATAAAACTCGTGTAAAACGTTGGGAATGCATTATCTAACATAATAACATTCTTTGTAAGGATTTAATTTGGGATATGCTAGTTGTACTTTTCTTTCTTTCTTTCTTTCTTTTTTTGAAAGGCTTGTTGTACTTGAGAATTATTGCCAAAAGTTATTGCATCTCCATTATATATCTTAATTAATCTCGCGACATTTCCAATAATTTATTTGGTGTTAATTCAGTTGGTTCTAGAAGTTTCCATGCTATAATATCCCCACGTAACATTAGATAAATTAAGAAAACAAGCTAATGGGTTCTTCTTGAATTGTCAGTATGCTCAAGACCCTTGAAAGGTATCAAAAATGCAGTTATGGTTCGTTAGAAGTCAACCATCCTGGGAAAGACATTGAGGTACGTACTAAGATTTTTATATTGTCAACATTTTGTACAATATATTTTAACTAGGCCGATTGGTCTACAAAAAGAAAATTAAATCTGATTATTTTATTCAATTGTGGTCACAAATCTTTGAGTATTTTCCGGATATAGTGTTGTACAACATTCCGTGCAAATTCCCAACCTTAGACTTTGATCACAATCCTAAACAACCCTTGAATGTGATTTTCACAATCATTGGATATGAATTAAATCTAATTGTTGAAATTTTACACATGATGATGGTTGCACAACACCTGTATACCCTTGTTTCCCACTGTTCTATTAGATCAATAAGGGTAAGCTACAATGTCATGTATGCATGTGTAAATAATTTCATACTAAAGTGAGTCTCTTGTAAACTAATTTTACCATGCAATTCAAAAAAATATTAGTTATTTCATTATACGATATTATTATCAAATTAATATACAAAAATGTAAACCAGTTTCACGTAAAACTGATTCACACTATATTTTTCCATAACAATACCTATAAGGAAAAATTACACTTTTGATCCCAAAAGAATGAGTGCAAAACACTTTTAGCACCTATATATGTGCGAAATTAGTCCTTTTTTTTTTTTTTTTTTTGCAATTTTGGTTTCATCCGTTAATTTTCAGGGTCAAAACTATAAATTCGTCCTATTTTCTTGGAACTAAAACTGCAATGTATCCATTCTATTGGGTCCTTTTTTTTTTTTTTTGATCAAAACAGTAAGAAAAAACTAAGGGACTATAAATGCCTAAAAAAAGATCATTTTAAAATAAACAATTTCTCTTGGGACCAAAGAACCATCAACCTTAACATATAGTGTATATGAATAGGGAATCCCCGTGTGGTTTATTTGGAATATATATGTTTGATTATCACTTTTTAAATTATTTGTTATGTCCTAGTACTAAGTTATGACCAATACTACTATTATTGATTTTTTTTTTAGCAAAGCTGCTACAGAGAATATCTAAAGCTAAAGTCAAAATACGAGTCTCTACAACGATATCAAAGGTATTCAATTTTCAATTCTAGGATATATATATGTTGTCCAAGAATTCATTTTCTCCAAACTAAGCATGCATGCATTTTAATTGTTGCATCAAGACAACTCCTTGGAGATGATTTGGGACCTCTAAACATCAATGACCTCGAGCAAATCGAACATCAGTTGGAGACATCATTGAAGCACATTAGGTCTACAAGGGTAAGCTCAAAATAACCTTCATTACTTAGTAAAAATTTTGGGCTCCTAATTAGTTCATTTGTCTTATAAATTAGAGTGCTTGGTACTCAGCATCTCGTCGTGCACATTGATAAGAATGAGAAACAAACATTAATTAACTTGATGCCCAATATTATTTTAGGTGCATATATATGTTAATAATTGGATATGCCCAAGCATCTACAATCTTTGAATCTTATTGAATTGTTTTCAATCTTTGGATCTTATTTTTATAACCATGGGAAACTCAATGATTGTAAATTTATATTTGGACTTTCCTATATAGGAGGGATCCTAATCCGTAAATGATCATGTCTACGTGCTTTTGCATGCATGTCTCATCATCGTACTTCATTAACTTAAAGAAAACATAAAATAAGGTTGTACCATGGTTGTGAATATTATACTGCTCCATAACAATTATTTATATAATGAGTAGGTCTTGTATGAGACCGTCTCATGGCATAAGACAATGAGAATGAGTGTAACTAGGGCATTGACTCATTAACACTTTGGTAGGGATAGGTGTTAATTTGTATGGTCTCATGCCATGAGATGGTCTCATACAAGTTTTTGCCTTATATAATTTGATGTGTTTGTATGCGTATAAAATAGTTTGCACAAGTAATGATATTATTGAATGAATCAAGTTTCATGCCCCTGATTCTATATTCCTTCCTCCATCCGCCTATTTGAAAGTAGTTGTTTTTTTGTGATATGGTGGAAGGTATTATTGGGAATTTGTGATGTTCATTTATGAATAAAATAATTATTTATGAAAAAATATGATACTTATATTTTTCATATACAATCACTTTATATTTTCCATAAACAATTACTTTATTACATAAAATAGACTTCACAATAGTTCATAATACCCTCCAACATATCACAAAAAATAATTAAAAAAAAAAAAAGGATTATATGTATATTTGTGTGTGTATTTCGTCTTTTTTTTTTTCAATATTAGATGTGGTGTTTCCAGTATGATATCATCACAATGTCAGTAAAATATGGGAAATTGGGATACGATTTTAGTAGAGAGTATAGGTTTACGATAAAAGTAGTGAATATGTTGCAATTACCCTTCAGACGATTAAGTAGGATATGATTCTCTATCTTTTGCAACTTTGTTATTAATTTCAATGCTTTCTTACAGACACAAGTTATGCTCGATCAGCTTTCTGATCTTAAGGCAAAGGTATGTATCAATGTCAATTCGAAATACATACATATGTTTATACGCAGGTTTTCTTTAGTTACGTGCCTTATTTGCAAATAACATTTCAATTTTCCAATCAAAGGATAAAATGATGGTCGATACTAACAAGGCCTTGGAAAGAAAGGTTAGTGAGCAATATTTCTGTTATTAGGACACTTTTTTTATTTATTTATTCCCAGATAGATATATATCATTGTTGTTATTATATTATTTATTATTATTATTTGTTGTGTGGAGTAGCTGGAAGAAATATATGCTGCTAATCAGCTTCAGCATTCATGGGAGCAAAGCAATTCGTATGGGCATCACCACCACCACCACCCTCAATCTCAGGGCTTCTTTCAGCCTCTTGATTGCAACTCTACTCTCCAAATTGGGTAAATAATTAATTCTTTTATTGAAAATAAAAATAAGGAATTATTACAGTAAGCTACATTTTCTAAGACAAAATTGCATTCTAATACATATATTTTTTTGTGGGCACAACTAGATACAAAATTGTTTACAATTTACATAAACACATTGCACTTTATACACCCATATTTCACCATGCACTTTGCATTTTTATGGATTAGAATGTTTTTTTTTATCTGAAAGAATGGGCTTGTGTGGTTGACCCTACATACCCTAATTAATACTAAACTTATAAACTAAAATGCCATATAAAATTTTATGGAATAGTAATAATATAATGAGTAAGGTCATAGGTGAGTTTTCATTTAATGTGATGATGACTTAATTTTATTTTATGTGTACGTCTGAAGTGACATAATACTGCAATAGTACCTTTGAGGTTTAGTGGTATTATTATTGCTCCGGATAAAATCTTAGAATTTTTTATTTTTATCAAATTCAGTTTTAATTTGTTCTAATAGAGTTAGATGGAAAACTTGGTAGTAAAACATAAGTCAAATACTATAGTAGTATATTATAAGATAGGATTTCTGAAAATAAAATAAAAATTGTGAGTTGTTTTTTGTGTGTGTAAAAACTGCAGGTTTAATGACCCAGGTGCAGCGAGCTCTAGCCAGATGACAGCAGCAGCAGATGTCCAAAACGTCAACGGATTGGTACCTGGTTGGATGCTCTGATCATCATCCACCCCCAAACTCAATTATATATATTTGAAGCATATAAAATTAAATAAATATGTTAAGGGATCTCTATTTGGAGACCCAATAATATTAATTGGCTGGCTTTAGACCTTAACTTTTCACAAACTGAGATCGTTTATGTGATATATGTCTGGATTTGTGTGCACTAAATCTTTTTCGTTTTAGTTTTAGTTTTAATGTTTTTTCCTTCGATTAATGTCCTCAACGGGAGTTTTAGTATATTCACATAAAGAAAGAAAAAGAATATAACATGATATAATTCGTTTCATTCGTTATATTTGGAAATTGGTCTTTGATAAATTTTAGAAATACTTTTTGGGTTGGGTGACGTTGATATCTTGTTTTTATCTTTAAACACCAAGTTTCATATGGATTCGGTGTGTACAAATTATCACATTTCAATTATATCAGTCTACACGTTTCACTTATATTAATATTCATATTTTAGTTATATTTATCTATACATTTCAATTATACTATTCTCATAGATAAATATTTTTCATAGTTTAGAATTTAGATTATCGATTGGATCAGCAATATTCTGATTCCAGAAGACTGCATATTATATAGAATGATAGAATCATGTACGAAGAAATAAAATCAAATTTAGAGTCTATTTGGCAATTTTTTTTACCTTTTTTAAATAGTATATAAGTTTTTATAACACAACTTATAATTTTTTTAGGAGCTTATAAGTCCCTCAAATATATGATAAAATAAGATATTAAAATAAACTTCTTACAGCTTATAAGCTCAAAATAAAAATAAAAAATGGAATAAGCCAACTTCGATTCGACATAAATATTATACAAACTTGAACATGCATTTGTGTTTCGTATTGTCTAAAGCTCGACTCGAGCTTAATAAGTAAAAGTAAATAAAATAAGTGTAAAAATATTAAACTACTCGAGCTTAATTTGTATTCAATTTAATGAAAATTCGTTTGAGCTTGACTCGATTAATTACCAATCAAACTCAAACCTATATTTTAATGGTCAATAACATCTCAAACAAGTTACCTTGGATTGAATCATGATATTATCAAATACCCATTCATTTCAATTCTTGCTCGAAGTTCAAACCTATCGGCTCAAATACAATTTTATAAACTTCAATAAAATGTACAATCTCTTTTAAAAAAAAAAAAAAAAACACACACACACACACAGAGTTTTGCTTTACAGAAAAAAAAAAAACCCAAGTTGGGTAAATATTTGAGTAGGGATATTTTCACCCCACCATTTGATTGTTCACCCCCAAATTTATGTTCGAATTTTTTTTAGAACATTTGTCATTTGTTCGAAAATACAATTATAACATTTATATATTTTCGTGGGGAGTGAGTGAAAATATCCCTACTCTAAATATTTATATTTGTTTCGGCCCCTCGGCCTTGTAAACATATAGCCTTCTAAAGCTGTCTATCTTCATGGGCCTAAAATTTCCTAAAAATGGGCCTGGTAGTACGCATAAATTTTTAGTATTAGTTAATTTTCTTCTGAGTATTTTTTTTAAAGTAAAAAAAAAA
This sequence comes from Ballota nigra, assembly GCA_947034835.1. NCBI lineage: Eukaryota > Viridiplantae > Streptophyta > Magnoliopsida > Lamiales > Lamiaceae > Ballota > Ballota nigra. The sequence continues at coordinate 81,864,384 of OX344723.1, forward strand.
AGTATATTGTCTGTTATTTAAATGATATTGTTATAAAATTTAATATATGATGTCATTGACTCATTGTATAATAATAATACTATGTATCTTACCCAACTGAAATAAGAGATAAATACTACTCGGTTAAAACTTATTCGTATATTGTTCTAGTGAAAAATGAAATGGTTTTATGTTTCTGAGAAAAATGAAATGGTTTCAACACGGAACTCCAAATCGCTCCGATACGTAATAAAATATTTCATTTTAAATTTCAAAAATAATTTTTGGATAGTGATACTTGAACATAAAAAAAAAAAAAAAAAAAAGATGAATGACTTAACAACATTATGGTACAACTCTTTTACTCTTTACTAGGTTGAACCACGTGCGTTGCACGTCGGATTAAATTTATTTGAAAAATAATTTGATCATTAATGTTGGATCATTTAGTAGATGTATCTAACCATCAAACAAGAAACTTGAATCATTGTCGGGTGAGCGCTCTCTTAGTTGATGTATCTAACCATCAAACAAGAAACTTGAATCGTTGTCGGGTGAGCGCTATTTAAAAATTTAAATGATGTGTCTAACAAATAACAATAAAGAAAATTAAAGTTATTGTCGAGTGAACGCTTTTTATTGAAAAAAGGATGAAATATTTTTGGTTATGGACACATTTCTTGGAAATTTTCCAAAACATATGGTAAAAACCTATCTCACCATGTATTTAAATACTTGTGATTTTATTTTTTGCTCTCTGGCTGCTAAATAACAAAAGTCAAAGGGTCGTTAAGTGACATAAGTTATCTTAATAATTGTTCAGAGGGTAAATTTCTACTTGTGTTATTTAAATATTTTTTTAGTAGTTTTTTGCCTATATTATTTCGAGAAACAAATCATTTTTGATATTTTACACTTTGAAATACCTGTTTATGCATTTCGTTTGTATATAATTTATTTCTTGAATGTGTATGACACTTTAACAATATACTATGAAAGACTTGAGGGAAACAACAAGCCGCCCATATGTTGAGCCAATCATTATCCCAGGAACAAATTGGCCAGCAGGAACAGAAGTGCCAAAAGTGACTACAGCTAAAGAGTAAAACATGACCTGAACAAGAACACCACAAATGTATGTAAAGGAACATCATATATGCGTTCATAGAGTAAATTAATGATCTGAAAGTAATGCAATACCAAAAATGTGAGCAGGCTTTGAGCACTAAATTCGTGAATCGTTTTAGCACTGAACAAATTTCTGATGGCATCATCCTGCAAGCATACACCAAATGCATCACGCTATAGCCAACAGAAGAAATAATGGAAGGAAGAGGGGAAGACTTTAATGAATTTCAGTAGACCTGAGTGTTGAAGAATATAGTTGCAAGGTCATTGTATTCCTTCTCGCCACAATAAAACTGTAACAGTACAAATGAAAAGGCATAATTAGCAAAGATAATTCAAAGAAACAAATTATGGATCAAGATATTAGCAATTAGACATCACGGAAATGGGAAAAAAATTGGGACTTGCGAAATCTACCTCATACTTATCGTATCTTGAAAAGAATGAAAAAAGATAGCTGGTACTTTGCAAATATAATTTGCAGAAGGCATAATTATTTTGGAGGTATTATTTTAACAAATAATTCTACTAACTTTTCCATGTTATCTCAAGAATACATGTAATTCTCAAGCTCTTCAGCCATTTAGTCCACTCTTGTGAGTTTGGTTATAAATCTTTTGGAAGAAAAAAACAGACAAATTTCTGCTTTTTTAATTATAGTAAGAAGGCTCACAAGAGAACTACATTAACAACCTGGAACAAGGAATTGCATGCTCCAATTTGCAATTACTGGGTGCAGAACATAGCATGGGAAAATAGTATTATATCGGGATCTTACATTGACATAATTCCCATACATCCCAGGCCGTCGCGGACATTCAATACCAGAATTAGCATCTGCTTCAGGGCAAGGGGTGCATTTTCTAAAAAGAGGTAATCCAAATGAAATAAAGGAGGTTATCAGGGAGACAGTACACACTTCAATAACCTGAAACATGAAAAAGACAAGGTCAGTTTGTAGTTTACCAAGACAACCTAAGCATGATCATCTCACTTCAAGAACTTACCTTGACATGGTTCCCCCTCTTGTGCAAATAATTTCGACGCCAGTAAGCTATGTAAAATGTAAGCTGATTAAAGAGTGCTCCTGCAAAGTTAACATCCACGCAAAACTATATCATCAAGAGATCATTGTAGGACTTATACTCAATTGCTTGCATAATCAAACATACCAAGAAGACCCCCGATGACACCAATAACAGCCATTGGCAATAACTCTTGAAATGGGTAATCTTCTTGACCACTAAAAAGAATCATAGTTAGAATGCAATCGACAAGTTGATACAGAAGATCAGAAAATAGTAAACATAACCAAGTGAAGGGAGTAGATTATCACCCTGAGATGTCCCATATAATGAAACCTCCAGAGCCAAAATGTCCACACTTTCCACACTATTTAAAAATATAATCTTCACATATATAACAATGTTAAGAATTAAGAAGATGTAGATCACAAATAGCATATTGATCACACAAGTCAAATAAACCATCTATTAGCTTCTGCTTCCTATTGTTGCTACTTGATTTTTACTGTGAAAAAAATTACTATTAACTTCATCACTTCTACTCTCATTTCAATTTTTCTGCTCAATTTAAACAATTCACCATCACTTCTTTCTAAATTTTTCCAATTCATGCTTGCCTAGCATTTTAATTTAGTATTTAAATTACATTACAGTAGCACTGTAGCATCACAAGATGAATGTAAATTCACAGCTTGGATCTGGTAGAGCATGTACCTCGTAATCAATGAGCTGAATAATGTGGTTCTTCCCTCTCAGACTGTTTAAGTATAATATTTCTTGGCAGAATCCATATGTTGTGGCATAGTCGCGGCCTTTAAGTTCTATCTTCTTTAAAGCATAAATGTGACAGTCTGATGATATGACTTTGTGGTCCTCACTACTTCCACCACTACCTATCTTGCCAAGTCTTTGATAGAGCTTTCCATTAACTTTAAAAAACAAGTCAGGATCATAACCTTTTCTATGAGAAGCTTTACCAGCAGCCCCTCTTTCTGGTTTCTCTGACTTAGAACTATCCAACTTTGTGTCTGATGGAGATACCTTCATTGAGGGTTGAGAATTTATGTCAGCAACATTTCCTTTGACAGATTGGTTGTCTTCATGAGAAGGATCTTTAGCAATGCCACGATCCTGTGGCAAATTAACATCCAACTCTTTACATGGACCAGAAGATTTATTGACTTCCATTGATACTGCAGCAGTAGAGCTGATAGCCTGCGATGTCAAAGCAGATTGATGAGATAACACTCCTCCAGCATACTTTGATAAAGAATTTGATGGGTGCACAGCATCCAGCTGCCCTTCATCTTCCTTAACAGATCCTGTACCCGGGTGAGGAACATCTACTTGAGTTTTTGAGCAATAGGTTGTTGTACCAATCAGTGTTGAAGTAACATAAGAAGATCCCACCATTGAAGATTGTGTCATGGGATAACTATCATTCTTAAAAAAAATCCAAGCTGGCGCTGCTGATCCCGAACAGAGTGTCTTTCCAGGCAACTGAGAAGATATCCTGCCCTCGGACCGAAGACTATTGTCCATTTCCATACTTTGAAAATTATGATAATGCAACTCGTGATTGACAGCAGGTGAATTCTCTAAATGATTGCCCACATCCCATTCCATTTCTGTCAATGCAAGTGAACCCATATGAGACAATAAATCATCTGTTCTAGTGGCCATTGGATTATTGGCCCCTGCATAGACAATTTGCAATATCCGCTATAAATTGCAAACTGCTAATAAACTCAAGTTCCCACCAGACTACTTCACAGTTGAAATTCATATAATAAATTTTTATCAACTCTTTAACTCATTTTGTACATAAACATGCAAACAGATTCTAACTAAGGCATCACTGAAGACACTGAGAAATTAATTACCACGATATATGACACTGTTATCGCTGGAAAAATGAACTTTCCTTTGCATTTCGGATATAACATTCCCAGGTTCTGTACATGATGAAGAAACAGTGTTATTGGTGACACCTGATGAAGCAACTGCATCCCCTGGTTTAGTAGAAAGTCCAGGTTGATCTCTTTGAGTATTGAATGGCTTGTTATTTTCGTTGTGTGCATTTACAACAGTTCCCCCCTCTGAAGGGGGAGTAATTGGTGCATCCTCTTGATTTTCTCCATGGATAGAGAGTGTGACATTTGACTGTAGAACGGAACTACTCAATCTGTGACCTGGCACATTATAATTTCACAAAGTCATAGACACATTACATGGTAGAGTCCATTATATAGGTGTCTCATTTTCTAAATAGTCATCACACATATAATATGTAAGCACTCCCACACAGTTATGTATCGAGATTAACTAATCACCTGATCAAGAATCTCTACTTCAGCTATATGCTGTTATTGATACTTCATCTAAGAGACGTTTCTATAAACTGAGAATTAAGAATTTCATTAAACTTTAGAGATTATATAAAAGACATCAGAAGACAACCAGGAAATTGGAAAAAAAATATAATCTTCACATATATAACAATGTTAAGAATTAAGAAGATGTAGATCACCAGTAGCATATTGATCACACAAGTCAAATAAACCATCTATTAGCTTCTGCTTCCTCTTGTTGCTACTTGATTTTTACTGTGAAAAAAATTACTATTAACTTCATCCTTCTACTCTCATTTCAATTTTTCTGCTCAATTTAAACAATTCACAATTTTTTTTCAGATGCGGAATTCTGATGGATGGGGAGAGGCATAGTATTGTGCAGCAGAATGTCTTACATTTCTCTAAGAGAAGAAATCAGCTTTTAGTGGATCTATGGTAATTGCACTAAATCATACTACTCTTGGCACACAAATTATTGATATTAAAAAGGCATTAGATATATTAAATGTTTTGGAGCAGACCAAGATGAAACTCGCCTTATAAAATCAGGGAAAAAAAAAACTGGAAACAGAATCTTTCCTATTTTAAACGAAAACAGGACAAGCCCAATAATAAGCAAACAAAGGGAGTGTACAACAATTTATTAGTAGGTTTTAATGAGAGGATCGGGTTCAACAAGATATTGAATTAACAAACCTGACCTTTCTCCCGATCATCCAAAGTATGTATTGTAGAAAGGGCAAATGAATGCCTGTGGATCCTTTTCGGATACCTGTTCAAGGGATTGAGCATAGTTAGTGCCAGCAGAAGATGCTTATGGGAAGACATGGCCCTGTTGTTTAAACCATTCCAGATCCGTTTCAAGACTTCCACAATAAAAAAAAATCAAAAGTTTCTTTTGGAAAAATGTGATTCTTACTCACTTGTAGAGCTCGCAAAACACCACCTTAAGAAATGAAACGACGAAAATCAGAATATGGAAATTCACCAAGCACTTGAATCCCCCGTCCCGTGAGGGATTGGTGGTGGCTTGCACCGGAGTCGGAGTGAGGAGACGGAACAATAAGCTACGTCAACAAATTAATGACCGATAATATTTAAATTTTAGAGGAGATAAGTAAGTTAAGAAATGTAAGACCAACCAAGTAATCTCCCAATACATAACTTACACGGAACCATTATTTGCAGAAAAACAAATGCATATCAAGATATGGAAACTTAAAGTTTATAACAGGTGAAGAAGCTTTACCTGCTTGCAAAGCCAAACGAAAATTTCACCTGTCAAATCCTCGAACACAACCCAACTGCCCCTTCTATGGGTCTGTCCTTGTACAAGGTCAAAGCTTGCAGCCACCATTACTCATGTAGTTATTCTGTTGCATATTCCTGCCCATTGAGGATCAAGCTCCGTATAAGAGAATGGCAGAGCACCTATACCAGTATTCAAGTTGCTCAATATTCTCTCCCAAATAAAAGAAGTTAAAATGTCTTTCTATTAACTTGCTGAACTAAAAGCTTCATTAATCATAATATATAGAAATAAAAAATTCTTCAGAATCATATATTCAAGACACCATCTTAGAAACCTCCAAAATTAAATTAATCCTCAATTCTAATCAACGGAAATAATACCCAAATTTTGTTGCAGCAGAGTCACTATCAGAGATTTGAGATACGAAATTATAAAGAAAAACAAGAGCGCTTATATTATAGGGGAACTCAGGGCAAGACAAATAGACAAACAAACCTGCGAGACTGAGGAGGACTCGGTAACACACACAGACTGACAGAGACGGGATTACGTCCTTTTCTCACTACAAAATTCGGCATATAAATTCGTCAAGTTTTAACACGAGCTCCTGAGATACCAGTCGAATCGGAAAATCCAACGACATCGTCTGCAAAACGGCAGTCCCGTAAGCGAGGGATGGGGGCATATTCCGGCATCGGAGTGCGGGAAGGGAAAAATGAAATAGAAAAATCGAAAAGCACTTGAACGGCAGTCCCGCAAGTGAGGGATGGGGGTATATTCCGGCATCGGAGAGGGGAGATGAAGAATTGGGCGGATAATTAGGGCGGAAAGGGGCTGTGCGGAAAGGGAAAAATGAAAACGAAAAATGAGTTAGAGAGAAAATGCCAGGAGGGGAAAAATGGCAAAAAGAAATAAGGCAAGGGCAGAAATGTCCAAAAAAGATTTACAAGCCTAAGCCACTTTTAAGTATATTATAGATATATTGAAATTATTACAAAATAACTACATTACTATCATTTACAATATACTTATAAATTACTACATAATTTGTCAAGATTAAAAATCACTGACATTTTTTATTTTTCTTACCCTGCGAGATTTCGAAAATAACTTATAATAGAGTAACTCTCTTGTGTATTTAGTGTATGGTGCACTTACTCAACAGTTGATATTGTATACTGTTGGTGATCAAATTTAATCGGGTGGATTAGTGACTGTTTTAGTTCGGTTTAAGACCACCAATCAATTTCGTGTGATTGATTATCACCGTAAATGATAAATCGAAAGCTCGGGTTACGTAATTGTAGTTACGAAAGTCGAAATCGAATTAATTTTGTATGTGTGTACGTTTTGGTGTGTTAGTGTGTGTTTTGGGATTATTTATGAATTTGAACTTGTATTTCTTAAGCTGGAGAACAACTATTTATAGAGACTAGCAAGCATGAGGTGTCTATGACTCTTGGTCTCCCTAGCCTGCATGCTTGACAAGTGTCCTTTGACCACAGTTTGACCTTATCTAAGCTGAATCTTAGTTACAAAGTCTTCTTTGATCTTATCTCGGACTTCATTGTTGTTTGCCCAGGTCGGTTTAGTTAATCCAGGATGGTTTTTTCATAAAAGTTGTTCGCCTTTTGAGGTTATGGCTCAGAAGTTGTTCGCCTGTGTGTTTTACACAGTTTGGCTTTGGGATCTTGGTCCTTTGTTCGTCGACATACACCTCTTAGGCTGGTAGATGTACCACCTTTTGACAATGTTGCTCGTCATCAGTGACTTGGCAGAATGTCCATATCTGGTCTCGGGTCTTAAAACCTGTTCGCCAGTATGTTGTTCGTCGGTATAGTTGTTCGTCAGTTTATACACTCCCTGGATTTGTTTGTGTACCCCGACTTGATTTTCTTTGTTGATCACCTTTGACTTGGTGTTGACTCTTCATAATCCTTTTTAAGGTTTTAATCTTTGTTTGCTTAGCAATAATTGATGTTCGCCTATCAACAATTGCCCCCTATCCTGGCTAGATATTGCTATTGACGAGCATCTTTGGGCGAGCAACAATAGTTAGGATATTAAACTGATGATGGTTGAGACGAACATCATTGGTCCTGGCGAGCAACAAATGGTTTGTCGTTTCGTCTCCCCAAGGTCTGGGGGTTGTACGAAGATGACGTGGGCGGCATGATTGCGCCGCCCACGCGCGATCAATCCCGAGGTCACGCGCCCCTACATTTGCTCGTAGACCTCTTGATTTCTTCTCGATTTCGCAAATTGATCCCGCCTTTTGTCATTTCGGCCCATATTTTGTTGAAAATTACACCTCGTACCCCGTTTTTTGCTTGGGGTATAAATAGAAGGGAAAACAAATATTTTCCCACTTTTTCACTCCTAGCTACAGTGCTCCGGCAACTTCTCCATCCCCGACGATTCCAAGCTTTTTCCGACGAGTTTTTCTTCAATTTCTTGCTTCCGGCTTAGTTTCAAGGTAGTATTTTTATTTTAATCACTTGATTTTGTTTTTATTTTTCTTCGAAACCCCATCGCCGCCGTGTGTGATCGTGCGCCACCGTCTTCCTCGGGAAATCGCCGCCGTTTGTAACCTCCATCGCCGTCGTCTGGATTTTTCCCTGTTTTTCTTCCATGTCTTCTCATTCGAGCAACAATTCTGAGGAAACGCTTGATCCCCTCTTCCCTATTGTGGCACACAAAAATCAACCCCCTTTTGACGTCTCTTCGGCCTCGGATCCCCACGTGGACTCCGTTGTTCGATCGGTAGAGGATACGGGTGCCCGCCCTTCAAGGAGGGAGGTAGTGGTTGCCGCGAACAGAGATTCCGACGAGGGTTCCTCGACCAGTGCTGAATCGGAGGAGGATCCCGAATTTGACGAACTCACTCGAGAGTTCCTGGAAGGGATAGGGTTCCCATCTCCAAAAATGATGGAAAACGAGATCCCAGTCGGAGTTGCTCGGCCTTTCGAGTGGCGAGCATATGCTGAGGAATACGCGAACCACTTTGCTCGCCCTCAAAGACAAAAAATGGATTTGATAAAAAATGACTTCCAGGCGAGCAAAATCAAGAGCGTTGTCCTCGAGGAGGATCTTGATTCGTTCCGAGAGACATACAAGATCCCGTATGACATTCATATGTGGGCCTCCAGGAGAAAGGAGAGAGCTGATCGCCCACCCCCTGGATGTACGTCGATCAATATTCATACGTTGATGGCTGGTTTGAAGCTGCCGTTGCCCCCCGTTGTTGGTCATTTTCTTGAGGTGACCAACCTTGCCATTACACAGATTACGCCGATTGGATGGATGAATCTTCTCGGCGCAATGTGCCTGTTCGCCCTCGAAGGATATGTTGATCGTCTTACTGCAGAGGAGATCAACTATCTCATGACAATTACTAAGTGTCCCATAGGCGAAGAAGACTACTACTATCTCAAGGCCAGAACCGGACTCAAGATGGTAGAAGGGGTGCCGAACAAGATCAAGGACTGGAAATAGCACTTCTTTTTCATAGGGGGTGATTGGCGAGCATCTTCCGGTCCACACGGGGGCATTGGTCGAATAAACTCTCCCGCCGCTTATGGAATAATTAAGCGTAAGTTTATCTTTGTTCGCCTTTGAACTGTATTGTTCTAATTTAACTTTTCTTGTTTGTTCGCAGGTCCTCGGTTGCCCAAGTGGGACTCAGAAGAGGATGAGATTGGGGCCGATTTTTTGTTTACCTCCTGCTTGGTCGGCCTACGCAATAAAGCGGATAGGACTATCCAGTATCTAAGCGACGAGAAGCGTTAGAGAGCTGCTCGTTTGTTTCCCTATCCCCATCACTTGGAAGCACAAGCTGAGGTTCCCCCAGGTATAAAAAATTTCCAACTCCTCCTTCATTACTTTGTTCGTCCTTCGATACTATAACTTGCTCACCTTAACTCTTTTTCCTTTTTTTTTTTTTTTTTTTAGCCGAGCAAGTCACAGTTGCTGTCCCTCCCTGCTTCGGACTCTTGGAACAGAGAGTATTTGAAATGGCTCCACCAAAGGGTAGGAGAAAGAAGGGTGACCCGCCATCTAAAGTACTGGCGATGACGAACAAGGCGGAGGGGGCGAGAGTTGCTCGCCAAGCCGTGCCCCCATCCAACCTACCTCCTTCTCCCCCCCAGCACCATCTCCCCGCGGTGCCAAGCGCTTAAAGAAAGGGGATGGGACCTTTGTGTCCCAGACTGCTCCTGCCGGGACCAAGGGCAAGGAGAAGGTGGGGCATAGCTATGCTCGCCACCACACGGAGGGGGAAGCTGTTCGCCCCTCCTCCATTGAGCCTGCGGAGAAGACAGGCATGGCGGGCAGGGATTCCACCCCTGTTCGCGGTCCTGAGGATCTCACCCATCTGGGCTGGGATGATCGAAAATTCCAGGAGTAAGTCTACCTTCGCCTCTGTCGAGCAAGATTCAATTTTTTTTTATATTTTTCTAAGTATCATTTGCTTTCTTGTTCGCAGATACCGTGCTGACGATCATCCTGGGCGAACAAGTGATGTCCACCAGTACGCTTGCTCGAAGACTCCCGTTAATATAAGGGAGATTCTCGGCGACCATGTTCGCCGAGCGACAGAGCTGGTCGCCCGAGCCTGGACACGCCCTCTGGACAAAGTTGTCTTCCAACAAGGGCTGGCGGACAATGTTCATCTTTCTATGATGCTTCACGCCAACGGCCTTGTTACAGCTCAAAGGGCAATGACCCAGATTGTCGAGCAAGAAGAAGCTGCTCGCCGCTACGCCAACACTGCTCGGCAGCTCACAGAGGAAAAGGACGGCCTCATCTGCCAGTATGAGGCCAAAGTTGCTCGTCTCAATAACCAGATCAATGTTTACATTGATACTGAAAAGAAACACCTTGAAGAGATTCAGGGTCTATCTGGTGAATTGGGAAGCAAAGATGCCTTGCTCGGCGAGGAGAAGAAGAAATTGCTCGCATCCGAGCAAAGAAATGCTGAGCTTGAAGCGGAGGTTGCTCGTCTGCGGGAGGTAGAGGCCAACTCTTTTTCTCACGATCAACTTGAGGCTGAGCTCCAGGCCCGGTCTGCCCCCATCTCGAACTTAGGATATATCTGCACCTACGCCGATTGCATTCGCATGGCTGATGCGTATGATTTCCAGGACATGGTGAAGGAAATGGGCAAAGACCTGACTGAGTTCCTGGAGCACTATCCCCCGCCGAACAACATTGAGATCCAACTGGGGGATATCGCCGAGCTGGGGGTTAAGATTGACAGCCTTGACCCCAGTATCACTATTACTTACCCTCCACCTCAAGTTGACGAGGGCGAGCAAGAAGAAGAGCCTGCTGCTGCTGACGAGCAGGCCGCTACGGAGAGGGAACAAAAAGCCGCGGAGGACATGGCTAGAGATATGATCGTTGATCCTCCCGCCGGCCAACCTCAAGATCAACCTCCCGCCGAGCAACAATAGTTTTTTTAGGACAGAAAAGTCTTTATTTTGTAATAGTTGCTCGGTAGGTTCTTCTTCGTAGTTGTTCATTTTTGTAGTACTTTATCCTTGTACTATTTTTGAGGCTCAATGCCTTTTGTTTAATGGAATGTCTTTCTTATGTTCGCTCATTTTCTTATATATGTTAATTGTCTTTACATTTTTATCAATGCTTTTGCAATTATAACATATAATGTTGGGCTTTTGTTCGAATTGAACTTTGTCTTTAATGGAATTAGGGTTTAGCCTTAGGTTCTGTTCATTTTAAAAAACGAACAACCTTTAAGTGGCTTTGGTCCTCAAAATGGACTTGTACCTCGAGCTTTTGGACTTTTCCTCTTCGACGAACAACTACTATATTTACACTGAAAAATTTACAAGTGTTGTAAGACTGCTCGTCACTAATAAATATATTCTGACGAACAACTATGAACACTAACTAAAAAACATGCTCGCTTATAATATTTTTGCCGAGCAACTCTGTCTAAAATTAAAAGATGAAACAACACTAAACTATACAATGTGCCGAACAACTTTTCATTCTATACTTAGCAAAATTTTCAAAAAATTAGGCAAGTTTTTGGTTTGCCTTACTTGGTTCACTAGCCCTCCAAGAAATTTGTTCGCCCAATTAAGAACTTATTCGCCTCATTGATAGTACTTCTTCAGATGTACAACATTCCAGGAGTATTGGGTCGGCTTGCCTTCCATATCTTCGATATTGTATACACCATTAACGAATTTTTCCGTTATACGATACGGCCCCTCCCAAGTTGGTCCCAATACACCTGGAGGTTGGGCGAGCAACTTTCTTAGAACCATATCTCCAACTCTGAATTCCCTAATTTTAACGTGGGAATTATAATAACGTTCTGCTCGCTGCTTATAGGTAACATTTTTTAGCTCGGCATTCAGTCTTTTTTCTTCGAGCAAATCCATCTCAGTAGCTAGAGCAGAGTTGTTCGCCTGCTCATCAAAGTTGGTCGTTCTGAATGTGTTGGTCTTTAACTCAATTGGTATTACAACTTCTGTTCCAAAAGCCATTGCAAAAGGTGTTTCTCTGGTGCTTGACCTGGGAGAAACTCTGTATGCCCACAGGACTTCCGGGAGTTCTTCAGACCAACTACTTTTGCTCTCCGCTAGCCGTACTTTCAATGTATGCTTGATTATCTTATTTACGGCCTCGACTTGTCCATTTGATTGGGGATGATAGGGTGTAGAGTAATGTTTCTTGATTCCCCACTTTATGCAGAAATCTCTCAACTCTTTTCCATCAAACTGCGGACCATTGTCCGTTACGATGGTTTGCGGAACCCCAAAGCGACAGACAATGTTCTTCCAAATGAAGTTGATCATTTTCTGCTGCGTGATTTTTACCATGGCTTCTGCTTCTGCCCATTTTGTATAATAGTTGACTGCCACAACGGCAAATCGAACGCCTCCAACTCCTGCTGGGAAGGGACCAATAATGTCCATCCCCCATCTTGCAAATGGCCACGGACTATAAACTGATACGAGCTGTTGGGCAGGGGTATGAATGTTTGGGGCAAAAATTTTACATTTATGGCAAGTCTTTGCTTTCTTAATTGCGTCTTGACGTAAAGTTGGCCAATAGTAGCCTTGTCTGATAGTTTTGTATGCCAAGGCTTGCCCCCCCAGTGTGATTTCCACGTACTCCAGCATGTATTTCTTCGAATATTGCTCGTCCTTGCCCCCTAGGCAAACATTTGAGAAGTGGGATTGATATTCCCCTTTTGTAAAGCTGCTCGCCCACCAGAGTATATCTGGCGGCTTGCTTTGTTAGCTTGGAAGCTTCAAAAGGGTTGTTTGGTTTTTCTCCACTTTTTAAATATTTGACTATATTTGTTCTCCAGTCTTCTTCTTCATTTGCTTGTTCATCAAGTTGGTTGACATTATAACTTCTCGTTGATGGATAATTCATCTTTGTAATTATAATGTCTGCCAACTCTGCTGGTCCCTCACTTGTTGCTAGTCGGGCCAACGCATCTGCTTGCGTGTTGCTTGTCCTTGGAATTTGTTCAATGAAGACTTGTTCTAACAAGGACATCAGGTAAGCAACAATTCGCTGATAATCGATCATGTGATCGTCTTTCGCCTTGTATTCACCTCGGACTTGGTTCACAATCAATTGTGAGTCGCCGAATATTTGTAACCGTCTAACACCTACTGCAAGAGATAGGTGGAGACCAGCAATAAGAGCTTCGTACTCAGCTTCGTTGTTGGTTGCCATGAAACCAAATTTGATTGCCGAGGTGAATACTTGTCTGTCTGGACTGATTAGAACCACTCCTGCCCCCGAGGCCATGTTGGTCGAAGATCCGTCAACGTAAAGATGCCAGGGGTGATTAAGTCCTCTCGTCGGATCTGGTGGGAAGGCTAGTTCGACAATAAAGTCAGCTAATGCTTGCCCTTTGATCGCTGTTCGAGGAGCATAGGTTACCCCGAATTGTCTAATCTCTAGTGACTACTTTAATAGGCGACCAGCTGTGTCGGGGGGATGGAGAATTTGTCTGAGTGGGAAAGTTGTTAGCACTTCTACTTGATGATCAAAGAAGTATGGTCGTAGTTTCCTCACACTCATAACAAGTGCGTACGCCAGTTTCTCGGTTGGTGAGTATTTGATCTCCGCACCGTGTAAAGCTTGACTGACGTAGTAAATAGGTTGATGAAATTTATCGTCTTCTCGCACCAGAACAGAGCTGATGGCTACTTCTGATGCTGCCAAGTATAAATATAGCTTTTCTCCTGGGACGGGCTTTGATAGGATTTTAACATCTCCCAGATATTCTTTGAGTTGGTCAAACGCCTTTTGACAGTTGTTAGTCCATGTGAACTGTCCTTTCTTGATAGCTTTAAAGAATGGACAACATTTGTCCCCCGATCTGGATATGAACCGATTCAATGCTGCTAGGCATCCCGTAAGCCTTTGTACTTCTTTTATTGAACGTGGTGGTTGCATATCCACGATTGCTTTGACTTTTGCTGGATTGGCTTCAATCCCTCGTCGACTAACAAGATGACCCAAGAACTTTCCGGAATGGACTCCAAAGCTGCTCTTCTTCGGGTTCAGTTTCATATTGTAATGTCGAAGAATATCGAACACCTGGGTCAAATGTTGAAGATGGTCTTCTTTTCGGGGGCTTTTGACCACAATATCGTCCACATAGACTTCTACCGTATCTCCGATTTGTTCGTCGAACATTTTGTTCACCAACCTCTGATAAGTTGCTCCGGCGTTGATAAGGCCGAAGGGCATTCTCTTCCAACACAACAAGTTTTTATTCGTATAAAATGCTGTGTTTTCTTGATCGTCTGGATGCATTGGAATTTGATGGTACCCGGTAAAGGCATCCATGAATGTTAGCATTTCATGACCTGCAGTGCTGTCCACCAACTGGTCAATGTGAGGAAGAGGAAAGTTGTCCTTCGGGCATGCTGCATTCAGATCCGTAAAATCTATGCATAGCCTCCAGGTCCCGTTTGGTTTCCTCACAAGGACTGGGTTTACTACCCATTGTGGACAGAGTGCTTGTCGGATCAAGTCGTTGTCTAACAATTTCTTTACTTCTTCGTTCAAGGCCTGATACTTGTCTGGGCCATACTTTCTTCGTTTTTGATGGACAGGCCTTTTTGCTTGATTGATGTTAAGTTTATGGCAAGCATGCTTTGGATCTATTCCCACCATATCTGCATGAGACCAAGCAAAAACATCTAGATTTTTGCTGAGGAACTCTTTCATTCGGGATCTGTAAGGCCCAGGGAGCTCAGATCCTATGTATAATTCGAGATCCTGGTTTCCAGGATTAACTTTGAACGCCTCCAGTTCTTCAACTGGAGTTGCTCGTCGTTTTTGTCCTTTCCAGCGAGGATCAAGTATTGGTCCCTCAGGGTTGAAATCATTTTCGAAGTTCATGGGGTCTGCCCCCAAACGGGGATCTAAATCACCTGTTGGTTCTGACTCATTGTTGTTAGTCAACACCTGGCCCTCCAAGTCATCTAGCGAGTGTTGCTCGTCACCACCCTTTTGTTGTTCGTCAGAATGATGTTCCTCATGGGTGGTAAGGAGTTGTTCGTCCAACACTTGTTCGTCAAGATGTTGCTCGTCAGTATCCATGTGGTCCTCCTCTATGTCCATCATGTTCTCTAATATTGATGGTTCATCAGCAGGATAGCTAGTTGTGGCTTCCATCATGGATACTAGTGCATGTTTGGCCTGTAACTGTAGGAAACATTCCCTGGCCTTTCTTTGGTCTCCTTTGATAGTACCTGCTCCGCTTGCTGTTGGGAATTTCAAACAATAGTGATAAGTGGAACAGGCAGCTTTGAATTCATTAAAAAAGGGTCGACCAAGAAACCCGTTATAAGTTGAATCCTGGTCTACAACCAAGAAGTCAACCATTCTTGTAATATTTTTCTCGGGTTCGTTGGCCGTTACAAGTTGTACTGCTAAAGTAACTATTCCCAATGGGACTGTTACAGCATTCCCAAAGCCTACTATCCTATGTGTCGAATCCTGAATATAGCCCGAATAATCTCCAAGATGATCGAGCGTCTTTTTGAACAGGATGTTGGTGTAGGCTCCAGTGTCTACCAACAATCTGTGGACCCGTGTTCCCATAATCTTTGCGCAGATTACGAGCGAATCATTGTGCGGAGTTAAAATTCCTTCCAAGTCATTTTCAGTGAAGGTTAATTCTGCTGTCTGCATGATAGATGGTTTAACTCCCATTTCTTGGACTTGATCGATCGCCCGTAACTCAGTCTTTCTTTTTTGGTTGGAGATTGGTGGTCGTCCATCAGAACATCCTCCTGCAGGACCTGCAGGTTCCATCATGTATAAGTCTTCCAACGGACGAGTAGGAATGGTAGGAACTGGTCGTGCTGGTTTATTGTTTTTCTGAGGTTGATCATCCTCATCTTCAGAGTTGTTCTCCCGAACTCTCTTTCCAGGCTGTCTTTTAACAAAGTCAGAAAGTTTTCCCTCCTCGTAAAACCGCCACAGCTGCTTGAGAAAATCTCTACATTCACTCGTAAAGTGCCCCACGCTTTGATGGTAGGCACAATACTTGTTAGGGTTGAGTTTGCCGGTGTCTTGATGGATTTTCCATGGAGGGGAGAGCAACTCCTTCACTTTCACACTTTCATAAACAGTATCGACTGACACTGTTAGCACTTGATTCAATTTTTCCTTGAGCTCCGTCCCTTCAGTGAATGCCTTCATGTTTTTAGGGACTCGATAGTTTGTTACGCCAGGTTTCTTGTTATTCTCCTTGGGATCAGCTTTGTTCT
This sequence comes from Ballota nigra, assembly GCA_947034835.1. Lineage (NCBI taxonomy): Eukaryota > Viridiplantae > Streptophyta > Magnoliopsida > Lamiales > Lamiaceae > Ballota > Ballota nigra. The sequence goes on from OX344723.1 coordinate 81,880,903, forward strand.
ACCCCAAGTTTGATTGCAAGGCCTCGTGCATGGAAACGAATATGCCGGCTTGATTTCTGAATTCGGCATAACTTCTTGGGCACTTCAGACATACCTCTTTCCATAGCTTTGATCCTTTCTTCAACCCGGCCATAATGGCAACGATTTTCGTGTCCTCACTGACGGGTTCACCTTCTAACAACACCTTGTCGAACCTTTCAATGAATGCCCGATCCGATTCATCGTTATTTTGTTTTAGGTCCGACAATCGATATTTCTGAGACAAGTACGACCCCGCCGTTGAGAAATGAGAAAGGAACTCTCGACTTAGTTGAGTGAATGAATGGATAGATGCTGGTGGCATCGCCAAAAACCACTTGTGTACCCGATCCCCTAAAGTTAAGGGGAAGTTTCGGCATTGAGTGGCGTCGCTGGCTTCCACCGAGACCATATAATCTGAATACTTTGTCAGATGAACTCTGGGATCAGCAACACCATCATACTGTATGCTTGCCGGGAACTGGACTTTCTTCTGAATCGGGGCTTTCAGAATGACAGGTGATAGTGGTGAGGATGACAAACTGGTTGTCCCCACACCTCTTTGTTGGTCCAACTGTCCCTGCATGCTCTCCACTGCCCTTCTTAAACTTGATAGCTCATCCAAAGATGCCCCCTGACTTGGAGGCTGTTCGGCGAGCAAAGGTACCAACCTTTCTGCTCGTCGCAGTCCCTCACTTGGAGTGGGCAAATCCTGGAGCTGTTTTCTAGGGTTGCTCGCCGCATTTGGCCCTAGACGCCTGAAGGCAGATCGAGAGAGTTTCTCATGAACTGACGGGCGTGGTTGCTCAAATGTTGCTCGCCCACGCTCCACCTCCTGGCGAGCAACTTTTTCTTGTTGTTGGGGTTGGCCAAGTCTGTCCTGGGCACTGGAACGGGTAGTTCCATGGCTTGACATTGTTGTTCTCCCACGAGCAGATTCAGCCTGACCCTCTCTTGGTTCGACCATCTTTGATTTGCCTTTATCCCGCCTAATCTGGGCACTGTTCACTTCATGTTGTTCGTCCCTGGTTGACCTAGCCCTAACAACTTCTACGGGTCTATCCCTAGGCCTTACTTGTGAAGGCCTATTCTGATCTTGCTGTCTCTGTAGAGCCTGGAGAGCAGCAATGGTTTTGGCCAATTCGTTAGGGTTGTTCGCCAGGGCCTCCATTTCAGGTGGAAGATTATGAGTTATGGCAGTATGCTGCGATCTATTCACATGTCTAGGATTACGATCCTGGTGGTCGGCCGACGAAGCTCGGGTGGGAGACGCTCTCCTTGACAAGTGTGATGTTTGGGTTTCCTTTGATTGAGGCATTCCGAATTAATTTACCTTTGTTCTTGTGATGAAGAACATCAAGAACACCAAGAACACTTCTATTTGAATCTTCAAATATTTCTTGAAATTTTCTTCAAATCTTCAAGTCTTTAACTTGAAGTTCTTGATTAATCACAGTGAATCGAAGGTTCGGACCCTCCTTCTAGCGCCAATTTGTTGGTGATCAAATTTAATCGGGTGGATTAGTGACTGTTTTAGTTCGGTTTAAGATCACCAATCAATTTCGTGTGATTGATTATCACCGTAAATGATAAATCGAAAGCTCGGGTTACGTAATTGTAGTTACGAAAGTCGAAATCGAATTAATTTCGTATGTGTGTACGTTTTGGTGTGTTAGTGTGTGTTTTGGGATTATTTATGAATTTGAACTTGTATTTCTTAAGCTGGAGAACAACTATTTATAGAGACTAGCAAGCATGAGGTGTCTATGACTCTTGGTCTCCCTAGCCTGCATGCTTGACAAGTGTTCTTTGACCACAGTTTGACCTTATCTAAGCTGAATCTTAGTTACAAAGTCTTCTTTGATCTTATCTCGGACTTCATTGTTGTTCGCCCAGGTCGGTTTAGTTAATCCAGGATGGTTTTTTCATAAAAGTTGTTCGCCTTTTGAGGTTATGGCTCAGAAGTTGTTCGCCTTTGTGTTTTACACAGTTTGGCTTTGGGATCTTGGTCCTTTGTTCGTCGACATACACCTCTTAGGCTGGTAGATGTACCACCTTTTGACAATGTTGTTCGTCATCAGTGACTTGGCAGAATGTCCATATCTGGTCTCGGGTCTTAAAACCTGTTCGCCAGTATGTTGTTCGTCGGTATAGTTGTTCGTCAGTTTATACACTCCCTGGATTGATTTGTGTACCCCGGCTTGATTTTCTTTGTTGATCACCTTTTACTTGGTGTTGACTCTTCATAATCCTTTTTAAAGTTTTAATCTTTGTTTGCTTACCAATAATTGATGTTCGCCTATCAACATATACATTGAAAATATGATTTGATTATACTGAAAAGTGTGGTTAGATTAAATTGAAAAATTTACAATGAAAATTAATTTTTCAGTGTAATCTAACCACACCTTTCAGTGTAATCAGCCTACATTTTTCAATATAAACAATGATGACAAAATTGAAGAATAAGTTGAGTGAGTGAGTGCACCGATAATATAACTAATTAAAATGTAAATCAAAATTGAAGAATAAGTTACGTTGCTAACAAAACTAATAAAAAAAATATTTATATATATTCATCATCTATGTGATAATGACATATAAGTAAATTTAAATAATCAATTAAAATAATAGTAAACCCTCTACTTATGTATCATTATATCAGTGGTGGACATATAAATTTGTAGGTGGACATATGATCATTTTCGCATTTATATAATGTATTTATAATAAATTTAAATGTGAAATTTTATAGTTTATTGCGAAATCTAATTGAATCATGTTCAATTTTTTATTTGATATTTATTTATGAAATTCAATCATTTTTAATTTTAAAAAAGAAAATTCAAAGTGTAAAAGGATCGAAACTGCACGATAATAAAATTTACCAAGAAAGGAAAAGTAGAACATCATAAACATGAAAAAGAAATGTGGCTATAATTGAAAACTGAAACAAAAATAGACCATATTTAGAAAGGAATATTTTTTATTGACCAATTTAAACACGTCCACCACAAAAATCACAGTGCTGTAAAAGCAGGATAAAATAGTTTCTATAATTAGAGCATTGTCCAAGACACTGAAATGATTCCACATTTAGCCAATCAACAATATTTTAGTGCAAAATTTGTAGGGAAGAAGATGTTCCCTATTTCTTATTTGGGATAAAAAGTAAAATGTCCATTTTTATAATATTAAAAGTTTTTTGTCCACAATTTTTTTAAAAAAAAAGTTTTATATCCATTTTGATAAAAAAAAAAAAAACATGCACATACTTATTAAAAAAAAAATTATACCCCCACCCCCAATTAGTTCTTATAATTTTTAATATATATTAATGTAATAATTTTAGTTATTTTTAAAATTTTGTAATTTTTTATTAAATGGATTTTTTTTTAAAAAGAAAGAGTGAAATCAAAACACCTAAAATTTTATCACACTTTAAAGGAAAAGAATTTACATTTTTTTTTTTACCGTAGGCAAAAAGCTGATGGGCAAATTTTTTTTTATTTTATTAGAGTGGTCATTTTTACCCTTTTACACTCCTATTATTTTACGCAACTCAGATTTATGACACAAGTCCACTTCTTATCTGAACTAATTAATTAATTTATGAAATAATTAATTATATATTAGTTAGAACATACTCCTTGATTTAGTGTAGTTCAAGACTCCCTCATGGATAAGGATATATGCTTAATTGTGAGGGACATTTTCGTCAGCTTGAAATATATGAAATCGGGATAATATAGTAGTATTAAAAATTCAAATAATTTATATAGAGTATGCTTGTATATGGATCAATTACAAATAAAAAAATAAAAGGAGTATATATAAGAATTTCATAAATAAAAGTATATAAACTTATATTTCTAATACAAAAAAAAAAGTATTTAAATTCACTCATTTCTAATAAGAAAATGTATACAAACTAACAAATGAAATATGAATTTTTTTTCATAGGAGTATATGGCACAATTTTTAAGAAAAATGAAGTATGTGAGTGTGAAGGTAAATAAAATAAACAAAATGTGATTTATTGACTTTTGTGAGTATGAATTATTTCCTTTTTAAGGATGTGAAAAAAGAGTTGGGACGTCCCAAAAAAAAAAGTGAAAAAAAATCCGGGACGGAGGGAGTATAAATTTAAGGTTGTTTTGGTTCGTCAAAAGTTGGTAGCTCAGTTGGTTGAGCTCACCACCTAAGATCCAAAAAGATATTGGGTTCGAGACATAGAGAGAGAATTTATTCCCTCTTGTGGTGGGGTGGTGTTCCCCTCTTGTGATGGTTGCGGTTCCGGCTGCAATGCGGTTGTGGTTCTGAGTTGCAGGTTCGGGTGGTCCCCCTCTTGTGGTGATTGTAGTTCCGGTCTATAGCGAGATGAAAAAATGTCATGTACCCGATGATCGAAGGAACTATTGTAATTAATTATGTTAGAAAATTATTGTAATTGATTACCTTAAAAAATAGTTGTTTTGGTTCAAATTATTTAATGAATATAAAATGAATGGTTGCTACATCAATTATTGTCTTAGTCTTTTATCCTTTCTACAACTCAATTGTTTTTTATTTTTAATTATTAGAAATTTTTACTAAATAATTATAATTAATTTCACTGAACAAATATAGTTTACAAATTGCAATAGTTTAGTGAAAATAACTATAACTATCCAATAATAATAACTATCATATTGTTTAAAAATAAATTTGAATTACATGGCGTTCACTACAAAAAAGACGGAGTTTAGCGACGCCAAATATCCGTCGTAAATTTCGTGAATTTGCGACGGATTTTGGTAAGCCGTAAAAAAAAGATGACACTTTGCGACGACTTAGGAAGACCGTCGCAAAGTTAGTAATTTGCGACGGAAAAGTCCGTCGCAACAACTAGGGACCCACCGCCTTCGTCTTAAACCGGCTACATTTGCGACGGCCTCTTCCGTCGCAAAACATACCCATTTAAAGGTGACCTTTCGGGAAGCGACCCGTTTGACTGATTTGCGACGGAATAGGCTGTCGCAATTTTAAACTTTGTATTTGCGACGGACCAAAGTCGTCGCAAATCTTATATTTATATTCGCGACCTTTCGGGAAATGGTCCATTACCTGATTTGCGACGGAATGTCCGTCGCAAATCCGAACTGTTTTTACGCGTCTTCTCGGGAAACAGTGCGTTGACTGATTTGCGATGGAAAAACCGTCGTAAATCAGTCAAAACGACGTCGCTTTTGCTTTGACAGATAAAATTTGCGACGGATAGGCGTCCGTCGCAAATTTTTTTACACTTATAAAACTCTCCTTGCGAAACAGACGGAGAGTGCGAGAAAAAAGAAGAAGATGAGGAAAACGAAAGGAAAAAGAAGGAGAAGTCGGGTTTAGTTGATTGTAGAGCCGCCCGTCCCCACCGAGTCCTCGTTTCGACATTTTCTACAAATAAACCGTAAGTTTTTTTCATTTTTACCGTTTAAAATTTAATTTTAAAGCATGTTTGGAGAATTGATTTTAGTTGAATTATTTGAATTATATTAGTAATGAATTGATTTTAGTTGATTTAGTTGATCGAATTTTAATTTAAAGCATGTTTAATTTTTGTTAAGTTTAGAATTGAATTAGTTGAATTGTTTGAATTATATTAGAAATGCATTGATTTTAGTTGAATTAGTTGAATTATAATTTAATTAGTTGATCAAATTTTAATTTAATTTTAAAGCATGTTTAGAATTTCTTAAGCTTATAATTGAATTAGTTGAATTGTTTGAATTATATTAGAAATGAATTGATTTTAGTTGAATTAGCTTAGTTGATCGAATTTTAATTTAATTTTAAAGCATGTTTAGAAATAGTTGAATTAGTTGATCGAATTTTAATTTAAAGCATGTTTAATTTTTGTTAAGTTTATAATTAAATTAGTTAAATTGTTTGAATTATATTAGAAATGCATTGATTTTAGTTGAATTAGTTGAATTATAATTTAATTAGTTGATCGAATTTTAATTTAATTTTAAAGCATGTTTAGAATTTCTTAAGCTTATAATTGAATTAGTTGAATTGTTTGAATTATATTAGAAATGAATTGATTTTAGTTGAATTAGCTTAGTTGATCGAATTTTAATTTAATTTTAACGCATGTTTAGAAATAGTTGAATTAGTTGATTGAATTTTAATTTAAAGCATGTTTAATTTTTGTTAAGTTTAGAATTGAATTAGTTGAATTGTTTGAATTATATTAGAAATGCATTGATTTTAGTTGAATTATAATTTAATTAGTTGATCAAATTTTAATTTAATTTTAAAGCATGTTTTGAATTTCTTAAGCTTATAATTGAATTAGTTGAATTGTTTGAATTATATTAGAAATGAATTGATTTTAGTTGAATTAGCTTAGTTGATCGAATTTTAATTTAATTTTAAAGTATATTTAGAAATAGTTGAATTTGTTAAGTTTAGAATTGATTTTAGTTGAATTGTTTGAATTATAATTTAATTTTAAAGCATGTTTAGAATTTGTTAAGTTTAGAATTGATTTTAGTTGAATTAGATTAGTTGATCGAATTTTAATTTAATTTTAAAGCATATTTAGAAATAGTTGAATTTGTTAAGTTTAGAATTGATTTTAGTTGAATTGTTTGAATTATAATTTAATTTTAAAGCATGTTTAGAATTTGTTAAGTTTAGAATTGATTTTAGTTGAATTAGATTAGTTGATCGAATTTTAATTTAATTTTAAAGCATGTTTAGAAATAGTTGAATTTGTTAAGTTTAGAATTGATTTTAGTTGAATTGTTTGAATTATAATTTAATTTTAAAGCATGTTTAGAATTTTTTTCGAATTATGTTATAGATTTTTAAAGCATGTTTAATTTCATTGATTTTAATTTAATATTTCGAATTTTGTTATAGATGAGCGGACAAGGCAGTGGCAGTGGCAGTGGCAGTCAGCAGCCTCCGAGGGATGAGGAGGCGAGTCGAGGAGGGCGAGGAGGGAGGAGACGACGGGCCTCACTGAGACCCGTGGTTCCACCTATTTTCAGACCGAGGTCTCAATCAGAGACCTCTTCACAGCCTGGCTCCTCCTCACAGCAGACTGCTGAGGGCTCATCCTCCTCCCGACAGCATCCGGTTGTTCAAGCACGGATGACTGTTCAGTCATATGGTTCAACGTAAGTTTTAATATTTTATACTAAATTTTTTTATTAATTAAAACCTAATTATTTTACTAACTTTGAAGTTTTAATTTTACAGTTGGATTCCTGGTCATGAGGCTAGTAATCAGGTTTCCTGGTCCATCCTTGGATGTGGATTCGAGCCCACCGCTTACAGTTGGGGGCTAGTGTCCGATGCAAAGAAACAGACATACATCGAGGAGTTTAAGGTATTAATTTAATTTATTAATTCACTGTTTATTAATATCAAATATATAAACAGATATTTACATTTAAATTATAATTGCAGAAAGAATGTATCTGGGCACCGGAGCACGATGACCAGATGTGGAAGAATTTCGAAAAATATGCGGCGGAAAGGTACAGAGACCTCCTTTTTAGAATGAGGGAGAAGTGGTACAAGCATGGAGTGGCCACCGACATGGGGACTGACAGTGAAAAGCGGCCAATTTGGGACCAATTCCTCCGGTACTGGGATTCTCCTGAATTCAAAGAGAAGTCGGCGAAAAACAAGGCGAATCGGCGTAGTGATCCTGATGGAGAAGGGATGGCGAGACATCGGACCGGTTCTCGGTCCATTTATGAGCACGGGTTGAGATTTGTAAGTTTCGTCTTTAATTTTGTAGTTTTTGAATTTATATTATTTTTTTCCTAATTTTTTATGAGTGGTATTAATTTTTACTATCTTTTTTTCTAATTAGGCGGCGGAGCAAGGACGCGAGCCCTCTCATTTTGAGAGATTGCAGCTCGCCCACCCACTCGTCGAGGAGACTGGGAAGTCTACCTACGGCCGTACCACCGAGATCCACGTAAGTATTATTTCAATATTAATAGTATTATTTCAATTTTTAATATTAAAAGTATTATTTTATATTTTGTGTTCAATTTATTTAATTTTTTGTATAATTAATTTACAGAGAAAGATGCTCGAGGACCTTGCCTCTCAGCCTCAGCCTGAGGAAACGGCAGAGGGGTCGGGGTCGATGCCCCCCACACAGCCTTCTATTGACGTTCAAAATGAATTGTACTTCAAGAACGTCAAGGCTAAAAAGGGGCGGTTCGCTGGATTGAGCAGCTTTGGAAATAACTTTTTCCGACCTCGTGGCTCGGGCTCATCCTCCTCTCAATCTTCCATCGACTCTCATCCCAGTGAGGTCGAGAGGCAGCTTGCCACGGTGGTGGAGCAGATGAAGAACATGCAGAGGCAACAACGAGAGAAAGAAGAGTATGAGAGGCAGCAGCGAGAGGCGCACGACCGGTATACAATCGAGATGGAGCGGTATCGGGTCGAGGTGCAGGAGTATACAGCCGCCATGCAGGCGTGGTGGCAGATATTCGCCTCTAATTCAGTGCCACGAGCGCAAATGTCTGGGCCACCGATGCCACCGACCCAGCCATCCATGCCGCCGATCCCGCCGACCCAGCCATCGATGTCGCCGATTGTTAACCTGGGCGAGGATGAGGAGGAAGACGGATTTAATTCCGACGGTTGAAAAAATTTAATTTTTAATAAATATGAAGTACAATTTTTTTTTTTAGTTTGAATTGTTACTTTAATTTAATTTTTAAATTGTTACTTTAATTTATAATTTTGTGAATTTATTTTAGTTTGAATTTACTTTTATTTAATGTCAAAATAAATAATTTTAGCAAAAATATAAAAATAAAATGGACACAACATTTATAAAAACAAGTGAGAAACGAAAATGAATTAATTTGGTGAATTATGGAAAAAAAATGAATCAATTTGGATACATATACAATTAATTGCATACAAATAAATGAATTATAAAATTATGCATTGTCGAAATAAATAATTTTACAAAATAAAAAAAATAGTTGGGCAAAATATTTTAATAAACAACTTAGATACGAAAATAAATTAATTTGGTGAATTATGAAAAAAAATGAATCAATTTGGATACATATACAATTAATTGCATACAAATGAACGAATTATAAATTTAAGCGGGAGTCGAAATAAATAATTTTACCAAACTAATAAAAATTAAATTGGCCACAACATTTATAAAAACAAGTGAGAAACGAAAATGAATTAATTTGGTGAATTATAGAACAAAAAATGAGTCAATTTGGATACATATACAATTAATTGCGTACAAATGAACGAATTATAAAATTATGCATTGTCGAAATAAATAATTTTACTAAATAAAAAAAATAGTTGGGCAAAATATTTTAATAAACAACTTAGATACGAAAAGAAATTAATTTGGTGAATTATAAAAAAAAAAGACTTAATTTGAATACATATACAATTAATTGCATAAAAATGAACGAAAGTAGCTTGTGCCCTAGTGGCGCGCGCCCCCTCCTCTTGCACATGAGGTACCGTGTTCGATTCCCCTTGGGCGCAAAATTGGATTAATTGTTCAAGGCCTAATAAGACTAATATAGAAGCTGGGCCGCATATAATAAGCAATGGGCCGGGTGGCCCAGTGGTCCGAGCCCGCCCCGCCCGCTCCGGGTGCCCGAGCTCGAACCACGCGAGCCACTTTTTTTTTGTATAGGCTCGGTAATTTGCGACGGCTAATTCCGTCGCAAATTTTGAATTTTGCGACGGAAAACAGTCCGTCTCAAATTATAACAGAAAAAAATAAAAAAAAATATATATAAACATTTGCAACGGAATTTGGCCGTTGCAAATGTTGTTGACCCGATCGGGTCTAACCCGAAAGATTTGCGACGGACTACTGTCCGTCGCAAATTCTGTGCGACCCGGCCGGGTCTGACCCGCCAATTTTGCGATGGATTTGTCCGTCGTTAATTTGCGACGGAGGGCAAAATCCATCGCAAAAATTAGCTACGGCTGTTTTAGGAACGGATTAGTGTCCGTCGCAAAATCCGTCGCAAAACACTGTTTTTTTAGTGGTTGTAGCACATATTATCCTTTAATATGCCCGGAACTCACCACGTCAGCGAGATCCAGCGGAGCCCGAGTCGAGCAACTCACCTGAAAGATGATTAAAACCTCCCAAATATGCAGATCTGAAAAGATCGAGGGTCAACATCAGAGCCGTTATTCAAGTACTATCACTTTTATGGGACAAGACAATAACATTTAATACAAAGTAAATTTAGTATCAATTATTAGATCAATTGTTGTAAATTAAACCCTAAAATAGAGTATGAAGATTACTTTTATATTTTACTTGGTCAATAAGTTTTATCCTTTGTAAATAGAGGATCTCGCCCACATTGTAAAGAGACTTCCCTCGTACACATTGCCTAAAATAATTGAAGATAAATAATTATAGAAGAGCTACTTATCAACTAAGATAATAATTAACTTGTTTTGATTTTTATTGCTAGAACGAAATATAATATCATTAAATGATTTTTTTATTCTATTAATTATCATACTTATTGTATATATTCGCCCATTTTTCTTACCATTTCTTATTGATTTTTTTTTATCATACATTCCCTTAATTAATTAACACAGAATAAAAGTATGTTTGAAAGTCGAACCAAGTTATTTGATACTCGATTCGAGATTGTTCGGTAAAAGTTCGTTTGAGTTTGATTTGAAATAGAAATCAAATAAGCTTGATACAAATTTATGTTCGAAATAGTCTAAAGTTCGGCTCGATCTCGAAATCTAAAATAAGATAAAACACGCGTAAAAAATATCAATTATTAGATCAATTGTTGTAAATTAAACCCTAAAATAGAGTATGAAGATTACTTTTATATTTTACTTGGTCAATAAGTTTTATCCTTTGTAAATAGAGGATCTCGCCCACATTGTAAAGAGACTTCCCTCGTACACTTTGCCTAAAATAATTGAAGATAAATAATTATAGAAGAGCTACTTATCAACTAAGATAATAATTAACTTGTTTTGATTTTTATTGCTAGAACGAAATATAACATCATTAAATGATTTTTTTATTCTATTAATTATCATACTTATTGTATATATTCGCTCATTTTTCTTACCATTTTTTTTAATCATACATTCCCTTAATTAATTAACACAGAATAAAAGTATGTTTGAAAGTCGAACCAAGTTATTTGATACTCGATTCGAGATCGTTCGATAAAAGTTCGTTTGAGTTTGATTTGAAATAGAAATCAAATAAGCTTGATACAAATTTATGTTCGAAATAGTCTAAAATTCGGCTCGATCTCGAAATCTAAAATAAGATAAAACACGTGTAAAAAATATCAAACTACTCGAGTTCGACTCGAATTCGACTCGATCAAAGCTCGTTCGACCTCGACTCAATTAGTTATCAAACAAACTAAAATATGAATATTAAAGCATCGACAACTCTTTGGGCAGCAGTTGTCTGGGTTTTATGGAATACAAGAGATGAAGCAACGTTCAACAGTAAGGAGCCAAATGTTAATAGAGTCTTCTTGGAAATCAAGGCGAGAGTTTGGACATAATTTGGAGCAAAAGAAGAGAATTTCAGAAGGCAAAATTTCGTAGAGTGGAATAGAAATCCGAGATTGTGTTCCCTATATCTATAATTGAATGAAGTAAGATCAAATTCCAATTTTATTGTAAGGGATGAAGCACCCCTTGTTCTCCAATTCTTTATAATAAAATATTTTTTAACTGTTAAAAAAATGAATATTAAAGCTTAATAACTTTTCATACAAGTTTAAACACCACGGTATTCGACTCGACTCATTTACCGTCATAAAGGAGACATATTCTCAAATTTAAGGATGGAGTATTAAGTCTTGTTTTAAAAAAGAAAAGGATGGAGTATTTGTTGGAAATTGGTTTTGTAAAGGTTTCATACTCTTACCTTGATCAATTTTTTGAGGAGTAAAAACGTTAGTTTTTGGGAAAATAAAATTAACGATGTTGTTCTACTCGCGGAGTAGATGAGCGTGGTATATTTAATATCTCAAAACCGATTTCCGGTGAGTGAGAAATTAATTTGGGAAGTTGTAGTATTAATCATGTGTGTTGAATAATTCCATGGGAAATGGAAAATGAAGTTTCATCCCACATTGGAAAATTACAAGAAGTTTGTCTTGTATATAAGTAGGAAATTATTCATGTTCTCTAAATTGGGATATGGGGACCCTAACCATGGACCACACACGCGCGCACGCACGCGCCCCGCCCCGCCCGCGCCCAGGACCGGGTCCGTGGTTCTTGGCAATTGGGCTTTGGGTGGGCCTTGGTATTTTTAGAGTACCAAAAATATAAAATGGCCCAATACCTTTTTGGATCCAATCGGATCGGGTGACCCGTATGGGATTGGGTCGGCCCATTTCAGTTGGCCCACTTAGAATTGAGTCGGCCCACGAACTTGATTAATACACCTACGAATTTGATTAATACACTCCAGAGCATCTGGAATATTCCGTATTGCTTCCCAAGACTGAGGAACTGCGTTTCTCTCCACGACAGAACGTGGGTGATCCATGATCACCACGTACTCCACTCCAGCAGCCCTCAAATGGGTCGGATTTCCATCTATATATACCCCTTTTCGTCCAGTTTTTCGAGAATCACGAACGAACCCAGAATTTCCCGAAATCCTTTCTCTGCAGAAAATCCCGTTTAGCTCATAATTCCGATTTAGTTCGCCGGAAATTCATACTCGGTAGTGCTACCGGTGTGAATAGATAAACCGTTTTACCTTTGGGGATCCGTACGCATTATACCGTAAGCACTGTACCGGCGTATTCGATCTTCTGGGAATAGGTTATTCCTAGACTCGGTTTTTCACGAATTCGTTTCGTGTTTTCCCTTCTTCCATACTTCAGTGTTTCGAAATATTCACACCCACTTTATAACAATCGCAAGATCGAATATTTTTTCGAAACATTGACATGTCGAACCATAACTCCGATAACGAAATGGACCTGTCTTCACCGGCTAAGGATGATCATTCTGATCCTTCTAAGGTTGGTAATCCTGATCCTTCCAAGGAACTCACCTCAGGTAATCCGAATTCGATTCCTCCTTTTGAGTTCGGAAACTTTGGCAACTACTTTGCTGAATGGTTGAAGAACCAAACCAATGGCAATCCCTTCGTGGGAAATACCAATCCCTTTGTGGGAACCTCTAGCACTAATCCCTTTGTGGGAAGCTCTAGTGCTAATCCCTTCGTGGGAAATGTTGGCGGCAATCCTTTTGTAGGAAATGCCGGAGTCAATCCACTTTTGGCTACCAACCAGGCCTCCCTTCAAGGGACTGTTAGGCCGGTGGTAGTAAAAGGGGAGAAAACTGAAAAGTTTTCGGGAAGTTACTTTAAAAGGTGGCAAAAGAAGATGCACTTCTATTTGACCACTGTTGATAGGCGAACATAAGTTAATAAATGGCGAACAAGGATTAAAGCTACATCAAGGATTATGAAGAGCCAACCTCAAATCAAGGGTGATCAACAAAGAAAATCAAGTTGGGGTGCATCTACCAATCTGAGAGGTGTATAAAGTGACGAACAACTCCCCCGACGAACAACTAATGGGCGAACAGGTATTAAGGCCCGAGACCAAGAATGAGCCAACTGTGAAGTCATCAATGACGAACAACTTGGTCAAACTATGATACAACAAACAACCAAGGAAGTGTGTACAAGTGAACAAAGGACAAAGATCCCAAAGCCAAGCTGAACAAAGCCATAAGGCGAACAACTTTCAGTTGGAGAATCAACAAGATCAATCAAGCCGACCTAGGCGAACAACAATAAGTCCGAGATAAGACCAAAGAAGACTTTATAGCTAAGATTCAGCTTAGATAAGATCAAAGGGACACATGTCAAGCATGCAGGCTAGGGAGACCAAGAGTCTTGGACACCTCATGCTTGCTAGCCTCTATAAATAGTTGTTCTCCAGCTTATTATGAATAATTTTGAATTTTCAGACAAAAATACACACATAAACACACCCTAACCTACACATACACGAAATAAGTCCAACTTTAAATTCGATAAATTCACATCCCGATTTACCATTTACGGTGGTAATCAATCACACGATATTGATTGGTGACATAAAAACGGATTAAAACAGCCACTAATCCTTACGATTAAATTCGTTCACCAACAATTTGGCGCTAGAAGGAGGGTTCGAACCTCCGGTTAGCATAATTACTCAAGAACTTCAAGTTGAAAACTTGAAGATTCAAAGAAAACCTCAAGAAATACTTGAAGATTCAAACAAAGGTGTTCTTGGTGTTCTTGGTGTTCTTCAATATTAAAATTAAAGAACAATCTAATTCAAATGCCTCAATCAAAGGAAACTCAAGCATCACGTTTGTCAAGGAGAGCATCTCCCACCCGGGCCTCGTCGGCCGACCACCAGGATCGAAATCCTAGACATGTGAATAGATCACAGCACACGGCCATAACCCATAATTTCCCGCCTGAAATGGAGGCCCTGGCGAACAACCCTAATGAACTGGCCAAAACCATTGCTGCTCTCCAGGCTCTTCAGAGACAGCAAGAACAGAATAAGCCTTCACAGGCAAGGCCTAAAGATAGACCCTTGGAGGTTGTTAGGGCCAGATCAACAAGGGGCGAGCAACACGAGGTAAACAGCGCCCAGATCAGACGGGACAAGGGCAAGGCTAAGATGGACGAGCCAAGGGAAGGCCAAGCAGAGTCTGCTCGCGGGCGAACAACAATGTCGAGCCACGGAACAACCCGTTCCAGTACCCAGGACAGACTTGGCCAACCCCAACAACAGGAGAAAGTTGCTCGCCAGGAAGAAGGACATGGGCGAGCAACATTTGAACAGCCTCGCCCTTCGGTCCATGAAAGACTCTCTCAATCTGCCTTCAGGCGTTTGGGACCTAATGCGGCGATCAACCCTAAAAAGAAGCTCCAGGATTTGCCTTCTCCAAGCGAGGGACTGCGACGAACAGAAAGGTTTGTACCTTTGTTCGCCGAACAGCCTCCAAGTCAGGGGGCATCTCTGGATGAGCTATCAAGCTTGAGGAGGGCGATAGAAAATATGCAAGGACAATTGGACCAGCAAAGAGGTGTAGGGACGACCAGCTTACCATCTTCACCATTATCAACCTACATTCTGAAAGCCCAGATTCAAAAGAAAGTCCAATTCCCTGCAAGCATTCAATATGATGGCCTTGCTGATCCCAGAGTTCATCTAACAAAATACTCGGACTATATGGTCTCAGTGGGAGCTAGCGATGCCACTCAATGCCGAAACTTCCCGTTAACCTTAGGGGATCGGGTGCACAAATGGTTCTCAGCATTGCCATCAGCATCCATCCATTCATTCACTCAGCTGAGTCGGGAGTTCCTGTCTCATTTCTCAACGGCGGGATCATATTTGTCCCAGAAACACCGGTTGTCAGACTTAAAACAAAATGAAGACGAATCAGATCGGGCATTCATGGAAAGGTTTGACAAAGTGCTATTGGAGGGTGAGCCCGTCAGCGAGGATACAAAAATTGTTGCTATAATGGCAGGATTGAAGAAAGGGTCAAAGCTATGGAAAGAGGTACATCTGAAGTGCCCAAGAAGCTACGCCGAGTTCAGAAATCAGGCCGGCATATTCGTTTCTATGCATGAAGCCTTGCAGTCAAACTTGGGGGAGAACAAAGCCGACCCCAAGGAGAACAACAAAAAACCTGGTGCAACAAGCTATCGAGTCCCTAAAAACATGAAGGCATTCACTGAAGGGACGAAACTCAAAGAAAAGTTGAATCAGGTGCTAACAGTGTCAGTCGATACTGTTTATGAGAATGTGAAGGACAAGGAGTTGCTCTCCCCTCCCCGGAAAATTCGCCAAGACACTGGCAAACTCAATCCTAACAAGTATTGTGCCTACCATCAAAGCGTGGGGCACTTTACAAGTTAATGTAGAGATTTGCTCAGACAGCTCTGGCGTTTCTACGAGGACGGAAAGCTCTCCGATTTTGTCAAAAGACAACCCGGGAAGAGAATCCGGGAGAACAACTCTGAGGATGAAGATGATCAACCTCAGAACAATAAACCGGCGCGACCAGTTCCTGCCATCCCTACTCGTCCGTTGGAAAATTTATACATGATGGAACCTGCAGGTCCCGCAGGAGGATGTTCTGATGGACGACCGCCAATCTCCAACTGGAAAAGAAAGGCTGAATTACGAGCGATCGACCAAGTCCAGGAAATGGGAGTCAAACCATCTATCATGCAGACAGCAGAACTGACCTTCACCGAAAAGGACTTAGAAGGAATTTTGACTCCGCATAACGATTCGCTCGTAATCTGTGCAAAGATTATCGGAACACGAGTCCACAGATTGTTGGTGGACACCGGAGCCTATACCAACATCTTGTTCAAGAGCACGCTTGATAAACTTGGGGACTTTTCAGCCCATATCCGGGATTCAAACCATCGAATCCTAGGCTTCGGAAACGCAGTAACCGTCCCGTTAGGAGAAATTTCTTTGCTTGTACAACTTGTAACGATCGAGGAACCCGAAAAGAATATTACTAGAATGGTTGATTTCTTGGTCGTAGATCAGGAATCAACTTACAACGGGTTCCTTGGTCGACCTTTTTTGAATGAATTTAAAGCTGCCTGTTCAACTTACCATTATTGCTTAAAGTTCCCAACAGCAAGTGGAGCAGGCACAGTTAAAGGAGATCAAAGAAAGGCTCGGGAATGCCTCTTACAACTACAAGCAAAACATGCGCAAGTATCCATGATGGAGGCCACAACCAGCTATCCAGTTGATGAACCATCAATATTGGAGAACATGATGGACATGGACGACCACATGGATACTGACGAACAACATCACGACGAACAGATGTTGGACGAACAACTCCTCACCACCCATAAGATACATCATCCCGACGAACAACAAAGGGGAGGTGACGAGCAACATTCAAATGATGACCAGGAAGGCCAGATGCTGACTACCAACAACAAATCAGGGCCAACAGAAGATCTAGATCCCCGCCTGGGGGCAGAACCAATGAACATCGAAAATGATTTTAACTCTGAGGGACCAATACTGGATCCCCAGTGGAAAGGACAAAAACGACGAGCAACTCCAGTTGAAGAGCTGGAGACGTTCAAAGTTAATCCTGAAAACCCGGATCTCGAATTATACATAGGATCTGAGCTCCCTGAGCCTTACAGATCCCGAATGAAAGAGTTCCTCAGCAAAAATCTAGATGTTTTTGCTTGGTCTCATGCAGACATGGTGGGGATAGATCCGAAACATGCTTGCCACAAGCTAAACATTAACCATGCAAAGAGGCCCGTCCATCAGAAACGACGGAAATATGGCCCAGACAAGTATCAAGCTCTGAATGAAGAAGTTAAAAAGCTGTTAGACAACGATCTGATCCGTCAAGCACTTTGTCCACAATGGGTAGCAAACCCCGTGCTGGTGAGGAAGCCAAACGGAACCTGGAGGCTATGCATAGACTTTACAGATCTGAATGCAGCATGCCCGAAGGACAACTTTCCTCTCCCGCACATCGATCAATTGGTGGACAGCACTGCGGGTCACGAAATGCTAACATTCATGGATGCTTTTGCAGGGTATCATCAAATCCCAATGCATCCTGACGATCAAGAAAGCACAGCTTTTTACACTAATAAAAACTTGCTGTGCTGGAAGAGAATGCCCTTCGGCCTCATCAACGCCGGGGCAACTTATCAAAGGCTGGTGAACAAAATATTCGACCAGCAAATTGGAGATACAGTAGAGGTCTACGTTGATGACATCGTAGTCAAAAGTCCCCGTAAGAGAGACCATCTCCAACACTTGACCCAAGTGTTCGAAATTCTTCGACACTACAACATGAAGCTGAATCCAAAGAAGAGCAGCTTTGGAGTTCATTCAGGCAAGTTCTTGGGTCATCTTGTTAGTCAACGGGGAATTGAGGCTAATCCAACAAAAGTCAAAGCCATAGTGGATATGCAACCACCACGTTCAATAAAAGAAGTGCAAAGACTCACAGGATGTCTAGCAGCACTGAACCGGTTCATATCCAGATCGGGGGACAAATGCCGTCCATTCTTCGAAGCCATCAAAAAAGGACAGTTCACGTGGACTAACAACTGTCAAAAGGCGTTCGACCAACTCAAGGACTACCTAGAAGATGTGAAAATCCTATCAAAACCCGTCCCAGGAGAAAAGCTATATTTATACTTGGCAGCGTCGGAAGTGGCCATCAGTTCCGTTCTGGTACGGGTGGACGGCAAATTCCATCAACCTATCTACTACGTCAGCCAAGCTTTGCATGAGGCAGAGATCAAATACTCCCCAACCGAAAAGCTGGCGTATGCACTAGTTATGAGTGTGAGGAAGTTACGACCATACTTTTTTGATCATCAAGTTGAAGTGCTAACAACTTTCCCACTCAGACAAATTCTCCATCGCCCCGACACAGCAGGTCGTCTATTAAAATGGTCACTAGAGATTAGCCAATTCGGGGTGACTTATGCTCCTCGAACAGCGATCAAAGGGCAAGCGTTGGCCGACTTTATAGTCGAACTAACCTTCCCATCAGATCCGACGAGAGGACTTGATCACCCCTGGCATCTTTATGTTGACGGATCTTTGACTAACGTAGCCTCGGGGGCAGGAGTAGTTCTCATTAGTCCAAGCAGACAAGTATTCACTTCGGCAATCAGATTTGGCTTTATGGCAACCAACAACGAAGCCGAGTATGAAGCTCTCATTGCTGGTCTCCATCTATCCCTTGCAGTAGGTGTAAGACGATTGCAAATATTCGGTGATTCACAATTGATTGTGAACCAAGTCAGAGGTGAATACGAGGCAAAGGATGGCCATATGATCGAATATCAACGGATTGTTGCTCACCTGATGTCCTTGTTAGATCAAGTATTCATTGAACAAATCCCAAGGACGAGCAACACTCAAGCAGATGCATTGGCCCGACTAGCAACAAACGAAGGACCTGCAGAGTTGGCAGACATTATAATTACGAAAATGAATGACCCATCAACAACAAGTTATAATGTCAACCAACTAAGTGATCAAGCCAGTGAAGAAGAAGACTGGAGAACAAGTATAGTCAAATACTTGAAAAGTGGGGAAAAACCAAACAACTCTTTTGAAGCTGCCAAGCTAATAAAGCAAGCCGCCAGATATACTCTGGTAGGCGAGCAACTTTACAAAAGAGGAATATCACTCCCACTTCTCAAATGTTTGTCTAGGGGGCAAGGACGAGCAATACTCGAAGAAATACATGCCGGAGTATGTGGAAATCACACTGGGGGGCAAGCCTTGGCATACAAAACTATCAGACAAGGCTATTACTATACCCCTCACAATCATCTATCTGATCTAGTGTGCTTTTGAACAAGATGTTTGTATAGGAGTCTGTGTCCACAAGCAAACGGTGAACTCGGGCCCCCATGATATTAGCACAGATGATTAGTGAGTCATTGTGTGGGGTAAGTATCCCGTCTAAGTCCTTCTCAGAAAACACCAACTCGCATGTCTTTTTAGTAGCTTGGTTTACCCCAACTTCCCTGACTTGAGCTACCGCCCTCAACTCTGCTTTCCTTTTTCTTTTAGACATCGGTGGCCTACCATCAGAACAGCCCCTACCGGTCCGGATGGTTCAAGCATTAAGATTTCTCGGACGGGTTCGGCTGGGGCTGTCATCGTTTTCTTCCTTTTTTGATCCCTCCTGCTCGGCTGTTCGTCGCTCTCATCATCTTCCGAGCCGGAGGATATCGCCACCCTTGGTTTCTTTCCCGGCTGTCGCTTCACAAATTCTGACAACTTTCCTTCTTCGTAAAATCTCCATAACTGTTTCAAGAGATCTCGGCATTCGCTCGTGAAGTGACCTATGGTCTGATGGTATGCACAGTATTTGTTGGGGTTCATCTTTCCTCATTCTTGTCGTATCTTACGGGGTTCAGACAGCATATCTTTATCCTTCACATTGTTGTATACAGCTTCAATTGATGTGGATAGGACATGGTTCAACTTCTCCTTCAGTTCGGACCCTTCACTGAAAGCTTTCATGTTCTTAGGGGCCTTGTATTCCCCTCCTGACTTCTTTCCCCATTTCTTGGTATCAGCTTTGTCTCCCAGCTCTCTCTGTAGAGTTTCTTGCATCGAAATGTATACTCCAACCTTGTGCCTGAATTCAGAATAAGTTTTAGGGAAAGCTAGGTGCATTTCCTTCCACAGATATGTCCCCTTCTTAAGCCCCGCCATAACTGCCACTATCTTAGTGTCTTCACTTACTGGTTCCCCTTCCAGTAGGACTTTGTCGAATCTCTCAAGGAAGGCTCTATCAGACTCCTCGTCTCCTTGCCTCAGATCTGCCAACCTATGTCTCTGCGTAAGGTAAGATCCGACCGTGGAGAAGTGCGAGAGGAATTCCTTGCTGAGTTGCACGAACGAACTGATAGAGCCCGGAGCTAGTGCGGAGAACCACCTGTGAGGACCGTCACCAAGAGTTAACGGAAAATTCCGACATTGAGTTGCATCAGATGCTTTTACTGATATCATGTAATCGGTATACTTGGACAGGTGTACTTTTGGGTCTGAATTTCCTTCGTACAAATTAATGGCCGGGAATTGCACTTTCTTTTGTACCGGCGCATTAAGGATCTCCGGGGACAGGGGTGATGATGGCAATATCGTTGATCCGACACCTTTTTTGTCCTCCAACTGTTTTTGCATCTCTTCCACCGCTTTCTTCAAAGCTTGCCACTCATCTGGAGACGTTTTTCCACTAGAAGGTTGTTCGTCATGATTGGGTTCAATGACCTCTTCATGACGCAGTCCCTTGCTAACGGGACGTTTCTCTTGAGTGGCGTGCCTAGCGATGTTACTGGCTCCATTGGGACCTAATCGCCCAAAGGCTGATCTTCTCAGCCTTTCATGTACTGAGCGGCGAGCAATATGGTGTGTTTATCCTGGTGCTCGCTCCTCGCCTCTCAGTTGATCCTCCCTATGCGTTCCGTGATAACTTGCCCTTCTTGTGTGATAGTGGCTTATACTCCTTGTGTCCTCGCTGCTCGACTCCTCACCTGTCCCCGGAGTGGACTCTCCTCGACTTCCAAGTCGCTCACTTATTGGCCTTTTGCCCTTAGTTCTTCTTACTTGCTCGCTGTTGACTTCTTCTATCCTTGTGTCTTCTCGCTGTTTTGTTCTTTGCTCCGTTGCCCGGTTGCTCGCCTCCGGGGCCTTGGATAGTCTTTGCCCTGTTGCCCGGTTGCTCGCCTCCCGGGCCTTTGATGGTCCCGCAGCCTCCTGCCGCCGTTGCAAGGATTGCAGAACGGCTATTGTTTTGGCCAACTTCTCCGGGTTTTGAGCCAATGCCTCTACTTCCGGGGGAAGAGTGTCAATGGTGACTTGAACATTTTGCCGGGACATCGCTCGTACCGTTCTTGCATGTCCTCCGGTTGACGATACCCTCGTTCGTGACTTGTTTGACGGGTGATTACTCGATTCTTGTGGTTCTTGTGATCGCACCATTTTCCAAATTTTAATGCTTCTTTGAGGACGATCTTGTGTTTGTGGATGTTTTGACCATTCAACAACTAGCCTTGTGTATGAGAATTTGGTTGTTTACAAACCCTTATTCTCACATACATGCATTCAAGTTTGTAGGTCTTGTGTATTACCACCCAAAAATACTCAAACTTACTTACAAATCTCAGTTTCCGGCGACTTGTTGCCGGAATATTGCAATTTCCGATGAGTTTTTGTAGAAACTCCTTCAAATCTTCAACCGACGGAGGTTCGAAACCCCCTTCTTCTAGCGCCAATTGTTGATGACCTTTTCTAATCGATGATGATTAGTGGCTGTTTTTACTACATAAGATCATCAAACAAGAATTTAAATCATAGATTATGCTCAAGAATGAAATTTGCAAGAGTTTGGTCTCTTTTCTATTATGGAAAAATCCTCCCCCTTCATGCAAATGAAGGGGTATTTATAGGCATACAAAGAGGCTAGGTGTCACCATCTTGATGGCTTAGCCATAGGATTTTTGCCAAGTGTCAAGATACTTGTACAACATCTAAACTATTGCCCAATGAATGGGTGCCAAGTGTTAAGACACATGGACTATTTCTAAAGTTAGTGACTCTTGGAGTTCCCAATGTTGTACTTGGTCTTTGAAACCACTCAGTTGCTCTCCTTGGTGGCCAGCTACTCGTCTGTATGTCTTCGTTGGGTGTTGGAAACCTTTATAACCCAAGTTGCTCGCCTGCTCGCTTGCTCGCCTCTTGTTGAGACTTTGGGTCTTCTTGTTCTTGTTGTTCACTACCTCGTAATGATTTCTATTACCAGTTGCTCGCCTCCTTCATTAGGACCTTAGTCCCTGCTGCTCGCCTCCTAGGGCGTACAGCCCCTGTTGCTCGTCCTCTTCCATATTATTACTTTTGATGATTTCTTAATCTTATTAGATTAATATTTTTTATGTTAATATCATGTCCCTGTTGGTCGCCTATCAACAGTGGCCTACTTAATAACAACCCACATCTTGAAGCTCTGAGCAAAAGACCACTACGTAGTGTGGTATCATACCATAGATATTACATAAATGGATACAAATTTCATACTGAAGCGTATGCTTCAACGAAATCGACTACAAACAGTGGTGTTTGCGTTACCGGTGCAAACTACAACGAAGAACCCATCGATTACTATGGAGTGCTGCAAGAAGTAGTTGAAATAGAATATCCGGGTTGGCCGAAGATGACGATAGTGTTGTTCTTGTGTGAATGGTATGATCCAGGGAACCAAGGAACAAGAATCGACAAAAACTACAAGATTGTTGATATCAACACCGGAAAGAAGTTTCCGGCGGCATACGATCCCTATATTTTTGCAACGCAAGCATCTCAGGTATATTATTGCAAATACCCCGGATCAAGTAGGCCCAACTTGAGGACATTTTGCAAAGTAAAGGCAAGATCATTGGTTGAAGTTTCTAATCCGTCAAACAAAGACGGTGTAGAACCAACAGATCCATTTCAAACAGAGATACAAGAGGCTCAAACAGAGGCTGATCAAGTAGGTATGAATATTTTTGTCGACTTACTTGCTGCAAATCCAGAAATGCTAATGATTGAAAGTGATCATGAGGGTGATGGACAAGAGCGCGGTGGGAAGGAAGGAAGAAGAAGAAGAAGAAGAAGAAGAAGAGGAGGAGGAGGAGGAGGAGGAGGAGGAGGAGGAGGAGGAGGAGGAGGAAGAAGAAGAGGAGGAGGAGGAAGAATAAGAAGAAGAGGAGGAGGAGGAAGAGGAGGAAGAGGAAGGGGAGGAAGAGGAAGAGGAAGAAGAGGAAGAAGAGGAAGAAGAGGAAGAAGAGGAAGAAGAGGAAGATGAGGACGAGGAGGACGAGGAGGACGAGGAGGACGAGGAGGAGGAGGAGGAGGAGGAGGAAGAGGAAGAGGAAGAGGAAGATGATGAGGATTAGAATTACTAAATTATTGTATATATAACAAGTTAGAAACGAAAATGAATTAATTTGGTGAATTATGAAAAAAAAACGAGTCAATTTGGATACATATACAATTAATTGCATACAAATGAACGAATTATAATTTTAAGCGGGAGTCGAAATAAATAATTTTACAGAAATAATAAATATTAAATGGACACAACATTTATAAAAACAAGTGAGAAACGAAAATGAATTAATTTGGGGAATTGTGGAAAAAAAACGAGTCAATTTGGATACATATACAATTAATTGCATACAAATGAACGAATTATAATTTTAAGCGGGAGTCGAAATAAATAATTTTACAGAAATAATAAAAATTAAATGACCCCAATATTTATAAAAACAAGTTAGAAACGAAAATGAATTAATTTGGTGAATTATGGAAAAACGAGTCAATTGGATACATATACAATTAATTGCATACAAATGAACGAATTATAATTATAAGCGGGAGTCGAAATAAATAATTTTACCAAACTAATAAAAATTAAATGGCCACAACATTTATAAAAACAAGTGAGAAACAAAAATGAATTAATTTGGTGAAATATAGAAAAAAAATGAGTCAATTTGGATACATATACAATTAATTGCGTACAAATGAACGAATTATAATTTTAAGCGGGAGTCGAAATAAATAATTTTACCAAACTAATAAAAATTAAATGGCCACAACATTTATAAAAACAAGTGAGAAACAAAAATGAATTAATTTGGTGAATTATAGAAAAAAAAAAGAGTCAATTTGGATACATATACAATTAATTGCGTACAAATGAACGAATTATAATTTTAAGCGGGAGTCGAAATAAATAAT
Source organism: Ballota nigra (assembly GCA_947034835.1). Classification (NCBI taxonomy): domain Eukaryota; kingdom Viridiplantae; phylum Streptophyta; class Magnoliopsida; order Lamiales; family Lamiaceae; genus Ballota; species Ballota nigra. Next base: position 81,905,307 of record OX344723.1, read on the forward strand.
TTTACCAAACTAATAAAAATTAAATGGCCACAACATTTATAAAAACAAGTGAGAAAAAAAATGAATTAATTTGGTGAATTATAGAAAAAAAAATGAGTCAATTTGGATACATATACAATTAATTGCGTAAAAATGAACGAATTATAAAATTATTCACTGTCGAAATAAATAATTTTACAAAATAAAAAAAATAGTTGGGCAAAATATTTTAATAAACAACTTATTACGCCAAGATGCAATAAAAAAAGCAAAGACTTGCCACCAATGCCAAATTTTTGCACCAAACATTCATACCCCGGCTCAACAGCTCGTATCGGTTTTTAGCCCATGGCCTTTTGCTAGATGGGGAATGGACATTATTGGTCCCTTCCAAGCAGGAGTTGGAGGAGTTCGATTTGCCGTTGTGGCAGTCGATTATTACACAAAATGGGCAGAAGCAGAGGCCATGTTGAAGATCACGCAACAGAAAATGATCAACTTCATTTGGAAGAACATTGTATGTCGTTTTGGAATTCCGCAAACCACCGTGACAGACAATGGTCCGCAATTTGATGGAAAAGAGTTGAGAGATTTCTGTACAAAATGGGGAATCAAGAAACATTACTCTACGCCCTATCATCCCCAGTCAAATAGACAAGTCGAAGCCGTAAACAAAATCATCAAGCATACGTTAAAAGTACGGCTAGCGGAGAGCAAAAACAGTTGGTCAACAGAGCTTCCGGAAGTCTTATGGGCATACAGAGTTTCTCCCAGGTCAAGCACCGGAGAAACACCCTTTGCAATGACTTTCGGAACAGAAGCTGTGATACCCATCGAGTTAAAGACCAATACATTCCGGACGACCAACTTTGATGAGCAGGCGAACAACTATGCTCTGGCTGCTGAAATAGATTTGCTCGAGGAAAAAAGACTGAGTGTCGAGCTAAAAAATGCTACCTATAAGCAGCGAGCAGAACGCTACTATAATTCCCATGTTAAACTTAGGGAATTAAGAGTTGGAGATTTGGTTCTAAGAAAGTTGCTCGCCCAACCTCCAGGTGTATTGGGACCAACTTGGGAGGGCCCGTATCGTATAACGGAAAAATTCGTTAATGGCGTATACGATATCGAAGATATGGAAGGCAAGCCGGCCCAATACTCTTGGAACGCCATACATCTAAAGAAGTATTATCAATAAGGCGAACGAGTTCTTAGTTGGACGAACAACTGTCTTGGGGGGCAGAGAAACCAGGTAAGGCATGCCAAAAACTTGCCTAATTTTTTGAAATTTTGCTAAGTATAGAGTTTAATGTTGTTCGGCACATTGTATAGTCTGGTGCTGTTTCATCTTTTGTTTTAGATAAAGTTGCTTGGCAAAAATATTGTAAGCGAGCATGTTTTGATTAGTGTTTAAAGTTGTTCGTCGATTTGTATATGTTAGTGACGAGCAGTCTTACAACACTTGTAATTTTTTATGAATGTAAATATAATAGTTGTTCGTCAAAGAGGAAAAGTCCAAAGCTCGAGGTACAAGTCCACCTAAAGGTTGTTCGTTTTCTACAATGAACAGAACCTAAGGACCAAAGCCACCTAAAGGTTGTTCGTTTTTTAAAATGAACAGAACCTGAGGCTGAACCCTGATTCCACTAAAGGCAAAGTTCAATTCGAACAAAAGCCCAATACTATATGTTATAATTGCAAAGGCATTGACAAAAATGTAAAGGCAATTAACATATAAAGAAAATGAGCGAACATGAGAAAGACATTCCATTAAATCAAAGGCTTTTAAGCCCAAAAGATAGTACAAGCTGAAAGTAGCCACAAGTACTACAAAAAAGGAACGAACAATTATTACAAAAAAGATGAAGAAGAAAGCTAAGTTCTAAAACTACTGCTGCTCGGCGGAAGGAGGATCTTGAATTTGTTCGGCAGAAGGGTCGACAATCATGTCCCGAGCAAGGTCTTCAGCTGCTTTATCTTCCGCCTCTTTAGCAGTTTGTTCGTCAGCAGCGGCCGGCTCTCCCTCTTGCTCATCTTCAATAGCATGGTGAGGAGGATGGGTAACAGTAATGCTAGAGTCAAGCTTATCAATCTTGACCCCCAATTCAGCCAGGTCCGCCAGCTGGATCTCAATGTTGTTCGGCGGAGGATATTGTTCGATGAACTCATTCAAATCCTTGCTCATTTCTTCCACCAAGTCCTTGTAGTCATAAGCCTCAGCCGAGCGGATGCTGTCCGCGTAGGCGCAAATATATCCAAGGTTGGAAATGGGAGCAGTCCGAGCCTGAACTTCCTCTTCAAGTTGCTCGCGTGTGAAGAGGTTGGTTTCTGACTCCCGGAGACGAGCAACCTCCGCCTCAAGATCGGCGATTTTCTGCTCGGCAGCTGACAGTTTGCTCTTCTCCTCGCCGAGCATGGCTTCTTTGCCTCCCAATTCTCTGGATAAACCTTGAATTTCTTCAAGGTGTTTTTGCTCATTGTCAAGGTAGAGGGAGATCTGGTTATTAAGGCGAGCAATTTTGGCCTCATATTGGCCGACCAGGCCATCCTTCTCTTCGGTCAGCTGCCGAGCTGTACTCGCGTAGTGACGAACAGCATCCTCGAGCTCGGCGAGCTGGATCATTCCCTTCTGGGCGATAGCAAGACCGTTTGCATGATGCATCAAAGAAAAGTGGAAGTTGTCCGCAATGCTTTGGGCGGAAACGGTCGTCTCCAGAGGCCGGGTCCACGATCGGGCGATCAACTCAGTTGCCCGACGAACATGTTCACCCGGGATCTCGCGAATGTTAACCGGAGTTTTTGAGCAGGCGTATTGATGGACCGCAGCTGCTCGCCCAGGATGGTCATTAGGCCGATACCTGCGAACAAAAACCCAAGTTACAAGATGCTCTTAAAAGCTGTTCGCCGGCCATAAAGCTAGATATGCTTACTCTTGGAACTTTCGCTCGTCCCAACCCAATATGGTGATATCCTCAGGGCCGCGGATGGGGGTAACACTTTTGCCCGCTTTGCCCGTCGTCTCCATAGGCTCGACAGATGAGCGGCGAACAATATCCCCCTCTTGGCGAGCATGACTGTGGCCCACCTTCTCCTTCCCTTTGCCACCACCGGCGACATCTTGGGCCAGCAGAGTCCCGTCCGCCTTCTTTAAGCGTTTTCCCCCTTGAGGAGGAGAAATCGGGGGAACTGGCCGAGCATGGCCGGAAGGTGCCGCAGACCGAGGAACTTTGGCTCCTTCGGCCTTGTTCGTCATTCCCAGTATTTTGGTAGGCGGATCACCCCTCCTTTTCCGTCCCTTTGGAGGCGCCATCTCAAAAACTCTATGTTCGAGGAGAGCAAAACAAGGTGGAACGGCAACAGTGACTTGCTCGGCTAAAAAAAAAAATGGGTTAGACGAGCAAGTTATAGAAGTCAAATGACGAGCAAAATTGGTTTTTGGAGTTAGAAATTTTTGATATACCAGGGGGCACTTCAATCTGTGCTTCTAAGTGATGGGGATAAGTAAGCAAACGAGCAGCTCTTTGACGCTTCTCGTCGCTTAGGTATTGGATGGTCCTGTCCGCTCTGTTGTGCAAGCCGACCAAACAAGAGGTGAACAGGAATTCGTCCCCGATCTCTTCTCCTTCCGAGTTCCACTTGAGCAATCGAGGACCTGCGAGCAAACAATAAAAGTTAAATTAGAACAACACATTTCGAAGGCGAGCAAAGATAAACTTACGCTTAATTATTCCGTAAGCTGCGGGAGAGTTTATTCGCCCAATGCCACCGTGTGGACCAGAAGATGCTCGCCAATCACCCCCTATGAAGAAAAAGTGTTGTTTCCAATCTCTGATCTTGTTCGGCACCCCTTCTACCATCTTAAGTCTGGTCCTGGCCTTGAGGTAGTAGTAGCCTTCTTCACCAATGAGACATCTGGTGATCGTCATGAGATAGTTGATTTCCTCCGCAGTAAGGCGATCAACGTATCCCTCTAGGGCAAATAAACCCATGGCGCCGAGCAGATTCATCCACCCTATTGGTGTGATCTGTGTAATAGCAAGATTGGTCACCTCGAGGAAGCGCCCAACAACTGGGGGTAAAGGCAACTTTAGACCAGCGATCAGGGTGTCAATGTTGATCGCGGTGCATCCGGGAGGTGGGCGATCAGCTCTCTCTCTCTTCCGGGGAGCCCACATGTGAATATCATAGGGAATCTTGTAGGTCTCCCGGATTGAGTCCAACTCATCCTCGCGAACAACACTCTTGATCTTGCTCGCGTGAAAGTCAGTTTTCATTAAGTCCATTATTTGTCTATGTGGGCGAGCAAAACTGTTCGCATACTCCTCAACATATGCTCGCCATTCGAAGGGTCGAGCAACTCCTACTGGGATTTCATTCTCCAACATTTTGGGGGATGGGAATTCAATACTCTTTAAGAACTCGGGAGTGAGTTCGTCAAAAAACGGATCTTCCTCGGATTCAGAGCCGGACGAGGAGCTTTCTTCCGAATTCCTGCTCGCGATAGCAACCAACTACCTCCCGGATCTCACTGACGGGCGAGCACCAGTATCTTCCACCGATCGAACAACCGAGTCCACGTGGGGGTTCGATGTCGAGGAAATCTCAAAAGGAGGTTGATCTTGATGTGCCACAACGGGAAAGAGGGGATCAAGGGTTTCCTCAGATTTGTTGCTCGAATGTGAAGACATGGAAGAAAGATAGAAGAACGCAGACGGCGGCGACACCACTTGCAGACGGCGGCGATTCCCAAAGAAGACGATGACGTAAATTTCCACACGGCGGCAATGGGAATTTTCGAGGACAAAAAGAAAAAAGGAGGAGAGACAAGAGGGTAACTACCTTGCTTCGGAGATTTGAGGCCAAACACTGGAAGAATGGACGCCGGAGAAGCTTGGAATCGCCGGAGAAGGAGGAATCACCGGAGCACTGTAGCAAGAGAGGAAGAAGTGGGAAATATTTGTTTCCCCCTTCTATTTATACCCCAAGCAAAAAACGGGGCACAAAGCGTAATTTCCAACAAAATACGGGCCAAATTGAAAAAAAACGGGGTAATTTCCGAGCAAGTATAAAAATCGAAGGGCCTACATGCAAATATAGGGGCGCGTGGCCTCGGGATTGCTCGCGCGTGGGCGGCGCACAGCCATGCCGCCCACGTCACCTTCGTACAACCCCCAGACCTTGGGGAGACGAAACGACAGACCATATGTTGCTCGTCCAAGCCAATGATGTTCGCCCCAACCCTCATCATTTTGATATCCTAACTATAGTTGCTCGCCACAAAGTTGCTCGTCTGGGGCAACATATAGCCAGGATAGGGGGCAATTGTTGATAGGCGAACATAAGTTAATAAATGGCGAACAAGGATTAAAGCTACATCAAGGATTATGAAGAGCCAACCTCAAATCAAGGGTGATCAACAAAGAAAATCAAGTTGGGGTGCATCTACCAATCTGAGAGGTGTATAAAGTGATGAACAACTCCCCCGACGAACAACTAATGGGCGAACAGGTATTAAGGCCCGAGACCAAGAATGAGCCAACTGTGAAGTCATCAATGACGAACAACTTGGTCAAACTATGATACAACAAATAGCCAAGGAAGTGTGTACAAGTGAACAAAGGACAAAGATCCCAAAGTCAAGCTGAACAAAGCCATAAGGCGAACAACTTTCAGTTGGAGAATCAACAAGATCAATCAAGCCGACCTAGGCGAACAACAATGAGTCCGAGATAAGACCAAAGAAGACTTTATAGCTAAGATTCAGCTTAGATAAGATCAAAGGGACACATGTCAAGCATGCAGGCTAGGGAGACCAAGAGTCTTGGACACCTCATGCTTGCTAGCCTCTATAAATAGTTGTTCTCCAGCTTATTATGAATAATTTCGAATTTTCAGACAAAAAATACACACATAAACACACCCTAACCTACACATACACGAAATAAGTCCAACTTTAAATTCGATAAATTCACATCCCGATTTACCATTTACGGTGGTAATCAATCACACGATATTGATTGGTGACATAAAAACGGATTAAAACAACCACTAATCCTTACGATTAAATTCGTTCACCAACAACCACCATCTCTTTGGTGAAATTCATCAAAGAGGATAGTCCGAGTGCTCCTGCTGATGATGCTACTCGTGAGACAAGGATCGCTTATGACACTTGGATCCACGATGACTATCTCTGCAGGAACTACATTCTGAATGGGCTGTTTGATGCCCTCTGTGATGTGTACGATGAGTACCCGACTTCCAAAGCTCTATGGGAGTCCTTGGAGAAGAAGTACAAGACTGAAGACGCGGGAACTAGCAAGTTCGTCGTCTCCACCTTGTATGACTTCAAGATGGAGGACAACAAATCTGTTGTCGAGCAAGTGCAGAAGCTGCAAGTGATCTTCCACAATATTGCAGTGCAAGGAATGGAGCTGCCTGAAGCCTTTCAGGTAGCAACTGTGATTGACAGACTCCCTCCATCTTGGAAGGAGTTCAAGTCCTACCTCAAGCACAAGTGAAAGCAAGTGACGATGGAGGACCTTGTTACCCGACTCCGGATCGAGGAGGATAACAAGAAGAGGGACAAGAGGGAGAGGGGCTTGATTGCTTCCATCGAGGCCAAAGCTAACCTGATGGAGAAAGGTGAACCATCAAAGAAAAGGAAGCGACAAGACGACAAGGGCAAAGACAAGGCTGTTGCTGCTGCTCCTGCCCCGAAGAAGTTCAGCGGGAAGTGCTACAACTGTGGCAAACCCAACCATCGGGCAGCTGATTGTCGTCAGCCCAAGAAAGAAGACAAAGGGAAGAAGAACTTTGTGAACGTTGCTGAACGTGAGCTTACGGAGATGGACATGTCCGTTGTGGTGACCGAGGTCAACTTGGTGGACAACAAGAAGAGTTGGTTCGTGGACACTGGTGCCACTTGCCACGTTTGCTCGGAGAAGTCTGCCTTCTCCACTTATTCTCCTGCTGAAGGGAGAAAGCTCTACATGGGCAACCAAGCCTCGTCTGAAGTGGCTGGTGTCGGAATGGTGGTGATCAAACTGACTTCGGGAAAGGAGCTGAAACTGAAGGACGTGCTGCATGTCCCGGACATCCGGAAGAATCTGATTTAGGGGTCACTTTTAGTTAGTAGTCAGTTTAAGTTAGTGTTTGAGTCAAATGGCGTTGTACTTAGCAAGTTTGGCATCTTCCTAGGAAAGGGTTACCTCGAGAAGGGTCTTTTCAAGATGTCTGTGATGACTGTAAGCCGCCGTGATGGCAAAAACACTATTATTAATGAGAATGCTTCTACTTCTGCTTATATCGTTGAGTGTTCCTCTTTATGGCATTTTAGATTAGGACATGTTAATCTAAAATCTATAAAACGATTAGTAAATTTAGATTTACTTAAAATTGAGAATGTTGATACATCCAAAAGATGTGAAATTTGTGTAGAAGCAAAGATGACTAAATTACCATTTAAGTCAGTTGAAAGGAACACTACTCCTCTAGAATTAATTCACACTGATGTATGTGATTTAAAATTTGTGCAAACTAGAGGTGGAAAAAAGTATTTTATTACTTTTATTGATGATAGCACAAGATTCTGCTACGTTTACTTACTTCGAAGTAAAGATGAAGCTATTGAAGCTTTTAAAAACTATAAAAGTGAAGTAGAGAATCAAATGAACACTACAATTAAAGCAATTCGTAGTGATAGAGGTGGAGAGTATGTGGCTCCGTTTGAACAATTATGTGCCGAATTCGGCATCATACATCAAACGACAGCTCCCTACTCACCACAATCAAATGGTATTGCGGAGAGGAAAGACCGAACTTTGAAAGAGATGATGAACGCAATGTTAATCAGCTCAGGTTTACCTCAGAACATGTGGGGGGAAGCTATTCTGTCAGCTAACCACATTTTAAATAAAATTCCACTTAAGACTCAAGATAAGACACCTTATGAGTTGTGGAAAAATCGCAAACCATCATACAAACACCTCAAAGTGTGGGGGTGTTTGGCTAAAGTTGAAGTGCCACTTCCTAAACAAGTGAAAATCGGACCTAAGACAGTCGATGGGATCTTTATAGGATACGCCTTCAACAGTAGTGCCTATCGGTTCTTGATTCATAAATCAGAGATACCCGATATGACAGTAGGTACTACCATAGAATCAAGGAATGCTGTGTTCTTTGAAAATGTGTTCCCGTGTAGGGACAAAGAAGAAGTGAGTTCAAATAAACGAACTCATGAAGAATCAAGTGGAGCTGCAGGTCCTTCCACCCAGCAGAGTGAAGCACCAAGACACAGTAAACACGCTAGAATTGATAAGACCTATGGTCCAGACTTCATCATGTATGTGTTAGAAGATGAACCTAGGACTATCAAAGAAGCTCTTTCCAGACCAGATGTATCTCTCTGGAAAGAAGCAATAAACAGTGAATATGATTCAATTCTGTAAAATCATACATGGGAGTTGGTTGACCTCCCTAAAGGTTGCAAGACCTTAGGATGTAAGTGGATCCTTAAAAGAAAGTACAAAGCAGATGGATCTATTGAAAAGTATAAAGCCCGTTTGGTTGCAAAGGGTTTTAAACAAAGAGAAGGACATGATTTCTTTGACACCCACTATCCGGTAATAAGGATTACATCCATTCGTGTACTTGTCGCGATTGCTGCTTTGCATAATCTCGAAATACATCAAATGGATGTAAAGACTGTTTTTCTTAATGGAGAGATGGATACTGAAATATACATGGATCAACCAGAGGGTTATGTTGTACCCGGGAGCGAGAAAAAAGTTTGTAAACTCGTTCGGTCGTTGTATGGACTTAAATAAGCTCATGTACAATGGCATTTGAAATTTGACAATATTATGTTGTCAAATGGATTTCGAATTAACGAATGTGACAAGTGTGTGTATGTGAAAGATACACCAAATGGATTTGTTGTCGTATGCTTATATGTTGATGACATGTTAATCATAGGTAACAATTCAAATGTGATCGTTAATACGAAAAACATGTTAAAGAGAAATTTTAACATGAAAGATATGGGTTTAGCAGAAGTGATTCTAGGAATCAAGATCGAAAGAACTTCAAATGGAATTTCTTTAACACAATCTCATTATGTTGAGAAAGTCTTGAAGAAATTTAATGCATTTGATGATCCACCTGCTAAAACTCCACTTGAACAAAATGTTCATCTGAAGAAAAACAGAGGTGAACCTGTGAATCAGTTGGAATATGCAAGGATCATTGGAAGCGTGATGTACATTACAAATTGCACACGTCCAGATCTTGCGTGTTCTGTGAACAAACTAAGCAGGTACACGAGCAATCCAAGTCATGAACATTGGAAAGCTCTGAAAAGGGTCTTGAGATACTTGAAGTATACTCTTGACTTCGGGCTACACTACACGCGACATCCAGCTGTACTTGAAGGGTACAGTGATGCTAATTGGATATCCGATAGTAAAGACTCATTCTCGACTAGTGGATATGTATTCACTATTGGAGAAGCTGCAGTATCGTGGAAATCCACAAAACAGACGTGTATTGCCCGTTCCACAATGGAATCTGAATTCATCGCTTTGGATCAAGCTGGTGAAGAAGCTGAATGACTTCACAATTTCTTAGAAGATATTCCTTATTGGAACAAACTAGTATCATCTGTAATGATACATTGTGACTGTCAAGCTGCTATTGGTAGAGCTTTGAACAGTATGTACAACGGAAAGTCGAGACATATTCGTCGTCGACATAACTCCGTTAGACATTTGATCTCAACTGGTATAATAACAATTGATTATGTAAGATCAGTTGACAACATAGCGGATCCGCTCACGAAGAGCTTGAACCGAGATCAAATGAATAAGCTGATAGAGGGAATGGGTCTGAAATCCACAAATAAAACTGAAACAGTGGTAACCCAACCATGATGACTGAAGATCCCAAGAACTTGGTTCAAAAGGGAAAACTAAGCTGTGAATGTTAGTTGTACAACACTTGAAAATCATGACCGTTCCTGACAGCACTGTGTCAAGTGTTAGTGAACCCGTGAGTTGTGGTAAAGGATAAGTCTTTGACTTTTAATGATTCCTATGAGTCCGTGTGGGACTGAGTATGACGGGATACTCGAAAGGAGATCACCTATATAAATGAGAAGTGAGGGCCGCTTCGACCAAACATTTATGAATACAAAGGGCGTCCAGGGCCAAAATGGACAAAAACGTGAGAACAAATCGGAATCGAGACTGGCTTGTGTCTGCACTATCTGTAAGGTATACACTAAGGAGGATTAGTTCAAGGCATCGTGTCCACTACATACCCGATGGTGACGGGCTATGGAAAGTTCAAAACCATTGGTTACTTATCCGGAAGCAATGAGGTCTCACATGAGCTGAACGAAGAAGCTTGACTCTGTATAGGTGCAATTCTCACTCATGTGGGGGATTGTTGGAAATTGGTTTTGTAAAGGTTTCATACCCTTACCTTGATCAATTTTTTGAGTCGTAAAAACGTTAGTTTTTTGGAAAATAAAATTAACGATGTTGTTCTACTCGCGGAGTAGATGAGCGTGGTATATTTAATATCTCAAAACCGATTTCCGGTGAGTGAGAAATTAATTTGGGAAGTTGTAGTATTAATCATGTGTGTTGAATAATTTCATGGGAAATGGAAAATGAAGTTCCATCCCACATTGGAAAATTACAAGAAGTTTGTCTTGTATATAAGTAGGAAATTATTCATGTTCTCTAAATTGGGACATGGGGACCCTAACCATGGACCACACACGCACGCGCGCCCCGCTCCGCCCGAGCCCGCGCCCGGGACCGGGTCCGGGTTCGTGGTTCTTGGCAATTGGGCTTTGGGTGGCCATTGGTATTTTTAGAGTACCAAAAATATAAAATGGTCCAATACCTTTTTGGATCCAATCGGATCGGGTGACCCGTATGGGATTGGGTCGGCCCATTTCAGTTGGCCCACTTAGAATTGAGTCGGCCCACGAACTTGATTAATACACCTACGAATTTGATTAATACACTCCAGAGCATCTGGAATATTCCGTATTGCTTCCCAAGACTGAGGAACTGCCTTTCTCTCCACGACAGAACGTGGGTGATCCATGATCACCACGTACTCCACTCCAGCAGCTCTCAAATGGGTCGGATTTCCGCCTATATATACCCCTTTTCGTCCAGTTTTTCGAGAATCACGAACGAACCCAGAATTTCCCGAAATCCTTTCTCTGCAGAAAATCCCGTTTAGCTCATAATTCCGATTTAGTTCGCCTGAAATTCATACTCGGTAGTGCTACCGGTGTGGATAGATAAACCGTTTTACCTTTGGGGATCCGTACGCATTATACCGTAAGCACTGTACGGGCGTATTCGATCTTGCGGAATAGGTTATTCCTAGACTCGATTTTTCACGAATTTGTTTCGTGTTTTCCCTTCTTCCATACTTCAGTATTTCGAAATATTCACACCCATTTTATAACAGTATTTAGTGGTAAAAATGTATGAGTTGGTTGGTTTGACGAATAGAGGATCGACAAGGCACGAGGTGTATTGGATAAAAAGTTTAGTCAAAATTTAGAGATTCATTGGCCTTTGGAGGTTAGTGATGAAAGTTGTAGGTGATCGACCAATCAAACCTCGACAACGCACGCGACCATATCGATCAAAAAAGCTATTGATTCTCGGAAAACGAGTTAGAGTTATTATTGTACGATTGGATATATACACGGACTGAACTTTTAATTTATTATGCATTAAGTGCTGGATAATACAATTCCAAACCACTTTTTACAAATTGGTACAATATAATTGAACAGACGCACAAAAAAAGTTGAACATAAGTATATATTTTTTGAACACTGTAGTATCTTGTAAATAGTAGTTTGGAATTGTACCGTTCTGTGAACGCCCCAATTATTATTATTATATTTATTTTTTAATAAAATATGCGTGAGATGAGTTTCGTTAACTATATTTTCCCTTACTATATTATTAATTTACAGAATTTTTGAAGTATCATCTTATCATATTTAAAAAATAAAAATCAAATATGAAAGTAAAATTTTATATAACACTGACTCACATAAAATTTCAATTTTTTTAGTTATTGGTACATTAAAAAACAATTAATATAGTTGGTACGTAAAGTAATTTTGTCGTACGTGCTAATATATATCACAATTTTTTATTTTTTTTTATAGAATCAAACTCAATTTTATTACTAAATCTGTCTCGTCTTACTATATATAGTAGTAACATTATATATTGCATAAAGAAATCCTAATTATTTGTATTGATTTTGACTCCATAGAAAATCTCAATGTTAAGTCTCTTTATCATTAATATACATATGTAGTGTGTACCTAATCCATTTAAAAATTAATGATCATGTATTTCTGACGGTGGAATAGATTTTAAGTGAATTGTGGTTTATGAAATTAACCACTAGTCGTCAGATTTTATATGAACTGTGATTTATGAAATTAACTACTATCGAAGGTAATCATATCCTAATTTATAATTACAAAATTTATATGTTCACCATCAATGTAATAATAATATATAAGTATATGATCTACTATTATTTTAATTGATTATTTAAATATATTTATTATTTTAATTGATACATTAGTGGTGAACGTATAAGTTCGTGTCCATTGGTGGACATATGATAAATTTCGTAACCACTATTTGATTTTGGAGTAGGTCATGTATGAGACAAAGAGAATGAGTGAATCTAGAGCATGGTCTCATACAAGTTTTTGCTTTGATTTTGATATTCTTGTTCAAATCCTTTATATTACTAATAGGGAGTTGTAATTGATGATGTATCATGTTGTGGTTAATTTGGATGATATGTCAAATTCATATAAAGTTTAAATGAAGGGTCACATTTTCATAAGAGCACCCACAGTGGGGTGAGGAATTTGCCAATTGTATGTCACATGTGTGCCACCCAAAAGTTTTATACTCCTACCTCAAAATACTCCTATCCTTCCCAATGCATACTAAACCAAAAGTAAATATTTTTGGGTCCCACTATTAAATTATATATAAAATTTATTTATTAACTTTTTCTTTTGTAATTTGACATTTTCAATTAAATTTTACAATTACATGTTAATTCTAATATTCAAGTTATAAAATTATAATAATGTAAATTTTTTAAATATAATATTATTAAATTTTATTAGAAATACACCCATTGTAAACATAGATTAAAATAAAATAAGGAGTACAGTTTTTTCTTTTTACAACAATTGCAAACACAAATTGAATTACACATTTATTGGTATTTAATTACAAAACAAATCAAAAAAATATATGTATATTGATTTGCTTCAGTAGTTGGGTTTTAAAGTGCAGCATGTGATAAATAGAAAGAAAAAAAAAATTGTCATCATTTATTTTAGTTGCACAAGTGACACGCACAATGAGTTTTAGTTGTTTGTTTCCTTGGTGTACTACACGGACAAAGCCTCCCACACTCTCCTTTTTTTTCTTATTAAATTGTCCTTCAAGTGAGGACTGACACTACCCCATTTCTCCTTCCTTGCCACATCACCATTGTCTCAACCCTACTTTTCTATATTTTGAGTGAGGGGTAGGAATTCATGTAGGATTCCTCACCCCCATTGTGGGTGCCCTAAAGTGCATATATGTGTGTGATAATGACGTGTCATTTTTCTATTGATTTTGTCTTTTATATGTGGCTTTCATGTGACATTTTAATGTTTAGTTTTTAAAAATTACAATAATTAAGGTTTGAACCTTACACCTCTTGCATCATTCTTAATTACCTACCCACTAAGTCATCTATAAATTTGTAAATAATTTTAATATTTTTTGTATTGATCACTTTTTCTTATTAATCTTTATTTTATATCAAATATTTTGTCGTACATCTAATTGCAAACATAATATTATATTGAACTTAAACGTATAAATATGTATAAAATATGGTGTGATTGTTGCATGTGATTGTGTTTTATCTCACTATATTTGAGATAGTTATATGCTTTAGAAAATCTTTAATTTGTGGTCATGAAAATTAAATATTTAAAATATTGATGAATTTATTAATTAAATTTTTTAAAATCTATTATGTGAAAATTAATATTTAATTGACTTATTCATATTATCTTCAAAACACAATAATTATGTTTATTTATTTAACCCTACCTTATTAATAGACATTAAACTTTTTTACTATTTAACTTTGCATGTGAATATATGTCAATTTTAAAATAGTTATTTAATAATCAAATATTATAATTTATATAATAATAATTATAATTAGAACATTAAAAAGAACCACACATAATACGCGGGCACTACGCTGATAACATTATAATATTGAGTAATGTAATGATTTGTAATTTTGTGAACAACCCGAATTTTACGTGGGATATGTTGGTGAACGAATCTAATCGTAAGGATTAGTGGCTGTTTTAATCCGTTTTTACGTCACCAATCAATAACGTGTGATTGATTACCACCGTAAATGGTAAATCGGGGTTTGGATTTATCGAATTTGTAAATTCGGTAGTCGAAATTGGACTTATTTCGTGTATGTGTGAGTTTGAGTGTGTTTGTGTGTATTTTTTGTCTGAAATTCGAAAATTAATTAATAAGCTGGAGAACAACTATTTATAGAGGCTAGCAAGCATGAGGTGCTACTGACTCTTGGTCTCCCTAGCTTGCATGCCTGACATGTGTCCTTTGACCTTAGTTTGACCTTATCTAAGCTGAATCTTAGTTACAAAGTCTTCTTTTGGGCCTTATCTCGGACTCATTGTTGTTCGCCTATGTCGGTTTGAATGATCTTGATGACCCTTCAACTGAAAGTTGTTCGCCTCTTGAGGGTGTACTTTGGAAGTTGTTCGCCTTATGGCTTTAGGATCTTTGTCCTTTGTTCACTTGTACACACTTCTTTGGCTGTTTGTTATATCATAGTTTGACCAAGTTGTTCGTCATTGATGACTTCACAGTTGGCTCATTCTTGGTCTCGGGTCTAAATACCTGTTCGCCCATTAGCTGTTCGTCGGGGAGTTGTTCGTCACTTTATACACCTCTAAAATTGGTAGATGCACCCCAACTTGATTTTCTTTGTTGATTACCCTTGATTTGAGGTTGGTTCTTCATAATCCTTGATGTAGCTTTAATCCTTGTTCGCCATTTATTGACTTATGTTCGCCTATCAACAATTGCCCCCTATCCTGGCTATATGTTGCCCCAGACGAGCAACTTTGTGGCGAGCAACTATAGTTTGGATATCAAAATGATGAGGGTTGGGGCGAACATCATTGGCTTGGGCGAGCAACATATGGTCTGTCGTTTCGTCTTCCCATGATCTGGGGAGATCACGAAGATGACGCCAGCGCAATGATTGCGCGCCGCTCACGCGCGAACAGCCCCAAGGCCACGCGCCCCTATAATTGTTTATAGGTCCTTCATCTCCTAGTTTAGCTCGGAATTTACCCCGCCTTCTTCCAGTTGAGCCCCGGAACTTTCGGAAAATTATGCCCTGGACCCCGTTTTTGTTTGGGGTATAAATAGTGGGAAAACTGAAATCTTTCCCACTTTTCCCCCTCTTGCAACAGTGCTCCGGCGAACCCTTCCTTCCTCCGGCGATTCCAAGCTTCTCCGGCATCTATTCTTCTAGTGTTTGGCCTCCAATCCTCGAAACAAGGTAGTTATCCTCTTATTTCTTTTCTTTTCTTTACTTTTTCTCTCGAAAACGCCATCGCCGCCGTGTGGGTTCGAGCGCAATCGTCTTCTCCGGGATAGCGCCGCCGTCTGCAATTCTTTTCACCGTCGCCTGGATTTTTCTTCTTCCTCTATGTCTTCGCACTCGAGCAATAAGACTGAGGAGACCTTAGACCCACTCTTTCCAGTCGCGGTTCCCATCGATCAACCTCCCTTCGAGATTTCCTCGGCGTCGGATCTTCACGTGGATTCGGTCGTCCGCTCCGTGGAGGACACCGGTGCGGGCCCATCTGGGAGAGAATTAATAGTTGCGGCGAACAACAATTTGGGCGTAAGCTCTTCGTCTTCTGCCGAATCTAGAGATCCAGACCTTAACGAACTCACTCGCGAGTTCTTGGAGAGCATCAATTTTCCATCCCCAAAGATGCGGGAAAGTGAGATCCCAGCTGGGGTTGCTCGTCTATTTGAATGGCGAGCATATGCTGAAAGATATGCGAACAGCTTTCCCCGTCCCCAGAGACAAGTAATGGATAAGGTGAAAACTGGGTACCAGGCGAGCAAGATAAAAAGTGTTGTTCGCGAAGATGAACTGGACTCCATCCGGAAGGACTATAAGATCCCATATGATATCCACATGTGGGCTCCTCAGAGAAAGGAAAGAGCTGATCGCCCACCTCCAGGATGTACGGCGATCAACATTCACACTTTAATTGCCGGACTAAAGTTGCCTCTTCCACCCGTTGATGGTCGATTCCTGGAGGCGACCAACTTGGCCATTACCCAAATTACTCCAATTGGGTGGATGAATCTCTTGGGTTCCATGTGCCTGTTCGCCTTAGAGGGGTACGTTGATCGGATCACTGCGGAAGAGATCAACTACTTGATGACAATTACTAGTTGCCCCTTGGGAGAAGAAGGCTATCACTATCTCAAGGCAAGAACTGGGTTGAAAATGGTTGAAGAGGTGCCGAACAAGGTTCGTGACTGGAAGCAACACTTCTTCTGGATTGGGGGTGATTGGCGAGCATCTTCCGGTCCACACGGCGGTCCTGGGCGAATAAATTCTCCAGCAGCCTATGGAAAATTGAAACGTAAGTTTGTTTCTTGCTCGCCTTTGGGCTAAGTTGTTCTAATTTAACTTCTTTTGTTTGTTCGCAGGCCCTCGTCTACCCAAGTGGAATTCAAAAGAGGAGGAGTTGAACTCCGAGTTCTTGTTTACTTCGTGCTTGGTCGGCCTCCGCAATAAAACAGATAGAACTATAGACTATCTCTGCCGTTCAAGGTGTCAAAAAGCTGCTCGCCTTTTGACTTACCCACATCATTTGGAGGCTCAAGCTGAGGTGCCCCCTGGTATGAAAATTTCTAACTCCTTGCTCAAGTTTTGTTCGTCGTTAACCTGTTTAACTTGCTCGTCTAATTTTAACTTAACTTCTTTTTTTTTTTTTTAGCCGAGCAAGTAACAGTTGCCGTTCCCCCAAGCTACGCTCTTCTTGAGCAAAGGGTCCTTGAAATGGGGCCACCAAGAGGGAAGAAAAGGAGAGGTGACCCTCCTCAAGCGGTGCTCGCCATGTCGAACAAGCCTGAGGGGGCTAAAGTTCCGAGACAGGCAGCCCCCCCAGTCCAAATCCGGTCCCCTCCCGTCTCCCCACCTCGTGGTGGGAAACGCCTTAAGAAGGCAGACGGGACCCCACTAGTCGGAGATGTCACCGGCAAGGGGAAAGAAAAGGTGGGCGAAAGTCATGCTCGCCACGAAGGGGATGTCGCTAGGCGCTCTTCTGCGGAGCCCACGGAAAGGTCGGGAAAAGCGAGCAAAGACGTAGGCTCACTCCGTGGCCCAGAAGATCTTACGTTCCTTGGATGGGACGATCGGAAGTTTGCCGAGTAAGTATCTACCCTCTCTTGCCGAACAACTTTCATCTTTTTTTTTTTTAATTTTTTCTAAGTATCAATTTCTTTCTTGTTTGCAGATATCGTGCTGACGATTATCCTGGTCGAGCAAGTGTTGTACATCAGTACGCTTGCTCGAAGACTCCCGTTAACATAAGGGAGATTCCTGACGAGCATGTTCGCAAGGCGACGGAGTTGGTCGCCCGAGCCTGGACGCGTCCTTTGGACAAAGCCATCCTCCAACAGGGGCAAATGGACAATCTCCACCTCTCCATGATGCTCGTTGCCAACGGCCTCGTCACTGCCCAAAGGGCAATTGCCCAAGTTGCCGAGCAGGAAGAGTCTGCCCGCCACTATGCGAGTACTGCTCGGCAACTCTCCGAGGAAAAGGACAAACTGGCGAACAACTTGCATGGCCAGATTGCTCGGCTCAATGACCAACTTTCCCTCTATATTGACGGCGAGAAAAAGCACCTTGAAGACATTCAAGGCTTATCTGCCGAGCTGAAGAGCAAAGAGGCCTTGCTTGGTGAGGAGAAGAGCAAACTGTCAGCGGCCGAGCAAAAAATTGCTGATCTCGAGGCGGAGGTTGCTCGTCTCCGGGAGTCCGAAACCAACCTCTTTACCCGCGAGCAACTTGAAGAGGAGGTTCAAGCTCGTACCGGCCCCATCTCCAACCTTGGATATATCTGTGCCTACGCGGACAGCATCCGTACGGCCGATGCCTATGATTATAAGGACATGGTGGAGGAGATGAGCAAAGATTTGAACGAGTTCCTTGAGAACTATCCTCCGCCGAACAACGTAAAAATCCAGTTGGCGGATCTGGCTGTACTAGGGGTTAAACTGGATTTACTTGACCCCAGTATCACCATCACTCATCCTCCACCAATTGTTGATGATGGCGAGCAAGGAGATGAGCCGGCTGCCGCGAACGAGCAAATTGCTAAAGAGGCGGAGGATAAGACAGCTGAAGACCTTGCTCGAGACATGATTGTCGACCCTCCTGCCGAGCAATCTCAAGATCCTCCTCCCGTCGAGCAGCAGTAGTTTTTAGGACTTAGCTTTTTCTTCATCTCTTTTGTAATAGTTGCTTGTTCCTTTTTGTAGTACTTGTAATGGCTGCTTCCAGCTTGTACTATTTTTGAGGCTCAATGCCTTTGATTAATGGATGTCTTTCTTTTGTTCGCTCATTTTCTTATATATGTTAATTGCCTTTACATTTCTGTCAATGCCTTTACAATTATAACATATAGTGTTGGGCTTTTGTTCGAATTGAACTTGCCTTTAGTGGAATCAGGGTTCAGCCTTAGGTTCTGTTCATTTTAAGAAACGAACAACCTTTAAGTGGCTTTGGTCCTTAGGTTCTGTTCATTTGTAAAACGAACAACCTTTGAATGGACTTGTACCTCGAGCTTTTGGACTTTTCCTCTTTTGACGAACAACTATTATATTTACATTGCAAAATAATTACAAGTGTTATAAGACTGTCCATCACTATCATATACAATCTGACGAACAGCTTTAAACACAAACTAAAACTTGCTCGCTTATAATATTTTTTGCCGAGCAACTCTATCTATAAAACCAAAAGCACTAGCACCAGACTATACAAATGTGGCGAGCAACTTTTGAATTTACACTTAAGAAATTTTTTTAAAAAATTAGGCAAGTTTTTAGCCCTTTATAGCCTTCCTTCAGCTCATACGCATCCCTTGCCCCCCAAGACAATTGTTCGCCCATTTATTGATAGTACTTCTTGAGATGCACGGCATTCCAGGAGTATGAGGCCGGCTTGCCTTCCATATCTTCGAGATCGTATACGCCATTTACAAATTTTTCCGTTATACGATATGGGCCCTCCCAAGCTGGTCCCAGTACTCCTGAAGATTGGGCGAGCAGTTTTCTTAGAACCAAATCTCCAACTCTGAATTCCCGAACTTTTACACGGGAATTATAATAACGTTCTGCTCTTTGCTTGTATGTTGCATTTTTTAACTCAGCATTGAGTCTTTTTTCTTCGAGTAAATCCATTTCAGTACTTAGAGCAGAATTATTTGCTTGTTCATCAAAGTTGGTCGTCCTAATCGTACTGGTCCTTAACTCAATAGGTATTACTGCTTCTGTTCCGAAAGCCATAGCAAAGGGTGTTTCTCCGGTGCTAGACCTGGGAGAAACTCTGTATGCCCACAAGACTTCCGGGAGTTCGATAGACCAACCACTTTTGCTCTCCGCCAGTCTTACTTTTAATGTATGCTTGATTATCTTGTTCACAGCTTCAACTTGTCCGTTTGACTGGGGATGATAAGGTGTGGAGTAATGTTTTTTGATCCCCCACTTCGCACAGAATTCTCTCAACTCTTGTCCATCAAACTGTGGACCATTGTCTGTCACAATTGCCTGTGGAACTCCGAAATGACAGACAATGTTCTTCCAAATAAAGTTGATCATCTTCTGCTGCGTGATGCTCACCATGGCCTCTGCTTCTGCCCATTTAGTGTAATAATCGACTGCCACAACGGCAAATCGAACATTTCCTACTCCAGCCGGGAAAGGACCAATGATGTCCATCCCCCATTTTGCAAAAGGCCATGGGCTGTATACTGACACGAGTTCCTGAGCCGGGGTATGAATATTCGGGGCAAAAATCTGACATTGGTGGCAAGTCTTTGCTTTTTTTATTGCATCTTGGCGTAAAGTTGGCCAATAATAGCCTTGTCTGATTGTCTTGTATGCCAGAGCTTGCCCCCCAGTATGGTTTCCACATACTCCCGCGTGTATTTCTTCGAGTACCGCTTGCCCTTGCCCCCTAGGCAAACACTTGAGAAGTGGGATTGATATTCCCCTTTTGAAGAGTTGCTCGCCCACCAGAGTATATCTGGCGGCTCGCTTTACTAGCTTGGCAGCTTCAAAAGGATTGTTTGGTTTTTCCCCATTTTTCAAGTATTTGACTATACTTGTTCTCCAGTCTTCTTCACCGGTTTGATCGTCGAGTTGGTTGACATTATAGCTTACTGTTGATGGATCTTTCATCTTTGTAACTATAATATCTGCTAACTCTACGGGGCCTTCACTTGTTGCTAGTCGAGCAAGCGCATCTGCTTGAGTGTTGCTCGTCCTTGGAATTTGCTGTATGAAAACTTGCTGCAACATGGACATCAGGTGAGCAACAATCCGTTGATACTCGATCATGTGATCATCTTTTGCTTCGTATTCACCTCGGACTTGGTTCACGATCAATTGTGAATCGCCAAATATTTGCAAGCGTCTGACACCAACTGCGAGAGATAGGTGGAGTCCAGCAATAAGAGCTTCATACTCAGCTTCGTTGTTGGTTGCCATGAAACCAAATCTGATCGCCGAGGTGAATACTTGTCTGTCTGGACTTATTAATACTACTCCTGCCCCCGAGGCTATGTTGGTTGATGATCCATCCACATAGAGATGCCAAGGATGATCAAGTCCTCTCGTCGGATCTGGTGGGAAAGTTAATTCGACTATAAAGTCGGCTAATGCTTGCCCTTTGATCGCTGTTCGAGGAGCATAGGTCACCCCGAATTGGCTAATCTCCAGTGACCATCTTAAGAGACGACCTGCAGTGTCGGGGCGATGGAGAATTTGCCTGAGCGGGAAAGTTGTTAGAACTTCGACTTGATGGTCAAAGAAGTATGGTCGTAACTTTCTCACGCTCATAACCAAAGCATACGCCAGCTTTTCAGTTGGGGCATATTTGATCTCTGCTTCGTGTAAAGCTTGGCTGACGTAATAGATTGGTTGATGGAACTTGCCGTCCTCCCGCACCAAAACAGAACTGATGGCAACTTCTGATGCGGCTAAGTATAGAAAGAGCTTTTCTCCTGGGATTGGTTTTGATAGGATTTTGACATCTCCCAGGTAGTCTTTAAGTTGATCGAAAGCCGCTTGGCAGTTGTTAGTCCATGCAAACTTCCCTTTTTTGACGGCCTCGAAGAATGGACGGCACTTGTCCCCCGACCTGGATATGAACCGGTTCAATGCTGCTAGGCACCCGGTGAGTCTTTGCACTTCTTTCACCGAACGTGGTGGTTGCATATCCATGATGGCTTTAACTTTTGAAGGGTTGGCCTCAATTCCCCGCTGGCTAACAAGATGACCCAAGAATTTTCCTGAGTGAACTCCAAAGCTGCTTTTCTTTGGATTCAACTTCATGTTATAGTGTCGAAGAATTTCGAACACTTGAGTCAGATGTTGAAGATGGTCTTCCTTCTTGGGACTTTTGACTACGATATCGTCTACATAGACTTCAACCGTATCTCCAATTTGTTGATCAAACATCTTGTTCACCAGTCTTTGATATGTTGCTCCAGCATTTATGAGGCCGAACGGCATTCTCTTCCAACACAGCAAGTTTTTGTTAGTATAAAAAGCTGTGCTTTCTTGATCGTCAGGATGCATAGGGATTTGGTGATACCCTGCAAAAGCATCCATGAATGTTAGCATTTCGTGACCCGCAGTGCTGTCCACCAATTGATCGATGTGCGGGAGAGGAAAGTTGTCCTTCGGGCATGCTGCATTCAGATCTGTAAAGTCTATGCATAGCCTCCAGGTCCCGTTTGGTTTCCTCACGAGTACTGGGTTTGCTACCCATTGTGGACAGAGTGCTTGTCGAATGAGATCATTGTCTAGCAACTTTTTAACTTCTTCATTCAAGACTTGGTATTTGTCCGGGCCGTACTTCCTTCGTTTTTGATGGACGGGCTTTCTTGCTTGATTTATGTTCAGCTTGTGGCAAGCATGTTTTGGGTCTATCCCCACCATATCTGCGTGAGACCAAGCAAAGACATCTAGATTCTTGGTGAGGAACTCTTTCATTCGGGATCTGTAAGGCTCTGAGAGCTCAGATCCTATGAATAATTCAAGATCTTCGTTGTTGGGATTAACTTTGAACGCCTCCAGCTCTTCGACTGGAGTCGCTCGTCGTTTTTGTCCCTTCCAACGGGGATCAAGTATGGGTTCCTCAGGGTTGGAATCATTTTCGATGTTCATGGACTCTGCCCCCAGGCGGGGTTCTAGATCATCAGTTGGCTCCGTCCCATTGTTGTTCGTTTGTACTTGGCCCTCCAAGTCCTCCACTGAAGGTTGTTCGTCATCACCCTTTTGTTGTTCGTCAGATGGAGGTTCCTCGCGAGTGGTAACGAGTTGTTCGTCCAACACTTGCTCGTCCAAGTGTTGTTCGTCCGTGTCCATGTGGTCGTCCATGTCCATCATATTGTTCAGTATTGATGGTTCGTTGACGGGATAACTTGTTGCTTCCATCATGGATATTTGTACAAATTTTGCTCGTAGCTGTTGAATGCATTCTCGTGCTCTCCGTTGGTCTCCTTTAATTGTACCTGTTCCACTAGCTGTTGGAAATTTCAAACAATAATGGTAAGTGGAACACGCAGCTTTGAATTCATTGAGAAAAGGTCGGCCAAGAAACCCGTTATAGGTCGACTCCTGGTCTACAACCAAGAAATCTACCATTCTTGTTATATTTCTTTCGGGTTCATTAGCCGTTACAAGTTGTACTGCTAATGTTACAATTCCCAACGGTGTTGTCACAGCATTCCCGAAGCCTATGATTCTATGTGTTGTATTCCGAACGTAACCCGAATAATCTCCCAGATTATCGAGGGTCTTCTTGAATAAGATGTTGGTGTAGGCTCCGGTGTCCACCAACAGTCTGTGGACTCTGGTCCCCATAATCTTTGCACAGATTACGAGCGAATCATTGTGCGGAGTTAAGACGCCTTCAAGGTCTTTTTCGGTGAAAGTTAATTCTGCCGTTTGCATGATAGACGGCTTAACTCCCATTTCTTGTACTTGGCCAATCGCTCGTAGCTCCGCTTTCCTCTTCCGGTTAGAGTCGGGTGGTTGTCCATCAAAACACCCTCCCGCGGGACCTGCGGGTTCCATCATGAAAAGATCTTCTAAAGGTTGAGCTGGAATACTGGGAACTGGTCGCCCGGGTCTGTTGTTTCTCTGAGGTTGACCATCCTCTTCGTCTTCCGAGTTGTTCTCTCGGGTTCTCTTCCCAGGTTGCCTTTTAACGAAATCGGAGAGTTTTCCCTCCTCATAAAATCGCCAGAGTTGCTTAAGCAAATCTCTACACTCACTTGTAAAATGCCCCACACTTTGATGGTAGGCACAATACTTGTTCGGGTTGAGTTTGCCAGTATCCTGGCGGATTTTACGTGGTGGGGAAAGCAACTCTTTCTCCTTTACGCTCTCATACACAGTATCAACTGATACTGTCAATACTTGGTTCAATTTTTCTTTCAAATCCGATCCTTCGGTGAATGCTTTCATATTTTTTGGGACCCTGTAACTTGTCCCGACGGGCTTTTTGTTATTCTCCTTAGGATCAGCTTTGTTCTCCCCTAAATTTGTCTGTAGGGCCTCGTGCATGGAAACGAAAATGCCAGCTTGGTTTCTGAACTCGGCATAAGTCTTTGGGCACTTCAGACGTACCTCCTTCCATAACTTCGACCCTTTTTTCAATCCGGCCATCACAGCGACGATCTTTGTATCTTCGCTCACCGGTTCTCCTTCTAGCAAAACTTTATCGAATCTTTCCATAAACGCCCGGTCAGTTTCATCATCATTTTGCCTCAAATCTGATAGCCGGTGTTTTTGGGAAAGATACGACCCCGCCGTTGAAAAGTGAGAAAGAAATTCTCGACTTAGCTGGACGAACGAGTGGATTGATGCCGGCGGCATTGATGAAAACCACTTGTGAACCCGATCGCCCAATGTTAACGGAAAATTCCGGCATTGGGTGGCATCGCTGGCCCCCACGGAGACCATGTAATCCGTATACTTCGTTAAGTGGACCCGGGGGTCGGCGATGCCTTCATATTGAATGCTAGCCGGAAATTGAATCTTTTTCTGTATCGGGGCCTTCAAAATGTGAGCTGCCAAAGGTGAGGATGGCATGCTGGTCGTTCCCATCCCCCTCTGTTGGTCTAGTTGCCCCTGCATGTTCTCCACAGCCCTCCTCAGGCTTGATAATTCATCAAGAGGTGCCCCCTGACTTGGAGGCTGTTCGGCGAGCAAAGGTATTAACCTTTCTGCTCGTCGCAGTCCCTCGCTTGGAGTGGGCACTTCTTGGGCTTGCCTCCTAATGTTGTTCGCCGCATTTGGCCCCAGGCGCCTGAAGGCTGACTGGGAGAGTCTTTCATGGACTGATGGGCGAGGCTGTTCAAAAGTTGCTCGCCCATCTCCTGCTCCCCGGCGAGCAGCTTCCCGCTGGGGTTGGCTAAGCCTGTCTTGGGCACTGGAACGTGTTGTTCCATGGCTAGACATAGTTGTTCGTCCGCGACCAGACTCAGCCTGTACTTCTCCTTGGTCGACCACCTTGGCCTTTCCCTTATTTCGTCTGACTTGGGCACTATCAACCTCTCGCTGTTCGCCCCTGGTAGTCCTGGGCCTAACAACCTCTAGGGACTTGTCCCTTGGCCTTGCTTGTGTTGGCCTGACCTGCTCTTGTTGTCTCTGGAGAGCCTGAAGAGCAGCTATGGTTTTGGCCAACTCGTTGGGGTTGTTCGCCAAAGCTTCCATCTCAGGGGGGAGGTTATGTGTTATGGCCGTATGTTGTGACCTGTTCGCATGTCTCGGGTCACGGTCCTGGTGGTCGGCCGACGTGGCTCGGGTCTGAGATGCTCTTTTTGACAAACGTGATCCTTGGGTCTCTTTAGATTGAGGCATTTCAATTTAATTTGTTTCTTAATTTTAAAATTGAAGAACACCAAGAACACCAAGAACACTTTTGTTTGCATCTTCAAATATTTCTTGAGATTTCCTTTGAATCTTCAAGTTTTCAACTTGAAATTCTTGAGTAATCACACTAAACCGGAGGTTCGACCCCTTCTTCTAGCGCCAAATTGTTGGTGAACGAATCTAATCGTAAGGATTAGTGGCTGTTTTAATCCGTTTTTACGTCACCAATCAATAACGTGTGATTGATTACCACCGTAAATGGTAAATCGGGGTTTGGATTTATCGAATTTGTAAATTCGGTAGTCGAAATTGGACTTATTTCGTGTATGTGTGAGTTTGAGTGTGTTTGTGTGTATTTTTTGTCTGAAATTCGAAAATTAATTAATAAGCTGGAGAACAACTATTTATAGAGGCTAGCAAGCATGAGGTGCTACTGACTCTTGGTCTCCCTAGCTTGCATGCCTGACATGTGTCCTTTGACCTTAGTTTGACCTTATCTAAGCTGAATCTTAGTTACAAAGTCTTCTTTTGGGCCTTATCTCGGACTCATTGTTGTTCGCCTATGTCGGTTTGAATGATCTTGATGACCCTTCAACTGAAAGTTGTTCGCCTCTTGAGGGTGTACTTTGGAAGTTGTTCGCCTTATGGCTTTAGGATCTTTGTCCTTTGTTCACTTGTACACACTTCTTTGGCTGTTTGTTATATCATAGTTTGACCAAGTTGTTCGTCATTGATGACTTCACAGTTGGCTCATTCTTGGTCTCGGGTCTAAATACCTGTTCGCCCATTAGCTGTTCGTCGGGGAGTTGTTCGTCACTTTATACACCTCTAAAATTGGTAGATGCACCCCAACTTGATTTTCTTTGTTGATTACCCTTGATTTGAGGTTGGTTCTTCATAATCCTTGATGTAGCTTTAATCCTTGTTCGCCATTTATTGACTTATGTTCGCCTATCAACAGGATACTCATCTAGTACATTATATTTTTAACGTTTTCTTTAAGAGTTGATATTTTAAATTTAAATATTATAACATTGAAAAAAATTTAAATATTAAAAAAGATTAATTGTTACTGATATCTCTGCCCTAATTCTTGATACACATGATGAGATTCTCGGCACTTTTGATCAAATACTTGATACTTTGAATTTTTCTAACAATTTCATGATAAATATTATCATGAACCATTTCATCAATGGAGACATGATCACTCGTGCTCAATCATTTCGACGGTCCATTCAACTCAAGCATGTAGCCCGCTCTGAGACCTTATAAAAATTAATTGGGGTGCGCCCGTTCTGGTCCCACAAATTGAGTGAACTAACATGTGTAGTTTACTCATTCTCAACAATAATTGGTAAATTGTATTTTGTTTCCAAGAGAATAGATCCATTTCAAAAAAGATTTTTTTTTCAATATTTTTAGTCCTATAGTTTTTTCCAACGCTTTTGAACCCAAGAATATTGTAGTTGTGGTCCCACTTGAATGAGTAAATTGTAGTTTTAGGTCCCAAAAGAATAGGGTAAACTTGTAATTTTGGTCCTAAAAATTCACTGATGAGATCAAAACTACAAAAAAGAAAAAATCATTCTCGCACATACATACGCACTAAAATTGTTTTGGACTCTTTTTTTTTTTTTTTTAACTAAAAGTACAATTTTTTTCCAGCAATAACTTTACATTGGTGGTGAATTAAGTGATCACGGAATATCACGAGTTCAATTTTTTCCAACAATAATTTTACATTGGTAGTGAATTATGTGATCACGGTGATCTAATTAATATCACGAGTTCAAATCTTCTCTGGAGACTACTTCTTTGGTATGGTTCATCTCCCTCTCGCGTTGTTTGGGGCTACTGCACGATTTTTTTTTTTTTTAAGCTTTATTGATGTGAGTGAATTTCGTAAAAAAAAAAACTATGTTAAATAATATATGAAGTATTATAGAGCAAAGTTTGATGGCATGCGTTCCCTTTAGTACTAAACACAATTAACAGCTAACACCACAGCTTTCCCCAGTGATTTACGGATACTGTTCCCATGAAAAAGACCTAATTCGAAATCATGATATAACGTTAACGATCAAAAGAAGTTTGGAAAATATGTTTTATTTTAATTCCCAATAAATTTCACTATGGTCCCCGACTTGGAAAACCTAAATAGTTAAGGATATGTAGGCCTTTCGTTTTATGGTACTATTTACATTATTTTTCTCATGTATATTAAATCATTTAGGTAGCTAGTTGGGATTTAATTTATGGTCCCCCATCGTTATAATGCCTTACTTTCGATAGTTTAATTTTCTGAAAAATATATATATATATATCTTCGGTACTAGTACTTTATATTGATGGACCACGCAAGTTGTAGCATACATATTATATATTATCATTCGCATTTACCTAAGAAATAATAAATTATTGCTTAGTATATTAACTGTTGGGATGTATACAAGAAAAGTGATGGACCACCAATCCACATGTGACAAATTTGATGCGTGAAATGCCTTTCATCTGCCTCTTTTCGGCGTTCCAGGAACTTCAAAATCGATTTATATGTATAGTTTTTTAAATACTCCTTTTGTTCCGAAATACCTTTCACAAATTAAATGACGCACTTTAAAAATTAAAATGTAGGAATGAGTAGAGATTTCATAGATGTTTTTGTAAACCTCAAAGTATGAAAAATAAGTTGTATTGTGTGTATTTGTGAATCAAAATCTTATTATAATATATTTCCAAACCTCTCCAAGGTGATGTGTCAACACCACCTTATTCTAAGGATGAGGTGACATAACTCAAATCTCTCTATTTTGAAATGCTGCGCTCTCATTAAAAATTGATTAAAATTTTAATCTCAACCATTCATTCTCACATATTAAATCTAAACCATCCATTTTCTATCTAGGGTTAATTACTTTATTGGCAAATAGAATTCACAGATGCAAGTCACGTCGTCCCTCTCCTCTCTTCTCGGTCTGTCTATTGAAGATCCTACTTTCGGTGGAGGTGTGGTCGCTCCGCCCATCACCACCAGCCATAGATCACCATCTCCACAAATCCAGGCGTAGCAACCGTCTCAAGCCACCACGCGCCGCTTATATCGATGTCGGTCTCCTCATATTCACGTCGCGCCGCCTCTCCTTTCATTCGCGTTGCCGCCGCTCTATCACAGCCGTTGTCGCCGCCGCTCTATCACAGTCGTCGTTATCGCCACCTCCATGTGAAAATCTGGCCCATCGCTGATTCAATTAATTAATCTGTAAGTATCAATCCCGCTCCTCTTCCGTATCCTCATTATTTTTATGTATTTGATTGAGAGTTTTGATAATGACTTATGATTTTCTTAGTCGTGAAAGTTTTATGTCCTGGCTTTTCAAGTTTATTTCAATTTTCTTTCTGCATTTGTTCATTGTTTACCTATCGAAGAGAATGAATTATCATATTTTATGATTCTTTGTATTTCTGTGTCGAACAGGTACTCAAATCAATTCTGAGATAGGGATAAATCTATAGTTGCTGATGATAGCTAATTTAGCAATTTCCATGGTACAAAATCCACTCTTTTTATTCTAATTAAGTATTTATGTTGTTCAATTATTTTAATTTCTGAGGGGATTTTATTCATTTTATTATGTTTTATTTCCATTTGAATTAATCAACTTCAAAGGAATAAGTGAAGTTTCAGTGGGAAACAAACAAAATGACCTTCATTTTGAATATCTTAACTCTATCAATTTTTTTTGTTTTTTTTTTCCATTATTATTTTTGACAACGTGATGATACTTGGCTGGAATTTTTTTTTTAATTTAGGGAGTCTTTTGTTGGGAATTTAGCTGTAAGAAGTTTTTTGGTGATATGATGTAGGGTTCATTTTCCATTTCGGGTTTCTTCGATTTTTGTTATTGATAGAGTACCAAATGTCTTTTGCTCACATTTGTTCCTAATACAGTGTCTCCTTAAAGTTCCAAGTACTCTGAATTCTTACAAGTTTCAGTCAATTGCAATACATCTCTATAATTCACTGCCTATGCTCATGGGTTTTATTTTTAAGGAAATGGTGGTTTAGGATAGTTGGACTTTTACATGCCATATATCCATTTATAAAATAGTTTTCATTCCAGTATGTTTTTTGATTCGTAGTTTTTGTTTTGATTTTCTACTGCAGATCAGTAATATCGAAGTCATTCACTCATAATGGTCTTCGGTAAGTAATGATCTCCGCACTCTTAAAACCTTCACATGGTTTTATGATACATCTAATATATTATATATGACACTGATATGTAGAATCTATATTTTTCTAAATGGAAGTCATTGTGATAACAACTAAATTATTGTTCCTATCTAATAGGCTTTCACCATATTATTTACTTGCCAAAGTGATGGAAAAGAAGAAAATAATATGGCAAATCCTATCATGCTCGGCAATACTCCTCTTAATCCCCATTTAATTCTGAATTTCTATTTTATATTATTGCAGGAAAACATGTTACAAAGCTGTAAAATTAGTTGTTTCTTCTCTTATGCAATTTAATTCTTTGCTTGACATTCCTTCCTCTCACGTGCCTCATTAGCATTTGCCATCTCCTTCCACTCCATAAATAAATTCATATATATTAGCACATTCTCATACAATATCCATCAACGGATAATATAGCTCTATCTTCATTGGGACAGGGAAAAAACAGATTTATAGTAGTCAGCTTTCGTTACTATTTATTGGATAGTGAAAAATCAAATTTATTCTTTTTCACCCTCTTGCACATTATTTCTTCCTTAGGCAATTACGAGTTTCGCTGGTATCAATTTGCAGCAGTAAGCTTTAGTTGTTTAAGTAGGTTGTTTCAAGTTCTATTCAAAATTATTTGTTCATAAAAAGTAGTTTCTGAGGAGAAAATAACAGCAGTAGTTCATTGATTTCTGAGTGGTTTTTATATTTTGGTGAATCTATATTGTGGTGAATTAAGTGCTATTTATTTTGGTTGCATAATCGATTGCATTTTTTCACTTATCTGTTAAAATTTATTGGTTTTTCTTTTTCGAATTTGGATTTTTTTTTTGTTAGACCATAATTGAATAAAATTATATTCTCTTAATCTTTGTTTCCATCTGGAGTTCTCCTAATGAATTTGGACACTTGACGATGATTTAAATTTAATTGAGTTCGTGGGATAATTTTGATTTTGTAACTGGTGTTGTTTCGTTAACATTTCATTTGATATTTTAATCAGTTGTTTTATGCTTCTGATACTGCCATTTAATGCTCTGCAGGTCCTTAGTTCTTATTGTATAGTTTTAGTTGAATACTTTATGACATAGTGTGGTCATTGACTCATTATAAAGTGTTGACACCAGAGAAAGCAACTTATATTTGGAAACATGTAGCAACTATCTCAGGTTCATTTTTTTGGAATATTTTTTCTTTTTGATATATCATAGTTGTTTATTTATAGAGCATGATCTCATGAGAATTTATCTCTCCTCTTCGGTTGCTACTGCATTAATCTAGAGACTTTAGTTCCTAGAGATTTTAATGAAACTAGATAAAATCAAGGAGTTGCTACCATCTGATCATTCCTAGAACATATTTGCACTTTAATCAAAAACCCGTAAAATTTGAGGTATATAAATCTCTTTTGATTAATGCCATCAAATGTTTGCCTCTCAAATTAGCTACTTTATTGTCTCAACTATGATATTTTGGTTTACATTAACTTCTATATTTTGATTTGTTTGTGTAGAATCTCATACAATGAATGAGTATATTTTGTGAACCATGTGTGAAATCTCAAATAGCTTCTCCAAGTTTCACCTATGTATCTGAAGTAGTATTTGATCATTTCTTGCAGCGGACAGTATTACAACTACAGTAGCAAACATGTGCAACAACTAGGTTTGCATCTTAAATACTTTTTATTTGATGTATTGCTCTTTCATATTATGCCACATTATTAGACTTTCTTCTGATTTCATTGTCATTGTTGCAACTTGACATTAGCAATGTTTTTTTTTTTTCTGATTCAAATTTAACAAGTATTTCTTCAAAAAAATAAAAAAGTAACAGGTATTATTTCATTGCCACAAGGCCCACAACCATATAAAGATGAAGATTGAAAAGAACATACATCAGTATATGAGTAGCAATCATTAATTTGTTGGTGGTGTTTGCAGGTATGCATTTCTGCAAATGCTTGAAATATTGGAAACATGTATGAGTTTTAACTAAAAACATATAACAAATATATTCATTTATGTATTGGGTGTTATTATCTGGTATGGTTTTTAAATTTTATGATGAAATAATGTTCGGTTGAATTTAGAGATTGTTTTTATTCTAATTGTCTTACACGACTTTTATTAGTTTCCAGTTTGTTATTGTGATTTTAGGAACTTGAGAGTTCATGGAAATTTGAATTTTAGGCCTGATCAAGGTAAATTTTGTCTCATTCTTAAATTTCATTAGTGCGCGTTTTGTATCACTGAGATGAACTTTCAATTCCTAGAGATGTAAACAACTAATTCCTATTTTTATGTAATTCAATTGATATGTTGCAAATGATTTATACATATTATTGTAAGACTTCCAACCATGTTTAAAATGACTTTTCCTTTTTTTAGTGGGACTGGTGATTGTTTGTTATTGATTTCATATACACACACAACACTCATGCAATTAGTTTCTTTTGGATGTATTTTAGGTACCCGAGTTTTAAGTGGTATACATATTTTTCTACCATTTGTGTAAGCCAAATAATAAACATTACGGAGTCCTTATACAATCCAACTTTCAGAATTTTATCTCCCTCTTTTAAGCTTAAGCAAGTTGTGCAAAACTATTGATCTTTTTAGTATCAGTCTATCAGACCATTTCTTAATTTGTATTTCTCAGTTAAGGCTTTTCAAAACATTATAAGTGATTATATCCTTAGAATTGTGTGTAGAAGTAAATTTGAGTGTTTTTCATTTAGATGTTCCAACTTAAAATAATCATCTAAAATTCATTATTTAAAATCTGATAGGGATATGCTTCAATCCGATTATAGTTTCGTACAGTAACTAAATTAGATAACTTTAAACATATTTTTTTCAGACACCCTATTGAAATGTCTCTATTTGCCTTGGAGTTAATCCAACTGTCATCAAGATGCATATATACAGAATTTGGTAAGTAAATGTAGTCAATGATTTGGCCTATATTTTGTTCACCTGTTCGCATGTTATTCTCAATGAAAGTTTGCATTGTTCACAAGAGTTTCAAATTATGAAATTGAATTTTTTTAGATAGATCAAATGTAAATTACTGCATCTTCTCCTTTTGCTTTTATCCCGTTCATTGTACATATGAAGCTGGCATAAATCTATTTGTTCCTTCTCCTTAGTTAGTTTCTCTTTCTTAATGTTTTGTTGGTTGGAACTCATGCGAGAGTTTGTAATGAAGTGGTCTTAATTTTTGCCAAACAAAATCCAGTTGCAAATGACACGCTAAAACTGCACAATGGACAGGTCCCTGACAAAATTTATGATTTGCTAAAGGATTTTTCTTTCTTCAATTGATTCTATAGTTAGAAAATTGCTTCTGCATATTGTTTATTGGTTGGTGTTTGCAGTACAAAGGAGTGAATGTGAGGAGTTAGTTATATAGCATCTCTTTGATTATGCTTGAAAACTCAATTATGTCTGTCAATGAGAACACCAGCTTATGCTCTGTGGCTTTTGTTTAGTTTGAGTTTACAAAGGAAATCATGATGTACTGTGTAATTAGTGTTGTTCTAACTTACGAGGTTTGCTAAATTGAGTTATTTTAGTGTATTAAAGAAAAAGATAAAGTATAGTCTTTTCTTCTATCATGAGAAGATCTTAGCAAATCTGTTATCAAAGGTAGTCTCCAAATCTTAGCAATTTGATATTAATTGAGAGACAGATGGTCTACTGAATATTAATCAAAGATGGTTTTTGTTTTTTGTATAACATTGTACTCCAATGTTGATATATTTTAGAGAATTTATGTGAATGTTATCCTGGACTATATTTTCTCCGTCCCACTATAAATTTCCTACTTTTCTTTTTAAATGCCTCACTATAAGTTTTTTATTCCATAAAAAAAAAAAAAAAACAACACTCCATATGTTAATAAACAATTTTTTTTAAACAATCACTCTTGACTTTTTCACAACTCCTCATTATTTTATACAAAAGTTAACATATGGCTCATCACATATTAATAAACAATGCATTTTTTAAACAAATCAACGAAAAGAAAGAAGAAACTTATACCAGGACAGAGGAGTAATAGTTTATAGTAAGTAATGTTTCTTGATCAAACAATTATTGCCCATCCAACTAATACAATTAGTGAATACAATTTATAACATTTAATGAAATAATTAAAACCCTTCATATAAGTATCACTAAAAATTGCTCTTTTTTTGCTCAAATTTTATAGTCTCTTTTGCAATATACTTCATCCGTCCCTTATTATCTGTCTCATTTTATCCATCCACACGTACCAATTTTTTCATTTATTAGGGTATCAAAAGACACTGACACCTTAATTTATTACTCATATTTACTACAAGATGTTGATTAGTTCTACTATTTATTAGGTATATTGTTCGAAAAATAGCTAAAAAAATGCATGGGTATTAGTAAAGTGGCAATTAATATAAAATCCTTGATAATTTATTAGGAATATTTTTAAAATTTTAATTTTAATTTTAATATAAAAATAATTTTTCTTTTATTTTTTATGTTGAGGTAGAGGTGGGTGAGGATAGGGAAGGGTAGGGTGGGTGGTTGGGGATGAAGATGGTTATGAAAATAAATTGAAAAACCTCAACTTAATTTTTTACAACTGTAAGGAGTTTTTTTTATTATCTTATAAGCTGTTAAATATCTTATTTTATCAAACACTTTGAAAAAATTTATAAGCTCAGTCTGGCAGTCATGTGTCACTATTTTTTAATTCCTGAGTTTTGTATGATTAATTCTATACAATCTGGCTGTTTTATTGATATCAATTTGTATTTAAAAAATGGTGTAATAATTTGGTATTTATTAAAAATATTTTAATTATATAAAAAAGTTTCAAATCATGTATTAGTTTAAAATTACCGATGCATAGTAAATAATTAATAGTAAATTAATATGTTTTGACTAATCACATTTATAATTAGATTATTTATCTAATTCTAATTTCTAGAGATATATGAAATTTTAATGTAATATTTCTGATCAAATTTTACAAAGAATAACAACTTACACATTGCAAAGAGCGGATTCAAAAACTATTATTAATAGGACTACAATGTGTTTTATTGCCTTAATAAAAATATTTAATGTAAATTATTTTTATATCTTGAAAATCATAATTATACATTTTCAATATATTAAATATGTGACAGGCTTTTTTTTAAAAGAAAAAGGTTTACAATAATAAAGTTACGTCGCATGACAAATAATATATATATATATATATATATATATATATATATATATTGTGAATGGGTTTCAAAATTGTTCAATAGGCTTTCATTGGGAAAATTTGTATTATGTTTCTACACGAGTCTACTATGTAGAAAATTAATACCTCACAATGAGGTGCTAAATTCTACAGAAAAATACACATTATTTGAAGAGTGTTTATTTCACTTTCAAGGATGATTACTATTTAATAGGTTGTGGAATGAGTACGTAGATGCTTCTATTATCTGAAGGTTGTACAACTTTCAAAGTTCACTATATCATTGAATATCAATTAGTCGTCTACATGTAACATAAAGTCTTTTAAGAATTTGTCAAAACTTATAATGAAGATTTTCTTTATTATGGGATGAGACAACGATGGTTAACAAATTTAGTTATGAATCTTTGGAAAGAAGCCTAAAATATATTAGTTAAAATTTTCTGATGGATAAATGTCTATTTTGCTATTCGGAGAAAAGACCTTCGTTTATCGTAGAAATTTTAGACAAATATTCCGGTTATATCAAAAGGTACTAGAGAGGATGTCTTGCACTCTATGTGGGAATTAATTAATCATATATGTGGGAATATTGCAAGGCATGAATAAGTATTTTTATTATGTTTAGACTCTGAATTTGGGGATAGCAGAAATGACTTTGTTGATATTCAGATTCTTGAAGATAGTCTGATTTATGATGCATTAATCATGTCACCACCGTAAAAGAAGGTATATACCCGTTAGTTTCTGATAATTTTCGGGCACCTAAATACTTCAAAGATAGAGCTCTAACTCACAGAAAAGTGGAATGCATTAATAAAGGGTTTTGTTTATGTTACTCGGTGAAATAAGAGAGTATTTGAATTCCGATTATAGATCCGAGTATAGATCGGGGGGTGATGAAAAATTGTTCTTTATTGATTACCTGAAACCAGACAAGTGTTCCGGACTTCCACATCGCTGCTTGGAGTTGAAGGTTGGTTTGCCTATAATAATTCTTAAAAACATTGACTAAAAGCCAGAATTATGTAATGAAACCAGATTTGTTGTTATCAAACTTGAAGATCATTTCCTGGAAGCTGAAATATTTTTTGAATAAACATTAGAAGTAAGATATACATTCCTCGAATGGCCCTGATTGAGATACTTTACTATTTAGGATTCAAAGAAGACATAACCCGATTCTTCCATGTTTTGCAATGACAATAAAATTTAAGGTCAATCATTGTTGATTGTGGGTGTATATCTTTCCAAGTCAGTTTTTAGCGGTCTCGAGTGTTATAAACAAAAGAGGATTAAAACTTATTTATCTTGATTCCAAAGGAAGACCATACAAGTATACAACAAATGTTGTTTATATAAAATATTTCAGAAATTTGTAATTTGAAGTACACTATCTTATAGTACTATGAGATTTAATATGTGAATTCTTAATTTTTTTAAATTTGTTTGTTGAATTAAAATTAAAATTTTAATATTACATTAAAATTACAAGATATTTAAAATAAAAAACATTAACGATTATAATTTGAATTATTAATAACAATTTTATTTTCAGTCCACGAAATTCGCGGGGGTACGCACTAGTAATGACATATTTATCAAAAATTGAGGATATTGTATAGATAAGATTTATGTAGAATTTTCCATTTCAAATGTGTGAAAATATTGTGTGATGGTCCAAAAAAAAAGTGTGAACATTAAATCTTATCTAGGTATTATAATAATAACCACTAATAGTTATGGCCTAATTTTAACTTCATAGCTCTCAACAATTTATATATATGACAAGAACTAGAAATTTGAAGAAGATATATAGATCAATATATTTAATTTGAGTTTGTATAGCTTTTCATCTATCTATCTATCTATCTATATATATAACAACGCTAACCACCTACATTTGGAAATCATTGAATTTTTCCGCCAAAATTATTGCTAAATTAAGTAATTTTCGTTCTAAATCTTTGGTATATATCTTAAAATTCATTCTAAATCTTTTTAAATCTTTTGTATATATCTTTTCAAATCTTTTGTATATATCTTTAAATATATTTTATTATAAATATTGACAAATAATTGATTACAAAATATATTGAATATATCTTTGAGATATATATTATGATATATCTCTCTATTATTTTTTTGGTATAAATCATATTTCAATTATTTTAAAATAATAGTTATTAAATACTTCTTCCGTGCCCAAGTAAACTTCCCGTTTCACTTTTTTTTTTTACTTTTAATATGAGGCTCAATTTGTAGTATTTAAATGGATACAATATTTTTTTGAGAATGACTTATTTTTCAATTTAAGTCAATGAAATAAAATGAATATTATTTAATATATAATCATTAGTGGAATTGGATGTAATTTAAAAATCTTTGAAGAGAGGTGAATAATACAATGGAAAGTTTACATGGGGGCGGAGAATAATCAATGTATAAAAATAATTCGATATATAGTTTGTAAAAGTTGTTAAAATAAATATATATTAATCTGGAAAAAAAGGAATAAGACTCTATAACTTTTGAAAAATTATAGAGTGAAAATGATTTATACATGAACCATTTGAAGTGTATTAGTTTTTTTCACTGAAGAGTATTAGTTCTAAAGGGTATTTGTTGTTTTCTCTGAAGGGTATTAGTAGAAGGATATGAAGAGTATTAATTGTTTAATTAAAGGGTATTAGTTGATTACACTAAAATTTATTGCAAAGTGGTTTATGTATGAACCAATTTCACTTTATATATACTCCTAATTTTTTGTAGAAGAAAGATGTTATCTAAATTAATTACTTCAAAAAAAAATTATAGTAGACAGTTAATAATCAATATATTATATTGGACGTACCACCAAATACATATAAACATATCTATCATATTGGGATAAGTTTGAGATATATCTTTGGTTAATTAATTAACAAATGAAATGTCAGTAAATAAGAGTCAATGACAATCGCTCGCTAATATTATCATATTCTTGAATAGTTCAGTTTTAAGTCATAGGCAGTCGTACGTGGATATTTTGAGAGTCACCAATCACAATAAATTGAAAATTTTGACGTATGGTGGCTGACGATGAACGTTCATTGAAAAAAATGTGATTTCTAAAGAAGTGTTTCAAAATCTGTAGTACTTTTAATTTTTTTTACATCCCCGAGAACGCTCCGCAGTTACTATTTTCGCGTTCTAGCAAGCAGATTTTTAATTTATTAGTATTTGAAAAGATAAAAAAAATTTTTTTGGAGATATAGATCTACCATATCCCTTCTTAAAAGTTACTTTATCATTTCAAATACTAATAAACAATTTGGTCGCTAAAAACGAGAAAAAAGATAGTGTGAAGGGTTCTATGAGACGAACAGAGTAATATTTATTACACTTTATTTTCACAAAAATTTCTCGACATTTGCATTATGTTTTCTTTAAAAAAAATCTTCAAATAAGAGAATAATAATATTATTTATTTGAAATAAAAAAATATTTTAATAGAAATACTAATAAACACTTTTAAACATAAACAAACAAACTTCAAAATAAACTGTGAACCCATAAATATCTTTGACAAATATTTTATTTTAAATCTTTGATATATATCTTTTAAATATATTTTATTATAAATATTGACAAATATTTTATTATATATATATATCGGATATATTTTTGAAATATAAAGTATAATAAATATTGAGAAATAATATAAAAATATATTGAATATATCTTTGAGATATATATTAAGATATTTTAATTATTTTACAATAATAGTTACTAAATATTTTTGTGAATGATCAATGTATAGAAATAATTCGATATATAGTTTGTAGAAGTTTATTTTTAATAGAAGTTATTATAATAAATATTTATTAATCTAAAAAATGAATCATTTGAAGTGTATTGGTCGTTTTCACTAAAGAGTATTATTTTCACTGAACACTTTATACATATTCTTAATATTTTTTAGAAAAAATATATTACTTAAATTATTTACTTTGAAAAAAGATTATGATAGTTATATAACAATTAATATATCAATATATTTTATTGGAGAAACCACAAAATACATATTAGCATATCTATCATATTGTAATAAGTTTGAGATATATTTTGGGTTAATTAATTAACATACAAACAATACATAAGTTAATGCACTTTGTCGTCTACAAAGCAAGGAAAAAGTAAGATCTCTAACAAACACTATATTCCTCAATATTTTTGCCTCTAAATTCAGAAAAAATCCACGGGATAATTGTTGATAGATGAACATCAATTAATGTTGGGCGAACAAGGATTAAGGCCTTAATAAATATTACGAGGTATCAACCCCAAATCAAAGATGATTAATAAAGAAAATCAAAGGGGAGTGCCTAAATCAATCCAGGAGGTGTATTAAACGACAAACAACTCCTACGATGAACAACATATTGACGAACAGGTCTAGAGACCCGAGGCCAAATATGGACTCTCCCATTAGATCACTAATGACGAGCAGCATTATCAAAAGGTGGTGCATCTACCAGCCTAAGAGGTGTATGTTGACGAACAAATGACCAAGATCCATGAGCCTATCTCTACAGAATACAAGGGCGAACAACTTCCGAGCCATAACCTTAAGAGGCGAACAACTTTTATTGAAAGAACAATTTGGACCAACCAAGCCAACCAGGACGAACAACAATGAGTTCGAGATAAGACCCAAAAAGACTTTGTAACTAAGTTTTAGCTTAGATAAGGTCAAACAAGGTCAAAGGACACTTGTCTAGCATGCAAGCTAGGAAGTCCAAGAGTCATGGACACCTCCTACTTGTTAGTCACTATAAATAGTTGTTCTCCAGCTAAGAAATATAAGTTCAAATTTACAAATACTCCCAAGACACACACAAACACACCTAAACGTGCACACATACGAAATAAATACGGATTCGACTCTCGTATTTACAATTTTATGACCCGAACCTTGGATTTATTATTTACGGTGATAATCAATCACACGTTCTTGTTTGGTGATCCTAAACCGAACTAAAACAGTCACTAATCCTCCCGATTAAATTTGATCACCAACAAATTGACACTAGAAAGAGGGTTCGAACCTTCGGTTAAGTGTGATTAATCAAGACCTTCAAGTTTAAAACTTGAAGATTTGACAAAATCCTCAAGAAATTCTTCAAGATTCAAACAAAAGTGTTCTTGGTGTTCTTCAATATTAAATTTGAAGACTCAAAGATTGAAAAGATAATTCAAATCAGGATGCCTCAATCCAAGGAAACACAAGTTTCACATCTATCGAGGAGAGCTTCTCCCACTCGAGCCTCATCAGCCGGCCACCAAGATCGTGAACCTAGGCATGCAAACAGATCATGACATACGGCCATAGCTAAAGACATTCCACCAGAATTGGAGGCTCTGGCAAGCAACCCTAATGAACTGGCTAAAACCATTACTGCTCTCCAAACCATCCAGAGGCAGCAATAACAAAACTGGCCCTCACAAGCAAGGTCTAAGACTAGACCATTGGAAGTAGTAAGAGCCAGGTCAAATAGGGGCGAGCAACATGAGGTAAACAGTACCCAAGTCCGGCGGGATAAGGGCAAAACCAAAGTGGCCGACCAAACAGAGGGTCGGGCTGAGTCTGCACACGGGCGAACAACAATATCCAGCCATAGAACAACTCGTTCCAGTGCACAGGACAGGTTTGGCCAACCCCAACTCCAGAAAGAAGCTGCTCGCCAAGGAGCAGGGGATGGGTGAGCAACTTTCGAGCAACCTCGTCCATCAATGCACGAAAGGCTATCACAGTCTGCCTTTAGGCGCCTAAGGCCGAATACGGTGAGGCAACCCTAGGAAACAACCTCAGGAAATACCAGCTCCAAGTGAGGGACTGCGATGAGCAGAAAGGCATGTGCCTTTACTCGCCGAACAGCCTCCAAGCCAGGGGGCATCTCTGGATGAGTTGTTAAGCCTAAGAAAGGCCGTGGAGAGCATGCAGGGGCAGCTTGACCAACAAAGAGGGATGGGGACGACCAGCATGCCATCCTCTCCCTTATCATCTATCATATTGAAGGCCCCAATCCAGAAAAAGATTCAGTTTACGGCAAGCATACAATATGAAGATATTGCTGATCCCCGAGTCCATTTAACGAAGTATTCGGACTACATGATTTCAGTGGGAGCCAGTGATGCCACCCAATGCCGAAATTTCCCCTTGACTTTGGGAGACAGAGTACACAAGTGGTTTTCTGCAATGCTACCGGCATCAATCCACTCGTTTGCTCAACTAAGTCGAGAGTTCCTCTCCCACTTCTCAACAGCTGGATCATATCTATCCCAAAAATACCGATTGTCGAACTTAAAGCAAAATGACGACGAGTCAGACCGGGCGTTTATGGAGAGGTTCGACAAAGTCTGTTAGAAGAGGAGCCAGTTAGCGAAGATACAAAAATCGTAGTTGTCATGGCCGGGTTAAAGAAAGGATAGGAGTTATGGAAGGAGGTACGTCTAAAGTGCCCGAAAAGTTATGCCGAATTTAGAAACCAAGCCGGCATATTCGTTTCCATGCACGAAGCCCTGCAAGCAAACTTGGGAGAGAACAAGGCTGGTCCCAAGGAGAACAACAAGAAACCCGACGGGACAGGCTATCGGGTCCCTAAAAATATGAAGGCATTTACCGAAGGGACGGAGCTGAAAGAAAAGCTGAATCAAGTGCTAACAGTATTAATCGATACTGTTTATGAAAATATAAAGGAGAAAGAGTTGCTCTCCCCTCCCCGGAGGATTCGCCAAGAGACTGGCAAACTCAACCCTAATAAGTATTGTGCCTACCATCAAAGCGTGGGGCACTTTACTAGCGAGTGCAGAGATTTGCTCAAGCAACTTTGACGATTCTACAAGGTGGGAAAGCTCTCCGACTTCATCAAAAGGCAACCTGAAAAGAGAGCCCGGGAGAACAACTCAGAGGATGAGGAGGATGGTCAACCTCAAAGGAATAATAAGCCCGGGCGACCAGTTCCCGCCGTTGCTGCTCGTCCATTAGAGGATCTATACATGATGGAACCCTCAGAACCTGCAGGAGGATGTTCTGATGGACGACCGCCAATTTCCAACCGGAAAAGAAAAGCCGAATTACGAGCAATCAACCAAGTACAAGAAATGGGGGTTAAACCGTCCATCATGCAGGCAGCAGAACTAACCTTTACTGAAAAAGACTTGGAAGGAATATTGACCCCCCACAATGATTCGCTCGTGATTTTTGCTAAAATCATGGGGACCAGAGTGCATAGATTGTTGGTGGACACCGAGGCATACACCAACATCCTCTTCAAGAAGACACTTGATCAACTGGGGGATTATGCAGGCTATATCCGAGACTCAAATCATCGTATTCTAGGTTTTGGAAATGCTGTAACAATCCCTCTGGGAATAATTACTTTGTCTATACATCTTGTAATGATCGAGGAACCCGAAAAATATATTACTAGAATGATAGAATTCTTGGTTGTAGACCAGGAATCAACTTATAATGGGTTTCTTGGTCGGCCCTTTTTAAATAAATTTAAAGCTGCATGTTCAACTTACCACTATTGCATAAAGTTTCCAACAGCAAGTGGAGCAGGCTCAATAAAGGGAGACCAAAGAAAAGCTCGTGAATGTCTCCTACAATTGCAAGCAAAACAGGCACAATATCCATGATGGAATCCACCACCAGCTACCCAGTTGATGAACCATCAATACTAGAGAACATGATGGATATGGAAGAGGACCATATGGATACTGACGAGCAATCTCCTGACGAGCAAGTGTTG
Source organism: Ballota nigra (assembly GCA_947034835.1). NCBI lineage: Eukaryota > Viridiplantae > Streptophyta > Magnoliopsida > Lamiales > Lamiaceae > Ballota > Ballota nigra. Next base: position 81,947,894 of record OX344723.1, read on the forward strand.
GACGAACAACTCGTCACCACCCATGGGGAACTCCAATTTGAAGAACAACATATGGGTGGTGACGAGCAACATACACCAGATGACTTGGAGGGCCGGATGCTGACTAACAACAATGGGTCAGGACCAGCAGATGATCCAGAGCCCCGCCTGGGAGCAGAGCCCATGAACATCGAAAATGATTTCAACCCTGAGGAACCAATACTTGATCCCTGTTGGAAAGGACAAAAACGACGAGCAACTCCAGTAGAAGAACTGGAGGCGTTCAAAGTTAATCCTGGAAACGAAGATCTTGAATTATACATAGGATCTGAGCTCCCTGAACCTTACAGATCCCGAATGAAAGAGTTTCTCAGCAAGAATCTAGATGTTTTTGCTTGGTCTCATGCAGATATGGTGGGAATAGATCCAAAGCATGCTTGCCACAAGCTTAATATCAATCAAGCAAAAATGCCAGTCTATCAAAAACGAAGAAAGTATGGCCCAGACAAGTATCAAGCTTTAAATGAAGAGGTGAAGAAGTTGTTAGACAACGATTTAATCCGACAAGCACTCCGTCCACAGTGGGTAGCAAACTCAGTCCTTCTACGGAAACCAAACGGAACCTGGAGGCTATGCATAGATTTTACAGATCTGAATGCAGCATGCCCAAAGGACAACTTTCCTTTCCCACATATTGATCAATTGGTGGACAGCACTGCAGGTCATGAGATGCTAACGTTCATGGATGCCTTTGCCGGATACCATCAAATCCCAATGCATCCAGACGATAAAGAAAACACAACTTTCTATAAAAACAAAAATTTGTTATGTTGGAAAAGAATGTCATTCGGCCTCATCAATGCCGGAGCAACATATCAGAGGTTGGTGAACAAGATGTTCGACGAACAAATTGGGGTTACTATAGAAGTCTATGTAAACGATATCGTAGTCAAGAGTCCACGAAAAGAAGATCATCTCCAATATTTAACCCAGGTGTTCGAAATCCTTCGACACTACAACATGAAGTTGAATCCAAAGAAAAATAGATTTGGAGTTCATTCGGGGAAGTTCTTGGGTCATCTTGTTAGCCAACGAGGGATCGAGGCCAATCCAATAAAGGTCAAAGCCATCGTGGATATGCAACCACCACGTTCAGTAAAAATTGGTGCAAAGGCTCACAGGATGCCTAGCAGCGTTGAACCGGTTCATATCCCGATCAGGAGACAAGTGTCGTCCATTCTTCGAGGCCATCAAGAAAGGAAAGTTTACGTGGACTAACAACTGCTAAAAGGCGTTCGACCAACTGAAAGACTACCTGGGAGATGTTAAAATTCTATCAAAGCCCATCCCAGGTGAAAAGCTCTATTTGTATTTGGCAGCGTCAGAAGTGGCAATCAGCTTTGTTCTGGTACGAGAGGATGGCAAATTTCATCAACCAATCTACTACGTCAGCCAAGCTTTACACGAAGCGGAGATCAAATATTCTCCAACAGAAAAGCTGGCGTACGCACTTGTTATGAGTGTGAGAAAGTTACGACCATACTTCTTTGACCATCAAGTTGAAGTGCTAACAACTTTCCCACTCAGACAAATTCTCCATCGCCCAGACACAGCTGGTCGTCTACTAAAATGGTCACTAGAGATTAGCCAATTCAGGGTGACCTATGCTCCTCGAACAGCGATCAAAGGGCAAGCATTAGCCGACTTTATTGCCGAACTAACTTTCCCACCAGATTCGATGAGAGGACTTGATCATCCCTGGTATCTCTATGTCGACAGATCTTCAACTAATATAGCCTCAGTGGCAGGAGTGGTCTTGATAAGCCCTGATAGACAAGTTTTCACCTCGGTAATCAGATTTGGTTTCATGGCTACCAACAACGAATCCGAATATGAAGCTCGTATTGCTGGTCTTCACTTATCCCTTGCAGTAGGTGTCAGACGTTTGCAAATATTTGGCGACTGACGTCAACCAAGTCTGAGGTAAATACGAAGCAAAAGACGATCACATGATCGAATATCAGCGGATTGTTGCTCACTTAATGTCCTTATTGGATCAAGTCTTCATTGAACAAATTCCAAGGACCAGCAACACTCAGGCATATGCATTGGCCCGACTAGCAACAAGCGAAGGGCCTGCAGAGTTGGCAGACATTATAATCACAAAGATGAACGACCCGTCAACAATAAGTTATAATGTCAACCAACTAGATGAACAAGCAAGTGAAGAAGAAGATTTGAGAACAAACATAGTCAAATATTTGAAAAGTGGAGAAAAATCAAACAACTCTTTTGAAGCTGCCAAGCTAACAAAACAAGCCGCCAGATATACTCTGGTAGGCGAGCAGCTCTACAAAAGGGGAATATCGATCCCACTTCTCAAATGTTTGCCTAGGGGGCAAGGACGAGCAATACTCGAAGAAATACATGCTGGAGTGTGTGGAAATCACACTGGGGGGCAAGCCTTGGAGTACAAGACTATCAGACAAGGCTATTATTGGCTGACTTTACGTCAGGACGCAATCAAGAAAGTAAAAACTTGTCATCAATGCCAAGTTTTTGCCCCGAACATTCACACCCTGGCTTAAGAGCTCGTATCAGTTTATAGCCCATGGCCATTTGCAAGATGGGGGATGGACATTATTGGTCCCTTCCCAGCAGGAGTTGGAAATGTTCGATTTGCCATCGTGGCAGTCGATTATTATACGAAATGGGTAGAAGCAGAGGCCATAGTAAAGATTACGCAACAAAAAATGATCAACTTTATATGGAAGAACATTGTCTATCGTTTTGGGGTTCCACAAACCATTGTGACAGACAATGGTCCGCAATTTGATGGGAAAGAGTTGAGAGACTTCTGTACGAAGTGGAGGACCAAGAAATACTATTCTACTCCCTATCATCCCCAGTCAAATGGACAAGTCGAAGCTGTGAACAAGATTATCAAGCATATGTTGAAAGTACGATTGGCGGAGAGCAAAAGTAGTTGGTCTGAAGAACTTCTGGAAGTCTTATGGGCGTATAGAGTTTCTCACAGGTCAAGCACCGGAGAAACACCTTTTACAATGGCTTTCAGAACAGAAGCTGTGATACCAATTGAATTAAAGACCAACACAATCAGGACGACCAACTTTGATGAGCAGGCGAACAACTCAGCTCTAGCTACTGAAATGGATTTGCTCGAAGAAAAAAGATTAAGTGCTGAGCTAAAAAATGCTACCTATAAGCAGCGAGCAGAACGCTATTATAATTCTCATGTTAAAATCAGGGAATTCAGAGTTGGAGATTTGGTTCTAAGAAAGTTGCTAGCCCAACCTCCACGTGTATTGGGACCAACTTGGGAGGGCCCGTATCGTATAACGGACAAGTTCCTTAATGACGTATACGATATCAAAGATATAGAAGGCAAGTCGGCCCAATACTCCTAGAGTGTTGTACATCTAAAGAAGTACTATCAATAGGTTGAACAAGTTCAATTGTTGGGCGAACAAATGTCTTGGGGGGCAAGAAAGTCAAATGAACAAAAAAACTTGCCTAATTTTTTGAAAATTTTGTTAAGTATAGAATGAAAGCTTGTTCGGCACATTGTATAGTCTGGTGTTGGTTCATCTTTTTTAATTTTAGACAAAGTTGCTCGGTAAAAATGTTATAAGTGAGCATGTTTTGGTTAGTGTTCAAAGTTGTTCGTCAGAGTGTATATGTTAGTGAGGAACAGTCTTACAACACTTGTAATTTTTCACAATGTAAATATAGTTGTTCGTTAAGAAAAAAAAAGTCCAAAGCTCAAGGTGTAAGTCCATTTTTAAGGACCAAGGCCAATTAAAGGTTGTTCGTCTTTTAAGATAAGCAGAACCTAAGGTTGAACCCATATTCAATCAAAAGGCAGAGTTCAAATCGAACAAAAGCCCAACATTATATGTTATAATTGCAAAAGCATTGAATAAGAAATGTAAAGACAATTAACATATAAGAAGAAGATGAGCGAACAAAGAAGATATTCATTAAAATAAAAGGCTTTAAGCCTAAAAAATAGTACAGTGTGAGAAGAGAAAGTACTACAAAAAGACGAACAACTATTACAAGAGAAGATAAGAAATTCTAAGTCCTAGTTCTATTGTTGCTCTCCCGGGGGAAGATCGGAAACTTGATCGGCAGGAGGGTCGACGATCATATCCATTGCCAGGTCTTCGGCCGCCTTCTGTTCTTGCTCTTGGGCAGCCTGCTCGACAGTAGCATCTTGCTCATTCTGGGCAGTGACATCTTGCTCATCCTTGGCTGGGGCTGGAGGACGGATGACAATAATACTGGAGTCAAGATGGTCAATCTTAACCCCGTAGTCAACCATATCCCCTAGCTGGAGCTCAATGTTGTTCGGCGGGGGGTAGTGCTCAACAAACTCAGCCAGATCCTTTCCCATCTCACCGACCAACTTGGAGTGTTTGTATGCGTGTGCAAGATGAATACAATCGGCATAGGCACAGATGTACCCAAGATTGGTGATGGGTCCAGATCGATTTTGCAATTCCAAGTCTAGTTGCTCTCTTGTGAGCATTCCCCCTATGGCCTCATTAAGCCGAGCAACTTCCGCTTCAGCCTCGGCTAACTTCTGCTCAGCAGCAGTCACTCTTTTCTTTTGCTCCTCGAGCTCAGCGTCCTTGCTCTTGAGCTCGGCCGACAACAGTTGATAATCTTCAACATGTTTCTTTTTGATGTCGTCGGCGTGCTTAAGCTGGTTGTTGAGGCGAGCAAGTTTTGCCTCATATTGGTTGACCAAACCATCCTTCTCCTCGGTCAACTGCCGAGCAATGCTAGCATATCGACGAACAACTTCTTCCAGGTCGGCAAGCTGGGCCATCCTCTTTTGGGCAATGATGAGGCCGTTGGCATGCTGCATCATCGAGAGGTGGAAGTTATCCGCCACTCCCTGCGAAGAGATAGTCTTCTCCATGGGCCTGGTCCACGCCTGAGCGATCAGCTCAGTGGCCCTGCGGACGTGTTCACCCGGAATCTCCCGGATGTTCACTGGAGTCTTGGAGCAGGCATATTGGTGAACCGGGACTGCTCGTCCAGGGTGGTCCTCTGATCGGTATCTGCGAACAAAGAGTATTGGTTACACTTAAGATAATTTTGAAATTTATAAGATTTACTCTACAGAAACAAGATGGTACAAACTTACTCGTGGAATTTCCGCTCGTCCCAGTCCAGATGGGTAATGTCTTCGGGACCACGGGTGGGGGTAACGTCTTAACCCGTCTTGCTCACCCTCTCCACCGGTTCAATGGAGGTATGGCGAGCAGCTTCCTCTTCGGAATGGGGACGAGCATGGCTCTTCCCCACTTTCTCCTTGCCCTTGTTTCCGCCAGGGGCTGGTTGCGCCACGAAGGACTCATCACCCTTCTTCAGCGTTTTGTTCCTCGAGGAGATGGGGCAGGTGGGGGAGATGGTGGAAGATTGGAGGGAGGCGCGGCCGGGCGAGCAACTTTGGCCCCCTCCGATTTGTTTGTCATCGCCAACACTTTGGAAGGCGGATCTCCCTTCACTTTCCATCCTTTTGGGGGCGGCATCTCGTGAACTCTTTGCTCGAAAAGTCCAAAGCAAGGGGGGACAGCGACGGTGACTTGCTCAGCTGTAAAAAATAATGAATGAAAAGATAAGACGAGCAAGTTTGGAGAGCTAATGACGAACAAAATTTTGATGGAAAGTTAGAAGTTTCTATACCTGGGGGCACCTCAGCTTGAGCTTCCAAGTGGTGGGGGTACGTGAACAGGCGAGCAACTTGTTTACACTTTACTCGGTTCACGTACTCGATTGTCCTCTCGGATCTATCTCGGAGAGCGACCAGACACGATGTGAAAAGGAGCTCAGAGCCGATCTCTTCTTCTTCTGAGTTCCACTTGAGCAACCGGGGACCTGCGAGCAAACAAGAAAAGTTAAATTAGAACTTAATTAAAAAACAAGCAAATATAAGCTTACGTTTAATTTTCCCATAAGTAGTGGGAGAGTATATGCGCCCAGCACCACCGTGTGGGTCGGAAGATGCTCGCCAGTCACCCCCTATGAAGAAGAAGTACTCTTTCCAGTTTCAGATTTTGTTCGGCACCCCTTCAACGAGTTTGAGTCCAGTCCGGGTCTTTAAATAGTAATATCCTTCCTCGTCCCTTGGACACTTGGTGATCGTCATCAAGTAGTTTACCTCCTCAGCAGTAATGCGGTCAACATACCCCACCAGGGCGAACAAACCCAAGATGCCGAGCAGGTTCATCTACCCTATTGGAGTTATCTGAGTGATGGCCAAGTTGGTCGCCTCCAAAAAACGACCAACGACCGGGGGCAGCGGCAGCCTTAACCCAGCAATTAGGGTGTCGATATTGATCGACGTACATCCGGGTGGAGGCCGATCAGCTCGTTCTTTTCTCTTCGGAGCCCATATGTATATATCATGCAGGATTTGGTACGCCTCCCAGATGAGATTGATTTCATCCTTACGAACAACGCTCAGGATCCTTCTCGCCTGATACTCAGTCCTCACCAAGTCTAAGACTTGACGCTGGGGGCGAGAAAAGTCGTTCGCATATTCAGCGGAATATGCTCGCCATTTGAATGGGCGAGCAACGCCCGTAGGGATCTCGTTTTCAAGCATCTTTGGGCCTGGGAACCCTATCCCTTCCAGGAATTCGCGGGTGAGCTCATCAAACTCCGGATCTTCCTCGGATTCTGAGTTGGAGGAAGATTGTTCGTCTGAAGTGCTGCTCGCAGCCGATCCAACTTCTTCGCCGGATGGGCAAGCACCGATATCCTCCACTGATCGGACCACGGAATCCACGTCAGGATATGTCTCCGAGGAAACCTCGAACAATGGCTGCTCCACGAACGGTACGATCGGAAAAAAGGTGTCCAAATTCTCCTCGAAATTTTGGTTGCTCGAATTGGAGGACATTATTTTAGAAGTGAAGAGTTTGGGTTTTAGGAATGGGTTTGTAATCTCCGATGGCGGTTCTAGGCGGGCGATGGCGGTGCAAATCCTCCCACGACGGTGGTGGTACGAATTTGGGAAGAAAAGAGGAAAAAGAGATAAAATAGAAGAAGTAAGAAGAATGACTACCTTGAGAATGGAATTTGAGGTCAAATACTGAGGAAATCGACGCCGGAAACTTGGAGTCGCCGGAAATGATGGTAGTTCGCCGGAGTACTGTAGTAGAGAATGAAGAGTGGGAAAATTTTCATTTCCCACTCGTATTTATACCCCTAAGAAAAATGGGGTAAAACCCGTTGACTTAGACAGAAAATACTAACTTTCTACCAGTAGTTTCCCCACAAGCGTACGGGGTCACTGTAGTATTGGCAAGTATAGGGACCAAGTATTATCGAACCCAAGGGAAGGTATGTATGTGAATAGATCCCTGAAGATCTACGCGTCGTAGTTAATATGAGTGTATGTTTGGGGATTGAAAATTATTAAATCTAAACTATTCTACTCTACTAATGCAAAAGAAAGAAATGAGTTAATTATCTAAGGGTTTTGTCTCAAATATAAAAAGGGTGATGCTCAGGATAGGAATTCCTACGTATACTAACAGAGCAGGTACATAATCAAGATAACTGTGACACACAAGAAATAACCTAAGTAAAAGATTGTAAGACGAAAGCTCAAGAATTCAAACCCTAATACTTTATCCTAACAATCGACTTCACTAATCCACTAACAAGTTAATAGATAGTGTTTAATTAACGAGACCCTAATTTAACTAAGGTGATGCGGTCGTCCTCCCTAGATAAACCGGTAGATTAATTAACCCTTTCTAATCCCTCTCGTTAAGTCTACTAGTTGTTAAAGAGTGATAAGGCCGTCCTCTCTCTAACACTTTTCGAACGAAATTCAAAGGTAAAGTTAAGATTGATTTTAAGAATTCATTAATTAAGAGAATTAAAACTAAACATCACGAATTACCCTAATTACGTACCCACATCCTACTTCTACGAGTTCGTCCTACCCCAAGCATGCAAGGGATTTAGCTAGACATGGTTTTAAGGGGAACAAAAACAATTGAAGAAATAACTAACATAAACATAATGAATTGAACTAAGAAATTATTAAACATAAACTAGGGTTTAAAGAAACAAAAGCTAAGAACTGAAATTAGATTGATAAAACTAAGTCTCAAGTAATCAATGTCAAAGAGCGAACGAAAATAAATTAAAATCCAAACCGAAACAAGAATTCGTAAAGTAAAACCTCGAATACGTAAAAATAAAGCTTGCTCAAACTCACAGTGCTCTTCTAACTCCCAAAAACGTACTCTAAGTGTCAAGTGGTGTGTAAAATCATGTTCACAAGGGGTATATATAAGCAACGGGTCGAATCGGGAGTTAATGGGCCAAATCCACGCATGCTCGAGCACTACTCGTGCACTAAGTGCACGAGCTCATTCCACTCGAGCACCAAAAACTTCCAGAGAGCCAAAAGTGCACGACCACTCGAGCTCGTGCACTTAGTGCACGACTTGAACCTGCTCGAGTGCTATGCACGAGCACTCGTGCACTAGGTGCACGACCTGGTGTTACTCGAGCACTATGCTCTACCACTCGTGCACTAGGTGCACGAGTTCTTCTCGCTTGTGTACTTCAATGATACTTTTGCTCCCTCGAACTAATACTTTTCGTATTTCTTCGATATCTTCTCATCCGGGCATCCGTTTGAGTCGATTCAAAGTCCTACGAACTCCTCTTTTCGTCCTCTATCCATCCATTAAAACCAAAGAGACAAATTCATCAGTTTATAGAAATGATACTCGAATGACTCCAAACACTCATAAAAAACACTTAAAACATAGGTAAATCGGGCACCAAAATATAACAATTTCACGCCTAATCACCCGTAATTTCCCTAATATTCATGGGTTAATATGGTAAAAAACGGGGTCAAATTCGAGCAAGACTAAAAATCGGAGAACTTATATGCAAATATAGGAGCGCGTGACCTAGGGAATGCTCGCGCGTGGGCGGCGCGCCATCATTCCGCCCACGTTATCCTCGGATATCCCCCAAATCGTGGGAAGATGAAACGACGGCCTTAAAGTTGCTCACCAATACAACACTATTCGTCCAAATCTTTACCAGGATAATATCCTAACTACAGTTGCTCGCCACAAAGTTACTCGTCTGAAGCAACATCTAGTCAGGATATAGGGCAATTGTTGATAGACGAATGACTTAAAGCGACTACACTAGCTTCTACTAGTAGCTACCCCGCAAGAGAACGGGTTCACTGTAGTATGGGCAAGTATAGGGACCAAGTATTATCGAACCCAATGGATGGTGTATATGCGAATAGATCCCTGAAGATCTACGCGTCGTAGTTAATATGAGTGTAATGTTTTTGGATTTTTGAAAGATTAATTAAAAGACTAAAATAAACTAAGTAAACTAAATTACTAAAGTAAACGAATTAACTAAGGGTTGGATTCAAATAAAAGATGGTGATGCTTAGGATAGGAATCCCTACGTATACTAACGGAGCAGGTACATAATCAAAGTAATCGTGACAAACAAGAATTAACCTAAGTAAAAGAATGCAAGGTGAAAGCTCAAGATTCTAAACCCTAATACTTTACCCTAACACTCGACTTCACTAATCCACTAACAAGTTAATGGATTGTGCTCAATTAATGAGACCCTAATTTAACTAAGGTGATGCGGTCGTCCTCCTTCGCTAAACCGGTAAATGAATTAACCTTTCCTAAACCTTCTCGTTAAGACTACTAATTGTTATTGAGTGATGCGGTCGTCCTCTCTCTAACACTTTCGTACTAAATTCAAAGGTAAAGTTCAGATTAATTATAAGAATTCATTAATTAAGAGAATTAAAACTAACGTCACGAATTACTCTAATTACGTACCCACAACCTACTTCTACGAGTTCATCCTAACCTAAGCACGCAAGGGTTTTAGCCGGACATGGTCATAACAAAAATAAAAGCAACAGAAGAAACAACGAATGAAAACATAATGAATTGAATGAAGAAAATACGAAACATGAACTAGGGTTTAAAAAGAAATAAATATGAAGAACTGAAATTGAATTAACTAAAACGAAATTAAAAGCGTTTAAAGGAACGAACTAATGAAAAGAAACTAAGAATTCGTATGCAAAACCTCAACAAAGCGTAAAATAAAGCTTGTTCTTCTTCTTCCTCTCCAAAAACTAAGTCTAAAATTATTTCTAAAGGTGGATCCTTCAAAACGTGTTTGGAAGAGGTATATATAGGCACCGGGTCGAAACAGGAGTTAATGGGCCGAAAATACGAATCCGGAAGCAAAAGTATAGGGGCGCTCGAGCAAAACGCTCGAGCGGTCCCGCTCGAGCAGTGTAGCTCGAATGATGCATTCGCTCGAGCGGTCGCGCTCGAGCTGCTCGAGCGCTGAAATGACACTGTTACTTTTGGGCGCTCGAGTGATTCGCTCGAGCGGTGGCGCTCGAGCTACTCGAGCGCAAGAATGGTTCTATATGTTTGCGCGCTCGAGTAAGGCGCTCGAGCGGTGGCGCTCGAGTGATGCGCTCGAGTGATCTCTAATCCTTCCAAATGATACTTTTCCTCGTCCGCACTAATACCAATCGTATTTCTTCAATATCTTCTCATCCGGGCATCCGTTTGAGTCGATTCAAAGTCCTACGAACTCCGTTTTTCGTCCTCTATTCACCTATGTGCATCAAAGAGACAAATTTATCAATGTATAGAAATGATGCTCATTTGACTCTAAGCACTAATCGAAAACACTCAAAACATGAGTAAATTGGGCTCCAAAACATAACAATTTCACGCCTAATCAACCCCCCCAAACTTACCATGTTGCTTGTCCTCAAGCAACGAAATAATAAGTCAAGTGAAATTGTTAGGAATGAATCAAGAATCAAATCATGCAAGTAATTGAACTCGAGCTTCAAAGATCAATCACCCGTATACTCACTCACTTTCTTTTATCGTACTCATGCAACAATAATGAGAAACACCAAGATCAAGCATGGATGTGCACTCAACGATGTGTTTAACTCCCTCACAAGTGTATAACAATGTTTAAGGGACTCACTCAATCAATCAATCACACATATTGGCAGCCATAGGCTTGTAAATGCTCTCAACTTCGACCATACTCTAGAAATCAATGCCGAATCAAAAAGGACTTTCAAAAGGTTGTAATGTAGGCTCTTTGGACAGGTGGGATAACAATATGGTAAAGTGACTCAAGTGAATGGAGAATAGAAATTCAAAACATCGGTACTTCGAGATTAAGAACGATCTACTTCAAACATATTCAATCACTACACTTTCGCTTTCAATTCTCTCAACACTTCAATTTTTTTCTTTCTCACTTTTTCACTTTTTCAAACACTTCATCATTTTTTTCTTTTTCGCACAAACACATGAGCTCATTTTTTCCTTTGCTCATTCTCAATTTTTTTTTTCTTTTTGTTCTTTTTCCCACATCTCAAAACTTCATCACACCTTTTTTTTCTCATATTCACTCAACAAACAACCTTCTCTTTTTTCAACTCAATTCACTCCCTTCATATTCACACTTTCCTATTCTCCACTCAAATTGGGACAAAAAGGCTTAGGAATTGGAATAGTGTTCATATGTGCTAGCAAATAAAATAGGCTTTAGGCTCAACGGGGCTAACAAGGGATCAATGTCATTGGTAAGGAAAATTTTGGCTAAGTGACTCAATAAAATCAATGATGGCCTAAGATCACATTCGGCATATCAAACTAGACACAATCTAGAAGCAAGAGCACATGCAAGTTCTAGCATCCTCTAAGGTGATGATTCACTCACAAACGAAGAGATTAATTCATGCATTTAAATCTCGTAAGGCTCAAATCTCACAGCTTTCACATCCATGCTAGTCCTAGTGAATTCTCACTCTCATCACACAAGTACTCAAAAGAAAACTTATAAGCATACAAGTTCTTTCTCAACTCAGCTCAAACTCAAACACTCACACAAGAAAACTCCTAACTCAGCCTCACAATTCACCCTACTCATCAAATCATACTCAAAGATAGCAATCAACAAGCATAAGGCGATTGATAGGCATAAAATATTGAGTAACAAAACAAATTAATAATGGCCCAAGGAGCATCTCAAGGCACCAAATAACTAACTCAACTCAAAGATAAGGGGTGCTCCGGTGCAATGTAATAATAAAACAAATAAAAAACTCCACCCCCCCAAACTTCGACCTTGCTAGAGGTCTAAGTTTGGGGTTGTGGGTTACCTCAACCGAACAATTCAGTTTCTCTCAATAGCTTTGCACACTTCCTTGTCTCAAGTTGGTTCCTTCAATCTGAGTAACTCCATGATACCTTTACTCCTTTAGAGACAAGCCTACAAAATAAAACTCTCAAGTACGAGGTTAAACATACGACTCAACAACATCCTAGTAACATAAAAGGAAAATAACTAAAAAAAACACTCAAAAGCAAATAAAAATGGGTTGCCTCCCATTCAGCGCTATTTTTAAGGTCCTCATGCCGGACCAAGCTCAAAGGAGCTTATGGGACATCATACTCAAATTTACCTCCCTCACTCTCATAAGAGTGGTGTCTGAACTTCTTTCCTTGATGCCCCTCCATCATGAGCCCCTTTGCTCTCTTCTCATCCCCAAGTGTTATGGGTCTCAACTCCTTCTTCCCTCTATCTGGAGGAGTCTTACTAAACAATTTCTTGAGTTTGGACTTTTTCTTCTTAACTCCTCCTTTCCCTTCTAACTGGACCACGTCCACTTTCTTCACCTCTTCATCCTTCAACTTCTTCACTTTATCCCTATCAAAATAATCAAGATCATAACGCTCATGGGTTAAATTATCAATTGAAGGACTAACAAAATCATGAATATCAGAATGATTAGGGAGAGAATGTGTGTCCTCAACACGAGGATCAATTGCATCCATGCAATACAAGCTCTCATCCTCCCTCGGGTGTTTCATGGCTTCATATAGGGAGATCTTCACTTCTTGATCATCTACCTTCAATGTGATCTTCCCATTCGCCACGTCTAGCACCATCCCCGCCGTAGCTAAGAACGGTCTTCCCAAGATCAGGGGCACGTGCTCATCTTCCTCCATCTCTAGCACTACAAAGTCGGCTGGAAAGATGTGATCTCCAACTCTCACTAGAACGTCTTCAACAACACCTTGAGGTCGAGTAATAGACCGATCGGCAAGTTGAAGCGTCATCATTGTGGGTTGAAGTTCACCACCTTCCAACTTCTTGAAAAGCGATAGTGGCATCAAATTAATGCTCGCCCCGAGGTCGCACAACGCTCCCTTCTTGATCCCGTTCCCAATATCGCATAGGATCGTGAAGCTTCCGGGATCCTTCAGCTTTGGTGGAAGCGCCTTGTGCACTAATGCACTCACCTCGTGGTTCAGCTGCACCAACTTTGGCTCATCCACTCGCCGTCTTTTTGCAATCAAGTCCTTCAGAAACTTTGCATAATTCGGCATCTGTTCCAAAGCATCATAAAAAGGAATGTTAATATGCAATTGTTTAAAAACATCAAGGAACTTAGCGAATTTCTCATCAAGCTTCTTTTTCATGAAGCGTTGTGGATATGGGACGGGTATCACAGATTTGGGTACCCCCCATTCATCTTTCTCGGTCTCTTTCACTTTCTCCCTTGCTTCCTTTGCTTTCTTCCACTTTGGAACTCTCTCACCCTCCTCAATGCCTTTGCCCTTCTGGGACTCATCCATATCTTTATGCTTCTCAATCCCTTCACTTTCAACCCCCTTCTCAGCTTGGCTCTCCTCAGTCTCAACTTCATCTCCTTTAGGCTCAATCTCTTCTTGGGGTGTCTCAGAATCAGCAGGCATCTGAGGACCTTCATAATTGGTTCCACTTCTAAGCTGGATCGCCTTGCACTGCTCTTTCTGGTTCCCTTCTGGCATTCTATTCACTGACTTTGCAATCTGGCTCATCTGGAACTCTAAAGAAGTGAACCTTCGATTGTTCTCTTGTTGAGTTCTAGTCCACTCAACATTCATCTTCTGGAGCTCTTGATCACGTTGATCACCCTTCTTATGCAGCTCCTTCACATCGTACTCCAAGGATGACAACCGCTTGCTCCCTTCCTCCACCTTCTGAAGGATCGCTCTCAACATCTCCTCGGTTGATGCACCGCCTTCTCCACCAGGAGGTTTAGATCCCGGATCAACACCTGCAGGAACAGTAACACCAGCTTTTGGGTTAGCATAAGAAAAATTATCATTCCTCCTCCATGTGTTTTGAGGAGGCTGCTGGCCTCCTTGAACTCCTTGTGTGTTCCTCCATTGATTTTGAAGTGGCTGAGGGTCTGGAGGTGCAAATGGTTGACCATAAGAAGGTCTTCCATACTGGTTTCCACCTTGGTAGCCATTCTGATTGTAATACGGACCTCCCATGTAATTGGCTACCTCTTGCTGTCCACTGGGCTGGTCTACTCTCTCATTCTCCACTGCATGCTCTCCACCCAAACTCTTCCCCAACTCGAGGTTGTTTATCTTCTCCATCATGGCCATCAGTAGCCTTCTCGTTCCTTCTCCCTCTTCAACCTGATGCACCTTCTGAAAATCTGCATCTCCACTCCAAGCACCGGCATTCGTGACAATGTTGTCAACGATCTCTCTACACCTCTCTCTGCCTTGATTGAGGAATGCTCCACCCGCACAGGCGTCTAAATGGTCTTGCCCCGTCTTGTTGGCACCACTGTAGAAGAATGCCATAATATCCCCCTCATTGTACCCGTGCTGCGGGCACTCAATCAGCATGTTTGAGTATCTCTCCCACGCTTGGCGTAAATCCTCTCCAGACTTCTGGCGAAAGGACGAGATCTCAATTCTAGTCTTGATCGTCCTAGATGGAGGGTAGAATCGCTCGAGGAACAGACGCTCGAGCTCGGCCCAAGTGGTAATACCTCCCCGCGGGAGCGTATTATCGTACCACTCCTTGGCTATTCCCGTCAATGAGAATGGAAACAGCCTAAGCCTCTTGGCATCTTCAGACATGCCATTGTAATTAAATGTGGAGGCTATCATGAGAAAACTCCTCAGATGTGTATGAGGATTCTCCTTCCCGATCACCCCCTTGAACTGATTCTCGGTCAGCAGCTTGAGAATTCCTGGAGAAATTGAAAAGTTATTGGCCTCAACTGGAGGTAAGGCCACTCCATCGTAGTACCTCTGCGGTTGTGCCGCGAACCTGCCCCGAATTGCCATATTCTGATCTGCGTTCTGGGGCGCAGGCTGAGGAGCGACAGGTGGTGCTGGTATGTTTTGAACTGGAGGTTGTTGGTACACAGGTGGTTGGTTATAAACAGGAGGTGGAGGATACGGGTATGGTGGATAAGGGTATGGTGGGTATGGGTAATGTTGGTATGCTGGGTTGTGGAAAGGGTTATTCGGGTTTTGTGGGTAGGCAGGGTTGTTCAGAGTATTTGGGACAAGATTCTGAGCTGGATTGTTTACATTTTGTGCACCCGGGTTCTGGCTACTACTATCTACGAACTGGTCTTGATTCTTACCACCACTCCCTCCAGAGCCATCAACTCGGTCTACTGCCTGATTGAAATCGTTGGCAGCATCGTCCAACTCATTATTGATATCCATTGGTTCCTTTCCTAAGTCGGCAGCGTTCATCCTTCTCAAGAAGGCTCGGTTCCTTCTGGCTATTGTCTCAGGGTCCAACGGTATTCTCTCTTCGCTCGTATTCCCTTGTGAGCGTGTTTTCATAAACCTGACACACTAGCAGAAGGATCAAAACGCAACTGCCGATTGAATAAAAAATAAAAATAAAAACAGAAAATAAATCACCCACTACTAACTACTAAGCTATCTACAAGTTCTATTCAAAAGCATACAACGCCATCCCCGGCAACGGCGCCATTGACTTAAAGCGACTACACTAGCTTCTACTAGTAGCTACCCCGCAAGAGAACGGGTTCACTGTAGTATGGGCAAGTATAGGGACCAAGTATTATCGAACCCAATGGATGGTGTATATGCGAATAGATCCCTGAAGATCTACGCGTCGTAGTTAATATGAGTGTAATGTTTTTGGATTTTTGAAAGATTAATTAAAAGACTAAAATAAACTAAGTAAACTAAATTACTAAAGTAAACGAATTAACTAAGGGTTGGATTCAAATAAAAGATGGTGATGCTTAGGATAGGAATCCCTACGTATACTAACGGAGCAGGTACATAATCAAAGTAATCGTGACAAACAAGAATTATCCTAAGTAAAAGAATGCAAGGTGAAAGCTCAAGATTCTAAACCCTAATACTTTACCCTAACACTCGACTTCACTAATCCACTAACAAGTTAATGGATTGTGCTCAATTAATGAGACCCTAATTTAACTAAGGTGATGCGGTCGTCCTCCTTCGCTAAACCGGTAAATGAATTAACCTTTCCTAAACCTTCTCGTTAAGACTACTAATTGTTATTGAGTGATGCGGTCGTCCTCTCTCTAACACTTTCGTACTAAATTCAAAGGTAAAGTTCAGATTAATTATAAGAATTCATTAATTAAGAGAATTAAAACTAACGTCACGAATTACTCTAATTACGTACCCACAACCTACTTCTACGAGTTCATCCTAACCTAAGCACGCAAGGGTTTTAGCCGGACATGGTCATAACAAAAATAAAAGCAACAGAAGAAACAACGAATGAAAACATAATGAATTGAATGAAGAAAATACGAAACATGAACTAGGGTTTAAAAAGAAATAAATATGAAGAACTGAAATTGAATTAACTAAAACGAAATTAAAAGCGTTTAAAGGAACGAACTAATGAAAAGAAACTAAGAATTCGTATGCAAAACCTCAACAAAACGTAAAATAAAGCTTGTTCTTCTTCTTCCTCTCCAAAAACTAAGTCTAAAATTATTTCTAAAAGTGGATCCTTCAAAACGTGTTTGGAAGAGGTATATATAGGCACCGGGTCGAAACGGGAGTTAATGGGCCGAAAATACGAATCCGGAAGCAAAAGTATAGGGGCGCTCGAGCAAAACGCTCGAGCGGTCCCGCTCGAGCAGTGTAGCTCGAATGATGCATTCGCTCGAGCGGTCGCGCTCGAGCTGCTCGAGCGCTGAAATGACACTGTTACTTTTGGGCGCTCGAGTGATTCGCTCGAGCGGTGGCGCTCGAGCTACTCGAGCGCAAGAATGGTTCTGTATGTTTGCGCGCTCGAGTAAGGCACTCGAGCGGTGGCGCTCGAGTGATGCGCTCGAGTGATCTCTAATCCTTCCAAATGATACTTTTCCTCGTCCGCACTAATACCAATCGTATTTCTTCAATATCTTCTCATCCGGGCATCCGTTTGAGTCGATTCAAAGTCCTACGAACTCCGTTTTTCATCCTCTATTCACCTATGTGCATCAAAGAGACAAATTTATCAATGTATAGAAATGATGCTCATTTGACTCTAAGCACTAATCGAAAACACTCAAAACATGAGTAAATTGGGCTCCAAAACATAACAATTTCACGCCTAATCAACGAACATCAATCAATGTTGGGCGAACAAGGATTAAGGCCTTAATAAAGATTACGAGGTATCAACCCCAAATCAAAGATGATTAATAAAGAAAATCAAAGGAGAGTGCCTAAATCAATCCAGGAGGTGTATTAAACAACGAACAACTCCTACGACGAACAACATACTGGCGAACAGGTCTAGAGACCCGAGGCCAAATACAGACTCTCCCATTAGATCACTAATGACGAGCAGCATTATCAAAAGGTGGTGCATCTACCAGCTTAAGAGGTGTATGTTGACGAACAAAGGACCAAGATCCCTGAGCCTATCTCTACAGAATACAAGGGCGAACAACTTCCGAGCCATAACCTCAAGAGGCGAACAACTTTTATTGAAAGAACAATTTGGACCAACCAAGCCAACCAGGACGAACAACAATGAGTTCGAGATAAGACCCAAGAAGACTTTGTAACTAAGTTTTAGCTTAGATAAGGTCAAACAAGGTCAAAGGACACTTGTCTAGCTTGCAAGCTAGGAAGTCCAAGAGTCATGGACACCTTCTACTTATTAGTCTCTATAAATAGTTGTTCTCCAACTAAAAAATATAAGTTCAAATTTACAAATACTCCCAAAACACACACAAACACACCTAAATGTGCACACATACGAAATAAATACGAATTCGACTCTCGTATTTACGATTTTATGACCCGAACCTTCAACTTATCATTTACGGTGATAATCAATCACACGTTCTTGTTTGGTGATCCTAAACCGAACTAAAACAGTCACTAATCCTCCCGATTAAATTTGATCACCAACAATAATAATATAAAAAAGCATTCAATTGAAGACAGAACAAAACTCTGTAGGGAGTGATCCAACACATAAATGGATAGAAATTAAGAGTTTTCAACCTCAAACTTAGATTTAATCTGGAGGATACAGAATAATGTTAGTTAATATTTATAAAAATATATGTGTAATGTATACATACTAAAATTGCATTTTTTTTTAAATTCGTGCATTTATCTCAATATTATAAAAATAAAAATCTATAAAAAAAATTAATATGTACGAGTAGCCGTATGAAAAGAATACTTCATAGATGAATTTTTTTGATTGGAAAAAAAAGTGAACAGACTTCATTGATAATTTTTAAAATATTCGTTCAAAGCTACACTTGAAGAATATTGTGGACTATCTGAATTATTTGAAGGATAAAGTTATACTTGCACTTACTCTTTGAATAACTTGAAGAGTTATGTGTCGAATCATGATTTGAATTTGAAAGTTAAGACTCCAGTTATGTTACTAAAATATAGATCATTCAAGAGGATTGTGCAACAAGACTAGGTTGGCTCTAATAAGACTAGATGACAGTGTTCTGAAAGGTACAAACATAACCATAAACAATCCAGGTACAATGATATTGATTCCTAAACTTTCCCTGACCACATTCGACCCAAGACTTTCGTTCAAGTTTCAGAATAGATAGGTTGTCTCATATGAAATATCAATAAATAAGAGTTAATGACAATCACTAGCTAATATTGATATATTCTTGAAGAATCCAGTTTTAAGTAACGACCAGTCGTACGTGGATGTTTTGAGAGTCACTAATCACAATAATTTGAAGATTTTGACGTGTGGTGACTAACGATGAACGTCCATAAAAAAATTAATTTTTTTAAGAGGTGTTTCGAAATCTTTAGTCCTTTTGATTTTTTTTTACATCCTGTTTAATATGGATTTCATAGTTATTTCTAAAAATTTATTACTGTGCAAATCATAAAAAAAATTATCAAATACAAATAATATTAAAATTATCTCTTATAAATAAAACATACCTTATGTCCCACAGCAAAATTTCTACTTTCCATTTCGGGTCGTCCCACTCTAAATTTCTCATTTTCTAAATGGCAAAAACAACACTCCACTACATATAATTTTTAACCTTCGAATTTACACAATATTACCAAAAGTGTCGCTCATTTCATTCACTTTTCAGCACTATTCATTATTTTACTCCAAAAGTGAACATATGACCCACCATATATTAATAAATAAATACACCTTCTTAAATCATTCAACATAAACAAGTGAGAAAGTAATTTAGGGATAGAGGGAGTTACATTTATAAAACTTTATTTTCAAAAAAAAAATCGACATTTGCATTACTTTCTCTTTAAAAAGGTAAATTTTCAAATAAAAAAATAATAATATTATCTATTTGAAATGAAAAATACTTTATTATGAGTACTATTAAACACCTTGAAATGTAAAATAAACAAACTTCAATATAAATTGAGAATCCAAAAATTATTTGTACAATTATGGTCGTGCATCGCACGGGTTCAGTTACTAGTTTTAAGAGTATGTATAGAGTGAAATTGATTTATATATGAATCACTGAGGGATATTAGTTGTTTTCACTGTAGTGTATTAGTTGTATTTACTGAAGAGTATTACTGGTTTACACTAAAGAGTCTTAGTTAACTAAGACTCTTTAGTGTAAACCATTAATATTCTTCAGTAAATACAACTAATACCCTTCAATGAAAACAACTAATACCCTACAATAATTCATGTATAAACCAGTTTAACTCTATAATTTTTCTAGTTTTAAATATATTGAACCGTGGTCGTACGACGCCGCCATGCGACACCGGGCTATGCGAAAAGCATTGTTCCCATCCCATGTAGTAAAAATATATTCCCTATAAGATTAAAAAACTATAAACATACTATTATTGAATTTAGGATGATTAATCTTTCTTCAAAACAGGCTATCTTTTAGGGAATTGAGAAGGTATTATGTGAATAATATTTACGGTGAAATTATATTAATTTAAAGGCACCGATGAATTGCATTAATGGTATCAGTTTCGAATGGTGTTAGTTGTTTCAATATAATTAGATATTAGTAAATTGATGTTCATAGTAAATTGGTAATAGTTATCATGAGTATCATTCACATAATACTTTAACTTAGAAATTATTAAAATATATATTCTTTTAAAGATATATATATATATATATATATATGGAAATATATATATCAAATATTTATAATTGCTTAACTTAAAATCTCTAGAACAATACTCCCTCCGTCCCCCAAAAGTATGTGCACTTGCCTTATTTGTTCGTCCCCGAAAAGTATGACAATTCCTTATTTGGAAATAACACTATTCATTTCCCTTTATATTTTAACCTATTTTATTCTATTATGGGCCCACATTACTAATTTAACCAGCCCAATTAACATCCTAATCTAACCAGCCCAATTAATTAACCTACCCACTTCAATTAATCAACCTACCCACTGACTTGAAGCGATATATACTAGCTTCTACTAGTAGCTTCCCCGCAAGAGTACGGGTTCACTGTAGTATGAGTAAGTATAATGACCAAGTATTATCGAACCCACGAGATGGAGTGTATGCGAACAGATCCCTGAAGATCTACCCGTCGTAGCTAATATGAGTGTAATGTTTTTGGGTTTTTTAAAAGATTAATTTTAAGCTAAAATAAACTAATTAAATTAACGAACGAAAGAAACGAATAAACTTAGGTGTGTTTTCAAATAGGTGATGGTGATGCTCAGGATAGGAATCCCTACGTATACTAACGGAGCAGGTACATAATCAAAATAACTGTGACGCACAAGAAATAACCTAAGTAAAAGAATGCAAGGTGAAAGCTCAAGATTCTAAACCCTAATACTTTACCCTAACACTCGACTTCACTAATCCACTAACAAGTTAATAGATTGTGCTTAATTAACGAGACCCTAATTTAACTAAGGTGATGCGGTCGTCCTCCTTCGCTAAAACTGGTAGATGAATTAACCCTCTAGTTAAGTCTACTCGTTGTTAAAGAGTGATACGGTCGTCCTCTCTCTAACACCTTTCGAACGAAATTCAAAAGTAAAGTCTAGATTAATTTTAAGAATTCATTAACCAAGAGAATTAAAACCTAACGTCACAAGTTACCCTAATTACATACCCACAACCTACTTCTACGAGTTCATCCTACCCCAAGCATGCAAGGGTTTTAGCTAGACATAGGTTTAACGTAAATAAGAGCAATTAAATAAGTAACGAACATAAACATGATAATCAAGACGAAGAAGATGTCAAACATAAACTAGGGTTTAACGAATTAAAAGAATAAACTTGAATTAACTCAATAAAAGAAGTCTCAATGTGTTCAATAACGAAATATAAAGAAAAGAAACTAAAAAGTAAGATCGTAATTCGAATTTGTAATGAAAACCTAAAAAACGTAATCGTAAAGCTTGCTTCTCTTCTTCCTCTCCCAAAAACGAACTCTAAAACTCTAAAACTATCAAGTGAAGTGTGTTCTCTGTGTGTTCCCACAAAAACGAGCTTTGGACGCATATATATAAGCCACAGGCCGAATCGTGAACTCATGGGCCGAAAAACGCCTTTGAAAACGCAAAACTTGGAAGTGCTCGAGCGGACCTGCTCGAGCGGTCGCGCTCGAGCATGGAGCTCGAATGACACACGGGCTCGAGCGCTCGTGCTCGAGCTGCTCGAATGCTCAACTTCTCTGCATATTTTGGGCACTCGAGCAACGTGCTCGAGCGCTAGTGCTCGAGTGCTTTACTCGAATGCTCCCCAAATCTTCACCAAGTAGCACTTTTCTTCTTCAACACTAACACCAATCGTATTTCTTCGATATCTTCTCATCCGGGCATCCGTTTGAGACGATTCAAAGTCCTACGAACTCCGTTCTTCGCCCTCGATTCACCTACGAGCATCAAAGAGACAAATTCATCAATTTAGAGAAATAATGCTCAATTGACTCCAAATACTCGACAAAATCGGCCAAAATTAGGGTATTTCAAGTGACGAATCATGACAATTTCACGCCTAATCACCCACCAAACATCTCTAATCTCTCATCAGTTCCCACGATTCTCTCTCTCTCTCTCTCTCGAATGTTCCACTTTGAACATCTCTCTCTCTCGCTTGTTCATCCACCCAAACCCTAGTCGTCGCTCATCCACCCCTCTTCTTATTCCACTTCTAAAATGGACACCGATGAGTCGCCTCTACTCTCTGAGGTCGATTCTACTCTTTTCGAGACTATAGTGCCTGAATCGGAGTATTTGAACATGGTGGTGCCCGATTCGCCGGGTTTTGATGTAACGAAGGTCGATTCGGTTGGATTTGATGCTATGAAGCCCGATTCGCCTAGTTTTGATGGTACGAAGCCCGATTCTCTGGGTTTTGATGCTACGAAACGTGATTCGCTCGACTTTGAAGCTACAAAGGCCGATTTGCCTAATTTTGTATTCTCTCGGCTTCAAAGCTACAAAGCTCGATTCTTTGGGGTTTGATACTCCGATGCCAGATTCTCAGGGTTTTGATACTCTGATGCCCGATTCTTATGGTGTTGAAGCCCTTACCCCTTTTGGTGACTCATTTGCCAAAATCTTTGGTGAATTTCGTGGTTCGAAGTGCCCTCGACGTCGCCAGTTTTGTGTGGATACGTATTTGATGTGGATTCCATCTCCAAAATGTCTCCTTGAAAGGTCTTCTCTGAAACCTTTATGATATTTATGTTATTGATGATTATATAATGCAAGAATGTGATGGGTAATGATGGGTTGGTGTTGTTGGAATGAAATGATGATTGCATGTGAAATTATGTCTGAGGGTTTTAATGTTTCACTGTTATTTCATGTATACTGCCACCATTTGAACATGTTCATCTTGTTAGGAGGCTAAAACATGATTACTTGACCCAATAATGATACTTGGTGCTGTTTTTGTGAAGTTATTTCTGGGGCTTTAGTGTTTCACTGCTGTTTTCATGTATATTGTCACCATTTGAACATGTTCATCTTGTTAGGAGGCTAAAACATGATTACTTGACCCAATGATGATACTTGGTGATGTTTTTGTGAAGTTATTTCTGAGGGCTTTAGTGTTTCACTATTATTTTCATGTATATTGTCATCATTTGAACATGTTCATCTTGTTAGGAGGCTAAAACACGATTACTTGACCCAATGATGATACTTGGTGCTGTTTTTGTGAAGTTATTTCTGGGGCTTTAGTGTTTCACTGTTGTTTTCATGTATATTGCCACCATTTGAACATGGTCATCTTGTTAGGAGGCTAAAACATGATTACTTGACCCAATGATGATACTTGGTGCTGTTTTTGTGAAGTTATTTATGAGGGCTTTAGTGTTTCACTGCTATTTTCATGTATATTGCCACCATTTGAACATGTTCATCTTGTTAGGAGGCTAAAACATGATTACTTGACCCAATGATGATACTTGGTGCTGTTTTTGTGAAGTTATTTCTGAGGGCTTTAGTGTTTCACTGCTATTTTCATGTATATTGCCACCATTTGAACATGTTCATCTTGTTAGGAGGCTAAAACATGATTACTTGACCCATGATGATACTTGGTGCTGTTTTTGTGAAGTTATTTATGGGGCTTTAGTGTGTCACTGCTGTTTTCATTTATATTGCCACCATTTGAACATGTTCATCTTGTTAGGAGGCTAAAACATGATTACTTGACCCAATGATGATACTTGGTGCTGTTTTTGTGAAGTTATTTCTGAGGGCTTTAGTGTTTCACTGTTATTTTCATGTATATTGCCACCATTTGAACATGTTCATCTTGTTAGGAGGTTAAAACATGATTACTTGACCCAATGATGATACTTGCTGCTGTTTGAACATGTTCATCTTGTTAGGAGGCAATATTTCATTACAAAAACTAAACCATCCATCCATTACAAAAACTTAAAAGTATGACACTATTTGTCATATGTTTACAACTTAAACATGGCACTACTTGCCACATGTTTATGTTCTAAACATTTCAAAAATATGCATGACAATTACAATTGAGAGTTAATGCATACAAAAAGGCCACCTTCTATGGATTAGGCAAGCCACATCAAATCTTTCACTAGAGTGTCCACATCGTATGTTGATACAATGTCATTCCCAGGCAACCTTAAGTAATCAATGGTTTCTTTGATTAGTACATCATCAACTTGAAGGCAATTTGGCAATCTCCCTTCTCTGATCAGCTTATCCTTTTGCATGTGTGGCACTTTGAAACGGTTATGACCCTTGCATTTGATTATCTCAATCATGCATGCCTGTAAACTGACAAAAACTTTATTCAATGTCATAGCTGGTAGTTCTTCATATGCATTCATAACATTTACAACAATGTCATCAACTTTGTAAGAAGCTGTTTGAACTTGCAAACCCTCAATTGCCCTAAAGAACCCTAAGTCATTGATGTTGGTATCAGGTGAGTTAGGTGGTTGACAAACCAAATGGATATTGAATCCATCTGAGCTTGCAGCAGCTCTAAACTCAGTGTCATTGTTGGCTATATGAGGTTTGGCATTGTCCTATTGTATAAATATATCTTTGCTTGCATTTAGTGGCCATTTGGACTTGATTGATGGTATAATCTGCAAAACAGTAATGTAACCAACAATTTAAAAGTTGTTTAGGATACTTACTGATTTGAAACACTAAATGATGAAAAATTTCTGATAGTGCAAGTGTATGTTTACCTGGTTGATTATGCAGTTCTTTATGACAACTTTGGTGATTGCCTCTATTGGTTTGGTCTCCATTGTGCCTTTAGCTCTATTTTTGCTGTTTCTCATAGCTGGAACTTTTTCTGTGAATGGAAATATACCAATCTTCCCATAAAAAAAAACCTCCCCACTGCTTGAAAATATTGGTCTACTCACTGCACACATGAACATTAATTTTGTGATGTATCTCTTGCTCTTGCATGATCTGTATGGTTCTTCTTCACCTGGAACCAAGTAGTATCTCTCACACTCCTTTTTTGATATAAAACCATTTTTCATCAATATGAACTGTGTTGTGCAATGGTTTGAACTTGACTGCATGAAGTGCTCTATCATATAGCAATGAACTTAAGCTGAACCTCAACCTTAGCAACTTATTTTCAGCTGTTAGGACAGGCTTTACAGCACTTGTATGTGCTCTGATCTCTCCACTTTTAACCCATCTTCCCAGTACACTCTTGCTCATGTCCATTTCTTTTGCCAAACTTCTGATTGTAGTTCTCTTTTTTATTGGTATGGCTTTCATTCTTGTTGCATCCAACTTTGCTCTATCTTTATGCTTTGACCATTGTGTGCTCTTGAAAATGACAGCTTCACCTTTCTTCAATTTTGATGATGTTTCAGCCCAAATGTTGGTGACTGAACCTCTGGAAATGCCCAGCAGTTCAGCAGTCTCCTTGACTTTACCTTTTGTTAATTTTCCATTCTTCTGATGCTGCATCAACAGTTGTGCAGCCTTTGTCTTCAATTCAGGTGTTAAATTTGGCTTCTTGGTTCTCATTTTGGTGGTGTATTAAAAGCTGAGTTGGTGGAGATGAAGATTTTGTAATTAATGTTGTATTTATGGTGGTAGAATAGGGGGGAAATGTTTAATTTAGTTGCTGGAGGGAGTTGAATTTTTTTTATCACATCAGTGTAATCAGCCATTAATGCTCGAGTGTACTGAAAAGTTCAAACTCATGTATGAATTTAGATTTCCCTCCTTTTTTGGAGGGAGTGTTTGCTAATACCCCTCCCTTCTTTACTTTAATTAAGCTGACCACTTTATTTAAGTTTGACTTTATTTTTTTACTTTTATTATTTTTACATTATAATATTGTCTTGTCTTAAATATTGTGCCCAACTCAAAAGCCATACTTATTAGGGACGGAGGGAGTATTTATTTTGAAACAAAAGGGCGGATAACTTTTCATTTCTATACATATCGATCTTTCGTATAATTCATTCCAACGTCCTATTTTCCTTCTACCTAGTTAGATGCGCTTAAACATATGGTCATGGAGGAGGGTTTCGACTAAGCTATCCCAAAGCAAGCCTAGGAGTTTGTTTTACAGGTCATATGCTCCACTACTAATGCCTCCGTCCCAATCCAATATTCATATTTATGTTGATACAAATATAAAAAAAAAAAATTTATTGAGTATTCAACCAAATGAAAATGGGTATTTTTATTTTTTAGTGTATAAAGTGGTCAAATATAAATATTTATATTGAATTTTATTTCATTTTTAAGTGTGTGAAGATAGATATCAGACGGAGCAAAATGAAAAGTGTGAAGTTAGAGTTGGAACGGAAGGAGTACTGATTGGTCGATATTAATTCCATACTGTAAACTAGAAATGGTTAAAACTTATGATCCGAGGCCATTTAAATTAAATTTGAAAAAAAAAAAAAAACACTAGGATCAGAGTAAATTTTTCTAATTAATTTTAAAAAAAAAATTCCTTAAACTCAAGTCATTTTGGCCGAACCGCATAGTTTGAAGCCCTGTAGTGTTGTAAACTGATTAATTAATGGGTTATGGCTACCCAGCCAACCAGTTTATAATATTTTTTAATTTGATATAAGATAATTATTAACTCTACTATTTGATTTCATTTGGGAACAAATTAAGGGTGTTATAAGGTGGCTTGGAGAATTTTTGGAGTACTTAGGGGCTTGGTGAACTAATTACTAACAACTAACATTTACCGATAGAAAAAAAAATTGTACTAATAATTTATTTAAATTCTTATGTATATTTTAAATGAAATGAGTTTGGGGATTTTTATTTTCTTTCATAGGGAGTAGTTATCTTTTCTTGAAGGCTAGCTTCTTCTTCTTCTTTTTTGATGGGATTGAATTAAATTAACATCAACTGTAACGCCCAATAAAATACCCTAACCTATTTATTAATTTGCCCCTCACGTTAGTATACATTTGAAAAGAATATATATAATACATACAACGCCCCTGATAGTAACGAGATATTAATTAATTAATAAGTGTAATTAGATGTCTTAATCCTGGTTGTGTAGTTGAAGCTATTTAGAATCGGATTAAATGGAGCTTTTAGCTTTACTAGGATTCTGCAAAATTTAATTTTCAGTCCTTGCAATTTTATTTGCTGTTTAGTTTGTAATTTAACGTCTTTTCCAGGAGTAGCATACAATTTCCAAAACTCTCCTTTTGGTATTGAAACAGTGACAACTGACAGGTGTTCTGTTTTTCATTTTCGGATTGAAAATTATTTCAATTTTTCTCGACTTTTTTATTATATAGTTATGCGTCTAACCGTCGTCTCACGGTGCTTCACCACGCATTGCAATTGTATTTTTAACAAAGCTTGTATATTCTTGGAAACAAAAATATTATTTTTCAGCAAGAGAATACCGATTTTGAAAGTTAAAATACAACTATTTTTTTTAAAGAGTATTATCTTACCTTCAAATGATTTTGTTTAAAAAAATTATTTGACGGAACATATTAGATGAATGGAAAAAACATGTGTGAGATAGTTTACTAAATAACACAAATTAATATGGATCCCTTTTAAAATGTAAACATATTATTTTCAATTTATACTCTATTCTATTGTGATACATAGTCATGCAATACCTATCAACATGAATTGCCATTAAATAAAATAAGGAGAAAAAATTATAGAGAAATGGGGGAGCCAGTCATCAGAAAACTACAGATAACGCATATGTTCACCCAACTCACTTTTTTAATTGGATGGGTACTTCCATCAATCTTAGTGGTATTCATTTTTCTTTTTAAAAGTGCAAGAATTTCTGTTGTCTAAAACACCCATGATTTCAAAAGTCATTCATGGATCGCACTTAAAGTATAAAAGGGAAATTAAATAAGTAAATTGATTCTAAACTTTTCAACAAGTTCGAACTTTTAAATGAAATTAAATTTTTTTACTCTCAAATATTATGAGTTGAATTTCCGCCGAAAGCAACTCTACCAGCATTAAGAGGTTGTTTAATTCGTAATAAGAAATAAGAATAAAAATAACAGTTGTAGTAGCGAGACATAGACTTTTTATATTTACATTGTTTGTTGGGTTATAAAGAATGTTTGTGGTGAGAAATTTTTCCAAAAGAAAATCAAAATGGGTGGTATTTTTTTTTATGCAATTTTCTGAAATTAATAATGTATGAATTCATATATCCTAATATAGTACAAGTAGAAATTAGGGTACAGGTTGGATGGATGGATGAGAGGGGCCTACAGTGTTGGGGTTAGGTCGTACGATGTTCAAACCTGCGGCCCAAAAGCAAGCATCAACCATTTCCCTCATTCTCCACGAGACAGCACACCTCCCCCCAATTTAATACCCCCCACCCCCCACTAGTGTCTGGTTTTCCCACACCACCCACCCACACTCCAAGTCCAACCAATCATCCTACGATACTTATACACTCATCCACAACACACAAAGAAAGATTAAAGAACATATGCTTTAGTGACCAAAGTAGAAAGCATATCTCACATACACAATTATGTCAGGAATTTTGTGGTTGTCTCTCCCAAACACCATAAGCAATTTCTAGGGTTTTCTGGGGCTTCTTTCTATATATATCCATACGCGGGCGGCCTTATTCTTTTTATTTTTTATAGAGATCAATTAATTAAAGAAGATGGGGCGAGGTAGGGTTGAGTTGAAACGGATCGAAAACAAGATTAGCAGACAAGTGACTTTCTCTAAGAGAAGATCAGGCCTCTGGAAAAAGGCTAATGAGATCTCTGTTTTGTGCGACGCTGAGGTTGCTTTGATTGTTTTTTCTACTAAGGGAAAACTCTACCACTACTCTTCTACTGATGATTCTTCCCGGTAATTAATTTTCTTTTTTAACAATTTATATATGATCCACATTCTCACATTAATTATTTATCCCATTTATGATTTCATGTGCTCGATTCGACTTAAAATGATTTTTACAAACTCTATCCCATTTTTATCTTCAATCTTTACACCTCTTGTTTATATAAATTGCCTTTTTACAAATTCAGAGTAAACAAATTTCATCTAATCTAAAAATTTGAGGCATGAAATTAATTAATTAATTAATTTATTTATATGGTTACCTACTAAAGATGAGATGAAATTCTTTGGGTTTGGAATTAGAAAGTCTAGCTTTCTTTTGATTTGTCTTGGTCCAAGTTGGTGAATCAAATTTTTGGAAATGGTAATATTAAATTTGCAGGAAATGCATGTTATTATATATAATGACATAAAATAGCATCTTGCATTCTGAGGTGCTAAATTAAACCAGTGTTTAGCAAGTGGGAAATTAATATTTATTTAATTAAGTTTGTGGGTTCGTGACATGGGTCAGGGTGACCAAAGTGAACCCTGTCGGAGTAAGATTAACATTTAACACAAATACCTTCTTACACCTTTTTAATTGTGTTTTTGAATTGTGAGTGTACATGGTTTCTGGCAATTTTAATTTTAATTTTAATTCCATGCTCATGACACAGATTTAGTCCACCAACATCGCTGTCAACCCCACATGATATAATTACGACATATGATATGTATAGTGTGCATGTGTGGTGTTTAATGATTGTTATCTTCCAGGATAATTATCTTTTACAACACTTAACCGTGAAACTTTTATGTTTGGATTGGCGAATTGAGGATAATATCATTTAAGTGTAGCTATATAACACTAATTTTGGCCCGACTCGTCCCAAATCCATGTCAATTTTGCTATTATGAAATATTTTAAAAATTGTTAATTGTATTAACAAATTTCACTACAAAAAACACATTGATTAACGACAACATTAGCGACGGATATTAATCCATCGCTAATCGTATTTAACAACGGACATTGACCAGTGGGCAAATCGATCGTAGCTAATATTTACGACGGTTGTGGATGACCGTCGTAAATTTACGACGGACAAAAGCTATCGTAAAACTGATCCGTCAATGACCCGGCCGGGCTTAAAGTTTACGACGGACGTAATACGTCGTTAATATTTGCCGATTTTCAATTTTTTAATCAGCCAGGAAATTAAATATTTACGACGGGCACAAAGCCGTCGTTAATTTATGATTTACGACGAACACGTGTCCGTCGTAAAGACCGAACCTGGAACAAAAAAAATGTGGCTCGTGTGGTTTGAACCCGGACCTCTGGGCACCCGGGGCGGGTGCGAACCACTGGGCCATTGGCCCCCAAGGTATACACTCCGGCTCCACTTTTATATTAGTCCTATTGGGCCTGGAACAATTAATTCCAATTTCGCATCCAAGGAGAATCTAACCCATGACATCTCTTACATATAGAGAGGGCATGAACCATTGGGACACTTGCTTCTTTTGTTCGATTTATTGCAACTAATTGTATATGTATCTAAATTGATTCATTCATTCTTTATTATTCATCAAATTAATTCTTTTTCATTTCTAACTTGTTTTAATAAATGTTGTTATCAATTATATTTTTTTTGTTTTGTAAATTTATTTAATTCGGAAAATGCGTAATTAATATTATAATTCGTTCACTTGTACGTAATTAATTGTATACGTATCCAAATTGAGTCATTCTTTTTTTATTATTCATCAAATTAATTCTTTTTCATTTCTAACTTGTTTTAATAAATGTTGTTACCAATTTTTTTTTTTTTGTAAATTTATTTAATTCAGAAAACGTGTAATTAATATTATAATCTGTTCACTTGTACGTAATTAATTGTATATGTATTCAAATTGAGTGATTCTTTTTTTATTATTCATCAAATTAATTCCTTTTCGTTTCTAACTTGTTTTAATAAATGTTGTTACCAATTATATTTTTTTTTGTTTTGTAAATTTATTTAATTCGAAAAATACGTAATTAATATTATAATTTGTTCACTTGTACGTAATTAATTGTATACGTATCCAAATTGAGTCATTCTTTTTTTTATTATTCATCAAATTAATTCATTTTCGTTTCTAACTTGTTTTAATAGATGTTGTAACCAATTTTTTTTTTTGTAAATTTATTTAATTCGGAAAACGCGTAATTAATATTATAATCCGTTCACTTGTATGTAATTAATTGTATACGTATCCAAATCTAGTCATTCTTTTTTTTTATTATTTATCAAATTAATTCTTTTTCGTTTCTAACTTGTTTTAATAAATATTGTTATCAATTATATATTTTTTATTTTGTAAATTTATTTAATTCGAAAAACGCGTAATTAATATTATAATTCGTTCACTTGTATGTAATTAATTGTATACGCATCCAAATTGAGTCATTCTCTTTTTATTATTCAACAAATTAATTCATTTTCGTTTCTAACTTGTTTTGATAAATATTGTTACCAATTTTTTTTTTTTGTTTTGTAAATTTATTTAATTCGAAAAACGTGTAATTAATCTTATAATCCGTTCACTTGTACGTAATTAATTGTATACGTATCAAAATTGAGTCATTTTTTTATTATTCATCAAATTAATTCATTTTCGTTTCTTACTTGTTTTAATAAATGTTGTTACCAATTATATTTTTTTTTGTAAATTTATTTAATTCGAAAAACACGTAATTAATATTATAATCCGTTCACTTGTACGTAATTAATTGTATATGTATCCAAATTGAGTCATTCTTTTTTTATTATTCATCATTTTAATTTATTTTCATTTCTAACTTGTTTTAATAAATGTTGTTACTAATTATATTTTTTTTGTTTTGTAAATTTATTTAATTCGGAAAACGCGTAATTAATATTTTATTCGTTCACTTGTACGTAATTAATTGTATACGTATCCAAATTGAGTCATTCTTTTTTTAATATTCATCAAATTAATTCCTTTTCTTTTCTAACTTGTTTTAATAAATGTTGTTACTAATTATATTTTTTTTGTTTTGT
Source organism: Ballota nigra (assembly GCA_947034835.1). Lineage (NCBI taxonomy): Eukaryota > Viridiplantae > Streptophyta > Magnoliopsida > Lamiales > Lamiaceae > Ballota > Ballota nigra. The sequence goes on from OX344723.1 coordinate 81,980,162, forward strand.
AAATTTATTTAATTCGAAAAACTTGTAATTAATATTAAAATCCGTTTATTTGTTTTGTAAATATTGTTATCAATTATATGGATCATTTTGTTTTGTAAAAATTATAACAACATAATAAAAATATAAAATTACCAAAAAAAGAGAATTAAAGTTGTTCAACAAAAAAACATCAATAACAAGATAATAAAAATCAAGGTCCTGTATCATCGGAATCGAAACCGCGATCCTCCCCCTCTTCATCCAAATTAGGCTTTTGGAGCTCCGGCGGGGGCAGCGGGATGACGAGTTGCACCAGAACCGGCGGTGGTGGTATCTGTTCACCTAATGTGGATGTAACTGCCCTCTACCAGTTGTTCATCTCCTCCACATTCTTCCGCTGTTCGTCGCCTCCCATCGTACTCCATCTGCGCCTCCATCTGCACCTATCGCTGCTGGAGGAGCTCCATTTGTTTGACGACAGTCGAGAGCTGTCTCTCGATGTCGCTGGGATGAGAGTCAATGGAGGACTGGGAGGAGGATGAGCCGGGTCCACGAGATCGGAGTAGGCTCTTTCCAAAACTACTCAATCCAGTGAATCGTCCCTTCTTAGCCTTGACGTGCTTAAAGTAGAGCTCATTTTGAACGTCTACAGAAGGCTCTAGGGGGGGATAGAGTTCGACCCTTCTGCCTGAGGCTGGGACTGGGAGGCAAGGTCCTCATACATCCTCCTCTGCAAATTAACAATACTTTAAATTAATAAATGAAATTTTAGAAAATAATACTAAAATTAAAAATAATACGTACGTGGATCTCGGTGGTGCGGCCGTAGGTGGACCTTCCGGTCTCCTCATCCAGCGGGTGGGCAAGCTGTAGTCTCTCAAAATGAGAGGGCTCACGTCCATGCTCCCGTTCCTACAATTAAATATTTAGTAATTAAAATTTTCTACAACTTCATAAAAATAAATAAAAATATATATACAAACTGGCCACTAACAAAATGCAACCCGTGCTCATAAATGGACCGAGAACCGGCCCGATATCGGGCGACCCCTTCTCCATCAGGGTCGCTGTTACGATTCGCCTTGTTCTTCTCCAACTTCTCCTTGAACGAGTCGTTGTTCCAGTGGCCAAAAATTGGGGCCACACATCCTGGCCCCTGTTGTCCGTCCCCATTTTCGTCGTCTCTCCTCTCCTGAATCAGGCCTTCCGAATGTTAAAGATCAGGTCCCTGTATCGATCGACACATTTCAAACAGGAGTTCCTCCACATCAGGATCTTATGCTCCGGTCTCCACACAGCGAATTTCTACAATTATATTAAAATAAAATATATTATTTACATAATGTATATTAATAAATAATGAATAAATTAAATAAATTACATAAAGTATACCTTAAACTCCTCAAAATATTGTTGCCTCCTCGTTTCAGACACCAAACCCCAATTGGGGAAATTGCAGAAATGGTCCCATGAGAATTGGTCCTCATGAATTTGGTCCTTTTTTTAGTGGAAATAGTCCCATACGATTTTTCTGTCAAAAAGTAACGGATTAACGAGCATGAGAGGAAATCTGGCAGAGAAAAAATCATCCCCAATCGACGAAGTTTGCTGGAGGATTAGAAAAAAATGCAGCGGAGAGGAAATACTAAAGTAGCAGAATCGCCTCCATACTTGCATTTTACATTAAAATGATTGTTAATAGCAAAAATTGACCAATTTCCCTCCAAAAATCAAGTTGAAAAGGTTTTTCCATCCAGTTTTACATAAGAAACTGTTAAATTACTTAACGGATGAGATCTTTTCTGCTAAAAATGGGACCAAAAAAGAACGTGGGACCAAATCTGTCAAGTACGAATTCTCATGGGACCATCCTTGCAATTTACCCAACCCCAATTGTAAGCAGTGGGCTCAAATCCAACGACCATGAAGGAGTCGGTTAAGTGAGTAGTCGCCTCATGTCCCGGGATCCAACTGCAACATTAAAATTACAAATTTAATAATATAATTAGGGTTTAATTAATAAATGTTGAAAGCTGAAAAGATTAAAACTTACGAATTCCCACGAGGCTCAACTGGAATCCGCGCCACCCCAGTGGGATGCTGGCGGGAGGAAGATGATCTCTCGCCCGTCTGGGGTGCGGACGAGGACCCCTCAGGGGCGACAATCGGAGCTACAATGGGTCTAAGAGACCCCGCTCGTCTCCATCTCCCTCGACCCCTCTCTTGGCTTTCCCCTCTCCCACCACCGACTGATCCACTATCTTGTCCACTCATCTAAAACATTCAACATATAATAACAATCAATATTAATTAAACAACCATATAACCTCAATATAAATAAAATTCTAAACAATTAACATATATAATCAATTTCTACAGTATAATCAACTAACAAAATTAACATATATAATCAATTTCTACAACTAAAACATATAATAACATATATTAACATATATAACTAACAAAATTAACTTATATAATCAATTTCTACAACTAAAACATATATTAACATATATATAACTAACAAAATTAACATATAACATATACTAACAAAATTAACATATGTAATCAATTTTTACAACTAAAATATATAATAACATATATAACTAACAAAATTAACATATATAATCAATGTCTACAACTAAAACATATAATAACATATATAACTAATAAAATTAACATATATAATCAATTTCTACAACTAAAATATATATTAACATACAATTAACGTATATGATTTCTAAAAAATTGTAAAAAACTACACTAATAAAATATTATAAAATGAATTAAACGGTAAAAAATTGAAAAACTTACGATTAAAGAGTAGGGATCGACGAAGAAACGAACTAAAATCGGGATGAAATTGACTCTTGAGTGCTCACCGGAGATCGCCCACTTCTTCTTCGAGTTTGCTCGGTTTTGCTCGATTTTGCTCGGGTGAGAAATGAGCTCGTCGGTGCTGCCTTTAAATAGGCAAAAAAAATTAACGACGGACATCAATATATCTCTAATATTGCCGCCTTTAGGAGTAAAACGACATCATTTTCGGTTATTTACAATGGACAAGCCGTCATAAATGTTAAATTTAAATTTAACGACGGACACAGCCGTCGTTAATAAGTCTCCGGTAATAAATATGCACCGGTTCTCGAAGAGTCGCGGCTCAACGGGCGGGAATTTACGACGGGAAGTCCATCATAAAACATTAAGTTGAATTTTACGACGGACAGTCCGTCGTAAACTTGTCGGCCACCACTGCTTTGCACCGAATCCGAAAGATCGCAGCCAAATGGGTGGGAATTAACGACGGATTGACCGTCGTTAATTCCTTTTTAATTTCTACGACGGACACTTCCGTCGTTAAATTCAATAATTAACGACTGATTTTTAAAACCCGTCGTTAATATAAAATCTGGACAAGCTTTGGTTAGGATCCGTCGCAATTCCCGTCGCAAATATGTATATTAACGACGGATTACGTGTCCGTCGCTAAATTTCCATCGTTAAACTCCGCGTTTTTTGTAGTGTTTATTGTATTTTTAATAAATGTCTAAAGATTTAATTGTATTATAAGTTGTTGTTATTTAGGTATTATATCAGGTATCTTGCACGCTGTACACTACAAGAAAAATGACGTTTAGTGACAATAATTATGACATTGTTGCTTCTCTAATTAAAAATCTTTAATGGCAGAAAACAGCCTTTAATGACAAGATCCTGTTATTAAAGATTATTTACTATCATTAAAAAATTTTAACTAGGGAAGCAATAATGAGAGGACATGATAGGATTGTTGTTACTAAATGTCAATATTCATCAAATTAGTATTATTGTTGTAAGAATTGATATTATTTCTTGTAAAACTAATACTATTAATTGTTTAGTGGTGTATGGTGCACAAGGTTTATACATAACTTCTCAATATAATCTTATAATATTTAGAAAAATTAGATGCAATATATTACAAAATATTTTTTCGATGTTATATTTAGGAATTTAACTGTATTTTAGGTTACTCAACTTTTTTGGATAAGTATTTTAATTACTTTAACAATTTTAGAGTTTTTATTATTAGTTTTTCAAACAATTATTCACATTTTGTATTTTCTTAAGATTAAAAAAAATTAGATTATTTTTTATTTTCAAACTTTGAATAATTTTTCGTAATAAATTATATTTCATTTGAATTTTAAATTAAATTATAGTTAATTAGGTGATTTGGTGTTGAGGTCGCGTTGTTATGGCATTCACACAAACATCAGACTCGACTTGATTCCAAACCAACACATGAGGATCACATGACATTCAACCTATAAAATTGGATGATTCGGGCCAAAATTGACCTTAACTATATAATAATATATAGTTGAATGTTATTGAAGAGTTAAAATTAAGACATTAATTAATTGCGCAGTTTGTAATAGAAATTGCATTGGTTAATCTCAAATTAAGAAGAGCTAGGAACTGTTGGCTAAATCTTGAAGTACACCAATATATAGTGCATTGATGTTTTAGATTCAAACAGACTCTTTTTCCCTTAATATTCCCATATATATAGGTTTTAGCCAATCTATGAATATTCCTTTTAATCAATTTGATGTTAATTAGCAGCATTGCATTATAAATTAAAGATCAGCAACTATATTATAATTAATACCGTCACATGACAAGTTTAGCTTTTAATTGTTTTAAGTTCTATAGTTGCATATAACATGCATGCATACCTGATGAAACATATAAGAAACAAACATATATGATTGATGATAACTTATTAATGTATAATAATAGAGAGATGCATCATATATTTAACTTGATACAAAGAAATTTCAAACCAATTGATCAAACACAACCTAAAATATACCTTTGTGATGGAAAATGAGTTTTAAAATTTGTAAATATATGGAAATCGGGCGACCTACATTCAAGTCACATGACATTTCAGTTGATTTGGACTTATTCGGGCTCGATTATCCTACATTTACAGATTTTGAAACATAATGTCCTACATTCACAGACTCATATATAAAATGGGTAAATTGCAAGGATGGTCCCATGAGAATTCGTACTTGACAAATTTAGAGGGTGTTTGGCTGAGCTTATAAGCTCCATAAAACATCTTATAAGCTGTTTAAGAGCTTATAAGTACTATCAATGTGTTTGGCAAAATAAGATGTTTAACAGCTTATAAGATCATAAAATAAGTTCCTAACCTCTTATAAGCTGTAAAAAAATAAGTTGGGATTTCCCAACTTATTTTCCTTACCACCTCCACCCCAACCACCCACCTCACCCTGGAACCACCCCACCCCTCCCCAACTCCTACCCACCCATACCCCAACATAAAAATTAGAAAAAATATTTTTTTATAAATTTAAAAAATATTTGTTATAAATTATCAAAGATCTTATAAGTTGTATCAGTCAAACACTTTAGCAACTTATAAGCTACTTAAAAATTACATCTTATAAGCTCTTAAAACAACTTATAAGATGTTAGAGCTTATAAGATGTTTCAAATAAGCTTAGCCAAACACCCTCTTAGTCTCATGTTCTTTTTTTGTCCCATTTTTAGCAGAAAAGGTCTCATCCATTAAATATTTAACAGTTTCCTATGGAAAACTGGATGGACAAACCTTTTCAACTTGATTTTTTGGAGGGAAATGATCCAGCTTTTGCTATTAACAATAATTTCAATGTAAAATGCAAGTATGAAGGTAATTCTGCTACTTTAGTATTTCCTCTCTGCTGCATTTTCTTCGAATCCTCCGACAAATTTGGTCGATTGGGGATGTTTTTCTCTCTGCCAGATTTCCTCTCATGCTCGTTAATCCATTATTTTTTTACGGAAAAATCGTATGGGACTACTTGCGCTAAAAAAAGGACCAAATTTAAGAGGACTAATTCTTATGGGACCATTTCTGCAATTTCCCCTATATAAAATTATTGTCCTTAAAACATATATAATCTCATAAATTATAGGCCTAAGTAAGAATTATTCCCCCTTTGTGATAGGACATTGTGCAAGAATGCTTATAATATGTGTGGTATTATATATCAAGGCATGACGTTTAGTAGGGCAGTATAATTTCTCCATTTCATACTGCTGGATTATTAACACATATTGATGTGCATGGTGTATGTCATTCATTGATTATTTTTTCACCACACTATGGAATATAGAGTAAAACACTAAATATATATATGAAACATATGATTTCATGTGTCAAGTAGGAGTGTTTAGTTTGGTTTTCCAATTGAACAGCTACTCTATAATGCACTTAAAGTTTTTATTGTGCACCATATCATTTCTTGAAGTTCTTGTACATGGTTGGATTTTGATTCTGCGGATCACATTAACAAAAACTATTATTAATTCCCTTTAGTAGTTATATATATATAAATGACTATTCATTAACATAGCCATTGGCCAAAATTTCGGTACCAAGATGCAATAACTTAATCAAAATGCCTATTTAATTCATATAACATATATGTTGGTCGTAAAACTTTTTATTTGCTCTTTGATATTGCAGCTTGGAGAGAACTCTTGATAGATACGAGCAACACGTCCTCTCTCAGAAAAAAGTTGGCACAAATTGTGAACCAAAGGTACTAGCTAGCTAGCTATATATATATATATATAGCTACAAATTCATTTCCTAGCTAATTGCAAAAATCGGCTTAACTTAAACTTAGTGGGAATGTTCATTGTTCTATTTAGGCTATCATTTGTGTTTATGTTGATGATCATATGTGGTCATGATGTAGGAAAATTTATACCTTGACTATCCAAAACTTGTGGCTCGTTTGGAACTTCTGCAAAGAAATATGAGGTACTTATGGATAAGCTTGAATTTAATACTGCTTTAATTTTTTTGGTTTTGTAACAAAATGTCATGATTTACTACTTAGAATATATTATCTCCATCCCACAAAAATAGGCTTACAGTTATTTTCACACAGATTAAAAAATGAAAGTTATTCTAGTTAGAACATTAAATTTTTATTTTGCTTTACTATTTAGCCTCTATGACTATCCATATTCCAAGATAATTACAAAGGAAGAAATATATTAAATGAGGAGAAATATGGAAATACAAATTTAATGATACCCTAAATATATAGTAACAAGTCTATCTTTGTGGGATGGATCAAAATGGAAAGTAAAAGTCTATCTTTGTAGGATACAATGAATAATAAATAAATTAGCTTTGTCAATGATTCAGGTAAAAGAAAAATCCAGGTCTCTAGTTTTAGGGTGGTGGCAAAACTAGGACTGTAACTTTTTGGACTGGCAAAATAAGTACCACGACTTTTAAAAGTAGCAAAAAAGGGACCGTAACTTTTTAAAGGTTGCAAAACAAGGATTGTTCCTTTTTAAAAGCAACAATATAAGGCCAAATTGGCCCAGATTACCAGCCCATTTTCGGGCTCAAATCGCACACTTGGATGTTAATTGAGCCCAAAAACGGGTTGACGTGAATTTCATGTGGAAAATAAGCTCGAAAGAGGGTAATTCGGGCTTATTTTGGCATTAAATTGCTAATTTTAAAAGTTACGTACAGTCTTTGTTTTTCTACTTTTAAAAGTTGCAGTCCTTGTTTTGTCAGCCCAAAAAATTACAGTCCTTATTTTACAAGTTCGAAAAGTTACCTTATTTTGCCACCCTTCAAAGTTACGGTCCTAAAAAAATATTTTAGTCAATAATTCAGTGTCAATTTAAACTTTTTTGTAAGCTTAATATTATGACTGATCACTATAAGAACATTATTCTTTAATGACAGAGATCTTGTCATTATAAAAAAAAAATTAATAATAGAAAAACGATTTTTAGGGACGAGTCCTTTAATTAAAAATTATCTTTATGTCATTAAAAACGTTTAATTAGAAAAAATTTAACGGCAATATTATATATATATATATATATATATATATATATATATATATAATTTTGTTATGTGTTGCTCATTTAAATGGCATTGATAATTAATATGATGGTTAACTAAGACCTTTGATCAATCAAGTTAAATGTTATTAAATAATGAGGATGTCTTGCATGGACGACGGTCTCATATATAAAATGTATTTTCTCCGTCTAATATTAGTAATCCTGTTTTTTTTAACTGTTATTATTTGTCATAAGTTGGAGAGTGTTATAAGGTATTGTGATGTCCATTTATAAATAAAATAATTGCTTATAAAAAGTATGATACTTATATTTTCTATAAACAATAGCTTTATTGATAAATGAATCTCACAATATCTTATAATATTCTCCAATTTATGACAAAAAAAATAATAGTTCAATAAATAGGATTACTAATGTTGGACGGAGGGAGTAATACTGTTGCATGATTTTATGATAACTTAGAAATTTGATTGTAAATTAATATAGAGAAAAAAGCTTTATATATTTTGTGTTATAGGAATTATGCGGGAGAGGATTTGGATCCACTGACCTTGAGAGAGCTCCAGAGTTTGGAACAGCAACTTGACAATGCTCTCAAGCGAATTCGAACTAAGAAGGTTAATACAAAATTAATTTTGGATTAATTTAGGGTTTTGGTATTAAATAATTAGCATAAATACAAATTTCTAAGTGGTGTTCATACTTTTGAAGCAGAACCAAACCATGCACGAGTGCGTTTCTCAGCTTCAGAAAAAGGTACCTAAATCTGCTTCTTCTATTCAATTCCTTTTGCATTCGTACATGCAAAAAAGCATTAATTGCACGTGCTATAGTAGGGTTTAATTGAGAAGGGAGCAGTTGATTATCTTTGACAGTTAAAATAATTACTTGTAGTAAGAGTGCGAAAATATTCCTATTCCTATTACATACTCCCTCCGTCCCGGTCTAAACGTCTCATTTCTTTTGGTTGAATGGTTTAAGAAAGTGTATTTGTTTATTAATATATGGTGGACCACATATTAACTTTTGGAATAAAGTAATGAATAGTATTGAAAAGTGGATTGAATGAGTGACATTTTTGGTAATATTGTGTGAATTTGAAGGTTAAAGTTTATATGTAGTAGAGTGTTGTTTTTTCCATTAATGGAATGAGACACTTAGTGTGGGACAACCAAAAAAGAAAAGTGGGACACTTAGAGTGGGACGGAGGGAGTATATAATAAGGCAAATTATAATGTGGATTAGTTTTATTGTGAAATTTATTTATGATTTGTGTGTATTTTTTAATAATATTCATTAAAAAAGTATATATTATTTGATAATAACATTGTATAATGAAAACAATTATTCCTTCTATCCCGATCAATTTTCACTATATGTAGGATACACTTTTTAAGAAAAATGTGTAATATTGAGGTGATGAGTAAATTTTTATTTAAAAAATAATGACATTTTGTGTAAATATGTGAGGATAAAGTTACACTACAAAAAACGCGGCGTTTAACGACGGAGTATCCGCCGCTAATCGGGTTTAACGACGGGCAAGAACCCCTAGGCAAATCGACCGTAGCTAATATTTACGACGGTTTTTTATGGCCGTCGTAAATTTACGACGGACAAAGCCGTCGTAAGTCTGACCCGTCAACGACCCGGCCGGTCATAAAAATTTACGACGGACCACAGCCGTCTTTAATATTAGTCAATTTTCGTTTATTTAATCATCCTGTAAAATATTTACGACGGGCACAACTCCGTCGTTAATATATGATTTACGACGGACACGTGTCCGTCGTAAATACCGAACCTGGAACAAAAAAAAAGTGGCTCGTGTGGTTCAAACCCGGAACCCCCGGGCACCCGAGGCGAGTTCGAACCACTAGGCCATTGGCCCCCAAGGTATACACTCCGGCCACACTTCTATATTAGTCATATTGGGTCTGGAACAATTAATTCTTATTTCGCATCCAAGTGGAATCAAACTCATGACCTCTCTTGCATATAGAGGGAGCATGAACCATTAGGACACTTGCTTCTTTTGTTCGATTTCTTGCAACTAATTGTATATGTATCTAAATTGATTCATTCTTTTTTTTATTATTCCTCAAATTAATTCCTTTTCGTTTCTAACTTGTTTTAATAAATGTTGTTACCAATTATATTTTTTTTATTTTGTAAATTTATTTAATTCGAAAAACGCGTAATTAATATTATAATCCGTTCATTTGTACATAATTAATTGGATACGTATCCAAATTGGGTCATTCTTTTTTTATTATTCATCAAATTAATTCATTTTCATTTCTAACTTGTTTTAATAAATGTTGTTACCAATTATATTTTTTTTGTTTTGTAAATTTATTTAATTCGAAAAACGCGTAATTAATATTATAATCCGTTCATTTGTACGTAATTAATTGTATACGTATCCAAATTGAGTCATTCTTTTTTTATTATTCATCAAATTAATTCTTTTTCGTTTCTAACTTGTTTTAATAAATGTTGTTACCAATTTTTTTTTTTGTTTTGTAAACGACGTTTAATTCGAAAAACGCGTAATTAATATTATAATCCGTTCACTTGTACGTAATTAATTGTATACGTATTCAAATTGAGTCATTCTTTTTTTTACTATTCATCAAATAAATTCCTTTTCGTTTCTAACTTGTTTTAATAAATGTTGTCACCAATTATATATTTTTTGTTTTGTAAATTTATTTAATTCGAAAAACGCATAATTAATATTATAATCCGTTCACTTGTACGTAATTAATTGTATACGTATCCAAATTGAGTCATTCTTTTTTTATTATTCATTAAATTAATTACTTTTCATTTCTAACTTGTTTTAATAAATGTTGTTACCAATTATATTTTTTTTCTTCTGTAAATTAATATATACTTCGAAAAACTTGTAATTAATTAATATTAAAATCCGTTCATTCGTTTGTAACTTGTTATATATACAATATAGTTCAATAATTCTAATCGCCATCCTCTTCCTCTTCTCCATCATCTTCATCTTCATCTTCACCATCTTCATCTTCATCATCTTCTTCATCTTCATCTTCATCTACATCCTCCTCTTCACGCTCTTGTCCGACGTCCTCATCGCTTTCTATCATTATCATTTCTAGATTTGGAGCTAGTAAATCGACAAAAATATTTATATTTTCTTGATCGAGCACTGTTTGAGCCTCTTGTACCTCCATTTGAAATGGTTCTGTTGGTTCAGTGGTGTCTTTTTTAGACGGGTGAGAAACTTCAACCAAGGATCTTACCTTCACTTTGCAAACCGTCCTTATGTTGGGCTTGCCCGATCCCGGGTATTTACAGTAATATACTTGTGATGTTTGTGTTGCAAAAACATATGGATCGTATGCCGCCGGAAACTTGTGTCGAGTGTTGATATCAATAATCTTGTAGTTCTTGTCAACTCTCATTCCCTGTCTCTCTGGATCATACCATTCACAGAAGAACAAAACCACTTTCCTTGAGGGCAAACCTGGACATTCTATTTCAACTACCTCAAGCAAGACTCCATAGTAATCGACTGGTTCTTCGTTCCAAATTCCAGCATTCACGCAAACACCACTGTTTGTTGATGATTTTGTTTCAGCATACGCTTGTGTATGAAATTTGTATCTATTTGCGTAATATTCTTGGAATGAAACAACTTTACGTAATGGTCTACGACTCAGAGCTTGTAGATGTGGATTGTCAAGTAGACCACACTCTCCCTGTAAATATTAAATTATCAGTTAAGATAAAATTACATGCGTTCTGAAAAATAGAGATAGAATAAAGTGATACTCACATAACGTTGGAACCAATACATGAATTCACCACGGATGGACTGAAAAACTTGTGCATCAGTGATGCCTGGTTCTTGTGCACGCTAATGCTCACAGAACATCCTTATATATTAGAAAAATAAATTAATGATTTTTCAGTTATAAATATAAAAACTTGGAATACTATAAAAAGATTACTTACTCTATGTACGGTTGGACTTTAGGGCAATTCATCAAAATATATGAATGTATCGTTTTCTCTTCATTATTGTTCTTAAAAGGTCGTGTGGTGCCCTTACCCATTGTTCGACCCGGATGCAAAAATACAGATAACATACCTTCAACATCACGAAGGGGATGATCTACTCCACGACCATCGTAGTTGCGAGGCACATTTCTGATTCTGGTTTGAACTTGATCGCCGAAGTAGTAAGAACAAAATGCTCCAACCTCTTCAATAAGATATGCGTTAACAATGGATGCTTCGATGTGGGCCGGGTTTCCAATATTGAGCTTCAAGTTATGCAAATACCTAAAAAAAAATTGTTCGTGAAAATTCATCAATAATAATGTAAAAGGCTAAATCTTAAAATATAATATATAATTACCTCTCAAAACGGTACATCCATCGATTTGTACTGGACCAGCAATTAAGACTTTATAAGCTAAGTATACGGGTAAGTGCTCCATCGAGTTGAAAAAGCTAGGTGGAAAAATCCGCTCAAACTTGCATAGAATAACAGGGATCTCCTCATTCAAACGCCTCATGTCCTCTATTGTAATTGTTGAGACCGTTAAGTGTCTGAAAAATAGACTTAGTTCTGTGATGGCACTCCACACATTCTTCACAAGTGAGTACCGAAATGCAATTGGTAACAAGCGCTGCATGAACACGTGACAATCATGACTCTTCATCCCAGACACCTTCCCAGTTTTTATGTCAACCCTGTCTCCCAAGTTCGAAACATAATTGTCAGGGAACCTCAACTCTTTTACCCACTTACACAACTCCTTCCTCTCTGCTTTACTAATTATGTAGGGGCTTTTGGTTACATCTTTGTCCGCCCATCCTTGTGTAGTTGTTTACGAGAACAGAAGTGTGCAACTCATCTCTGGACTTTGAAGTGTCTTTGGTCTTCCCTTCAGTACCCAATACTGTATGAAACAAGTTGTCGAAAATATTCTTTTCTATATGCATCACATCCAAATTATGTCGAATCAACAACTTGCTCCAATAGGGCAAATCCCAAAAGATACTTCTCTTCTTCAAACAATCTTTTATTTTTTTTATTGTTCTCCATTGCACCAAACTGAGTTGTCTTCATCATATTTCTGCATCTTTTTTCTTTACACGAACACCTAATATTACCCGTATAATCCTTACAGTACGGATGTTCTGCAAACTCAATAAACTCATCAATTTTATTGCAAAAGATAGGATTAATGCCTCCTCTTATCTTTCTAGGTATTGAGTACATCCAATCACGATCTGAAATTGCATCTGTTACAATTTAAAAGTAATATCACACGAGTTCTAAAAAATTGGGCAGAGTTTCGCCTAAAAATAGAGATATACATATTTTTCCTTCACATAAATCAATTCATATATATCAAATAAACATGTATATCACACACCCATCATCTAATAAACATACATATTTCAATCATTATCTAATATTGTACCCAAAATTAGAACTATAAAACAAGACATTTAAATGGTTAAAAGTGTGAAAACGTACGGTGAAGTTGAAGGCAATGAGTAACAGAGTTGTTCCGTAGCTACGAACACTTCAATGCAATGTTCAATATCAATTATACGCCAAGAATGGATGAAAAATGTATATAGTGCAGTATTTTTCGTGAGAGTGAAAGAAGAGAAAAAAGTTTCTGCATAAAACAACAAAATTAACGACGGATACGTACATCCGTCTCTAATATTAATGTTTAGCAACGGAATGTCCGTCGCTAGAACTAAATTTTGCAGGCGGGTCAATTATTGCTCAACAACCCGCCTCCTAGAAAAAAAGCGCGCGATTAACGACGGCTTAGCTATCCGTCGTTAATTCAAGTTTGCTATTAACGATGGACGTCCGTCGTAAAATGACACAAAACGGTGGCGTTTACTGCTCCCTTCGTTAATTTTCGTCGTAAAATAACGACGACCTGTTGATCCGGCCGTCGTTAAATTAGTCAAATGTTGTCCATTTGACTACTTCCGTCACAAATCCGTCGTTATTTTTAAAATTAACGAAGGATATTGTAGTCCGTCGTTAAATCGCGCATTTTTTGTAGTGTTAAGTAGACGTGTTTGGGGACGGATGGAAAATAAAAGTGTGTGAAATGTTTGGGGACGGGAGACTAATATCGTTTGAGTTGCACAGTAAAATTGAGTTACAAGAGACTTATTCTAATAATTTTATATATATTCTTACAAATCAAGGAAGACGAACACTTATTGCGTCAGAGCCAAATAGTTGATGTCTGCAAGTTTTTTGTTTGAAAATTGTACGGTTTGATACCTATACAAATTAAGTTAGGGTTTTTAAGATGTGAACATTATGAACCTGGAATAAATGCTAGCTCCACATTATTTACAGAAGCATAAATAAGAATTTGACTCAGGTTCAGCTGTCAAATCATGTATATTAATGCTGTGCAAATTTGACAATGATTCACCAATATTTCCATTAAATTTCCTCTTTTTGTCCACTTGAAAAATTGTCAATCATATATATAAGTTAAATAATCTGAAAACAATATTCAATCTAGAATTCCATAAAAATTGAAGAACATGCCCTGTACTTAGTTTCATATATAGAAAAATATATTTTTTAGGTCATGCATGGTTTACAGTAATTATCAAGGTTCAAGGATATATTTCAAAGTCAGGTGAGATTTTATTTTTAACAACAATTAAATTTTATTATAAGCATTTGCAGTCTTGCTGTTGCACATCAAATTAGCTTCTTGAAACCCGTCTGACCAAAGAATTACGGTAACCTTGTGCAACATACACTATTAATACTATTGCTTATAAGGATTAATATTATTGCTGGAAGAACTAATACTATTATTTGTAAGTAAAAAATAATATTGCTTAGTGGTCTATACAGTGCACAGAGTGCATTAGAAACGATCTTAATTAGAAATCTGACGTTTTCTTTTTTGACATTTTATGAAGGAGAGATCATTGCAGGATCAGAAAAACATATTAACTAAGCAGGTGATTTTTGGAAAATATAGTGAAGCAATTTCTGCCAAAAAATGATGTGATTATATCTTGATTATTTATGTGAACAGCTGAAGGAAAAAGAAAAGGAAAAGGAGAAGCAGCACGAAAATGAGCCCAATTTGGCTCCTAACACGTCCACCTTCGGACTTCCGGAGCCCACCATAAATATTTGGTATTATTCATTCATTTTCCACTGAATTATTGTTAAATTTCTTATGTTGATAATTTGGTATAGGGTTAATTCATATTAATTCACCAACTTTTGCCTCAATCTCAATTTAATCGCGACTTTTAATATTTTTATGAAAATTCACCAACTTTTTTAGTTGTTTCAATTCAATACATGGTTTATATTTTCAACAAAAGTTTTTTGACTCGTGAGGGTGCGATAGTGCTTGGATTGTTTCAGAGAAGTATTAGGCACGTGGTTGAAAAAATCATATCATAATTTGAAATTATGTGTACCAATTTGAAAAAAATAAAGTGGCGGTGAATTTTCATAAAAATATTAAAATTCATAATTTTATTGAAATTTGGTCTAAAAGTTGTGAATTAATATAGAAATTGAGCAGATTTTACTGATGAGATAATCATCTGAAGAATTATAAGCTGGGTATAATTTTTAAATTTTATACGTGTACATAATAACAACAAGTGATATTATCTCGTTATCACACTGCATCTGGATTGTAGTTGGTGTAATATATTTTTACTATATACTATAGAATATAATTTGGACTTATATATCTCGTCTACCAATTTCCAGATGAAGCATGAATGAATTGTAAGAAAGACTAATACTAATACTAATACGGTATTTGCAGTGATGATGGTACCCAGCATGAAGGCACTCGCTCGACCAGGTCCAGCTCGGTCATTCCGCCGTGGCTCCTCAAAATTCCGGTCACGCTCCGGCAAAACTAATTACAGCCAGCCATTATTAAGTAGAATTCCCAATTAAATGTACGATGGATATCGAGTAGATTTGATTTATCTCATGCATGCTTGCGTACGGTAATGCTCTGTGTTAACTTTTATATATACATACGTATGCGGTTCTATATATGTCTTAGAATGTAAGGGGAGTCCACTGCATTCCACAACCATTGAATTTGTAGATCCAACGGTTGTAAAAGAGTTATTCTAGAGCTCTAGAAAGAACAACGTTGTAGTCTGTAATTATTTGCATTGGACCTTCCTATAAAAAAAGGATCCAAATCTAAGAATTTAGGTAGGTGTTATTAATAGCATAACTTAAAAAAGAGTCCGGTTTTTAGCAGTACAATTCAATGAGATTATTGACCAAGAAATATCAACTGTAAAATTTACAGACAACATAAATACAAGTACAGGGTTTTCCCTAACATACAACAGACATCATATCTCAAATAGAGACACAATTGACAAACAATGGTTTTACAGTTCTTTTGATGAAACAACAGAGAAAGAGAGAGTATCCACAGACAGCGTGCTCAAGAAGAAAATTCGATCCCATCATAATTGTGATCTCCACTGTTGCGGAAATGCTCCCTTCATAAGCAAAATACGATTCAGACGAGTCTTTTACGACAAAAGATTAGCAAGGACAGAGAAAAACTGCTGACAAAATATATTACTCCCTCCGTCCAGTTTAAGTAGGTCTAATTCTTTTTTGGTCCGTCCAATATTATTAGGTCTAGCTTAAAATGGAACGTTTTACTTTATCTTCACCCTCTAATTACTCAAAATGTCATAAATTTTATTCATAAATAGACCCCACAATACCCCATAATATCCTCAAACATTTCACGTGACAAAAGTTTTAGGTCTACTTATATTGGAAGGAGGGAGTACTAATTTTGCATAATACGATACGCCAAAAAACGTGCGTTATTACCTTAATTTTTCACAAAGACGGGCTAAAGAATCTGATCCGGTTCTGGAGGCAACATCCTCAATCTCAGATGCATTTGACAGATTCACGTTGTTAGCGAGTGTAAACTCACACAGCTCCTTCAATGAGAACGCGTCTGTTAATACTGCCGAATGCCCACCTCCTGCAACTAACTTCCTAACTTCCCCAACACACCTACAACAAGTAAAACGTTTCCATTAGCACCGTTTCTCATCATTAACTCAGAGAGAGAGAGCACACGTACCAATCGACTGGAGAAGGGTACCACGCGTATGTAGACTTGTCATTAGCAGCCTGACCATAGCAATTATAACCCCATCCATATATTCTCCCTTCTTTAGTACAAATCAGTGTGTGAGAATGACCACAGCACACGAGCTGCACCCCAGTCGGGATCAGCAAAACGGGCAAGTTACGCAGCATCACTTCAGATCCATTAGACGTGCAAGAAAAGATTCCATTTATGGGCCCGATGCCTAACTGCCCGGCTTGCCCACCGCCCCAAGCATACAGAGCTCCTTTCTCGGTCAACGCACATGTATGTACCCCACCACAAGCAACGTCCTTCATAACTATCCCATCTAGAGCAACTACACGCCTAGGCAACAGTTCTTTATCACCCGATTGAAGTGAGCAATGCCCCAGCTGCCCCATGCTCCCAAGTCCCCACGTATAGCTACAAGGAGAAAAACGTAATTATGAAATGGATAACAAAATGGAATATGCTTCATTATGATAGATATCTAAGAAGTCCAATAATGGATATAAATGAATTCATCCAGTGATAATTTCTCTCCATGCATATGACTTCAAAAGATCGTCACGATCATAAAATGCCCCTTAGAACACTTACACCTCACCATTCTCCGATATAGCTGCAGTGTGGTACTCTCCACATGAAACCTGGGTAATCTTCACAAGCTCGGGGGCCTCGTCAAGGAACCTAGCATACCCATTAATTATTCGAGCCCCCTGAAGGCCTTCACATGTAATACCTCTGCCAAGCTGACCACACTCATTATACCCTGATTTACCAGATAGCGACAAAATTGTAATTAATATAATAATGCATAACAACAATGCTCAGAATTTCCAAGCTCATAGTTTCATCGAGGCCAGGATAGAGGCTGAAATCAATGAGCTAAATTGTAATCTAACATCAGTTCAAACACATGAAACAAGATGTATGTACCAGACAAGAGTATTAAGCGTGATAATGTTAGTAGTAAATTGTGGTCCACATTACCCCATGCTTGTAGCAAGCCATCTTCTGACAGAGCAACCACATGAACAGCCCCACAAGAAACTTGGCGAACAACCTGGAACGAGTGATTTAGGAATTAATTAATCTAATATGTTGAATCCTTAAAGGACGAGGAAATTGTATTAGAAAACTTAATAACATTCTCATATAGGAAAACAAAGCTTAAACCGCCACATCCTAAAAATAGCTTGAAGCATGTAGGTAATACACGATACAAGTAGAACAGCCCTGTATAAGTATCTTTTTGAGAATAAAATAGAAAAGTAAAAAGAAACAAGCGGTGTATGTGTCATGTGAAAGGAGACTGTTTGAAACTAACACACGTGTGAAGTGGATAAGAAATTATATAAATATACATGGTAACATCAAAGCGAGATCAATACCGTGTTTTGAGCAAAGGCTCCCCAATATAAACGTGGAGTATTAGAACCCTGTGAAAAAAAAAAAAAAAAAACAAGAAAATTAATGAAGTCGCCACAATAAAAACACATTATAAGGAATGAATCGTGTAAAATGATTTTCTATTGGTATATTTTTCATAGACAAATGAAAATATCAATCTACTTGAGCACCATACCCACCTGATTCTGTCCCCAGACCCACAGTCTCCTCTTTGACAAAGATCCATCATTTTCGCGCGGTTCTGCAATTGCTGCAGTACAATGTGCCCCACAGGCTACGGAGACCACAAATTCAGACTGCAAATGCTTCACTTTCTTTGGGTATTTCCTACCCATTTCGGTACCATCTCCGAGTTGCCCGTACTCATTGGCTCCTGTTGAGAGATGTGGAAAACAACTTTTAAAACTTTCACTGGATGCACAGAACAGATACCATGCATCAGCCAAATCTGATAATGAAGAGTCGCAGAACTGGCATCGATCAAGAAAAGAGCTAGTTCATGATCATACGTGACGGGCATGTAAGGTTCTCCGAGCTTATCATCTTATGGAGACTGCTAGCACGGAGTGATTCGCCATATACGAGCAAGGGCTAAATCTATAGTCTATTCCATAATAGTATTACTAAATCACATTCAATCTATTAATCTCTATAATCCTGCAATACACCACATATTTATCCCCTCTCCAACATGAAGAAATTGGGCGATAAATCGCAATCGGGAACTGTACAAGTAACCCCATTTTCGTTCTTGCTTCCCACATTATCTTACATTTAAGCACTTTTAACTCCCCAAATCATTCAATTAGTAAAAAAACTCATAACATTAAATAATTAAAAATGCATGCATTATGCAACTTATACAGCAACTGAAACTGTCAAAGATCAACTACAGCAATTCCATCATCTAGCCAACAATCAGGAAAACGGTTAAGAATGATACAGAGTAAGAATGTAAGAATACCCCATGTGAAGAGAGAGCCGTCAGAAGCGATGCTGGCAGTGTGTTCGCGGCCGCAAGCTATATCGAGCCACCGTGAGTTTCCGCCGGCGGCTGGGCAGCCGAAGAGCTCCGTCGGAAGCTGCCGCGGAATCCTCAGATTACCATCTTTGCACGTCCGACCCGTTTGACCCGAATGATTGTAGCCCCAGACGTATATTACGCTCTTCGTTGGAATCTTTGCCCTTTTTGGTTCCCCCAATATCTCATCAATCTCCATCTCGACTTATCAATTATCAATAACCTATAGGCTATAGCAATAATCAATTGCGAATTTACGATAGAGGAATTATATGTTTGATTTTTCCTATTTTTTACTTAAGGAAAAAATGGAGGTCGATGATGGAGCCCGGAGAAGTTGGGGAAGAAGGGGCAATGAGACTACCCGTACGCAACTGCCCGAGCTGCCCGCACCAGATTTTTTTTCACAGAACAGAATCGATTAAATTAGCATTCGGTGGGGAAAGTGTTTTTCTTTCCTTTCGGGTGGTGATGGAATATTTCTAAATTATATGGCATAATTTTATTTACTCACAACATTTATTAAAAAATAATCAAAAAACACACATTCTAGTATGAACTTGAGTCATATAGTTATGTATTTAGATTTTGAATTCAATTTTATTTTTATTTTTTTTAAAATACGCAATAAAACGCCGATTTTTTTTTTTTTTTTTTGCAATTGAAATATTAATAATTACTTCTTCAAATATTACGTATTCCTTCTTGAGTAATATTGATTTCTATTTGGTATATTTTTTTCAAAATACAAGTGCATATTGTTGATAGGCGAACATAAATCAATGATGGGCGAACAAGGATTAAAGCCTTAAAAAAGATTATGAAGAACCAACCTCAAATCAAAGATTATTAACAAAGAAAATCAAGATGGGGGTGCATAAATCAAGCCAGGGAGTGTATAAACTGACGAACAACTCTACCGACGAACAGGTTTTAAGACCCGAGACCAGATACGAACATTCTGCCAAGTCACTGATGACGAGCAACATTGTCAAAAGGTGATACATCTACCAGCCTAAGAGGTGTATGTCGACGAACAAAGGACCAAGATCCCAAAGTCAATCTGTGTAAAACACAAATGCGAACAACTTCTGAGCCACACACTCAAAAGGCGAACAACTTTTATGAAAAAATCCTTCTGGATCAACTAAGCCAACCTGGGCGAACAACAATGAAGTCCGAGATAAGACCAAAGAAGACTTTGTAACTAATATTCAGCTTAGATGAGGTCAAACTAAGGTCAAAGGACACTTGTCAAGCATGCAAGTTAGGGAGACCAAGAGTCATAGACACCTCATGTTTGCTAGTCTCTATAAATAGTTGTTCTCCAGCTTAAGAAATACAAGTTCAAATTCACAAATAACTCCCAAAACACACACTAACTCACTAAAACGTGCACACATACGAAATTAATACGATTTCGACTTTTGTGTTAATTATTTCACATCCCGAATCTTCGATTTACCATTTACGGTGGTAATCAATCACACGTAATTGATTGGTGGTCTTAAACCGAATTAAAACAGTCACTAATCCCATCAATTAAATTTGATCACCAACAAATTGGCGCTAGAAGAAGGGTTCGAACCTTTGATTCAGTGTGAATAATCAAGAACTTCAAGTTAAAAACTTGAAGATTTGAAGAAAGTTTCAAGAAATATTTGAAGATTCAAATAAAAGTGTTCTTGGTGTTCTTGGTGTTCTTCATCACAAGAACAAAGACAAATTAATTCGAAATGCCTCAATCAAAAGAAACCCAAGCATCACGCTTATCAAGGAGAGCATCTCCCACCCGAGCTTCGTCGGCCGACCACCAGGATCGTAATCCTAGACATGTGAATAGATCGCAGCATACTGCCATAACTCACAATCTCCCGCCTGAAATGGAGGCCCTGGCGAACAACCCTAACGAATTAGCCAAAACTATTGCTGCTCTCCAGGCTCTACAAAGACAGCAAGATCAGAATAGGCCTTCACAAGTGAGGCCTAAGGACAGAGCCGTAGAAGTTGTTAGGGCTAGGTCAACCAGGGGCGAACAACATGAAGTGAACAGTGCCCAGATTAGGCAGGATAAAGGCAAAGCAAAGATGGTCAAACCGAGAGAGGGCCAGGCAGAATCTGCTCGTGGGCGAACAACAATGTCAAACCATGGAACTACCCGTTCCAGTGCACAGGACAGACTTGGCCAACCCCAACGACAAGAGAAAGTTGCTCGCCAGGAAGTGGAGCGTGGGCGAGCAACATTTGAGGAACAACGCCCATCAGTTCATGAGAGACTCTCTCAATCTGCCTTCAGGCGTCTAAGGTCAAATGCGGCGAGCAACCCTAGAAAACAGCTCCAGGATTTGCCCACTCCGAGTGAGGGACTGCGACGAGCAGAAAGGTTGGTACCTTTGCTCGCCGAACAGCCTCCAAGTCAGGGGGCATCTTTGGATGAGCTATCAAGTTTAAGAAGGGCAGTGGAGAGCATGCAGGGACAGTTGGACCAACAAAGAGGTGTGGGGACAACCAGTTTGCCATCCTCACCACTATCACCTGTCATTCTGAAAGCCCCGATTCAGAAGAAGGTCCAGTTCCCGGCAAGCATATAGTATGACGGTGTTGTTGATCCCAGAGTTCATCTGACAAAGTATTCAGATTATATGGTCTCGGTGGGAGCCAGCGACGCCACTCAATACTGAAACTTCCCCTTAACTTTAGGGGATCGGGTACACAAGTGGTTTTCAGCGATGCCACCAGCATCTATCCATTCATTCACTCAACTAAGTCGAGAGTTCCTATCTCATTTCTCAATGGCGGGGTCGTACTTGTCTCAGAAACATCGATTGTCGGACCTAAAACAAAATGACGATGAATCGGATCGGGCATTCATGGAAAGGTTCGACAAGGTGTTGTTAGAAGGTGAACCCGTCAGTGAGGACACGAAAATTGTTGCCGTTATGGCCGGGTTGAAGAAAGGTTCAAAGCTATGGAAAGAGGTACGTCTGAAGTGCCCAAGAAGTTATGCCGAATTCAGAAATCAAGCCGGTATATTCGTTTCCATGCACGAGGCCTTGCAATCAAACTTGGGGGAGAACAAAGCTGATCCCAGAGAGAATAACAAGAAACCTGGCGTAACAAACTATCGAGTCCCTAAAAACATGAAGGCATTCACTGAAGGGACGGAGCTCAAGGAAAAATTGAATCAGGTACTGACAGTGTCAGTCGATACTGTTTATGAAAGTGTGAAAGAGAATTAGTTGCTCTCCCCTCTACGGAAAATCCGTCAAGACACCGGCAAACTCAACCCTAACAAGTATTGTGCCTACCATCAAAGCGTGGGGCACTTTGCGAGTGAATGTAGAGATTTGCTCAAGCAGCTGTGGCGGTTTTACGAGGAAGGCAAACTTTCTAACTTTGTTAAAAGACAACCTGGAAAGAGAGTCCGGGAGAACAACTCTGAAGATGAGGATGATCAACCTCAGAAAAACAATAAACCAGCACGACCAGTTCCTACCATTCATACTCGTCTGTTGGAAGACTTATATATGATGGAACTTGCAGGTCCCGCAGGAGGATGTTCTGATGGACGACCACCAATCTCCAACCGAAAAAGAAAGGCTGGGTTACGAGCGATCGATCAAGTCCAAGAAATGGGGGTTAAACCGACTATCATGCAGACAGCAGAATTGACCTTCACCGAAAGTGACTTGGAAGGAATACTAACTCCACATAACGATTCGCTCGTAATCTGTGCAAAGATTATGGGAACACGAGTCCACAGATTGTTGGTAGACACTGGAGCCTACACCAACATCCTATTCAAAAAGACGCTCGATCACCTTGGAGATTATTCGGGCTATATCCGGGATTCGACTCACAGAATAGTAGGCTTTGGGAATGTTGTAACAGTCCCATTGGGAATAGTTACTTTAGCAGTACAACTTGTAACGGCCAACGAACCCGAGAAAAATATTACGAGAATGGTTGACTTATTGGTTGTAGACCAGGATTCAACTTATAACGGGTTTCTTGGTCGACCCTTTTTAAATGAATTCAAAGCTGCGTGTTCCACTTATCACTATTGTTTGAAATTTCCAACAGCAAGTGGAGCAGGTACAATCAAGGGAGATCAAAGAAAGGCCAGGGAATGTCTCCTACAGTTGCAGGCCAAACACACACTAGTATCCATGATGGAGGCCACAACTAACAATCCTGCTGATGAACCATCAATACTGGAGAACATGATGGACATAGAGGAAGACCACATGGATACTGACGAACAACATCTTGACGAGCAGGTGTTGGACGAACAACTCCTCACCACCCATGAGGAACATTATTCTGACGAACAACAAAAGGGTGATGACAAGCAACACTCACCAGATGACTTGGAGGGTCGGGTGTTGGCCAACAACAATGAGTCAGAACCAACAAATGATCTAGATCCCCGCCTGGGAGCAGAGCCCATGAACATCGAAAATGATTTCAACCCTGAGGGACCAATACTCGATCCTCGTTGGAAAGGACAAAAACGACGAGCAACTCCGGTTGAAGAACTGGAGGCGTTCAAAGTTAATCCTGAAAACCAGGACCTCGAATTATACATAAGATCTGAGCTCCCTGGGCCTTACAGATCCCAATGAAAGAGTTCCTCAGCAAAAATCTAGATGTTTTTGCTTGGTCTCATGCAGACATGGTGGGGATAGATCCAAAGCATGCTTGCCATAGACTCAACATCAATCAAGTAAAAAGGCCTATCCATCAAAAACGAAGAAAATATGGCCTAGACAAGTATCAGGCTTTGAACGAAGAAGTAAAGAAGTTGTTAGATAACGACTTGATCCGACAAGCACTCTGTCCGCAATGGGTAGCAAACCCAGTCCTTGTGAGGAAACCAAATGGGACCTGGAGGCTATGCATAGACTTTACAGATCTTAATGCTGCATTCCCGAAGGATAACTTTCCACTCCCTCACATTGACCAATTGGTGGACAGCACTGCAGGTCATAAAATGCTAACATTCATGGATGTCTTTGTTGGGTACCATCAAATTCCAATGCATCCAGACGATCAAGAGAACGCATCATTTTATACGAACAAAAACTTGTTGTGTTGGAAAAGAATGCCCTTCGACCTCATCAACGCCGGAGCAACATACTAGAGGTTGGTGAACAAGATGTTCGACTAACAAATCGGAGATACGATAGAAGTCTATGTGGACGATATCGTAGTCAAAAACCCCCGAAAGGAAGACCATCTTCAACATTTGACCCAGGTGTTCGAAATCCTTCGACACTACAACATGAAGCTGAATCCGAAGAAGAGCAGTTTTGGAGTTCATTCAGGAAAATTCCTGGGCCATCTTGTTAGTCAACGAGGGATTGAAGCCAATCCAACAAAAGTCAAAGCAATCGTGGATATGCAACCACCACGTTCAATAAAAGAAGTACAAAGGCTTACGGGATGCCTAGCAGCATTGAATCGGTTCATATCCAGATTGGGGGACAAATGCCGTCCATTCTTTGAAGCTATCAAGAAAGGACAGTTCACATGGACTAACAACTGTCAAAAGGCGTTCGACCAACTCAAAGACTACCTGGGAGATGTTAAAATCCTATCAAAACCCGTCCCAGGAGAGAGGTTATATTTATACTTAGCAGCGTCAGAAGTGGCTATCAGCTCTGTTCTGGTGCGAGAAGACGACAAATTTCATCAACCTATTTACTACGTCAGTCAAGCTTTACACGATGCGGAGATCAAATACTCTCCAATCGAGAAACTGGTGTACGCACTTGTTATGAGTGTGAGGAAGTTACGACCATACTTCTTTGATCATCAAGTTGAAGTGCTAACAACTTTCCCACTCAGACAAATTCTCCATCGCCCCGACACAGCTGGTCGCCTATTAAAGTGGTCATTAGAGATTAGCCAATTCGGGGTAACCTATGCTCCTCGAATAGCGATCAAAGGGCAAGCGTTAGCCGACTTTATTTTTGAACTAACCTTCCCACCAGATCCGACGAGAGGACTTGATCACCCCTGGCATCTTTACGTTGACGGGTCTTCAACCAACATAGCCTCGGGGGCAGGAGTGGTTCTAATCAGTCCAGACAGACAAGTATTCACCTCAGCAATCAAATTTGGTTTCATGGCAACCAACCACGAAGCTGAGTACGAAGCTCTTATTGCTGGTCTCCACCTATCTTTTGCAGTAGGTGTTAGACGGTTACAAATATTCGGCGACTCACAACTGATTGTGAACCAGGTCCGAGGTGAATACGAGGCGAAAGACGATCACATGATCGAGTATCAGCGAATTGTTGCTTACCTGATGTCCTTGTTAGAACAAGTCTTCATTGAACAAATTCCTAGAACAAGCAACACACAAGCAGATGTGTTGGCCCGACTAGCAACAAGTGAGGGACCAGCAGAGTTGGCAGACATCATAATTACAAAGATGAATGATCCATCAACAAGAAGTTATAATATCAACCAACTTGATGAACAAGCAAGTGAAGAAGAAGACTGGAGAACAAATATAGTCAAATATTTGAAAAGTGGAGAAAAACCAAACAACCCTTTTGAAGCTGCCAAGTTAACAAAGCAAGCCGCCAGATATATTCTAGTGGGCGAGCAGCTTTACAAAAGGGGAATATCAATCCCACTTCTCAAATGTTTGCCTAGGGGGCAAGGACGAGCAATACTCGAAGAAATACATGCCGGAGTATGCGGAAATCATACTGGGGGGCAAGCCTTGGCATACAAAACTATCAGACAAGGCTACTATTGGCCGACTTTACGCCAGGATGCAATCAAGAAAGCAAAGACTTGCCACCAATGCCAGATTTTTGCCCCAAACATTCATACCCCGGCCCAGCAGCTCGTATCAGTTTATAGCCCGTGGCCATTTGCAAGATGGGGGATGGACATTATTGGTCCCTTCCCAGCAGGAGTTGGAGGTGTTCGATTTGCCGTTGTGGCAGTCGACTATTATACAAAATGGGCAGAAGCAGAAGCCATGGTAAAAATTACGCAACAGAAAATGATCAACTTCATTTGGAAGAACATTGTCTGTCGCTTTGGGGTTCCGCAAACCATCGTAACAGACAATGGTCCGCAGTTTGATGGAAAAGAGTTGAGAGATTTCTGCATAAAGTGGGGAATCAGAAAACATTACTCTACGCCCTATCATCCCCAATCAAATGGATAAGTCGAGGCCGTAAACAAGATAATCAAGCATACATTGAAAGTACGGCTAGCGGAGAGCAAAAGTAGTTGGTCTTAAGAACTCCCGGAAGTCCTGTGGGCATACAGAGTTTCTCCCAGGTCAAGCACCGGAGAAACACCTTTTGCAATGGCTTTTGGAACAGAAGATGTAATACCAATTGAGTTAAAGACCAACACATTCAGAACGACCAATTTTGATGAGCAGGCGAACAACTCTGCTCTAGCTACTGAGATGGATTTGTTCGAAGAAAAAAAACTGAATGCCGAGCTAAAAAATGCTACCTACAAGCAGTGAGCAGAACGCTATTATAATTCCCATGTTAAAACCAGGGAATTCAGAGTTGGAGATATGGTTCTAAGAAAATTGCTCGCCCAACCTCCAGGTGTATTGGGACCAACTTGGGAGGGCCCGTATCGTATAACGGAAAAATTCGTTAACGGTGTATACGATATCGAAGATATGGAAGGCAAGCCGGCCCAATACTCCTGGAATGTTGTACATCTGAAGAAGTACTATCAATGAGACGAACAAGTTCTTAATTGGGCGAACAATTTCTTGGGGGGCTAGTGAACCAAGTAAGGCAAACCAAAAACTTGCCTAATTTTTTGAAAATTTTGCTAAGTATAGAATTTAAAGTTGTTCGGCACATTGTATAGTTTAGTGCTGTTTCATCTTTTAATTATAGACAGAGTTGCTCGGCAAAAATATTATAAGTGAGCATGTTTTTTAGTTAGTGTTCAAAGTTGTTCGTCAGATTATATTTGTTAGTAACGAGCAGTCTTACAACACTTGTAAATTTTTCAGTGTAAATATAGTAGTTGTTCGTCGAAGAGGAAAAGTCCAAAAGCTCGAGGTACAAGTCCATTTTGAGGACCAAAGCCAATTAAAGGTTGTTCGTTTTTTAAAATGAACAGAACCTAAGGCTAAACCCTAATTCCATTGAAGGCAAAGTTCAATTCGAACAAAAGCCCAACACTATATGTTATAATTGCAAAGTCATTGACAAAAATGTAAAGGCAATTAACATATAAAGAAAATGAGCGAACATAAGAAAGACATTCCATTAAACAAAAGGCATTAAGCCTAAAAAATAGTACAAAGTACTACAAAAACGAGCAACTACAAAGAAGAGCCTACCGAGCAACTATTACAAAATAAAGACTATTCTAAGTCCTAAGTCTATTGCTGCTCGGCGGGAGGAGGGTTTTGAGTCTGGTCGGCGGGAGGATCAACAATCATGTCTCTAGCCATGTCCTCCGCGGCTTTTTGCTCCATTTCTCTAGCAGCCTGCTCGTCCGCAGCAGCTGGCTCCTCTTCTTGCTCGCCCTCATCAACTTGAGGTGGAGGACGAGTAATGATGATGCTTGGGTCAAGGCCATCAATCTTGACCCCCAGCTCGGCGATATCCCCCAGTTGAAGCTCGATGTTGTTCGGCGGGGGATAGTGCTCCAGAAACTCAGTCAGGTCTTTGCCCATCTCCTCCACCATATCTTTGAAATCGTATGCATCGGCCATGCGAATGCAATTGGCGTAGGTGCAGATATATCCTAAGTTCGAGATGGGGGCAGACCGGGCCTGGAGCTCGGCCTCGAGTTGATCGCGAGAAAAGGAGTTGGCCTCTACCTCCCGCAGACGAGCAACCTCCGCTTCAAGCTCAACATTTCTTTGCTCGAATGCGAGCAATTTCTTTTTCTCCTCGCCGAGCAAGGCATCTTTGTTTCCCAATTCACCAGATAGACCCTGAATTTCTTCAAGGTGTTTCTTTTCAGTATTAATGTAAACATTGATCTGGTTATTGAGGCGAGCAAGTTTGGCCTCATACTGGCTGATGAGGCCGTCCTTTTCCTCTGTGAGCTACCGAGCAGTGCTGGCGTAGCGGCGAGTAGCTTCTTCTTGCTCGGCAATCTGGGCCATTGCCCTTTGAGCTATGACAAGGCCATTGGCATGGAGCATCATAGAAAGATGAACATTGTCCGCCAGCCCTTGTTGGAAGACAGCCTTGTCCAGAGGGCGTGTCCAGGCTCGGGCGACCAGCTCTGTCGCTCGGCGAACATGGTCGCCGGGAATCTCCCTTATATTGACGGGAGTCTTCGAACAAGCGTACTGGTGAACAACGCTTGTTCGCCCAGGATGATCGTCAGCACGGTATCTGCGAACAAGAAAGCAAATGATACTTAGAAAAATATAAAAAAAATTCTTGAATCTTGCTCGAGAGAGGCAAGGGTAGACTTACTCCTGGAATTTTCGATCATCCCAGCCCAGATGGGTGAGATCCTCAGGACCGCGAATAGGGGTGGAATCCCTACCCGTCTTGCATGTCTTCTCCGCAGGCTCAAGGGAGGAGGGGCGAACAGCTTCCCCCTCCGTGTGGTGGCGGGCATGGCTATGCCCCACTTTCTCCTTGCCTTTGTTTCCGGCAGGAGCTGTCTGGCCCACGAAGGTCCCGTCCCCCTTCCTCAATCGTTTTGCTCCTCGAGGAGATGAGGCCGGGGGAGGAGATGGGGGAGGATTTGCAGAAGGTGCGGCCGGGCGAGCAACGTTGGCCCTTTCATCCTTGTTCGTCATCGCCAGCACTTTGGAAGGCGGATCACCTTTCTTTCTCCGTCCTTTCGGCGGCGCCATTTCGAACACTCTTTGTTCTAAGAGAGCGAAGCTAGGAGGAACGGCGACTTGCTCGGCTAAAAAAAATTAATTAAATTCAATTTAGACGAGCAAGTTCAGAGAGTGATGACGAGCAAAGTTTATTTTGAAAATTACAAATTTTTATACCTGGGGGCACCTCAGCTTGAGCCTCCAAATGATGGGGATAAGTGAACAGGCGAGCAGTTTTTTTACACTTCTCCTTGTTCACGTACTTGATGGTCCTTTCGGCTTTATCCCGGAGAGCGACCAAACATGAAGTGGAGAGGAATTCAGAGCCAATCTCCTCTTCCTCTGAATTCCACTTGAGCAACCGGGGACCTGCGAGTAAACAAAAAAAGTTAAATTAGAACTTTATGCAAGGGCGAACAAAGATGACCTTACGTTTGATTTGCCCATAAGTGGTGGGTTCAAATATACGCCCGACACCGCCGTGAGGGCCAGAAGATGCTCGCCAGTCGCCCCCAATAAAGAAGAAGTGCTCCTTCCAATCCCGAATCTTGTTCGGCACCCCCTCCACCAGTTTCAGTCCAGTCCGGGCCTTTAAGTAATAGTATCCTTCCTCGCCCCACGGACATTTGGTGATGGTCATCAAGTAGTTGACCTCTTCGGCAGTTATACGGTCAACGTATCCCTCCAGGGCGAACAGGCCCATGATGCCGAGCAAGTTCATCCATCCAATAGGAGTTATTTGGGTGATGGCTAAGTTGGTCGCCTCCAGAAAACGACCAACAACCGGGGGCAACGGCAGCCTTAACCCAACAATTAGAGTGTCAATGTTGATCGCCGTACACCCGGGTGGAGGCCGATCAGCTCTTTCCTTCCTCTTGGGAGCCCACATGAAGATGTCATGTGGAATCTGATATGCTTCCCGTATGAGGTTGAGCTCGTCCTTGCGAACAACACTTTTAATTTTGCTCGCCTGGTACTCGGTTCTCACCAGATCCAAAACTTGGCGCGGGGGACGAGGAAAGTTGTTCGCATGTTCATCGGAGTATGCTCGCCAATTAAATGGGCGAGCAACACCAGTAGGGATCTCGTTTTCGAGCATCTTAGGGCCTGGAAACCCTATCCCTTCCAAAAATTCAGGGGTAAGCTCGTCAAACTCCGGATCTTCCTCAGATTCAGAGCTAGATGAAGATTGCTCGTCGGAGGAGCTGCTCGTGGCCTCCTTAGCCACTTCGCCAGAGTGACGAGCACCAGAATCCTCCAATGATCGAACCACCGAATCCACGTCGGGTTGCGCTTCTGAGGAAATTTCAAAAGGCGGTTGTTCGACAAATGGCACGATCGGGAATAGGGGGTCCAATCCTTTCTCTGATCCTTTGTTGCTCGAATGGGAGGACATTAGTTTTAAAATGAAGATTTTGAGTATTAGCAAGGGGTTTGTAGTCTCCGATGACGGTTCTGGGCTGGCGACGGCGGCGCAAATCCTTCCACGGCGGCGATGGTACGAATTTGGGAAAGAAAGAATAAAAGAATGAGAGAAAGAAGAATAACTACGTGGAAAATAAGATTTGAAGTTGAATGTTGAAGAAATGGACGCCGGAAAGCTCAAAAATCGCCGGAGATGATGGATTCGCTGGAGTTCTCTGTAGCAAATGAAGAAGAGTGGGAAAAATTTCATTTCCCACTCACCTTTATACCAAAGAAGAAAACGGGGTAAAACCCGTATTATTTAGAAAAAGTCGGGGCCAAAATATGAAAAAACGGGGGTAAATTTGAGCAAGAGTAAAAATCAAAGAACCTATGAGCAAATACAGGGACGCGTGACCTCGGGACTGCTCGCGCGTGGGCGGCGCGCAATCATACCGCCCATGTCATCCTCGTATATCCCCCAGATCGTGGGAAGACGAAGAGGCGAACCCAAAGTTGCTCGCCCGGTACAAAGATGTTCGTCCAAATCCTCACCAGTATAATATCCTAACTACAGTTGTTCGCCACAAAGTTGCTCGTCTAGGACAACATGTAGTCAGGATAGGGGGCAATTGTTGATAGGCGAACATAAATCAATGATGGGCGAACAAGGATTAAAGCCTTAAAAAGGATTATGAAGAACCAACCTCAAATCAAAGATTATTAACAAAGAAAATCAAGATGGGGGTGCATAAATCAAGCCATGGAGTGTATAAACTGACGAACAACTCTACCGACGAACAACATACTGACGAACAGGTTTTAAGACCCGAGACCAGATACGAACATTCTGCCAAGTCACTGATGACGAGCAACATTGTCAAAAGGTGGTACATCTACCAGCCTAAGAGGTGTATGTCGACGAACAAATGACCAAGATCCCAAAGTCAATCTGTGTAAAACACAAAGGCGAACAACTTCTGAGCCACACACTCAAAAGGCGAACAACTTTTATGAAAAAATCCTTCTGGATCAACTAAGGCAACCTGGGCGAACAACAATGAAGTCCGAGATAAGACCAAAGAAGACTTTGTAACTAAGATTCAGCTTAGATGAGGTCAAACTAAGGTCAAAGGACACTTGTCAAGCATGCAAGCTAGGGAGACTAAGAGTCAAGACACCTCGTGTTTGCTAGTCTCTATAAATAGTTGTTCTACAGCTTAAGAAATATAAGTTCAAATTCACAAATAACTCCCAAAACACACACTAACTCACTAAAACGTGCACACATACGAAATTAATACGATTTCGACTTTCGTGTTAATTATTTCACATCCCGAATCTTCGATTTACCATTTACGGTGGTAATCAATCACACGTAAGTGATTGGTGGTCTTAAACCGAATTAAAACAGTCACTAATCCCATCAATTAAATTTGATCACCAACACATATCATGCACTCAAATAACTTGAGTGAATTAATAAAGAATCATTATTGTGTGCATCCAAGCATGCACTTAGATTGAATCTAATTTCAAATCTATTTTGACTTTTCAAAAACTCAATTTACAATTAATAAGAGTAAGTTTTATATGAAAATGGTTCATGATAAACTTATCACCAAACGATTTTAAAGTATCAAATATCTGGTTAAGAGTATTAAAATTTTCATCAGGAGTATAAAAAGTTGGGATAAAAAATATCAACAACAATTAAAATATGATACAACTAACCCCAATTTTTTATACTTCTAATGAAATTTTTAGTACTCTTGATTAAATACTTTAATATAGTTTCATGATAAATTTATCATGAACAATTTTCATATAAAATTTTGTGAATTAATAAAGATTCTTGTGCGAGACCGTCTCATAGTATGAGACCAATATTAATTGATTCACCTTTAACTTAAAATGTGTCACATATTAATTAAAAAGTTATCACCTTTAAAAAGTGATAAAGTTTTAATAAAAAAAGATAATATTTTTGTTAAAAGTGACTTATCAATTTTCTTTAATATTATCACATATTATTATAATCCTATACTTTTTTTAATTTGGTGAGTCTTCTATTATGAGACAGTTTTATAAAAGTTTTTGTCATTAAAAGTTGATCTTGTGTGAGACTGTCTTATACCAAAAAACAATGAAACGAAGTATAAATTGAACCTAATACATTAATATTTTAACAGAAGTTAATATTAATTTGGGTTGTATATGTTATTCAAGGGTCCCATTATTCAAGTTTTTCCCATTTGGAATTCTATTAAATAGCACATTCAAACTTATTCTTTTAATAAAGAAATATAATTAATTATAAAAAATAAAAATAAAAGTTCGAACTGGTTGCCCTTAAAAAGTCAAAGCAGAGTATGCTTTGATACTACCAAATTGCCCTTGAACCATAGTTGGTAGTTGGTTACACAGATTCCTTTCAGACAAAAAATAATAATAATAAAATAAGAGTAACAGCAAACCATTTTGTTTGTTTCACACATAATTTGTTCATTAGTCAAAAACTCAAATATGGGAAATACGCATATATAGAGACAGAGCAACCATTTTGGGTATTTTGCTAAATCTTGTATGTGTTTAAGCACCTGTATCAAGAATTTCCGAGTATCCAGGTTCGTTTCCCTTCCAAACATTCTGAATCTTGAACTCTAATTCGCCATAATTTTCTCATGATCCCGATTACTAAATCGCATGATCATAAACCCTTTTATGTCCTCGTTGAGTTTTCTGCATTTTCTTGGATCTTACTTTTGTTTTCCATATGTTTGACGAGAGAACATAATTAGGGATTTCCAGATTATTTGTTATGTTTTGTGTTGGGTTGGGTTGGGTTGGGTTGGGTTGGATTATGGAGCCTGATAAACTGTCCCAAGATACAATTTTTTCTGGGGGTTTTTATGCAGTGTTCGATTTTAATGGGTTTCTAGGGTCACGATTCAGTTTTTATATAAATAACCCTTGTATCTGAATCATACAAAATACTACTCCCTCCGTCCACGAGTAAGTTTCCACACTTCTTTTTGTTGAATGGTTTAAGAAAGTGTATTTGTTTATTAATATATGGTGGGCCACATGTTGACTTTTGGGATAAAGTAATGAATAGTGTTGAAAAGTAAAGTGAATGAGTGGCATTTTTGTAATATTGTGTGAGTTTGAAGGTTAAAGTTTATATATAATAGAGTGTTGTTATTTCCATTTATGGAATGGGAAACTTACTCGTGGACGGCCCGAAAAGGAAAGTGGGAAGTTTACTCATGGACGGAGGGAGTAGTAGATATACTGGCTTAGAAGTGCCCGATGAGCTGCGTCAATAAATATGTGTTCTTTATATTTTTGTTCCTGTTATACCTTCTTAATTCCTTACATTTTGTATTACAAATATGATGATAATAATAATAATAATAATCCCTCCATCCAATTTTAATAGGCCTAAAACTTTTGGCACGATTTTAAGAAAATAGTGTAAAAATAAAGGGGATTATAAGTTGATCTTTTGGCCTACTTGGATGGATGGAGTATTAAGAAAGAAATTGATCTTTGTAGGGGTTTGAGTACCCTTTTTACTCCATTCACTTTTACTGTTAAAAGAATTGAAAAAAGAAGTTGATTCTTTTTTCCTAGTTGATTCAGATCATTATCCACAGCTAGGATGAGTAGCAGCAATTCAAAAAAACTAATTAAGATTGATGTGTGTGCGGACACTGTATGCCCGTGGTGTTTTGTGGGCAAAAAGAATCTGGAGAAAGCTATAGCTTCATCAAACGATCGCTACGATTTTGAGGTCCAAGAACAGCCTTGTTTTGAACTTTTTTTGTTAAGATTCGAGCAATTGATGTGAATGTCTGAATTACAGATCAAATGGCACCCCTATATGCTTGATCCTAATGCTCCCAAAGAAGGTATTGGAAAGGACAAATATTACCTAAACCGGTTTGGGCCTCAATCCGTACAAATGGAGTCAAGAATGACACAGGTTAGGTTCTTCGTTGATCACTGATGATATAATGATTTTGCTTTATAAAGAGGGTTTCTTTAGGACAGGACTTGATGATGTAATGGTTTTGCAGATATTTAAGGGGCTTGGGATGGATTACGACACGACTGGACTTACGTAAGTTTAAATGTGGCTGATTTCTTGGTGCTATAATTGATGGACTATACGTCGTTAAATGTGGGTGGTTTGTTGGATGTGCAGTGGTAATACTTTGGATAGTCATAGGTTGATATACTTTGCGGGGACACAGGGGTTTGATAAGCAGGATAAGCTCGTTGAAGAGCTTTCTTCTGGCTACTTCACACAGGGGAGATTTATTGGTGATAGGTAAGTTTGCTTATCGTGTTGTGTTCTGGATCTTGTCGAGTTGTTTTTGTGTGTGATCCCCGTTTCATGATCTCATTAGAAAGAGTAGTATTGTGTATGAATATGATTATGTTTCGAAAATCTTGTTACGTATGATATGACATAGAATGTGGATTTATGAAGAGATCATTTGTTGTTAAATGTTGGGTTGAATGCTCATTAAAATTGATGTATGTGCAGGGAATTTCTCGTAGAAAGTGCCAAAAAGGTGGGAGTAGAAGGCGCAGCTGAGTTTCTTGAAGATCCTAACAATGGGCTAAAGGAGGTACAAATGAATAAATCCAATCCCTCTAACATTTACAATTCAGTTGCACTTATTACATTCGTCGTTTGTTCCTTGACTCGTCTCATTTGTTGGAAGGTTAAGGAGGATCTTAAGCGATATTCAGGACAAGTTAGCGGAGTCCCACATTATACGGTAAGGCATGCTTAAACACATGTATGAATCAAACTTTCAAAGTGATGATAACTAATAGATAGATACATGTATAATGATAGATCAATGGGAAGCACCAGTTGAGTGGAGGCCAACCACCTGAGAGCTTTCTAAGAGCTTTTCAAACTGCTGCAAAGTGAGTACATTTTTATGAGAAACGGCGATGGATGTCTTTCTTGATCGCCTCGTTTCTTTCTTTCTCGACAGTGCTCAAATTAAGGATGTTCTTGTTAATATTGTGTCGAGTGTTTGTTGTTGTGTGTTTTGGGTGGTTTGAAATTCTGCTTATGTATTTGTTGCCTATATTGAATCTTTTGTACTCTGTGACTGTGTTTATTCAAAAGAAATAATATAAAGGAGTTTCACAACTTTCTTGAAATTCAAAGTTTTAGGTGAATAAACAACTCAACTTATGTTAAAATATTCATTCATTGAGCCTTCACTCCAAATAATTCTCTAATAATTCGCACTTTTACCTCAGATGACACTCTTTCGAAAAGATTCTGGATATTACGAAAATTGATTTTGGGGTTCCACCTATTTTTAGAAAACTCGACTTTGTAAATTAAAAATGCTTGGAGAAAAAAAATGTACAAATCCCAACACAGTATGATGAGTTCAAATATTTCCAAAGAGTTGATAAAAAAAAGTGACGTATGCGTACACAACTCCGAATAGAATCTAATATCAAAATTAGACTAAAATACGTGATGATGTGATTATTTCAATAAAATAATAATTGAATTAATATAGGATATCCCAAGCCCAAAAACCTACCCTGAAAATAATGGATGTGTAAGTTGTAATTTAATAGAATTTCATGTGTTATTTACACTTTAATTATGGTGAAATGTAGTAATTTTTTTTATTGGTAGGAAATTGATGATACTTTTTAACAAAACATGAGCTTGCAATTTATTGCAGTCCATTGAAGAATTTTTCTTTTTCTTTTTTTTTTTAGAATAGTACTACTTCCATCCCGATAGTTGACTTTACAGAAATTTTAGTATGAGAATTGACTTATGATATTTTAAATGGATAAAAAAAAAATTATGAGGGTTAAGTGAATGGAAAAAAAACATGTTTTATTGTGTAACTATTAGTGCAATGCGGTGTAATTTAGAGTTTTTGTGGGGGATAAATTGTGAACTGTGCAAAGTGTTTGGGAACGAAGGTAGTAAAAAAAAGAAAGGTTAAGATTATATATAGTCCTATGTTTTGTTAATACACTCCACCCAAAAATAAATAAAAAATTCTGGAAAACGTAACAATTTTTGGGGAAAAAAAATCCGAAAATGCATATATGTCTAGGTTTTTTTCTTTTCTTTTTTTTTTTTTTTTCGGTAAAGAATTCTGAAAAATTATCAAGTTTTTGGAAAAAAAGTTCCAAACATTTTTTGAATTGAGTGTATTAAATAAAGATAGGAATTCATTTAACCCGAGCACAAAAAAATGAAAAGAGCTCACTAATTTTTTTAGCCCAAATTGGCAGCCCAATTTCATTTAATTTGCAAAGAAGCTGTTGGCCCATTTTAAACTTTGAGCATCACATGCGTGACCCAATTTCATTTCAATTTTCAACTGCTATTTTTTGCCAACTATGTCCAACTTTGGTCCATCTCCTAATTAATTTCTGCCGACAACTTATTAAAAAAAAAAAAGGGCAAGCATCTGTATTCCATGGGCCCCGCTTAATTTCAAAATGTGGTCGACAAGGTCATGGTCCCCTATTTGACTATTTCTACTCGTCAAACAAATCAGCCGTGGACCGCAAACAAACTTTCAACAGTGACAAAATTTTATATGAGAATAGAATTATAATTTTATCCTAAAATATTTTTAAAGTGTCAAATATTTAATTAAGAGACATGAAAATTTCATCAGAAATATTAAAATTAAAGTCAATATTATATTATTGATCAAAAATATCAACAATTTTTAAAATATGACACAATTGACTTTCATTCTTTATATTTTTAATGAGATTTTTCCATACCTTATAAATATTTAATATTTCAAAATAATTTTATGATAAACTTATTATAAACAATTTGCGTAAAATCTACATATCAATAATAGTAGTACATGGTCAAGTGTTGGTAGCTCAAGTGGTTGAGGCCACCATCTAAGTCCCCAGAGGTCTTGGGTTTGAGGCATGGGGAGGGAATTTATTTCCGAGGTCTTGGGTTCGAGGCATGGAGAGGGAATTTATTTCCCTTTTGTGGTGGGGTGGTTGTTCCCCTATTGTGATGGGGTGGTGTTCCCCTCTTGTGGTGGTTGCGGTTGTGGTTCGGAGTTGCGGGTTCGGGTGGTCCCCCTCTTGTGGTGATTGCGGTTCCGGTCTACATTGTTCCCCTATTGTGATGGGGTGGTGTTCCCCTCTTGTGGTGGTTGCGGTTCCGGCTGCAGTGCGGTTGTGGTTCGGAGTTGCGGGTTCGGGTGGTCCCCCTCTTGTGGTGATTGCGGTTTCGGTCTACAGCGAGATGAAAAGATGTTGCCATGTACCCGGTGGTCGAAGAAACTATTGTAATTGATTACCTTTCAAAAAATAATAGTAGTACATGCAATAGTTATAAAAAAAACACCCAAACATTTGAATCTATTAATTAATACTCCTTTCTATTCTTTTTAAATGTTATACTGGAACGAAAATTTTCTTGTCATATAGTATTATTAAAAATATTGTAAGGGTTGTTCAGTAAAAAAAAAAAAAGTTATAAAGAAAAAAAAATTATAAAATGTTACTTTTGAGTTTAATCCCCTATTAAATTTAATATATAATTGGGTACATTCTTAAAAAATGTTGCTGAAAGGTGATTTTTAAAGATTTTATTTGAATATAAAATGATATTATGAGAAATATTGTTTCCATTTTAAAAGTGTAAAATAATAAAGAAAAATGTGAAATTTATTATAGTACAGAGAGAGTATAAATTAAAAAAATTCTACAATTTTTTTAAATTCAGAGGGGGCGATGCACCAATGCCCACCTCAGCAGTATTTATGGGTGTACATGGGACAAGTGTGTATATAAATACTCCCTCCATCTTTCTATTTACTTCTCATTTTGTTATTTTAATCCGTCCCTCTATTTACTTTTTATTTTTTAAAAAATACTATATCATATTTTACTCTCATACATCAATTATACTTTATTTATAATAATATTATATATTCTCTTCTTTCTCCCTTATATTATTTGTATTATATCTATGCTACACTGCTTATTTTAATACTTATGGTCAAAAGAAATGAGAAAAAAATTAGGGTATGGACGCAGTATATAATTAAATTTAAACACACAGAATTATTAAATAAAAAAGTCATAAAGTAGATGCATCCGAATATATAAGAAGGAATAAAAGAGTTGATAATATATTACCTCCATGGCAGAACCAGAGCAAGTAAAGCTACATGGTTTCTGGGCAAGCCCATACGTGCATAGAGTGATATGGGCACTCAAACTGAAAGGTGTAAAATATGAGTACATAGAAGAGGATCTCTCCAACAAAAGCCCATCCCTCTTAGAGTACAACCCGGTTCACAAGAAGGTCCCGGTTCTCGTTCATGGCGGAAAGCCGGTGGTGGAGTCAGCACTTATTCTAGAATACATCGAAGAAACATGGCCTGATCAGACACCCTTACTCCCCAAAGATCCTTATCAGAGAGCCATGGCTCGTTTTTGGATCGATTTTGGACAACAAAAGGTTAGTATAAAGTGCTCCCTCCGTCCACCAAAAGTGTGCTGGTTTGTTTTTGCCAGGTTTTAAGAACACGTAAATAAAGTAGATAAAGTAAGTGTATATTGCGTATTGTGGAGTCCATTTATGAGTTAAGTGTTGATTATGACTGCAAAGTCAATTGCATGTGAAATAATAACGTGATTGTTGCATAGCAACGAAAACAAAATTGTTGTAAAAAATGAAATGAACACACTTTTATTGCAGTTTTTTTTGCATTGAACAGTTACAGTTGTCTTACTGTTATTGCACGGTGAAAATGACTATGACTAACTGTTTAGTGAAATTAACCATGTTACTGTACGGTGAAATTGACTGTGACTGTTTAGTGAAACAACGGATACTGTTTTAAAATGCAGCATATACTCTTCATTGAATTGATTATTGATGATGAGAAAACAAATTTCAGGGTGTTACCTTTATGGCGTACTTTCTATCTTCGGAAGAGGATAAAGAGAAGACAGCAAGAGAAGTAACTGAAACACTAAGAATCATTCAAGATGAGGGTCTGGGAGACAAGAGGTTCTTTGGTGGTGACTCACTGAGTCTGGTGGACTTGTATTTCGGGTTTCTTGCTACCTCGTTTGAAGCCATCGAAGAGGTTGTCGGGATACGTGTTGTGGAACCAAAGACACTGCCCAGGCTGCATCGATGGACTCTCGAATTCAAACAAGAAGTTGTGATTAAGGAGAGCGGCCTTCCTGATATTGCATCACTGTCTCAACAGTATGAACGGGCAAAGAAGCGTTTGACATCGCCTGAGAAGAACTAATTGGAGCCATGATTATAGCATATGTTTCAGACCATAGTTACAATGTGAGAAAAGTAACAAATCCTTGCGT
Organism: Ballota nigra; assembly: GCA_947034835.1. NCBI lineage: Eukaryota > Viridiplantae > Streptophyta > Magnoliopsida > Lamiales > Lamiaceae > Ballota > Ballota nigra. Next base: position 82,020,252 of record OX344723.1, read on the forward strand.
CTTGTGTCAAGTTTCAGTGTGAGAATAATAATAATAATAATAGTAATGAATTAATGTCTAGATTGCTCTCTTTGAAAGCTTTTTCTTAATGTCTTGATTGCTTTCTTTGAATGCCTTCTGTGCATACCCTGATATGGGCAGAATCAGCCGTGATCCTGGAATGTATCGAAGAAACATAAACTGATCAGACACTGTTACTCCCAAAGATCCTTAAGAGAGAGCCATGGCTCGTTTTCAGATCAATTATGGACAACAGACAGTTAGCCAATAGGCCCTTGATTCAACTGAGAGTAACAATTAAAAACGACATATTATAACTTGTTCCTGTTTCTTTGAACCATCATTGTTGACAATGATAAAATGTAGGCCAGGGTGTTACCTTGAAGAGCTCATTGGAGCATGTGTTCCTGAACAACTTTGCTTAGGTTGCATCGATGAACTCTCAGCTGCTAACAAGAACATGTTATTAAGGAAAGAATTTATGATAGCATGCAATGTTGGCTCACTTAACGAAGTTCTTTCATCATTGAAGAACGAACAACTAATTAAAGCCTCAATAATATTTCACAAGAAACTTACAGTAGTAATCATAAGGAAAGCCACATATGGTTTCTATTCTGTATTTCTTTCTTGTTAACTACTTATCTGAATTCAACATTGGATTTGGATTTCCTTCACATGAAAATAGTAGCTAAAAGGTGGTGAAATGTACAATTATAAAAGAGAAAGATGTCTGGAAGATTATTATTACTAGCCAATGAGCGTCTTGCTGAATAATAGCAACATATGAAAACAAAAACTTCCTAACAAGCTGTATTTATAAAGGCTTTACATTTGCTCGACTCTGTTTGTTATTCTCTCTGGGTTGATGGTTGGTTTCATCCACGACAAGAACTTCCATCAACTATAAAGCCAATCGAGCAATGTTAAGACCCAATACGAAATTTATCCTTCTTGCTAATAAATTCAGTAGCTGATTTTTTCTTTGTTTATGATGGAACAAAGAAACTCTGAAGTAAACAGCGTTGAAACACCGCTTTAAAGACGAAAACAAACCCAGAAACGAGAAATCACTCATTAAGAGAGGTGTGCCATTTTTAATAGTAATACTATTACGCACAAAGAGTGGCAAAGGTAAACAATCATGCAAATAATTTTTAAATCTTCTAAATTAAACACAATTCCGATTGATATCAGGGACGGATCAGGCGTAGGTATCCCACAAACTGGACAGAACATATTGTGATAATCCTTGGGTTTTCAGTGGTATAATTTGCAAGAAAAAGGTGTGTTATATACAAGAAAGAAGCTAAAAGCCTTGATATCGAAATGTACTAGATCAATGAATAGCATCAGTAAATGAGTGATGGAGTTTAAGACATAGTCTATTCTTTGAAAAAATAGATAAACAATTTTGTGTTTTTTATTATTATTTTTCGATATTTTTTCTCCATTACTGCGAATTTTCCAAACACGGGATATAATTTATTCAAGTATGCTTTCAGACAGCAAGAACGCGTCCTCTTGTGCCTTGTTGTCATTAAAAATCATAAGACTGTAAAGAGTGGTTGCAGTTCTCTATATCTTGTCACTATTAGAAAAACAAATAAAAAGTAACTTGCACTCAAATAATTAAAAATCATAATCATAATGTGGATATATCAAGACACTGAGAGGGAAAGTTTACCAAAAGGACCCACCTTTTTATCACAAGTCAACGGGTGAATAGAATCCACAAATACAAGTGGAAATCAAAGAGTCCATAATTTTCTTACCACCATCAATGGCAGAATCGAAGGAAGTAAAGCTACATGGTTGCTGGGCAAGCCCCTACGTGCATAGAGTGATATGGGCACTCAAACTGAAAGGTGTAGAGTATGAGTACGTAGAAGAGGATCTCTCCAACAAAAGTCCATCTCTCTTGGAGTACAATCCAGTTCACAAGAAGGTTCCAGTGCTCGTTCATGGCGGCAAGCCGGTGGTGGAGTCAGCACTGATCCTAGAATACATCGAAGAAACATGGCCTGATCGGACACCCTTACTCCCCGAAGATCCTTATCAGAGAGCCATGTCTCGTTTTTGGATCGATTTTAACCAAAAAAAGGTAAGTATAGACAATTTATACAACTTCTTCAGTGCACTCAAGTTTCATTGAATTGATTATTGACGGCAAGATGATAAATTTCAGGGTCTTACCTTTGCTGCATTTTTTCTTACTTCGGAAGAGGATAAAGAGAAGACAGCAAGAGAAGTAGCTGAAATACTAAGAATCATTCAAGATGAGGCTCTGGGAGACAAGAGATTCTTTGGTGGCGACTCACTGAGTATGGTGGACTTGTGTTTCGGGTGGCTTGCTAACTCGTTTCAAGCCATGGAAGAGGCTGTCGGGGTTCATGTTCTGGAACCGCAGACTCTGCCTAGGCTGCATCAATGGACTCTCGATTTCAAACAAGAACCTTCGATTAAGGAGAGCCTTCCTGATAGTGCATCGCTGTTTCAACACTTTGCACGGGTGAAGAAGCGTTTGACTTCGCCTGCAAAGAACTAATTAGAGCCATGAATATGGCATAAAGTTCATACCATAGTTACAGTGTGAGAACTTTAATCAATCCTTGTGTTTATGTCAAGTTTCAGTGTGAGAATTATAATAATAATGGATTGTTGTCTTGATTGCTTTCTATGAATGCTTTTCTTAATGTCTTGATTGCTTTCTTGAACGCTTATCTTGCTTGTGTCTACACTAAAAAAGACAGTTTAACGAGATTCTTGACCTAAAATCAATCAAAGAGCAAAACCAGGTGACTCCATAGTGCATGTTTTTCTTACCTACATCAATGGAAGAAGAAACAGTAGATCAAGTGAAGCCAGATGGATTTTGGGCAAGCCCTATGTGCATACAGTGATATGGGCAGAATCAATCGGTCAAGTTTTTTTGCCATTTCACTAATAGTCTATAAAAACTTTGCGCTGGCTTAAATTTGGGCCCCCGCTAGTGTATGGTGGGATTGGTCACCCGGATTAGTTGGTCCTTGGGCCAGATACCGGGTCATAAAAAAATGGAAGAAACATAACCTGATCAAACACCCTTACTCCGAAAGATCCTTAAGAGAGAGCCATGTTATGGACAACAGAGAGTTAGCAAATAGGCCCTTGATTTAACTGAGCAGTACATATTATCACTTGTTCCTGTTTCTTTGAATTGATCATCATTGACAGGGATAAAATTTAGGTCAGGGTGTTACCTTTTGGCGGTTGAAGAGCTCATCGGAGTACGTGTTCTGGAACAACTTTGTCTAGGTTGCATCAATGGACTCTCGATTTCAAACAAGAGCCTGTAATTTGGGAAAGAATTTCCAATAGCATTGGCTCACATAAAGAAGTTTTCTCATCATCCAAGAACAACTAAATAGAGCCTTAATAATATTTTAGAAAAAACTTATAGTAATAATCATCAGGAAAGCCATATGTGGTTTCTATTCAACATTGGATTTGGATTTCCTTCACATGAAAATAGTAGCTAAGTTAGTGAAATGTACAATTATTGAAGAGAAAGATATCTGGAAGAAAATTTTTATTAGTCAATGAGTGTTTTGCTGAATAAAATCAACATATGAAAACAAAACACTTCCTAACGAGCTGTATTTACAAAGGCTTTACATTTGCTCAACTCCGTTTGTTATTCTCTCAGTGTTGGTGGTTGGTTTCATCCACGACAAGAACTTCCATCAAGCCGTTTCATCAAATTCCATCGCCTACAAAGCCATAATCAAGCAACGTTAAGACCCAAAACAAAATTGTATCTTCCTGCTAAAAAATCCAGTAGCCGATTTTTTTTATGATGTAACAAAGAAACTTTGGTGTAAAAACGTTGAAACACCAATTTAAAGACGTAAACAAACCCAATTTTGAGAAATACTCACTAACAGAGGTGTACCAACGTTTAATGCAAAGACTTTTACGCACAAAGAGTGGCAAAGGTAAGCAATTACGCACATGAGTTAAATCTTTTAGTCAAACAAATGAGTTAAATCTGACTCCTAACAGGGCAAGACGAGGCATTACCTTCCCACAAACTGGGCAATTGTCGCTTCTTTCCATCCACTCATATATACAACCAAGATGGAAATGGTGAGAACATTTTGTGATAATCCTTGGGTTTTCAATGGTATAATCTGCAAGAAAAAGGTGTGTTAGAGATAACAAAAAAGCTAAAAGCCTTGATATCAAAACGTACTAGACCAATCCATAGCATCAGCCAATGAGTGAAGTAGTTTAAGGCTTTAGCCCTTATTCAAATTGGTAATTGTATTATGCACCTTCAAGACATGTGGGGCAGACATCTTCATCCTCTGAAGAAGCATAAATATGAGCAAATCCTGTTGCTGTTTGGGCTATTGGGAGATTTAGTGATGATTTTGAATTATAATCTTTAGACTCTTCTTGAGATGCAAACTCGTTCAATTTGTTTTTGTTACTCAAAAGTTCCAATTCCTCATCAACTCCACTTGTTCTCAATAGTTCAATTTCGTCATGTGAATTACTGCTTTTCTCCCTTATTTGCTGCAAGCGGTAATATCTTGGATCAACGTCGTAAGGAAGAGGTCTTGGAGGAGAGCGATAGACGTCTGCTAGGGAGTTATCAAGTGGCACCATAGGACGTGAAGATGCTGTTCCCTGGGTGGATGAGGCGTGATCTTCTCTTCTTTGAAACAGAGATGCATACTGCACAATCAGATATTTACTATAATTAGCTTTGCATTCGAATATGCTATCATCAATAAACATTCTTAGCAAGGAATTACTAAAATTAATCATAATTTGTTTGATTTGATCCAGAACATACCAGTTCCAGTTTCACCAATATGATACTAATAAGTAATAACTATGTAAGCAGAATAAACATACTGTTTAGTAACCAATTGATGGTCGAAATAAACATTTAGGAGGCGCTTGGTTCAAAATTCTTCAATGGGAAAGGACCGAAAGGTAATAGGAATGAGCATGAGGTAATTGTGCTGGTTAATGAGAATAAAAGGTTAATTCACCTTCATCATACTACCTCCCCTCATATAATCATTTCTCTTCAATCAACAACCATTTTTTGTCCCCACTATTCACTAATCAACAATCATTTTTTGTCCCCACTTATTCAAAAATCAGAGCAAAATACTAACCATGTAACAATTATTCTCATAGTAATTCAATATTTAATGATTCTCATTATCATCCCATTGTAGAATTTGAACCAAGCACCCCCGACTTAAACCATAATGCAACTAACTACAGGGGAGACAACATGCAATAATAAATAATCTGAAACATCAATCTGAGTTCTCAGAATATCGACTAATTGTAATTTTAACAGGTAAATCGAGCATCATCAAACATACTAAGTTGTCCTATTCAGCACGAAACAGTTCAAGTTTCCTAGTTAAAGACACCAATATGATACAAATAACTCTCTGCAAGCAGAATGTATCCAGGTGACAAAACAAAACAAAATTTGAATCATTATTGATTTTTAAAAGGTTCACTAGGTATGAATTTAACAGGTAAGGTAGGATAGCATACCACATCCACGAACTTTTCCACGAAGGAACGAACGTATATGCTGTTAGTGTAGATTGCGCTGTTTGGATTAGCAAAATCTTCACATTCACCCCTCATACAACAACAAGTGGCACCCATTGTCACTACTCACAATTCACTTTAATCCCTGGAACCACTTCCTTTCTTAACATCTACAGAAATATCTGCCTATTTTAATCCTCAGAACGGACTTTCCCCTCACAATGTCTTCAGAAAACCTGTTTGTGATCACTACAATACTAAAAGGTCAAATCTCACGACCGAAATCAAACGTTGATACAACGAGGAGGACCCCAAGCTCGCGGAATTCGAGCGAACCAGAACCCTCCCCTCACAAGAAACAAGACCCAACCAAATGCCTTTTCTTATAGTGGAAGACCTTAAACAACAGAAACAATATGTATACCTGCCATATAAAAATTAATCAGTATGATCACATAATATAAATTTAAAAGGCCATCAACACAAAATTACTTAGCTACAGGAATTCAACGTGAGAAAATTAGGATATTTCAGGTGCAATCATTCTACTTTCTTCAAAATCAAGCAACCGATGATCACCTATTATTTCAAATAGCATCAAAAATATATTCAATTAATTCATCAGAAAAACAAAGGCCATTACAGATTACCCGAGTGTTTGCAGCAAAAAATATTTGGCGAAAACAGAAGAATTGATTGATATTGAAAGGAAAACAAAGTAAAGTATATACGTACCTATCCGACGAAGATAGATGATTCTGGAGGGAGAGGAGGTGTGAGAAATCCCCGGGGTCAAAGGTGTCGGAGATGGTATATATTTCTTCTCCGAATTTTTTATTTTAATTTATGCGCGTATATAATATAAGATCAAAGGATGAGATTATTGGATTTTGACGTTGGGTTTGTTGAGGAAAAAGTGGGCGATGGAGTTGATGCTCCACGCTTCTCGATGCCGTGGTGGGCGAGCCAGAATATTCATTTGCAAATCATTACTCAATTTGTCGGCATCCAATGCCCTCCTCTCCGTGTGAATGTGATCCACCAAATTAAAAAATATAGTCCGTTGCTTTATGCACTTTTATTAAGAATTTGATATAATACGTAAAAAGTAAGAATATTGTGTCACATCAACTACAATTATTAATAAAGAATAAGTCATATGAAGTAGAGTAAGAGCAACATTAAAAATAAAAAACAGATAAAAACGTATTATATACGTTAACACATTAATTATTTAAAAAAAAAAAAGTAATGTGTGAAGCTATGCCAACTTGAAGCGCTTCAACCAATCGACACCGTCTACAAAACATTCCATCGGACACCATACAAAATCAGATGCACTGAGAAAATTAGATCCTCCATAACGTGGATAGCCCAATAGCTGTCAAATGCCACAAACTATTCGGCTGCTACTTAATCTGGTTTCTAGCATCACTGGAGAAGACTAAATTTTTATTTAAATAGAATATGATACTCTACATGATGATTGTATTCCTGAGTTTTGGATCTACATCTCATGATGGTCTCTAAAGTCATAGTTGCACTAATAGAGTCTATTCACTTAGAGTATGTATAGAGTGAATTTGGTTTATATATGAATCACTGAAGGGTATTAGTTGTTTTCACTGAAGAGTATTAGTTGATTTTGTTGAAGAGTATTACAGGTTTACACTGAAGAGTCTTAGTTCATTTTCACTGAACAACTAAGACTCTTTAGTGTAAATCAGTAATACTCTTCAGTAAATACAATTAATACTCTTCAATGAAAACAACTAATTCCCTTCAGTAATTTATGTATAAACCAGTTTCACTCTATACTTTGTCATTCACTTATGCATTCCATTTTTTTTTTTTAAGTTTTGAAGGTTCTAATATATGCAGAATATTGGTTGCATAATTCTTAAATACTGTTATCCACCACATCGGAAACTTAAATATTTCTATTCTGATTAAAAGACAAAAAAGCACTATCGATATATCAAGAAATTTGACATGCAACGACACCAACAAAATGTGGAAATTACATCATCATATTTTCGATGTGATTTGAAAAATGATCGCGAAATTAAGGCAACCAGAGTACAACATATGATAAAACATCCAAAACAAAGTCAATTAAAGCTTCAATTAAATCAAAACTGGATGAAATCCGAGAAATATAGAAACACAAAATAAAATTTTAGAATATTCCCAGCTATAACCAAACAAAATTCGACGAAATTAACCACATAATATAGGGATTGATATCCGCCAAATATGAACACTCTTTAATAAAAAACTGAAAGCAAAAACGATTGAAAAGAAAATAAAGATACCAGGTTGTGCAAAGCTGATGAAGGACGGAGCGGAATGACCGTTGCGATCTTTTATTTTTCGAAGATGAAATGTATTATATTGAGTATATGAAAGGTAAATAATGAATTTAATTATTTAAGGTAAATTGTGAATTTAATTGAGTATATGAAAGGTTACATAATAATTATGCAGTAAGTCAATAATTAAATGGATTAAAACGTAAATAATAAAATAGATAAAGGGCAAAAGTATCCAAAAATATTTGTCATGGACAAGCCACTTTTTGATATATAGTATAAATATAAATATAAATATAGATATCTAATCTGGAAAAAAAATTAAGAAAAATAATTATTTTATTAAACTATAGCCAATTTCTATTTTTTTTGGGTCGTTGGTACGTTTCGTCCTCAGCCCAAACTCTGATTCCATGCCCAGTCTATGGAGTGTATGGACCATTTCAGAGTTTACCTACCGGGCCCGATTTTAATATTCATAATTACTTACTATTCATAAATCAGAGTTTTGTACTTATCTTAGGCTTAATTGTTCGCAAGTTGACCAATTTTTTAGGAATTTTATCAATTTAGGGCCTGAAAGATAGTAAGATTATCAATTTAAGGTCTGGAAGATTTTTCCTATCGATTCAAGGCCTGAAAGATTAAAATCTATCGATTCAGGACCTGAAAGATAAAACTATTAATTTAGGGCTTACTCATTTTAAAACTGTGTTTGGTCTTTTATAATTGTTTGTTATCCGATAATATTTTTATAATTCATTTGCCCAAAAATATAAAAGATATATTAATTTTATGTGATTTTAAAAATATAAAACAAAAGAATTAATGAAAAAATAATAATGTATATAAATAAAATAAGAATATAAATTATAATATATCAAACATAGTCTTAATATTCCTAAGTCTTAAATTGATAGGTTCTATATTTCACGTCTTGGATTAATAGTTTTCTATCTTTTAGGTCTTGAATCGATAGGAAAAATCTTTAAGGCCTTAAATTGATAGTTTTATCATCTTTCAGGCCTTGGATTGACATTATTACATTTTTTAATTAATCGCAATTTGAATTAAATATTTCGATGACAATAAAATTAGGAATAATGTCAATCCAAGACCTAAAAGACAGTAAAACTATCAATTTAAGGTCTAAAAGATTTTTCTTATCGATTTAGGGTCTGAAAGATAGAAAACTATTAATTTAGGACCTGAAAGATAGAGCCTATCAATTTAAAATTAAAAAATATTAAGACTATGTTGACATATTATAATTTATATTCTTATTTTATTATATATATTATTATTTTTTCATTAATTATTTTTTTCAATCACATAAAATTTAATATATCTCTATTTTTTTAAATATGTTTCATAAAAATATTATCGGATAATAAAAAGTTATTAAAGACCAAACACGATCTTAAAATGAGTAAGTCCTATATTTATAGTTTTATCTTTCAGATCCTGAATCGATAGTTTTCAATCTTTTAAGCCCTAAATCGAGGAAAAATCTTTTAAGCCTTAAATTGATAATTTTACTATTTTTTAGGTCCTGAATTGATAAAACTCTAAAAGTAAACATTTCAATTGCAATTCGGACCCCAAACAATTTGACTCATGTTTGATGTCAAAACGACGTTGTTTTGATTTGGTGACTGCATACGTTAACTTTTGAGTTATGCTTGTTTTTATTGTTATTTTTTCTTCGCTTAAATTTAGGGGGAGCTTAGTTAGCAATTCTTCAATGGTAATGGGAATGAAAATTTATTTTCATCTACGTCCTCATAAGAATAATGATATGTTAGGGGAAGAAGTGTTCCAATTATTAGAGAATTAGATAAACTCATAGAATCAGGTTGTTAACTATTCAGTTAGAGGGTTAGTTTGTTAACTATTCAGTTAGAGGGTTAGCTATTGTATAAATACCACAGTGTAACCTCTTGGAAATTCAGCTATGAAAATACACATTTTAATATGGTATCTTGAGTCTTTTTTCTAATTTTCTCCTGATTCTGTGATTCGATCCTTCTTCTGCAAATTATGCAGATCTTCAGCCACTCATAGCTCATATTCATGTAACTCCTTTTGTATCTTCAACAGTTCGTCTATTTTCTCTCCCTTTGAATCTTCAAAATGCCAAATCCTCACAAACTCCCTACCTTCATTACTCTCCACACTCGTCTTGATCGAAGTAATTATACATTTTGGCGTTTGATTAAGCGAAAAATTGTTAGATTTTATAGCTCGTTTTGCCCGTGTTTTGATTGATTTCGATGAATATTTAGAGTCAATTGAGTACTATTTTCATGAACTAATGAATTTACCTCTTTGATGCTCATAGATGGATAAGGGCGAAAAATGGAATTCATAGGACTTTGAATCGACTCAAACGGATGCCCGGATGAGAAGATATGGAAGAAATACGAAAAATATTAGTTCGAGGGAGCAAAAGTATTACTGGAGTGCTCAAGCAAGAAGAACTCGAGCACTCACTGCTCGGGTGCTCGAGTGAAGCTGGGTCGTGCACTCAGTGCTCGAGTACTCTGCTCGAGCTGGGTCAAGTCGAGCACTATGTGCTCGAGCTCGTATGGTCGTGCACTTTTTTAGTTCTGGAAGTTTGGTGTGCTCAAGTTGCACTTACTCGAGCACTTAGTGCTCGAGCTCTACTCAAGCTAACGCGATATTGGCCCATTAATTCCCGATTCGATCCGTTGCCTATCTATACCCCTTCCGAACACGTTTTTGGACACCACTTCATGTATAGAGATAGATTTTAGAGAGAGAAGAGCACCAAGAGTTCGAGGAAAGCATATTTTACTTTTGATCGAGGTTTTACATTACGAATTCATAGTTTAGATTTGGATTTGGTTATTTTCATCTTTTGTTTTTCGATATTTGACACTTGAGATTTCTGAATTTCTTCTTAATTAGATTTTTGTTCTTAGATTTAATTTATTTCTTCAATACCCTAGTTTATGTTTTATAATCTTTTTAATTCAAATCGTCATGTTTATGTTCGTTGTTTGTTTAATTGATTTCGTTATAGTTAAGACCATGCTAGGCTAAAACCCTTGAATGCTTGGGGTAGGATGAACTCGTAGAAGTAGGATGTTGGTACATAATTAGGGTGACTCATGATGTTTAGTCTTAATTCTCTTAATTAATGAATGCTTAAAATAAATCTCAAATTTATCTTTGAATTTAGTACGAACATTGTTAGAGAGAGGACAATCTTATCACTCTTTAATAACTAATAGGCTTAACGAGAGGGTTTAGAAGGGGTTTATTCATCAACCTGTTTATCTAGGGAGGACGACCGCATCACCTTAGTTAAATTAGGGTCTCATTAATTAAGCACAATCCTTTAACTTAATTATTGGCTTAGTGAAGTCGATTGATAGGACAAAGTATCAGGGTTTAATTCTTGAGCTTTTAGTCTTTCAATCTTATACTTAGGATTATTTCTTGCACATCACGGTTATTTTGATTATGTACCGGCTCCGTTAGTATACGTAGGAATTCCTATCCTGAGCATCACCTTCTTATGTTTGACATCAAACCTTAGATCATTAATTTCATTCTTTATTTTGCTTTCATAGAGTAGTATAGTTTAGATTTAATAATTCTAAAAAAAGCCAAAAATATCCACTCATATTAACTACGACGCGTAGATCTTCAGGGATCTATTTGCATACATTCCTTCCCTTGGGTACGATATACTTGGTCCCTATACTTGCTGATACTACAGTGAACCCGTACGCTTGCGGGGGTAACTTCTAGTAAAAGCTAGTAAAATTCGGTTCAAGTCAGTGGCGCCGTTGCCGGGGATGGAAATGCATGTCCATTGAGTAGGACTTGGAGATAGCTTAGTAGTTAGTAGTGAGTGCTTTATATTTCTGTTTAATTCTTACTTGTTTGGCAGTTGCATTTTGGTTCTTCTGTTAGTGTTTCAGGTTTATGAAAACGCGCTCGCAATGAGATACGAGCGAGGAGAGAATACAGCTAGAACCTGAGACAATAGCAAGAAGAAACCGAGTCTTCTTAAGAAGGATGAATAATGCCGGTGGAGACAAAGACAACATGAATCTGGATGGAACTGGGGATTTAGACAAAGCTGCTGCAGAGTACGATGCTATAGTGGAACGGGTGGATGGAGTTGATGGAAACAACAGTAACCAACAGATACCAATAGGGGGAACTCAGAACCAACGCCCGAACCCGCAAAAGCAAAACAACTCTGCACAAACTCAAACCCAAAACCAAAGCCAGAGCAACAACCCTGTCTACCCACAAAACAACCCACCTTATCCTTACCTATACCCACCATATTCTTATCCTCCACCTCCTACTTATAACCAACCACCAGTTCCGCAAGTACCTATGTCACCCGTCTATCATCAGCACGTTCCTCAGAACGTTGATCATGATGTAGCAATCCGAGGAAGGTTTGCGGCACAGCCGCAACGGTATTACGATGGAGTGACATTGCCTCCGGTAGAGGCAAACAACTTCTCTATCTCCCAAGGAATCCTGAAGTTACTTACTGAGAATCAATTCAAGGGGGAGGTCGGGAAGGAGAATCCTCATACACATTTGAGAAGTTTTCTGATGATTGCCTCAACTTTCAATTATAACGGCATGTCTGAAGATGCCAAGAGGCTCAGGTTGTTCCCGTTCTCTTTAACTGGAATAGCAAAGTAGTGGTATGATAACACGCTCCTACGGGGGGGTGTAACCACATGGGCCGAGCTCGAGCGTCTGTTCCTCGAGCGATTCTACCATCCGTCTAGAACGATCAGAGCAAGGATAAAGATCTCGTCTTTCCAGCAGAAGCCAGGAGAGGACTTACGTTAGGCTTTGGAGAGATACTCTAACATGCTCATTGAGTGCCCGCAGCACAGGTACAACGAAGGGGACATCATGGCTTTCTTCTACTATAGAGCCAGCAAGGCAGGTCAAGCCCACCTTGACGCATGTGCTAGTGGAGCATTCTTGAATTATGGTACAACTAGGTGTAGAGAGATCGTTGATAACATTGTCAAGAATGCCGGGCAATGGAACGAGGACCCAAAATTTCAGAGAGCATATCAGTTGGAGGAGAATGAGGGAACGAGAAAGCTGTTGATGGCGATGATGGAAAAGATAAACAACCTCGAGATTGGGCAAAATCTGGTTGGAGGGAATACGATAGTGAGTGAGAAAGTGGATCAACCCACAGGTCAGCAAGAGGAGGCCAACTACATGGGAAGGCCTAATTATAACCAAGGAGGGTGTCCACAAGGTGGCAATCAATTTGGAAGACCTCCCTATGGCCAACCATTTGTACCACCTGGTCCACAACCTCCTTAGAATCAATGGAGGAATAACCAAGGATATCAAGGGGGTCATCTATCAAACCAAACCCAATGGGGGAAGATCGAAAATTTCTCATATGCCAATCCGAAGGCCGGAATCACAGTACCTCCAGGTGTTTATCCAGGTTCAAAACCCCCAGGTGGTGAAGGCGGTTCCTCGACTGAGGAGATGTTGAGAGCTATACTTCAAAAGGTGGAGGAAGGAATCAAGAGATTATCCTCATTGGAGTATGATGTAAAAGAATTGCATAAGAAAGGTGATCAGCGTGATCAAGAACTCCAAAGAAGGGGCATTGATCTAAATAGAGCTCAACAAGAGAACAATCGTAGGTTCACTTCTATCGAGTTCCAAATTAGTCAAATTGCAAAGTCTCAGACGAGAGAGCCGGGCAAATATCCCTCAATGCCCGAGGCAAACCCAAAGGAGCAATGCAAAGCTATTGAGTTGAGAAGTGGGACCAAATATGATGGTACTCAGATGCCTGCTGACTCAGAGACGCCCCAAGGAGAGGTTGAGATAGAAGGAAAAGAGTCTGAGGAAGTTAGAGATGAGATTGAGGAGATAAGAGTTGAGAAAAGGGTTGAGGGTGAAGGCACTCAAAAGAGCAAAGAGCTTGAAGAGGAAGATATTGAGGAGATTGAGAGAGTTCTAAAGTGGAAGAAGGCAAAGGAAGCAAGGAAGAATGTGAAAGAGACTGAGAGAGATGAATGAGGGGTACCCAAATCGGTGATACATGTCCCATATCCACAACGGTTTATGAAAAAGAAACTAGATGAGAAGTTTGCTAAATTCCTTTATGTATTTAAAAAGCTACATATTAACATTCCTTTTTATGATGCTTTGGAACAGATGCCTAACTACGCCAAGTTCCTGAAGGACTTGATAGCTAAGAGACGTAGAGTGGATGGACCCGAGCTAGTGCACTTGAACCACGAGGTGAGTGCTATGGTGCACAAAGCGCTTCCTCCCAAGTTGAAGGATCCCGGTAGCTTTACCATCTTATATGATATCGGGAACGAGATCAAGAAAGGAGCTTTGTGTGATCTAGAGGTGAGCATTAATTTGATGTCTCTGTCGTTGTTCAAGAAGTTGGATGGGGGTGAACTTCAACCCACGATGATGACTCTCCAGCTTGCTGATAGGTCTATCACTAGACCTCAAGGAGTGGTGGAGGATGTTCTAGTAACGGTGGAGAACCACATTTTTCCTGCCGACTTCGTAGTACTCGATATGGAGGAGGATGAGCATGTGCCGCTGATTTTAGGGAGACCGTTTCTAGCCACAGCCGGGATGGTACTTAATATGGCAAATGGGAAGATTAAGGTCAAAGTTGATGATCAAGAAGTGAAGATAGCTATCTATGAAGCTATGAAATACCCCATGGGAGATGAAAGTTGTCACTTCATTGACATCATGGACACTTGTGTTGAAAACACACTTTTAGACCCTTGCTCTTTCTATGTTCATCAATTTGATTATCCTATCCTTGATGATCTATCTTATGAATATTATGATCTTGATTATTTTGAAAGCTTGAAAGAGAATGAGGATGTCAAGTTCTTGGAGATGAAGAAAGTAGAGGATGAGGACGACTTGGAAGCAGAGGAGGCCACTTTCGAGAAGATGTTTGATAAGGCGCCACCATTGGAGGCGAAGAAGGAGCTGAAACTACTCCCGGATCACCTCAAGCACGCTTATGTAGATGAGACCGAGAAATACCCGGTAATTGTATCTGCCATTTTATCTGATGATCAGCTAGAGAGACTTTTGGTAGTGCTTCGTAAGCACAAATCTGCTATAGGATGGTCGATTGCGGATATTAAGGGAATTAGTCCTTCCATTTGCATGCATAGGATTAGATTGGAAGAGGGTAGAAAAGTTGTAGCGCAAAATCAACGTAGAGTTAATCTGGTAATTCAAGAGGTGATACATAAGGAGGTTTTTAAGTTGTTAGATAGCAACATGATCTTTGCTATTTTTGATAGTCCATGGGTAAGTCCGTTACACGTAGTTGCTAAGAAGGGGGGTACCACGTTGATAAAGACTGAGTCTAATGAATTGGTAGCCACTAGATTAGTGACGGGATGGCGTGTGTGTGTAGATTATAGGGAGTTGAACAAGGCAACGTGTAAGGATCACTTTCCTCTATCGTTCCTTGATCAGATGATTAAAAGATTAGGTGGTTTCGAGTATTATTATTTCGTAGATGGGTATTTGGGGTACAATCAGATCATGATAGCCCCCGAGGATCAAGAGAAAACCACATTCACCTGCTACTATGGGACTTTTGCGTTTAGGAGGATGTCGCTTGGGTTGTGTAATGCACCCGTCACCTTTCAAAGGTGTATGATGACTATCTTCCATGGGTTGATAGAAAAGATTATGGAGGTTTTCATGGACGACTTCTCCGTCTACGGGGAGTCATTTGATAAATGTCTAATCAATCTTGATATTGTGTTGAGCAGGTGTGAAGAGACGGACTTGGTGCTAAATTGGGAGAAGTGTCACTTCATGGTGAGAGAGAGTATTGTTCTTGGACATCATGTGTCCTCGAAAGGTATCCAGGTTGATATAGCAAAGGTGATTGCTATTGAGAAGCTTCCACCACCTTCGACCGAGAAGGGTCGGTCATTTTTAGGTCATTCGGGATTCTATAGACGTTTCATAAAAGACTTTTCACAAATTACTAAAACCCTTTCGCGGCTTCTTGAAAAAGAAGTTGCCTTTGAGTTTACTAATGAGTGTTTAGTGGCTTTTAACAGGTTGAAAGAAGCGTTGGTGAATGCCCCGATAGTTGTGACCCCGGAATGGTCTAACCCGTTTGTGCTTATGTGTGATGCGAGCGACTTTGCGATGGGGGTTGCTTTGGGGCATATTCGAGAGAAGCATTTTCACGCTATTTACTATGCCTCGAAGATGCTGAATTCTGCTCAAGTGAACTACACTACGACCGAAAAGGAGCTGTTAGCGGTCGTGTATGCCTTTGATAAATTTCGGCCCTACCTAGTAGGGACGAAAACAGTAGTATATACGGACCACGCAGCGATTCGGTATCTTATGAGCAAGAAGGATGCAAAGCCCCGTCTCATTCGTTGGATCATATTACTCCAGGAATTCGATGTTGAGATTCGAGATAAAAAGGGATGTGAGAACGTGATAGCCGATCACCTTTTGAGGTTGGAGCTTACCAAGGAGAACACGGTGGAAGATCGAGAGGTGAACGATGAATTTCTGGATGAGAAGCTGTTTGGTTTAGGAGATATTCCGGTATATCAAGTTGAAGGGAAAGCGTCGTGGTTTGCTGATTATGCTAATTATTTAGCAAATGGAGAGTTACCGGCGGAGATGGATTCGTTGCACCGGAAGGCGTTTCTGAAGAAAGTTCAGGAATTTATTTGGGACGATCCATACTTGTTCAAAAGATGGATTGATCATGTGTTGAGAAGGTGTGTGCCCGAGGAGGAGTGGAGTGATATCATCAGGCAATTGTCACGCCTTGCCATGTGGAGGATATTTGGGTGGAGAGAAGACCGGAAGGAAGGTGCTTCAATCTGGTTTTTATTGGCCGACTCTCTTGAAAGATTGCATGGAATGGGTAAAAAGGTGTGATAAGTGCCAACGATTTGGCTCTATTACTAAGAGGGACGAGATGCAGCTGCACGTATTCATGGAAGTCGAGGTATTTGACGTATGGGGGATTGATTTCATGGGTCCATTTCCTCCTAGCAATGGATTCTTGTATATTCTCGTGTGCGTCGATTACGTCTCGAAGTGGATTGAAGATATCCCTACAAGAGTGAATGATTCCCGAGTGGTGATTGAGTTCTTGAGGAAGAATGTTTTTGCTAGATTTGGACTCCCAAGAGCTTTGATTAGTGATGGGGGTAGTCACTTTGTGAACAAGTGGATGGAGAAGTTGCTGTCAAAGTATGAGGTAAGTCATCGAGTCTCTACTGCTTATCACCCTCAATCTAATGGTCTTGCAGAGGTGTCGAATCGTCAAATCAAGGAGATCCTTGAGAAGATGGTGAGCATTAGTAGGAAGGATTGGACATTGAAGCTTGATGATGTGTTGTGGGCGTATAGGACAGCTTTCAAGACCCCTCTTGGTATGTCTCCTTACCAATTAGTTTTTGGGAAGGCATGTCACCTGCCCGTGGAGTTGGAGCATAAGGCGTATTGGGCAATAAAAAAGCTAAATTTTGATAGTGCCTTGGTGGGTGAGAAGAGTCTACTTCAATTGCATGAGTTGGAGGAGTTTCGAGATAGTGCCTATGAGAGTGCCCGAATTTTCAAGGAGAAGACTAAGAGATGGCATGATGCTCGATTGAGGAAAAATGAGTTCCAAGTTGGAGATCAAGTCCTCGTATTCAATTCGAGGATGAAGTTGTTTGGTGGAAAGCTCAAGTCCAAGTGAAACGGGCCGTATGTGGTGAGGAAAGTTCATAAGAGTGGATTCCTTGAAGTCGAGAAGGAGGATGGACATGTATTCATGGTGAACGGGTATCGAGTAAAGAAATTCTACAACTTCTCTTATGAGAATAAGGGAGGTATTTTAGAGTCTCAAGTCCCGTGAGCTCCTTCGAGCTCGGTCCGGCATTAAGACCTTAAAACTAGCGCTAAATGGGAGGCAACCCATTTTTACTTGTTTTTATGTGTTTTGTTCGTGTTTGTCGTTGTGTGGATCGTATTTATTAACCTCGCTTGTTTGAGACTTTTGGTGTAGGCTTGGCTCGTGGTGCTTGATTTATGTATTTGAGCCGAAGGAAAAGCAATTCATGAAGATGGAGACGTATGGAGTAGTAAAGCATTCGATTGTGGTGTATGAGGTAACCCGAACCCCAAACATAGACCTCTTTGCAAAGTCGAAGTTTGGGGGGGGTGGTGTTTTTATTTGTTCATTGATTTGCATTGATAGTGATTTAAGTTCATGAGAATTTAGTGTACGTACTCGTTCGTACTCATTCTTTTCAAACTTTATTATTGCATAGCAAGAATAAAGTTTAGGGGGTGTGCATTCATACTTCAAGTTGTACACGAAATTCGAATGAAAAATTGGTCAAAAATTTTCAAAAATATTGATGCATGAAGTGAGTGCAAAGTGATGAGAATGTGATTTAATTGGGTGATGATTTGGTTCGTTGAAAAGCACGTTGGAAGAGTTTTCCAGGTTAGTACTCGTGTTGGTCGTAAATTCTTATAAATCGGGTCGAAAAGGTTGAATTTCAAGCTTTGGAAGTGAAAATACTCGAGCAGCCTTGCTCGAGCACTCAATGCTCGAGTACTGTGCTCGAGCTGGCTCAAGTCGAGCACTAAGTGCTCGAGCTCGAGTGGTCGTGCACTTTTCACGTTCTGGAAGTTTGATGCGCTCGAGTGGATTCTGCTCGAGCACTACTCGAGTAAGCGCAAATCCGGGTTTTCATGCCCAAGTTCAATTTTTCCACCCTTTATATTCATTCCACACACTTTTCACACACAATACACACACTAGAGGGGCGATTTGGCTGCGAATTTCACCCTTTTGCACCAAGTTCTCCACTTATCACTTGATTTCTTCCATGAATTCCTTCGATTCTTCATAAAAAGGTATGTATTCTCTCATTCTCTTCATTCTATTATTAGTTTAAGCTTGGATTTGGCATGGATTGAGTATGATAAAGTTAGGGTTCATGTGTTCTTGAGAAGAATTGGGGATTTTCACATTACTTGTCGATTTTTGTTTCTTTGATGATAAATGATGCCTCTATGTTATGGGTTTATGAATTCAAGCTTCAATTTTGAAATTGCATGAGTGTATTTTGTGTATTTCTAGAGAGAGAAAGTAGGAATTGACATGGGTATTATGAAATTTGGAATATTGGGATTGAATTGAGAAGTGAGAATGATGAATTGAGTCTTGAGCATGTAAATTGCATGTATATGTGATGTTACTTCATGATAGACTTGTTGTTTTGGAGTTCTTGTGAATTTTGAAAGAGTATGAGAATTGTGAATTGATTTGAGATGATGATATCACCCGTGTGTGAAACCTTGTACACCATTGAATAAATTTGAGTTTGAAAAGCTATTTGACTTGATTGTTATTTTCTTGAATATTCATGAGTTGTGTTGGGTGAATTGTTTTGATGCATTAGGTTATGGCTCCTCCAAAGAAGTTCGAGGATAGGTTTGTTGAGGGTGATGAGTTGCTAGCTTTGACTGCTGAGTTGACGAGGAAGGGATTGATGCCCTCTCGTTGGGATAATTTGACGTATGGGGAGAGATGGTACGCTCACGCCTATCGTTGGAATTTGGTTGCTGGAAAAGTGGAGAAGACTCGGCAACCTTATGTTGAGTTCATGAGGAATTTGGAAATCGAAGAAGAGGTTAAGAGGGTATTCGAGAGGAACAATATGAAAGAATTCTACGAGATCTTGGTCTCCATGAAGACTCACGCAGACTTGGTGGAGCAATTCTTAGCCTCTGTGAAGATGCAAGAGGATAGCACCTTCAGGTTCATGACCAGGAACGAGTGGCATGCCTATGAGATAGGGACGGTGAATATGGCCCTGCACTTACCACAACCTAGTGACAGGACCCGCAGATCGAGTATGTTCAAAGCTGATGAATTTTGGCAGCTTATCACTGGAGGGTTCGCTGGAAAGTACTCTTCAAGGACTGCCCGAGCTTCGTCCATCTGGAATCCTGTTATTCGGTACATTGAGAGAATCCTGGGGAACACAATCTATGCTCGGTCTGAAATGGGCACGGTGACTTCGAGAGAATTATATGGATTGTGGTGCTTGCTTCGAAGGGAGCACGACTTTGGTAAAGACTTCCTCGAGTTGCAGATTGAGGCTCCATATAAGTGTGGGATGAAGACTTCGAGAATAAGAGGCGGGGACCTCGTTTGTGCTTTCTTGGAGAGCATGGAGATCAGACCGATTGCCAGCCCTTGTGAGGGAAGAGATCTCAATTTTGAGCATATGTATCACACTTGGATATGTGAGCATTGGATCGATAGATACTGTATGAGGCTTCGAGATGATGAGCTATTCCCAATGCCTAATGAGAAGTTGGTGACCTTGAAGGGTTTGAAGAAGGAGAATGTAAGGATGGATGGGCCTCACTACGTGAAGGTGATGGAGAGATTCAAGGCGAGATTGGAGAGTAGTGGTTTATGGGATCAAAGGCCAAAGAAGAGGCATAGGAGTGCAGCAGGATCGAGTGGAGCCGGATCCAGCGGAGTTCAGGACCTTGATGAAGAAGAGGAAGACGAGTACGAGCAAGGAGGGAACACTGATGATGAAGAGGAAGCTGAAGATGGTGGAGGAGGTCAAGGACCTCAAGAGATGGAGGTTGAGGCACCTGAAGTGTCTACTCCCGAGCCGTGGTACTGACTTGAACCGAAAATACTAACTTTCTACTAGTAGTTTCCCCACAAGAGTATGGGTTCACTGTAGTAAAAGTAAGTATAGAGACCAAGTATTATCGAACCCAAGGGATGTGAATAGAGCCCTGGAGATCTACGTGTCGTAGTTAATATGAGTGTATGCTTTTGGCTTTTTTCAGAAATTAATTCTAAACTAAAATTATACTAATTATACTAAAGAATGAATTAAACTAATAAACTAAGGGTTGTATGCAAATATGAGATGGTGATGCTCAGGATAGGAGTCCCTGCGTATACTAACGGAGTTGGTACATAATCAAAATAACCGTGACGTGCAAGTGATAATTCTAAGTAAAAGATCGAAAGACTAAAAGCTCAAGAATTTATCCTTAATACTTCGTCCTATCAATCAACTTCACTAATTCACTACACAAGTTAATGAATTGTGCTTAATTAACAAGACCCTAATTTAACTATGGTGATGCGGTCGTCCTCCCTAGATAAACCGGTAGATGAATAAATCCCTTCTAAATCCTCTAGTTAAGCATATTCGTTATTAAAGAGTGATAAGATCGTCCTCTCTCTAACAATTTTTGTACTTAACTCAAAGATTAATCTAGAATTTATTTTAAACGTTCGTTAATTAAGAGAATCAAAACTAAACATCACAAGTAATCCAAATTACGTACCAACGTCCTACTTCTACGAGTTCATCCTAGCCCAAGCATACAAGGGCTCTAGCCTAACATGGTAATTGAAAGAACAAAAGCAATAACAATAATAAAAAACATAAACATGCTTGAATCAATAATTAAATCAAAGAACATAAACAAAAAATAAATTAAAGTCTAAAAAATAATCTTTTATAATCTGAAAAACTAGGGTTTTTAATCTCCAAGAACAAAGAAAGAAAGAATTAATCTAAGAAGTCGAAAGAAATAATTAAACTATGAATTCGTAAGCTAAAACCTCGATTACAACTTGTAAAACTCTTCCAATCTCCTTCCCAAGCTTTCTCCTTCGAAAAACGAGTGTAAATATGTGTAGATATGTCTTGTTATGTGTTGATATGCTTGAAATGGGTATATATAGGCTTTGGGATGAATTTGGACGATTTTGGGCTAAAAACACGCAAAAACGCTCGAGCTATGGTGCAGGTTGAGCGCTAGCGCTCGAGCTATGGTGGCATTCGAGCTATGGTGCTCGAGCAGTTTTCGGCTGCTGTACACTTGTTCTTAAATCTTCATATCTCCTCAACCGGGAGTCCGTTTTGGCCGATTCAAAGTCCTACGAACTCCTATTTTAACCATCTATCCATCTATGAAAACCAAAGAGATAAATTCATCATTTTATAGAAATGATACTCAATTGACTTCAAACACTCATAAAGAGTATAATCTTCATATCTCCCATGTTTTGAGTGTTTTTTATGAGTGTTTCGAGTTAATTGAGTATCATTTCTATAAATTTATCTCTTTGGTTTTCATTGATGGATATAGGGTGAAAATAGGAGTTCGTAGGACTTTGAATTGGCCAAAATGGACTCCCGGTTGAGGAGATATGAAGATTTTACGAACATGTGTACTGCTGCCGAAAAGTGCTCGAGTGGTCGTGCACTCAGTGCACGAGCTTCTCTGGTCGTGCACTTTTTGAGTTCTGGAAGTTTGGAGTGCTCGAGCTGCACTTGCTCGTGCACTTAGTGCTCGAGCTGCACTTGCTCGTGCACTTAGTGCTCGAGCTGTACTCGAGTAGACGCGTATTTTTCGCCCAAAAACGCCCAAATTCGATCCCAACGGGGACCAACACATATTTTTACATACTTTGAGCGAGGAGAAATCTTGGGAAGGAGTTTTGAAGAATTTTATACGTTGTAATCGAGGTTTTAATTTACGAATTCTTAGTTTTAATATTTCTTTTGAATGTATTAGATTAATTCTTTCTTTCTTTACTCTTTGAGTCGATAAACCCTAGTTTTTTTTTTCAGATTTATATAGATTTCTTTGGAGACTTGAATTTGTTCTTTCGTTTATATTCTTGATTTTATTAGTTAATTCAATTATGCATATGTTTATTGTTCTTGTTATTACTTTTATTATTCAAACCACCATCAGGGGCGTATTTACCTTAGGGCAGCCCAGTGCAAATCCAAAATAGTTACCTATGTACATATATGCCTTAAGGTAATTTGGTAAACAAAGCCCACTCCAAAATAAAGTTATGAAAGCCCATTGGAATAAAACTCATGGCACACAATGAGCAAAGAAATCAAGACATGTATCCACTCTTCTTCATCGATTCGAATTATGATTGGTGCTGCTCATTGCTGCGTCTTGACTCCACTCTCAATATTTTTTCCTTTTTCAAAATATAAAGTACTCCCATCTAATTATAGATTAATGCACCTATATTTAAAAAAAAAAAAATACTCTTAATGAATATTTTTTCTTTTTCAATAGAGTACCACATTTATCTTAATATTTTAATAATTTTAAAGGTAGTTTAGAAAAAAAAATCAATAATTTAGATTGAAAAGTATGAGACGTCATTTAATTTGCAAATTAAATGAATACTCAAAATATTATTTATAATAGAGATGAGGGAGTATAAAATATTGAAAGGTGAGAACACATTATTCATCAACAATAAGGAGCAACTTTCTTTTTTAACTGTGAAATCTCTTAAAATTTCGCATTACTTTATTCAAGGTTATGAATTTCTTAGAATTACTTAATTTTTTTTGCTTATTTATTATTTTTATTGATATGTTACTCGTTGAAGATAGTATTAGTATTTGTACCTTGTTTATTCAAATTAAAAAAATAATCTTTTTAATTAAATTAGTAAATTAGTAATTCAAATATACTAAGTAGGTCATAAAATTTGAAGTTATTAGGCTAGGGAGATTTGTTAAATATATAGATATAGACTCAATTATAGATATATTTTACTCCCTATATCCTACAAAGATAATCATATTTAGAATTTTACATAATTCAATAAAAAAATATTTATTAGTGTTTTGACTTTGAAATTTTGGATTTTACTTGTAAATTCTTGATTGAATACAGAAACGATAATGATAAAATAAATAGGGGTATTTTGAATATTTTACGCATTTTAAATATAAAAATGACTATAATTTGGTACAATCCCACTAAGAAACATGGACTATCTTCTTGAAATAGGGGAATATGTTTTGAAGTCTCGTAAGGTACAATTTTAGAGTTTATTTTTCAACCCACCCCAATATCAAATTCTGGATTCGCCCCTGACCACCATGTTAGGCTAGACCCCTTGCATGCTTAGGATATGATGAACTCGTAGAAGTAGGACGTTGATACGTAATTAGGATAATTCGTGATGTATAGTTTTAGTTCTCTTAATTAATTGAATATTTCTAATAAATCCTAGAATAATCTTGGAATTGAGTACGAAAATTGTTAGAGAGAAGACGACCGTATCACTCTTTAATAACTAATAGGCTTAAGGAAAGGGTCTTAGAAGGGGTTTATCATCTACCGGTTTATCTAGGGAGGACGACCGCATCACCTTAGTAAATTAGGGTCTCATTAATTAAGCACAATCCATATAACTTGTTTAGTGGATTAGTGAAGTCGTTTGATAGGACGAAGTATTAGGATTAATTCTTGAGCTTTAGTCTTGCAATCTAATACGCTTAGGATTATTACTTGCACATCATGATTATTTTAGTTCCCGTACCAACTCCGTTAGTATACGTAGGAATTTCTATCCCGAGCATCATTATCTCATATTTGCAAACAACCCTTAGTTAATTAGTTTCATTCGTTCTTTAGCATAATTAGTATAATTTAGTTTAGAATTAATTTCTTAAAAAGCAAAAAATATACACTCATATTAACTCGACGCGCACAACTCCAGGGATCTATTCGCATATACACTTTCCCTTGGGTTCGATACTACTTGGTCCCTATACTTGCCCATACTACTGTGATCCCATACTCTTGTGGGATAACTTCTAGTAAAAGCTAGTAAAGTTCGGTTCAAGCCATGCCGCCTCCCATGATTTCTGGATGAAATGTACAAAATGGTTGGGTGTGAGTACTGCTTTATCTTCGTGTCCACGCTCAAACTTGCTGCAATTTCGGGGTCTTTGGAATGGAAAGTTAAGAAAACGTATGGTAACCTGTATATGGGAATGCGGTGTTTGGCTCTTATAGAAAATGAGAAATGGGATCATATTTAAAGGTGATCAATTAGCGATAGACAAAATATTTAGAGATCTTAAAATTTATTGTTGGAATTGGTTCAAAGGGGATGCATATTAGAAAAAATATTCGAGATATGTAGACTGGGAGTTGAACCTATTTAGTTGCTGGATTTTTAATTAAGTTTTTGGTATATGTATTGAGTGCTTGGAGGTAGTCTGGATGTAATAGGTTGGTGTAACTCACACCACAATTGTACTAAGTGACTTATGCTTTAATAATATTTCTTTTTTTTCCTGATAAAAAAAATTGAATACTCTATTTTCTTCTTACAATCATCCTCCACAATCACTCTCTCATTCCTCTACCAACACTCATTTGTCCACTTATATTTCAAAATTGAGGCACGACACTAGTAATGGACATATCTTTTTTATTATGTGGACATAGATAAAAAGTAATTTTCATTCTCATTACCATTGAAGGGTTGCTAACCAAGCGCTTCTTAACTAAAGTTACAGTGTGCTTGGTTGAGGCTTCGGGGATGGAGATTGGGGAATAGTTATGGAATGAGAAATGAGTATTTGATTAAATACTTTAATTTTTTTTTTTTGTGTATTTAGATCCTAAAAGTAAGGAATCCTTCATTCTTTAGTATTTTGAGTGAAATGACTATTATTCCACTCCGAAAATTGCATTAATTATTTTTTTAATTTTTCAATTTGAAATAAAATAAAAATAAAAAAAATCTTTTTAAATATAAAAATTATTAAGTAATGTTGTTTTCTAAAAAAAATTAAATTAAATTTATTCCTAAATAATTTGGTAAATCAAACCCAATTTATAATTTGGTACCTTCTTAAGATGATTTGTGAATATTTAATCCGTTCAAAATAAAGAATACATCACCACGAACTCCTCTCACAAATCACAATTTGAAGCAAAACAGTGAAAAAGCAAGCCCGAAAAATAATTTCAAAAAATAATCTTTCAACTTCTCCTAATGTCTTTCTTAATTCCTTCTTCTACCTTTCATTCTTTTCTGTTATTTTTCACGTACAGAACTTTGTTTTTTTTTTTTCCTAACTAATAACGCTCACATTGTTCTTTCTGGGAGGTACAAAAGTTATGCTTTTATAAAATTCATATTTAATTTTGATTTATTTTTTTTTCTTAATTTTTGGATTTCAAATTAATAGATATTATTATATTGTATTTAATAGTTTGTAATATATTTGTTTACAAGAAATTCAATTAATTGTAATTTCTATTATTAAAAATCTCATATTATACTAATAGGGAGTTTATGCTAATGATGTGTCATTCTCACATTGATTTGGCTTATGTGTCATTTTAAGATTTTTTTTTCACAGCATTTTTATATCATATGAGTTGACAATCTATGTCATTTTTTTAAAAATTGCATTTACATAGATTTGAACCTTGCACCTCATGTGATAATTAAATGATGACTTACCAATTAAACCAAACTAAGAATGTTTGTACATTTTGAATACATATTATAGTTAATTTGAGTCTAAAAAGTACATTAAAAAATTCTTGTGATTTTACCAATCTATATTTATCCAACTACATTTGATGATGACTAAAGAAAATATATTTAAATAATAATAAGTAGACCTTAAATTTAAAAAAAAAAAAGCCTTAATAATTCAAATCATATTGAAGGAAAATATATTAGTGTGCCTTCATCAACAAGTAACTGATGGAGGGCAATATGGTCATTTCATTATATTATATGTACTCATCTAAAACCCTAGATTGTAACCTATATAAAGGGTCTCATACACAAGAAATAGTGGAATTATCTCCTGGTTTGGTACGCCCCCAGACGTAGTCATTCCTGACGAACTGGGTCAACAAATCTGTGTTCTTCTATTCTTCTCTCTCCTTATCTATTCCTAAAACACGTTATCAGCACGAACGTTCTATCCACTACTATTTAATTAAGATCGGATCGACCACAAATTTTTTTGAAGGGATTAATTCTTCCAAAAGGTACGCAACAATTTATACTCAAAAGGATAAATATATATATTTCAAATCAAGTTTGTCATGATAAGAGTTTTTATTGATGTTCGCTTGATTGTTGCTGTATATCATATAGACTTGAATGGTGTTTGCCTTCGTTTTAATATATGAATTCATCAATGAATATGTAGAATTTTTTTTTCAACTACTGCTTATGCCCGTATTAAAAATAATAATAATAAAAAAAATTATGCAGTAATGTATATTATAATTTTCTCTATGTGGTATCAATAGAGTTGTAAAAAAGTAATTAAAATTTTAGGTTGCATTTTATTTTTATTAACTTGTTTCTGTGTTGAGCTTTATTTTGGATTTGAGATTGGTAAGTGTTGAGGGGTAAAGGGGGGGGGGGGGTTTGATGGGAAGGTTTAAACTTTAAAGTGATGGAAAGAGAAGGAAATGAAGTTGAGATGTTTGGTTTGATTTCTCAAGTAGTGTTTGATATCCAAAAGGAAACCTTTCTGGGAGGTACAAAAGTTATGCTTTTATAAAATTCATATTTAATTTTGATTTATTTTTTTTTTCTTAATTTTTGGATTTCAAATTAATAGATATTATTATATTGTATTTAATAGTTTGTAATATATTTGTTTACAAGAAATTCAATTAATTGTAATTTCTATTATTAAAAATCTCATATTATACTAATAGGGAGTTTATGCTAATGATGTGTCATTCTCACATTGATTTGGCTTATGTGTCATTTTAAGATTTTTTTTTCACAGCATTTTTATATCATATGAGTTGACAATCTATGTCATTTTTTTAAAAATTGCATTTACATAGATTTGAACCTTGCACCTCATGTGATAATTAAATGATGACTTACCAATTAAACCAAACTAAGAATGTTTGTACATTTTGAATACATATTATAGTTAATTTGAGTCTAAAAAGTACATTAAAAAATTCTTGTGATTTTACCAATCTATATTTATCCAACTACATTTGATGATGACTAAAGAAAATATATTTAAATAATAATAAGTAGACCTTATATTTAAAAAAAAAGCCTTAATAATTCAAATCATATTGAAGGAAAATATATTAGTGTGCCTTCATCAACAAGTAACTGATGGAGGGCAATATGGTCATTTCATTATATTATATGTACTCATCTAAAACTCTAGATTGTAACCTATATAAAGGGATCTCATACACAAGAAATAGTGGAATTATCTCCTGGTTTGGTACGCCCCCAGACGTAGTCATTCCTGACGAACTGGGTCAACAAATCTGTGTTCTTCTATTCTTCTCTCTCCTTATCTATTCCTAAAACACGTTATCAGCACGAACGTTCTATCCACTACTATTTAATTAAGATCGGATCGACCACAAATTTTTTTGAAGGGATTAATTCTTCCAAAAGGTACGCAACAATTTATACTCAAAAGGATAAATATATATATTTCAAATCAAGTTTGTCATGATAAGAGTTTTTATTGATGTTCGCTTGATTGTTGCTGTATATCATATAGACTTGAATGGTGTTTGCCTTCGTTTTAATATATGAATTCATCAATGAATATGTAGAATTTTTTTTTTCAACTACTGCTTATGCCCGTATTAAAAATAATAATAATAAAAAAAATTATGCAGTAATGTATATTATAATTTTCTCTATGTGGTATCAACAGAGTTGTAAAAAAGTAATTAAAATTTTAGGTTGCATTTTTTTTTTGTTAACTTGTTTCTGTGTTGAGCTTTATTTTGGATTTGAGATTGGTAAGTGTACAAGTTTAGTTGCTTTACTTGCTGGAGGCATGCCGAAGCCAACATAACTATCTCTATCTGAATAAAAACAAATAGCTCCTGACCCCTAGTTCAGTCTGCGCTTGACACAAGTTCAGTCAATCATTAGGATATTAGGAGCCCATACCGTTGGGTGTGCTCTGGTAAAGATTTTTTTTAAAATTTCAGTAATTAGAACTGTTTGCCGCGAAATAGGCTTGAGAAATATTTGTTTTAGAAATTAGGATTTATGTGAACAATCCTTGTTTGCCTATTATTACTTAATTTGTGGCTGATGTGGTTCACTGAAATTTACGGATTAAAAATTTATGACTTATTCGTTAAATTGATGTCATTTGTGATAAATACACTCTATTTATATGTATAAATATTCGTTATTGAATATCTTCATGATAAAGAAATTTCATGAATGATATTTATAAGTACAAATCAATGTGATAAAGTATTTTCACAAAGCATTAATAAATATGTGACTCGTGGTCTCGATATCTAATTCACATTAAAATTCTTGAAAAATAAATTAATTATTGTACATTGCTACGCTTGCAAAATTAATTTACACTTGTTTATAAAATATTGGGCTCAAAAGGAAGTGGGTATTGTTGGTGATCAAATTTAATCGGGTGGATTAGTGACTGTTTTAGTTCGTTTTAAGATCACCAATCAATTTCGTGTGATTGATTATCACCGTAAATGATAAATCGAGGGTTCGGGTTGTGGAATCGTAAACACGAGAGTCGAAATTGAATTAATTTCGAATGTGTGTACGTTTAGGTGTGTTAGTGTGCGTTTTGGGAGTGTTTATGAATTTGAACTTTCGATTTATCATTTACGGTGATAATCAATCACACGAAATTGATTGGTGATCTTAAAACGAACTAAAACAGTCACTAATCCACCCGATTAAATTTGATCACCAACAAATTGGCGCTAGAAGAAGGGTTCGAACCTTCGGTTTAGTGTGATTATCCAAGAACTTCAAGTTGGAAACTTGAAGATTCAAAGAAAACCTCAAGAAATATTTGAAGATTCAAGCAAATGTGATCTTGGTGTTCTTCAATATAAAAATTAAAGAACAATCTAATTGAAATGTCTCAATCAAAGGAAACCCAAGCATCACGTTTGTCAAGGAGAGCGTCTCCCACCCGAGCTTCGTCGGCCGACCACCAGGATCGTAATCCTAGACATGTGAACAGATCGCAGCATACTGCCATAACTCATAATCTCCCGCCTGAAATGGAGGCCCTGGCGAACAACCCTAACGAATTAGCCAAAACCATTGCTGCTCTCCAAGCTCTACAGAGACAGCAAGATCAGAATAGGCCTTCACAAATAAGGCCTAGGGACAGACCCGTGGAAGTTGTTGGGGCCAGGTCAGCTAGGGGCGAACAACGCGAGGTGAACAGTGCCCAGGTCAGGCGGGATAGAGGCAAAGCCAAGATGGTCGAACCAAGAGAGGGCCAGGCCGAGTCTGCTCGCGGGCGAACAACAATGTCGAGCCATGGAACAACTCGTTCCAGTGCCCAGGACAGACTTGGCCAACCCCAACAGCAAGACAAAGTTGCTCGCCAGGAGGTGGAGCGTGGGCGAGCAACATTGGAGCAACCTCGTCCATCAGTTCATGAGAGACTCTCTCAATCTGCCTTCAGGCGTCTAGGGCCAAATGCGGCGAGCAACCCTAAAAAACAGCTCCAGGATTTGCCCACTCCGAGTGAGGGACTGCGACGAGCAGAAAGGTTGGTACCTTTGCTCGCCGAACAGCCTCCAAGCCAGGGGGCATCTTTGGATGTGCTATCAAGTTTAAGAAGGGCAGTGGAGAGCATGCAAGGACAGTTGGACCAACAAAGAGGTGTGGGGACAACCAGTTTGCCGTCCTCACCACTATCACATGTCATTCTGAAAGCCCCGATTCAGAAAAAGGTCCAGTTCCCGACAAGCATACAGTATGATGGTGTTGCTGATCCCAGAGTTCATCTGACAAAGTACTCAGATTATATGGTCTCGGTGGGGGCCAGCGACGCCACTCAATGCTGAAACTTCCCCTTAACTTTGGGGGATCGGGTGCACAAGTGGTTTTCGGCGATGCTACCAGCATCTATCCACTCTTTCACTCAACTGAGTCGAGAGTTCCTTTCCCATTTCTCAACGGCGGGATCATACTTGTCCCAGAAACATCAATTATCTGACCTAAAACAAAATGATGACGAGTCAGATCGGGCATTCATGGAAAGGTTCGACAAGGTGTTGTTAGAAGGTGAACCCGTCAGTGAGGACACGAAAATCGTTGCCGTCATGGCCGGGTTGAAGAAAGGATCAAAGCTATGGAAAGAGGTACGTCTGAAGTGCCCAAGAAGTTATGCCGAATTCAGAAATCAAGCCGGCATATTCGTTTCCATGCACGAGGCCTTGCAATCAAACTTGGGGGAGAACAAAGTTGATCCCAAGGAGAATAACAAGAAACCTGGCGTAACAAACTATCGAGTCCCTAAAAACATGAAGGCATTCACTGAAGGGACGGAGCTCAAGGAAAAGTTGAATCAAGTGCTAACAGTGTCAGTCGATACTGTTTATGAAAATGTGAAGGATAAGGAGTTGCTCTCCCCTCCCCGGAAAATTCGTCAAGACACTGGCAAACTCAACCCTAACAAGTATTGTGCCTACCATCAAAGCGTGGGGCACTTTACGAGTGAATGTAGAGATTTGCTCAAGCAGCTTTGGCGTTTCTACGAGGACGAAAAGCTCTCTGACTTTGTTAAAAGACAACCCGGGAAGAGAGTCTGGGAGAACAACTCTGAGGACGAGGATGATCAACCTCAGAAGAACAATAAACCAGCGCGACCAGTTCCTACCATTCCTGCTCGTCCATTGGAAGACTTATACATGATGGAACCTGCAGGTCCTGCAGGAGGATGTTCTGATGGACGACCACCAATCTCCAACCGAAAAAGAAAAGCTGAGTTACGAGTGATCGATCAAGTCCAAGAAATGGGGGTCAAACCATCTATTATGCAGACAGCAGAATTGACTTTCACCGAAAGTGATTTGGAAGGAATATTAACTCCGCACAACGATTCGCTCGTAATCTGCACAAAGATTATGGGAACACGGGTCCACAGATTTTTGGTAGACACTGGAGCCTACACCAACATCCTATTCAAAAAGACACTCGATCATCTTGGAGATTATTCGGGCTATATCCGGGATTTGACTCACATAATAGTAGGCTTCGGGAATGCTGTAACAGTCCCACTGGGAATAATTACTTTAGCAGTACAACTTGTAACGGCCAACGAACCCGAGAAAAATATTACGAGAATGGTTGACTTCTTGGTTGTAGACCAGGATTCAACTTATAACGGGTTTCTTGGTCGACCCTTTTTGAATGAATTCAAAGCTGTCTGTTCCACTTATCACTATTGTTTGAAATTCCCAACAGCAAGCGGAGCAGGTACGATCAAAGGAGATCAAAGAAAAGCCAGGGAATGTCTCCTACAGTTGCAGGCCAAACACGCTCTAGTATCCATGATGGAAGCCACAACTAGCTATCCTGTTGATGAACCATCAATACTGGAGAACATGATGGACATAGAGGAAGACCACATGGATACTGACGAACAACATCTCGACGAGCAGGTGTTGGACGAACAACTCATTACCACCCAGGAGGAACATCATCCTGACGAACAACAAAGGGGTGGTGACGAGCAACATTCATCTGATGGCTTGGAGGGCCAGGTGTTGACTAACAACAACGAATCAGGACCAACAGATGATCTAGATCCCCGCCTGGAGGCAGAGCCAATGAACATCGAAAATGATTTCAACTCTGAGGGACCAATACTTGATCCTCGGTGGAAAGGACAAAAATGACGAGCAACTCCAGATGAAGAGCTGGAGGCGTTCAAAGTTAATCCTGAAAACCCGGATCTCGAATTATACATAGGATCTGAGCTCCCTGAGCCTTACAGATCCCGAATGAAAGAGTTCCTCATCAAAAATCTAGATGTTTTTGCTTGGTCTCATGCAGACATGGTGGGGATAGATCCAAAGCATGCTTGCCATAGACTTAACATCAATCAAGCAAAAAGGCATGTCCATCAAAAATGAAGAAAATATGGCCCAGACAAGTATCGGGCCTTGAACGAAGAAGTAAATAAGTTGTTAGACAACGACTTGATTCGACAAGTACTCTGTCCGCAATGGGTAGCAAACCCGATCCTTGTGAGGAAACCAAACGGGACCTGGAGGCTATGCATAGACTTTACAGATCTGAATGCAGCATGCCCGAAGGACAATTTTCCACTACCTCACATTGACCAGTTGGTGGACAGCACTGCAGGTCATGAAATGCTAACATTCATGGATGTCTTTGCCGGGTACCATCAAATTCCAATGCATCCAGACGATCAAGAAAACACAGCATTTTACACGAATAAAAACTTGTTGTGTTGGAAGAGAATGCCCTTCGGCCTCATTAACGCCGGAGCAACATATCAGAGGTTGGTGAACAAAATATTCGACGAACAAATCGGAGATACGATAGAAGTCTATGTGGACATATCGTTGTCAAAAGCCCCCGAAGGGAAGACCATCTTCAACATTTGACCCAGGTGTTCAAAATCTTTCGACACTACAACATGAAGCTGAATCCAAAGAAGAGCAGTTTCGGAGTTCATTCAGGAAAATTCCTGGGCCATCTGGTTAGTCAACGAGGGATTGAAGCCAATCCAACAAAAGTTAAAGCAATCGTGGATATGCAACCTCCACGTTCAATAAAAGAAGTGCAAAGGCTTACGGGATGCCTAACAGCATTGAATCGGTTCATATCCAGATCGGGGGACAAATGTCGTCCATTCTTTGAAGCCATCAAGAAAGGACAGTTCACATGGACTAACAACTGTCAGAAGGCGTTCGACCAACTCAAAGACTACTTGGGAGATGTTAAAATTCTATCAAAACCCGTCCCAGGAGAGAAGCTATATTTATACTTAGCAGCGTCAGAAGTGGCTATCAGCTCTGTTTTGGTGCTAGCAGACGGCAAATTTCATCAACCTATTTACTACGTCAGTCAAGCTTTACACGATGCGGAGATCAAATACTCTCCAACCGAGAAACTGGCGTACGCATTTGTTATGAGTGTGAGGAAGTTACGACCATACTTCTTTGATCATCAAGTTGAAGTACTAACAACTTTCCCACTCAGACAAATTCTCCATCGCCCCGACACAGCTGGTCGCCTATTAAAGTGGTCACTAGAGATTAGCCAATTCGGGGTAACCTATGCTCCTCGAACTGCGATCAAAGGGCAAGCGTTAGCCGACTTTATTTTCGAACTAACCTTCCCACCAGATCCGACGAGAGGACTTGATCACCCCTGGCATCTTTACGTTGACGGGTCTTCAACCAACATAGCCTCAGGGGCAGGAGTGGTTCTAATCAGTCCAGACAGACAAGTATTCACCTCGGCAATCAAATTTGCTTTCATGGCAACCAACAACGAAGCTGAGTACGAAGCTCTTATTGTTGGTCTCCACCTATCTCTTGCAGTAGGTGTTAGACGGTTACAAATATTTGGCGACTCACAATTGATTGTGAACCAAGTCCGAGGTGAATACGAGGCGAAAGACAATCACATGATCGAGTATCAGCGAATTGTTGCTTACCTGATGTCCTTGTTAGAACAAGTCTTCATTGAACAAATCCCAAGGACAAGCAACACACAAGCAGATGCATTGGCCCGACTAGCAACAAGTGAGGGACCAGCAAAGTTGGCAGACATTATAATTACAAGGATGAATGATCCATCAACAAGAAGTTATAATGTCAACCAGTTTGATGAACAAGCAAGTGAAGAAGAAAACTGGAGAACAAATATAGTCAAATATTTGAAAAGTGGAGAAAAACCAAACAACCCTTTTGAAGCTGCCAAGCTAACAAAGCAAGCCGCCAGATATACTCTGGTGGGCGAGCAACTTTACAAAAGGGGAATATCAATCTCACTTCTCAAATGTTTGCCTAGGGGGCAAGGACGAGCAATACTCGAAGAAATACATGCTGGAGTATGCGGAAATCATACTGGGGGGCAAGCTTTAGCATACAAAACTATCAGACAAGGCTATTATTGGCCAACTTTATGTCAAGACGCAATTAAGAAAGCAAAGACTTGCCATCAATGTCAAATTTTTGCCCCAAACATTCATACCCCGGCCCAACAGCTCGTATCAGTTTACAGCCCGTGGTCATTTGCAAGATGGGGGATGGACATTATTGGTCCCTTCCCAGCGGGAGTTGGAGGAGTTCGATTTGCCGTTGTGGCAGTCGACTATTATACAAAATGGGCAGAAGCAGAGGCCATGGTAAGAATCACGCAGCAGAAAATGATCAACTTCATTTGGAAGAACATTGTCTGTCGTTTTGGAGTTCCACAAACTATCGTGACAGACAATGGTCCACAGTTTGATGGAAAAGAGTTGAGAGATTTCTGTATAAAATGGGGGATCAAAAAACATTACTCTACGCCCTATCATCCCCAATCGAATGGACAAGTTGAGGCCGTAAACAAGATCATCAAGCATACATTGAAAGTACGGCTAGCGGAGAGCAAAAGTAGTTGGTCTGAAGAACTCCCGGAAGTCCTGTGGGCATACAGAGTTTCTCCCAGGTCAAGCACCGGAGAAACACCTTTTGCAATGGCTTTTGGAACAGAAGCTGTAATACCAATCGAGTTAAAGACCAACACATTCAGAACGACCAACTTTGATGAGCAGGCGAACAACTCTGCTCTAGCTACTGAGATGGATTTGCTCGAAGAAAAAAGACTGAATGCCGAGCTAAAAAAATGCTACCTACAAGCAGCGAGCAGAACGCTATTATAATTCCCATGTTAAAATCAGGGAATTCAGAGTTGGAGATATGGTTCTAAGAAAGTTGCTCGCCCAACCTCCAGGTGTATTGGGACCAACTTGGGAGGGCCCGTATCGTATAACGGAAAAATTCGTTAATAGTGTATACGATATCGAAGATATGGAAGGCAAGCCGGCCCAATACTCCTGGAATGCTGTACATCTGAAGAAGTACTATCAATGAGACGAACAAGTTCCTAATTGGGCGAACAAATTTCTTGGGGGGGCTAGTGAACCAAGTAAGGCAAACCAAAAACTTGCCTATTTTTTTGAAAATTTTGCTGAGTATAGAATTCAAAGTTGTTCGGCACACTGTATAGTTTAGTGCTGTTTCATCTTTTAATTTTAGACAGAGTTGCTCGACAAAAATATTATAAGCGAGCATGTTTTTAGTTAGTGTTCAAAGTTGTTCGTCAGATTATATTTATTAGTGACGAGCAGTCTTACAACACTTGTAAATTTTTCATAATGTAAATATAGTAGTTGTTCGTCAAGAGAAAAAGTCCAAAAGCTCGAGGTACAAGTCCATTTTGAGGACCAAAGCCACTTAAAAGTTGTTCATTTTTAAAATGAACAGAACATAAGGCTAAACCCTGATTCCACTAAAGGCAAAGTTCAAATTCATAAACACTCCCAAAACGCACACTAACACACCTAAACGTACACACATACAAAATTAATTCGATTTCGACTCTCGTGTTTACGATTCCACAACCCGAACCCTCAATTTATCATTTACGGTGATAATCAATCACACGAAATTGATTGGTGATCTTAAAACGAACTAAAACAGTCACTAATCCACCCGATTAAATTTGATCACCAACAGGTACCATCATCAGATTTCAAATGTGAACAATTACTTTCTTGTAGAAGGATCATATTTTCCAATCAAACTATTTTAATGATCAAAAGACAAAGAACTGTCTAATAAGACCAAAGTCAATGCCCGAATTTTTTTTAGGCAACATATTAGACTCCATTTTATGTTGAAGTTATCTTCTATTTATAACACCCAAAGGACTGTGGTAAATTCTAAAAGAACATTTTAGAAACAAATTTACTTTCAGAACCCCCAATTCAGTGGAATGATATCCACTTACTTAACTAAATGAGGGTCAGGAATTTCTATAAGAATATGTTGCGCTTTAAAGCACAATTTACTCTACTTTCTGTGAAAAGAAAATCACACAAGATGCTACAATATAAAGAAAAACTCTCAACTTTCCCTACTAAATGATTAACATGTTGCAAGTGGCTGAGACACATTACATTCTATTGAAGAATAATTACCAGCCTTTGGGATAGAGAAATTTCTAAGGTTAATTTTAGTTAATGGAATAGTTGAAAGAATCCTAAAGAAAATGGAACATATTGTATTAATTCATATGAACATGATAATGATGCACCATGTGGGGCAGTAGTGAATCTTCCTTGGAAGATGTTAAGGAGATTATGATACTCATAACAGCTATAGTGATACCATATAAACTTGTGATGCAAGCACAAAGTAGCAACCAACTATATGAGGTATGGAGAATCTAAAGAACAAGATGCCCAGTATATGAATTAAAGGTGAGGATTATCCCTCAAATTTTACCTCACAATTGTTGATGGCAACAAAGACTTTGCCCAATTAATGAATACTCTTGATTTTGATTGATTTATTTATAAATTTCTCATTTTTCAAAAACGTTATTCAGTCACAATGCTTCATTTTATTTGGACAAATATTTTGGTCTTAAAAGTTAATTAGATCAACAATGGTTTTTGAGTTAGATTTTTTGTACAAGACCTTACTTTCAATGATGTTGGTTCATTAATAAATTTGAATTTCATTCAAAGTACTGAATTGTTTGAATGTTATTATACACGTACATTAGTATACATGGTTCGAAAATAACATTACAACGATGTAAAGTGATAAAGTATTGAATGAAAAGTAAACCATTCAACTCAAATTGAAACTCAGCCGAATATGAGATTTCTTAAAAAGGGTGAAGAACTGCCGAACTCTTGATGCTTAACAGCACAATTATTAAAATCAAAGAACTTTTATATGCATCAAGAGCTAATCGAACCTTGTTAAATTCTAATGATATTTGTGTCATTATTGTTATTTGTAAACTTACAGTGAGAATGAAATTGAATATATATCTAATAAATGTGAAAGAAAACACATTTTAGATAAACTAAGAAATCAATCTAGTGGAATGCAACCCACTATTGTTTTTTAATCATATGTTGTCACCAATGATGAACTATGTGACATTGATTTATACAAGCTTTGACATGATGATCCATATTTTGAAGGACTGATATGGACATCCTTCTTCTTTTTTTAGTGAAATTTAAAATGAGATAAAAATTAGATACGATGCATGATATTGGTCATGTTGCTATTTTGTCGCAATCTTTGTTTTCTGAAGTGCCAGATACACTATCTACATTTCACTTTGCCTTACAAATATAAAAGGCGCATCACTCATTTTGCAAAGCCTGTTCTTTAGCAAAAGTAACATTGAGACCTGTTTATGCTAAAGATACAAAACTAAATATTTCATTCTTACAAAGGATAAACTATGATATTTGTGGGTCGATTCATCCAAAATGCGGACTATTTAAGAAATTTATGGTTTTGGATTATATTTTGACATAATGTTCATATGTCGCTTCACTCTCCACAATAAATTATGCATGCAAAACTCTTAGCACAAATTATACGTTTTAGGGCTCACCACCCTGATCACGCTATCAAGATAGTTTACATCAGAAGCATTTGCTGATTATTGCATATCTATCGGGATCGATGTAGCGCATCCGGTACCCCATGTGCTACACGAAATGGTCTCAAGAGGTCACCATTAAAAGGAAGTAATGGTGGTTATGACACTGGTTATGTGCACCAACGTGTCAATCTCTGCTTGGGGTTATGCAATATTGCATGCAACTTTACTTATTCGTTTCAAACCCAATAAATGACCAGTCATTTTATGTGTACCAGTTGGTAACTGGATATAAGCCTGACATTTTATATCTACACATATTTGGTTGTGCAATATATGTGCCTATTGCGTACCCACAACGCATTAAATTGGGTTCCTAAATACGATTAAGTATTTATGTTGGATATGAATTCCCAACAATTATCCGCACTTTAGAACCCTTGACAGACGACCAACTTACCGCTAGATTTGCGGATCGTCACTTTAATGAGATAGTCTTCCCGTCGTTAGGGGGAGATAAGAAAAAGGATTTTCTAAGGGAACGACAGGAAGTATTGTGTCTGTCCCCATGTTGTCTCATTTGATCCCCGAATTTCACAATGTGAAAGTGAAGTAAAAAGAATCATTTATATTCAGAGCATAGCATATTCGATGCCTGATGCGTTTACTGATATTGCTAAAGTGAATAGGTCTTATATACCAGCTGCAAATATGTCTGTAAGGTTAGAAATCTAGAAGTCCTCAATAAGGGGCACAACACAACCGGAAAGGTGTTGCAACCACACTTGGTGGAGGTGTGGTTGAGGCTGTGACTCCCAAAAGGAAATGAGGGAGGTCACCTGGTTCGATTGATACCCATTTGAAGGAAGAAATGGTAGGTGTGGCACAATCTAACACATTGATCATCAATGTTGAGAATACATCTAATGAGATTATCTCTGATTAAACTTATGTCCATGAATCATTACTGGAGGACGCTCCGATGTTTGATATGATTCAGAGAATGAAAAATCTCTATATGATTATAAGAGTGCATATAAGTCGATGGACAGACATTGCACGCAGATTGGTGATGTATTTATTTATATTGTTGCTCAAGAAAGTATAGAGCACAACGATATCGAACCACGCTCGGTTGCAGAGTGTCAACCAAGAGCATATTGGCCTAAATGAATAAAAGCAATCCAGATAAAAATTTAATTCTCTGACAAAGAGACGGGTATTTGATCTGGTAGTGCTAGCCCGATCAAGTGTAAAGCCTGTAGGACATAATTTAGTCTTTGTCATAAGCGTAATGAGAAATATAAGGTCCTAATATATAAAACTTGCCTTATAGCGCAAGATTTCTCACAACGCTCTGGATTGAGTATGAGGAGACAAACTCCCGTAATGGACGTCATAATGTCTCATCACTTAGTTTCTGAAGGATTGGAGATGCAGCTTATGAATGTGGTTATGACATATCTCTATGGGGATCTTGATTTAGAGATATATAAGTGTCTGATGATATATATTACCCAAATCAAGTGACTCTAAACCACGGATTTTGTTTGCAATTAGATTGAAACACTCGCTTTATTGATTGAAACAATCAGGCGGAGGTGGTATACCCGTCTAAGTGACTACTTGATTGGGATAGGTTACAAGAACGATAAATAGTGACCCTATGCATTTATAAAGAAAATAAGTTTCGAATTTGCAATTATTTATGTTGAAGGATGAACATAATAGGTACTCTTAATGCAATAAGAGGACCATGAGTATTTGAAATTCGGTTTTGAGATAAAGGATCTTGGGAAAACTCAATTTTGTCTAGACTTTATACTAGAATATTGAGTTTGTGGAATACTTACCCACCAGTTTGCATATGTCCTGAAGATGTTCAGGCAAATTAACATGGACAAAATGCATCTGATTAGCACTCTCATGATTGGTCGAAGTTTGGATTTAAAGAAATATCCATCTCGTCTGAAGGAAGATGACGAAGAGCTAGCGGGAGATGAAATTCCCTACTTAAGTGCAACATGTGTATTATTGTACTTAGCTCAATACACTCGACCACATATATTACTTTCTCAATAAACTTGTTAGCTAGATTTCATCTAGAAACAACGTAGTGTCTTTGGAATGGTGTCAAGAATGTACTCTGATACTTAAGGAAAAACCATTGACATTGGTCTAATATTCATTATAGTAAACATTGAAGGGGACCACAAGTGGAACTGTGGACCTTAAGGAAATATTGAAGTTACCCCCAACACTTATACACCAAATGATGTAAATTTTGGTCTTGCATATTTCTGATCCACTTAAGGTGTTTCCAAAATGGTTATGAATTTACCATAGAAAACACAACGATATCTTGGAGATCTACTAATCAAACTCTTATAGATACCTCTTCAAGTCATTCAGAGACCATTGTCTTACATGAAGCAGTTGAAGAGTGTATCTGATAGAGATCTATCACCGCACATATTCAAAGAAGCAGTGACTAGAGTTCACCACTGGGGAGACCACATGTATT
Organism: Ballota nigra; assembly: GCA_947034835.1. Classification (NCBI taxonomy): domain Eukaryota; kingdom Viridiplantae; phylum Streptophyta; class Magnoliopsida; order Lamiales; family Lamiaceae; genus Ballota; species Ballota nigra. Next base: position 82,061,005 of record OX344723.1, read on the forward strand.
ACGAAGAACATATTTCTTATGTTCATTAGCTGAAATTGGGCTACATCAAAGGTGACAATATGAAACATATATCACCGAAGTCTTCTATAACCAACAACAAAATATTTTTCTCAAGATTCAAGCTCTAAAGTAAATGGGGTTGATCTGTTTATAAAAATATTGTTCAAGACAATCTTTGGGAAACATCTTAAAGAATTGAGATGTGTAGACTTTCTGAAATCACTTGATAGATGTACATATCATGTGAAAGGTGTAGACTTCAGGGGGAGTCTCAACATAGGTGCATTATAAATCTTTTTCCCTTGATCAAGATTTATTTTTCGTTGGATTTTTGCTACTTGTCAAGTTTTAGCGAGGCAGCATTCAAGCACCATCCACACTTTTGATTCGGCACAAGGGGGAGTATTGAAGGAAAATATATTAGTGTGCCTTCATCAACAAGTAACTGATGGAGGGCAATATGGTCATTTCATTATATTATATGTACTCATCTAAAACCCTAGATTGTAACCTATATAAAGGGATCTCATACACAAGAAATAGTGGAATTATCTCCTGGTTTGGTACGCCCCCAGACGTAGTCATTCCTGACGAACTGGGTCAACAAATATGTGTTCTTCTATTCTTCTCTTTCCTTATCTATTCCTAAAACAAATCAGAAATTAAGTATATTTATTTTGCTATTATTAAATTTATCTAATTAAATTGTAAAAAAAATAAAAAATGTGAAATCTAAACATTTAATTTAATTTACTTTATCTTTATTGTTTTACTATATTTGAGAATTTCTTATTTAGAAAATAAAAACTAATGAAAATTCAAACAATAGATTCTCCATATATACTAATAGAGAGTTTATACTGATTATGTGTCTAGAATTATATGTATTATTAAGTGTGATGATATTAATTAAAATATAATTAGTTGTTTATAAAATTGTATTAATAGATTAAGTAAAGTAAAATTATTATAAAAAATAGTTGATTCAATCAATTTTTTATTAATCCATATATGTGTACATATTATTATTATTTTTAAAGTTTTTTAATATATAATAATATATGATATATATTTGTGAATATACAATATAGGCGTTCATTAATTTTTTTTATTAATTGTATAATAAATTTGAAATTAATCTTATAATATTGTTTCACATGCTTATAATAATTTAAATACCTAACATGCATTATGATATATTTATAATAAATTAATTTAAAATTGATTAAAAATTAAATTAAAAATAACATTATTTATAATTTCAATTACCATTAATTAAATTAAACAATACTCCCTCCGTCCCACTCTAAGTGTCCCACTTTCCTTTTTTGGTTGTCCCACACTAAGTGTCTCATTCCATAAATGGAAAAAACAACACTCTACTACATATAAACTTTAACCTTCAAATTCACACAATATTACCAAAAATGTCACTCATTCAATCCACTTTTCAACACTATTCATTACTTTTCCACCATATATTAATAAACAAATACACTTTCTTAAACCATTCAACCAAAAGAAATGGGACGCTTAGACCGGGACGGAGGGAGTATAATTTTACACACATATTTAGATATAATGCATTATATTGTAAAATTAAATTCAATAGAAATTTCGCGTAATAAGCGGGGTCACATCTAGTCCTATATAAATCAAACACTATCACTGGTATATCAACCAAACAACGCAATTGTTAAAAACATATTAATTACTATTCTTCATTACCATTAAACACATTCACATTCAAATTCATCTCCAAAAATCAAGCGCCCCCTAATCTTTTTCCTAACCTTTCTTGGTTTATTACATTTAGGCCCAGGTTAAATATAGTCCCCTGTTTTGTGAATACAACCCCACCCAAAAAAAGTTCGGAATTTTTTTCCCAAAAACGTAACAATTTTCGGAAAAAAATTCCGAAAATTCATATGTTTAGTGTTTTTTTTTTTTTTGCATTTTCGGAAATTTTTTCCGAAAATTATTAAAAATTTTAGATTTTTTTTCCGAACACTTTTTGATGGGGTTGTACTAACAAAAGATAGGACTGTATATAACCTTGGCCTTACATTTATTCTTTTTTGGCCCAACTATTATTGGGGCAAACCCAACAATCTCCTCCTCTCAAATCTCAATATAGTTGGTCATGAAAATTACACTTATCTCGAGTTCATGCTAGTCAGTCCGGCTAATCACTCAGGTCACGTTTGTTTTCGTCTTGAGGTGGATGGGGGAAAATTTGGATAGGGAAAAAAAGTGGATGGGAAAAATCCTATGAATAGTAATCATTTGTTTGTTTTTTGTTGGATATAATAGGGATGGATGGGGCTTTATGTCAAATCAATAATGATGATGTATTATTATATTATTACTTATTAAAGAGGTAATGATGAATGATTGTGTTGAATTGTAATGTAAAAAATTAATATTATTATGTATGATTATATAATTGTTTGATTATATTATATTAAATGAATTGAATTAAAACACAAAACAATTGAATTAATAAAATGATATTAACGTGGTTAAAATTACAAGAAATTATCCGACATGAAAATGTCAATTATTACCAATTTAATTCGATTTTATTGAAATCATACATTTTTTTATTTTTTAAACATAATAAACAAATTAAATTCTTAAAAGAATTCAACAACACCATACATATATTTAACTAGTGCGTACCCCCGCGAATTTTGCGGATTGGAAAAAAATTGTTATTATTAATTCAAGTTATAAATATTGGAGTAGTATTTAAAAAAAAATAGTTTGTAATTTCGATATAAGATTAAGATTGCAATTATAATTCCATGAACAATAAAAATACTAAACATGAATAAATAGATTTTTTTAAAAAAAAAATTAACTAATTCACACATTCAATCTCAAATTAGTATAACACAGTATTACTTAAAATTACATGTTTCTGAAAACTTCTATGTGGTCTACATTTGTATACTTGCATGGTCTACTATTAGAATCAAAACAAAGAATTTACAGTCTTCTTTTGTTTTCAACTCTCGAAACTGCAAGATTTTTTTTTGAATCATATGTTATTTCATGACAATATCTTTTGCGAAATGTTTCAATATCCTCCTATAAAATTACTTTTTAATTCTTACTTATGAATTGACAATAATATCCTTTTTATTTTCACATTACATTTTCTTTTTAGTGTAAACAAACAATAATCCTTGAAATCTGTGCACAAAAAATAATGCATAATAGTAATACCTCTTGTATAAAACAATGCATAACTTTTTGGATTGAGGTAGTAATACTTCTTGTATAATGGTAGTTCGACTATTAAATTTAATTGACTAAATAACAAATCTTGCAACCCTTGCAAATTTACCTTGAGCACCATACTAAAGTTATCATATTAAAGATTATTTTCCTACAGAGTTGAACAATCGACACTTTTAAATTGTGAAGATTAAGAAGATGACATTATGTTAGACTTTAGAGTAATCATGTGGTGTAAACTTGTTATAGAATCGCTTGCCTAGCTACCTAAAATATTACAACACTACAATTGATAATGAAGACAATCTATAAATGTATATACTATATGTTGCATTTTTTGCATTTACATCCAAACAAAAGTGCACATGGAAAACTTTTTTTTTTTGAAAGAGAAGTGCACATGGAAAACTTATAAACCATATAGGTACATATGCACACAAACTTTTCCTTAATCTGCTCTCAAGAGAAGGTAAATATTTTTTTCAATCTCAGTCACATCAACTCCATAAATCCGCTGTAGCCCTTTAGCTTTTTAGAATTCAATCATGAAACCCTTCATGGAGATCCAAACAATGCTGCTACTAAAATACACTGGAAACAAAATACATAAGTTAAATTCATATTTTTACACTTGATATGTGTACAATCAAAATTCCCTACTAAAAAATAAATAAGAAAACATAATATTATATCATTGTGCCTGCTTCAAAAGAAATATCTCTAGCAGAAAACAAAGATACAACTCACAAAGAGTTCCATCACAGATTCAGGAGGAAATAATTTGAAAGATTGTCTAGAAACTTCGAGTTCACCTGTCACACTATGAGATGCAACCCAACATAGTTCAATAGTCACACATATTGTTCCAAAGCAAAACTGAAAAACGACACTAAGAACTGTGACATATACTCCAGTTATTCCTCATTCATAACAATGTTCCATGCATGAGGTAGCATCATGAGGGAGGCTAAAAACTTACATAGTAGTTCCAAGAGAGGTGTGAAAGAAAAACAAAACAACTTTAGAAAATAATTATAAATATAAATTATAAGTTATTTGGTTTACTAAAAAAAGACTAAGTCAGTGGAAACTATATGGATTCCAACTTATACTTATATTGTATACAAAATTAGCTAAAAAACTTAGGACCTAAATGCCAAAGAGTAATAGCACAGATCAGGCTAGCAGCCAACATAACAATAACAAACCTTCCAAACATATTTCATTCTTTCATTTGTTGCCTTTCCAGCAAACAATGTAAAAATATTTTCATTAGCATATGTCAAAATAATGGAAGAAAAAATAGTAATTTATTTAGTTTATCGAATACACATTTGCTAAAAAATTACATGGAAGGATATTGTATAACCCAGTCTATTATGCTCACTTGAAGATCCTTCTTTCAGTCCACTTTCCAGAAAAAAGTAAATCCAACATCAAGAAAAATCACCAAGAGTCCATTCAAACTATTCAAACCAAATAACTCAGACTAAGAATTATCCAAACTAAACACAACTAAAAAAATCACATCTTTTGACTACTCAAGCGCATATTACGACATGCTTGCATTTATAAATAAAATATATACATATTAAATGTAAAATCTTATACATAGTAGAACTTAACGAACCCCCCCCCCCCCCCCCCCCTAATCCTGGGAAGGACTCCCGAAACTATACTCTACGTACATGGTCCGAGAAAAAGTAATATTATATATGCAACTGCAATATAATATTGAATCAGCTTAATGAAAGTGGCATGTTTAATCAATAGTTACCATATTAATTTGTACCAGTTTTGTTTTACCTCAATCACAATAGTGACATTATATTAGAATCATCTACCCCAAGCCAAGAATAACTCAATCCATAAGAACACCAAACACCAGGAAAAATGAAATATGAACAAAATTTCTAAGAGAGACATAACAAATTTCTAAGAGAGACATCCAATATCTTAAATAAATAAGATCCTATAAAAAATACAACATCAATGCACACAAACAATATTAGGCTAGAACGATGAAAAAGAAGCAAATTATATAATTCTAACAAAAGAGAAAATAAATTGATTCTTACAGCAATTAGAACAGAGAAAATCAAATATACACAAAGAACATCAGATTAAAACTCAAAACAAAAAAGAAAAGCAGTGCAATTAATCAGTCAAACCTAATTGATAACTATTATCTAATTCTAACTCTTGATATCCAAGACATCAATTTGAGAAACCTCTTGACAACTTACAACAACTATGCGACTATTTCCATAGAAGACAAAATACTGCAATAAGCTCATATATTCCCAAAATAGGTAGCTAGTCACCATGGAGATGGATATTTGGAATAAAGGTCAGCGTATAATAATGTAGATCAACAACTTGAAATGAGGATGTTTAACTCACTTCAATCTTCGCTCGATAGCTTTTGTAAATTTGCTTTCTCTCTGGGAGCTTACGTTCTTTAATCTCATACATCATTTTGAGATCATCAACAAATTCTGGGAATCTGCATAAGAGCTCCTTTATCAGATAAAAGAAGGGTAAAACAACTTCATGCATTAGATGAGAATATGTCAAGCATACTTACCTTCGGTTCCCACGCTTAAGTTTTCCTTTTGATTTAGCAAGATCAGTGTTGGCTGGCTCAGGATTGTTTTCCTTACAACAGCATAATACCTCAAACTCATGCTCTATTAACATATTTTTTTATGCTTTCTCGCGGTTCTCCTACAAAATTCCAATACATCATTACCAGGTTTTATATGAGATTGTGACCCCACTCACAACAACAATTGAGAACAATAAAGTAAAAGTAATAAGTACATGAAATAGAAACATAGCCCAATTATCGAAATAAGAAAGCACCAAGTAGAAAATGCATAGTCATAGATGAATAGAATCACTTATATTTTTTAAGAAAATTAAGCAAAATATTGCGACGTCTTTATTGAGTAAAATTATTATTAAAAAATAAGTAAAACACTATTCAGATTAAGAGGAGAAGATTCTCACCATTAATATGAGATGAAGATTTAAACCGGCCAAAGAAAATTATTGATTAGTCACCAAAAATGTAAATAAAAAATCAGAAAATAAACTTAGAAATGAAAAAACAGCGTTAAAAGTTAATCTCTTACCCTAGTATGAAGTCTCTATGCAACTGTGGCGAGAAGCAATTCGACCAATATCTGAATATCATTCTTTAGAAATCAAGATTTCCAATTCACAGATAAAATGGAAAATGGCTAAGTTCCAAATAACAACGATTTGGATCGAAAATAATGGCAAAAGAGAAAATGTTTAATGACATTGTTTTGTTTCATGGTGTGTGATGAAAGTTAAAATGTAAGTGTGAAGAAAGACACAGCATAAAATGTAAAGTAATACCTAACCAAAGTAATTCTATTAATAGCAAATGGAGCAGCATCACCAGAATATTTTTTTCGGACATAGAAATAAAATCCTATAGTCAAAAGTCATCAAATCACATATAAGGGGTTAGTGATACTTACAGATTGATTAAGTGGAGAAAAACATGAATATCATCACACTTGATAACCCTTCTAGCTCGGCTGGGCATTCCCTGGAAAACGTTTTGTTTATACTTTTGTCACATGAATATGTGGAAATAATATTAGTGGTTTTAGTTGAGTTATGTAGACCGAGAAAGCATATAAATATTAGGTATCTAGTTCCACAACATTAAACGAAACTAATATTATCTCAAACTTAAAAAATTTAGAAAACTAATGCAAGCTGCATGTAGTATTTTAGGATTAGTTCAAAATATAAAACATCTCTGAGTCTTTATTAATTGAATAGAGATAAAAGGAAAAACGTGTGTGAGACATTCACAAATTGACGCTCATTATTTTCAAAGTGTTAATTCATCGCGCTCAATTTATGAACTATCCAAAATTCATGATTTAAAGATGAAACCAAAAATAAGTAAGAAAAAGACGAAACTTTGTATTTCTGGTATTAGTCGGTCATTCAGTTTCCACAAAAGCAACATCATAGAGAATACGACACATGCAGTTTATTTTGAGTTTTAAAAAAAGGTAGGTATTTGCTTGCTGGTATATGGAGTAGTAAGTATCAATTAAAGAATTGGCAGAATTAGAAGCATTCCTTCCACATTGCAGCAACTTTGTTTTATTACCCTCCATCCTCCTTAGTCCAAGAAGTTTCACATTCGTCCTTCATTCTTTCAAGTGATCCCCTCCTCCCATTGTTTTAGATTTGACCCAGATTGCAAAGGAAGAAAAGGTAGATTGGAATACCTGATTTCTTGACCGAGACCTCTGTAAATTGGGGATCTGTAAATACTGAAATTCAATTAGAAATTATTTTAAAAAAATTAATCTCTTACCTGATTCGGCCGAGTGCGGCGTTCTCGATGCGGTTCGAGGCGGCGGCATTACCCAATGCGATGGCGGCACTACTCGATAAGGCGGCGATTCGTGACAAAGCTCGAGATACATACGCGTGAAGGAGGCGAGGTTCGTGACAAAGTTGAGAAAAGAAGGAAGGCGGCGCCTCGAGATACATATGCGTGAGATAAAATGAGAGATTCTAGAGGGATATTATATTATCCTAGATGAATAAATGGACTTTTTTATTCAAATATTATACTTTTCAAAACAACTTGGTAATCTATGGTGGTTTTTAAAATCCTTATCAAAATAAGTAAGAGCGCCGTCGTGAACGGCGCTCACACTGTACAAATAGCAAGGGCGCCGTCCTCAACGACGCTCCACGAAGTTTCCGATCAATTTTCCGACGATGGTAGGGGTGTGGCGAATAAACAAGAGGGGCGCCGACGTGAATGACGCCCATTGACAATTTCTGACACAAGGGGTGCCGTTGGCAACGGCGCCCTAGGGTTCCAGTCATCCAAATCGAATATATTCTTTGGCAGTCCGCATGCGAAGCTATGCGAATATATTCGTTGGCAAGCATGCAGAGCTAAGCGAATATATTCTTTGACAATCATGCATGCTTTCAAATGCTGATGGAAAATCCAGTATATTTGAATTCAAGTTTGAAATTAGGGAGTTCACATGCATACAGTATATGAGTTTTACCTCTTGTTAAATACAAGCGCATTCCTCTATTTCAACATCTCTATAACAAAATTTTCAGAGAAACAAGTAAGTTCAAGAAAATATTTTAAGTACAAGTTGTTTGTTTATGTATAGTATATCTCATTAAATTTGTTATACTAGATTTTGACCCGTGGGATGCACGGGTTTCTTGTAATTTTTGTATTTTTGGCACTCTGTAAGAACACTGCTTCCATAGAGACGTGATGTGAGAGTATCAATTTTGAAGTGGAAAATAATATTGCATCTACATCATATTATATATGAGCAGATATTTTGTGAATAATACTCACCATAAATAAAACCGTACGTATCAATTTTGGCACACTCGTATAATGCATGTTAAATAATAGAAAACTGACACGACATTCAGTGATTGTTTGTAAACTCTACTTTATAAGTAGGATTGATTTTCTTTTTGGAAAAAAAATTCAATTCTACAATATTTATAACCACGATTTTAAGCAGTTGAAATCAATTTTGCCAAAGTAGATTTCACCTGCTTTTGGATTCTATAAAATTCATTATAACTTAACTACCCCACAAATAATTACTCTATTATCAATAAAAGAGATTCTTTTACAAACATATTAGTTTCTAAATCTAATTTAAAATTATTTTATTTGTAAACACTCAACACTTTTAATTTGGCTATAGAAAACAATTAATATCACTTCTTCAAAATGAGTAGAATTTCTTAAAGTTCTACATGGCCTAGCCGTAGGGCTTGACTGTTTATTTTTTAGCCGGTCAAAGGTTCTAACTCCACGTTCTTCAATTTTAATAATAATATGACTCATTCAGTTTTGTTAGTTAGAAAGTTATTGAAGATAAATAATTGATGGGAAAATGGCATATTTATTCTTAAAACTATAGGATAATTATATTTTTCCCTAATTTTTTATAAAATTATTTTTGCCAAAATAATTTTTGCACATTTGAGGACAATTTTATAGATTCACACATAATTGATTACAAAATACAAACCTATTAAGTTTTGATATTCCTCACACAAGACACTCACAATATTGAAAGCAAACCTAATATTAGAATAGTTATTCCTCTGTTTCACTTGACACCTACAATATTGAAAGCAAAAAATATACAAATATATCATGATCGTACCACTTTTGTTCCCTTAAAAAATATTGTAGCTATTAACCTGAAATGAAGTGTTATTCTGATTGCTTCGCCTAACAAAAAGATAACTTTCTAAAGGCTATTGCCTCAAACAACACTTAGAGACACAACTCTACATATGTACAGACCAAAAACTCCTTATAGGCAACTTCATCTGAAATCTTCGTTGACGAACCACGTGAACTCTCCTCAAAGACTCTTAATTGCACAAATCCAACCTTAGTTTCCTATCAATTGTAACCTTCATAATTGACATTATATAAATTGTCAAATCAACGAATGGACAAAACAAAAAGGTTTTGGAATGTTATTTACTATGTTATTATTCAGTGTAATATATTTTGTAGATGCTCACCGTCTTAGAAAGTTACTCATCATGTTATTTGATAACAATATATTTAATTTTCTCACAAAATGGCTTTGGAATGTTAGGTTGGAATATAGGTTAGCTTTAAAGTGATGCAAAAAAAGACCATTTTTTCTCTAATGCAAGCAGTACATAATATACATGGGAATTGGGATTTAAAAGTGAAGGAAATCTCTAAGTATTATAGAATAAGTAAATTCTTGGAAGCTCCCAAATTGAATGCAGTTTAAGGAATTTCTTGTAAAGCATGCTGCCATATAATCAAAATTTCCGAATATCACTAATTTAACCATAGAAAGAAATATATTTGCATACTCACTCCCTCTACTAACACTGAATCATGAATGCCCAATTCACAAATTAAAAAAAAATTAAAAGTTGAGAATTTCCTTATGGAGGAATAGAAGACCTCCTACTCTTCCTCAGATTTCATAAAAATCCAGACTATCGTGGTATTTTACCAAGTCCTCATTCTTTATTCAATTGTGTGATGCATGGATCTATTGTAGTTGTTCTTATAGTTTCTTAAAGAATGTGTGAATACATATCTCTATATGAGTATATTAAGCAAGGTCTCATACGTGCAATAGGTGCATGGTTCTTAAATGCGTGTACTCATCATGTTTCAGTAAAATATAGTGGCATGCTTCAACTAAAATCAATGCCCCATTTTATTTATGTTTATACTCAAAGGCATTCCTTTTGTATATTGTTAATAAAAAAATTCTAGGTGTATAGTGTGGGACAATATCGTGTTTTAATGGACCCATTCCAAAGACCATCTTTTTTGTAATCCACTCGATTTAACAGCCACATCATAATAATTAAGGAAGACATTTAATTTCAAAATTCAAATGAATACAAAGATCTTGATCTATTTTTCTCTTTTTTAGAAATAAGCGTATGTTTCCTCTAACTATAGAGCAACTAAGCCTCCGTATGTTCACTGTTGAGTAATCAAGGGTCATCTCCACTCGTTTGTGTTGAGTAATCAATCATAAATCTATTTATCACCAACGGCTTTGTCCTACACAGTTTAAGAAGTGTTCCATATCAACACACAAGTTTCAGTACCTAGACATAATAATTGAAAAAAAATTAAAATCACAATGATTCATTAATTATTAAGTTGCTAAATCGATTAATATAATTAATTACAACATTTATTGAACCAGGTCCAAGGAAATATATTTTATGGAGTAGATGGTATTGTTTCAATTTTTAGTTTCACACATGTTTATGCTTATAAACTAAAAGTGTTTACTATTATTATCTTTAAGCACAATATAAAATCACCAAAAATGGTCCATGTGCGTGAACACATCACAATTTGCAATTGCTACGCCCTTAATATAACTTGTGGAAACTATTAAATATAACAACAAAATTGAGGGGCGCTTGGTTAGCCATTCTTCAATGGTAATGAGAATAAAAATTTATTTCCATCTATGCCCTCATAATAAAAATGATATGTTAGGGGAAGAAGTGTTCCAATGGTGACACCATTGCTAGTGTCATGCCCCAATTTTGGAATAGAAGTAGACAACAAATGGTTGTTGGTGGAGGAAGAGGGGAGTGATTGAGGAGGATGATTGTAGGAAGAGAATAGGGTAATCAAAATGGAGTAGTGATTACCTTATTTAGGATGAGATGTAGTGATTTTGTTCTCATGAACCATGCTAATTACACTAATTTCAATCTCATTCTCATTACCATTGAAGAGTTGTTAACCAAGCGCCCCCTAAATTAGGAACCAACCCTTCAAAGAATATGCGGGGATAAATCAAAATATCAAATTACTATTATCATCAAAGCTTCTATAATAAGAAAAAGAAAAAAAAAAAGAGGAAAATAAAATATTCTAAAAGAATCACGCACCCAAAGGCCGATAGAAAAAAAATTTAAAACTTAATCCATTTGATTTTTGGCAATTCACACAAATAAAACCATAATAAGTACATCATTGATAGATGAAATAAACCGTACCTTTTAGCAAAAGAGAATAAAATTGTAGTCCTGAAAATTATCTAAATCGCTGTTAGCACAAGTAACTCATTTTGATGGACTGTGGAAAGTTTGCATGTTAGCAGAGGTAGAGGAAGTTGATAGGAGAAATAAATTAACCTTCATTCATATTCTTTGTTGGCAAATACATTTTTTAACCTCATTTCATATTCCTTTGTTAACATCTTCTGTGATGATATCAAACCAAAAGTTCTTTCTAGTTATTTAAAAATAAGACACCATAAATATAACTCTAAATAAAATGTCGAAAACAGACAAATCAAATCGGCATCGGTGGTTACCTGAAACTGCAGTAAGGGACAATTGTAGAGCTTGGGGGCCTACGGGATACGGCGACACATCGTATATGCACATGGTATGTTGGTACAAAAGTGTATATAATCCATGGGGCTAAATATTTCATTGTAGCTTAGGTCTTCTCGAAGAGCTTCAAGGTCGATGATAATAGTGAAGCTGTGAACACTTTTTCCTCCACAGATACTCCAAATTTCTCCTTGAGTCTCATCATAAATTCACAATCTCAACCTAACCTCAAATGACATTGTATCATTTTCATATTATCAGATTAATTGAAATCTTGACATTTAAAAGGGAAAAAAAGAACATTTTTAGCAGGGCAATCTGCAAAACACCATTTATATTGTCATTTCATGTAATAATATGGACTAATCGATCACAAACTTTGCTAATCCACGTTTGCATAATTTAAACAGATCCCAACATAAACCATCAGTAATAAATAAGAAAAAAAGATAATAAACTTAGCCCTTAAAATTGGTATAATTAACATGAATCAATAGCAACAATAATCAAGCGAATACAGTCGGCTCCAACAGGTGAGAGGGCAGAAGCTGATAGCGTTACTCCAGGATAAACCACCGAAATCAATTGAAATTCAGAATTGAGACGCTATGTCAATTGCTTGCGGAAATATTTAGGCAAAAAAATTGCGTGAATCAAAAACTCGTGTCCAGCGACTTTATATCTCAAGGGAGTCTGAGAAACTTTGCCTGGATCTAGAAAGAAACAACGGACAAGTGGCAAATTTTAGATTTTTTCAAGAAACATGAGAGGAGATACGTTTCTCAGGGTTAGAATTATAAGGAGATGCGTTTTCGGAAGGTGATATGTTTCGACGAACGTCTGTTCATATTCGATATCACTTTCTGTTCTCAACCGTCCAATTTGGATGTTGATACGTCATCCAATTGTAGTGTGCCACATAGCCTTCATTGGACAAGTCAGCATTTGTTCAGCATAGTTATATTGAAACGTGGCGGAAGCTGAACATAGTAAAATTTACACGTGGCGGAAGCTGGTGAATGCAATCCTACTTTTATATATAAAGATAAAGATTATTGTTCTTAGAATATTATGCTCTTGAGTTGATGTTTGCAATAATCACAAGACTATAAAGAGAAGTATATTTGGAAGGATTACACATCTTAAGGTATTTTTATTTATTTTATTATTGTAAGTATTTACATTCACCGAAATTATTTTATACTGCAAGGATATTGCATTTTTTATGATGTGTTTATTGAAGATGATGAAAATTATTTTATGATGTGTTTATTCTCAATAGATAATATCATATGTTATAATATTGCATGAAATTTTCCAGTCCATGTTTAAGTTTTCCATTTTTAATGCCTTAAGACATACTTTAGGTTTAATTAAATAAGTAGTGATCATTTAATTACTGAGAATGGAGGGAGTATTAAATAAATGTATTGCATGAGTTAGAGATTATACTGCAGTTTAAAAAAAATGATGATTTTATTTGTAATTAAATATTATGGTTATAATTTGTATTGAAAAAATTGAAATAAATGATATTGGATTTATCGGGATTGATTTCAAGTTAATCCAAAACATGGGTTTTGAAATTATCTTAATCCATGAAATTGTCAACGGCGCCCCTCCTATTTGTTCGACACAAAATCGCCATCGTCGAAAAATTGATCGAAAACTTCGTGGAGCGCCGTTAAGGACGGCGCCCTTCCTATTTGTACAGTGTGAGCACCGTTCACGATGGCGCTCTTGCTTATTTTGATAAGGATTTCAAAAACCACCATAGATTACCAAGTTGTTTTGAAAAGTATAATATTTGAATAAAAAAGCATGAATAAATGTACGGTTTAGATTTATTTGATGAAATGGATGGTCGAGGTGAAATTTGAACATTCTCATCATTAATTCATAATATTATTTTTATCTACGAAATATTTCGTTATGCTTTTCGATAAAAATAATTTCGTTCTTAAATAGTGGGGATTGTCTGCAACGTGCCTACAAGGAATTTTATACTCATGTTTTGTCTTTTGCTAAGTCAATAAAATATGTTCCCAATTTATTTATATGGTAGGCATAATTAATTAATGAAGATAGCAATTAATTTCATGCATATTTAATATTAATATATTTTCATTGAACTTTTTGTAAACAATTAAAATAAATATTATACTAATTTAATTGATGGTGTATTATAAAGTAGAAGATAGAGATTAATAAAATATATATTTGATGTGAAAAAATAGAGTTGATGAGATAGATATTGAGTTATGTAAAAATAGAGGTATATGTATATAATAAGAATGAATGGGTATTTGGATGGAGGATGAGATGTGCAAATCCAAAAAGTGGTCAGGATGGGGGGAGACCCATCCCCCAGGACTTCGTAAGCCGAAGACAAACACACCCTCATAGTTTTCTCGAATAACCACTTTAGTCACCATATCTATTAATTCTTCTAATATCGATTTGAATTTTCTCGAGCTTCAAACTACTTGTTTAATACTATTCCAAGTCAGGGTGGATCTTTTGTGAACTCTTTTTTATAAATAACATTGTTCTATATATTCTCTATCACTGTCATAAAATATACTTGATTTTATAGCAGTGATAGTGTACATACATAATACTGATATTTAACGAAATTCAATTACGTGAACTCAAATTCATATAAGTTTTTTTCTCCAAGTCAAAAGTATCTCGTATCAATATGCTTCATTTTAGCAATTTATAAATGGAATTTTTTTCTCAAATCAATAACATTTTTTACTATCACAAGATATAATGTACTCTTCTTTTGATATCTCGTATCAATATGCTTCATTTTAGCAATTTATAAATGGAATTTTTTTCTCAAATCAATAACATTTTTTACTATCACAAGATATAATGTACTCTTCTTGCTTCAATTTCAGTTCCCAATAAAGTATTCATATCCATATCATTACCTTTCCAACTTCATTTGCTGCAATATACTTTGTATTGGTGGTTTACAAGACAACGCATTTATGCAACTTCGATCGACCATGACATGAAATATTGAATTGGTTGAGCTATAATTTGAAAAAGGAATTATTGGACAATTTAATTATTCTAACTTAATAAATACTTTTGCTGCTAAAATGGTTAGACAAGATATATTTAGGTAATTAACTTGGAACATAATTGTCTTAATATTTTAAATTTAATAATAGATACATTATACATTGTTAGTTCTTAAATATTTTTACATGTTGTCTTTGAGTTCGTATAAATAAAAAAACGGACAGAATCTCCTGTTACACAATGATGTAACTTCTTCTGTTACACCGTTAGATTTTTGCCACATGTCATAAATTAATTGAAATTAACTTGACCAAATTAACTATAGTTAGAGAAATCCCTACATTCTCTCTACCATATCATGTCAAATCTTACTAACAATTAATAATTAATTCAATTTAACTAAAACTTAAAAAGTAACGATTATTTAAATTTTTAAAACAATTATTAAGATATAAATATAATAATTCTTACGATTCAATATCTGCAGTATATATTTTTTAAAATATATTGAAAATAAGTAAAAGCAATTTTAATAGATTTATAATTGAATGTCAAAATTAAATTAACTAAAAAAATGGGTATACGTACACCAAAGTTTGAAACTAAATTAATTGATGTCTTTTATATCATTTTAAATGGTCTTTTGTATCATAAAAAATAAAAAAATTAATTATACCAATAAATAATTAAAATTGCATTTAGTGCTTATACGACTGAATTTTTTTATTACGTTTTTCCAAATGTAAATTATTATTTCTTTTCAATTTTTTAAATAAAAGGATCAAACACATTTTTTTAAATATAAAATTATTTTAAATTAAAAAAAATCTCAAGTATATTTAAAAGCAAATTATACATACATCAAATTAAATCATTTTTCAAATATATATAAATATATATTTATATATTGTTGGAGTTATACGTGAAAGTATACTTTTACTTTGTATAACTCGTGTATCAAACACTCATTTTATGAGAATAATTCTTTTATCGCATTTGCTTTAGTTATGATTGAATGTTGAATTTCTATTGCAAATCGTTCAATATATAGTACATGTTACAATGTAGTTAATGTGGTGATACCCGATCACGGAAGACAACAATAACAGTTTACTTGTAACTAAATGTACATTTTCACGACCTAGGTGGAATTGAACAATCCGCCGTGAAAGGTCGATGTGTAAGGCTCAGATTGGTCTGTCTTGACTAAGAGATTGCACTAGCACATTTAGTATGTGTTGAAGAGGTCCTACAGCGAGGAGAAATTCTTCTGTTCTGAAAGGTGAAGAATTAGACCTCAGTGGTTGTTGATTTCTTAATCTCCGTCACTTAAATAGGACCGTGTGTGCTTAATAGTTACTGCTTTGATTCATGTTGGGTGAGAATCATTGCGACTTCGAACTTTGTGTCTTGGGCAGTAATATTAATCATACGACGGTTGCTAAGATTTAATACGGAGAAACGCGTGCGAGTACGGCTCGTGTGATTAGTCCCCTTGGTGGGCTCAGAAGTTTTATTGTACCAAATCTTGCAAGTGAAGAATTAGCTTCTTCGGTACGAATAATAATGTTGAGCTGTCTTTACTCCAAGGTGAAATATATTAATTAATTTAGAGCTATTCAGAAGCTTAATTAATTAATGGACTTGATAATCTTAAACGCGGGAAGTAATAACCGGGAGCCCATATTATCGTAATATGGATTAAGATGGATAGTGCAATATTAATTTATTAGTGGTAATAATTAATATTAATGGGCTGAATTATATTGGGGCTCAATATTGAAATTCAGAAGTCCATTAGGAGGTCCAATCTTAATTCTCCTTAAGGCCCCTCAAGTAGCCCATTAAGTAGCCCAATAATGATAAGGTGATTAAAATAAAAAGAAAATATATTGCTGATTTTTCTAGTAATTTTCGAAAATTAAGAGGTGTAGATTGAGAAAAGATTTTGTTGATTTTCTTGGAAAGATATTATGGAAGATAAGTATTCTTGGAATACAAGATTATCTCATATATTCAAGAAGATCCGAATCTTGGATATTCTCTCTACAAATTTTGGAAAATATGGTCTTGAAAATAAGTGTGAAATTTTTGTGGAATATTTTATTATGGAGAAAAGAATATATGAGATATATTCAAGATTTCTTAGAGATTAAGAAAAGATTTTCTCCAAGCCCATGAAGCCTCTAATTTTCGGCCACCACCCTCTATAAATAGGGGATGATTATTTCATCCCCAAGTACATAATTCCATGTGTTGGAAAAATCAAGAAGCATAGATATTTTTCTTTTTCCTTAGTTTATTAAATTGCTTGAAAGCGTCTCCCACCGGCGATCAAGTGAGGTGAAAAGGGAAATACTTGAGAAGGCTTTGGGTTGATAGAGCGAGATTACAATTGTCCCGTATATCCAAAGGTCAATACTACAAGAGGTACGTTAATCGCATATTTACTTGTTTATTCCGCCTAGTTAAATATGTGAAATTAATTTAACATGCATGATGATAACTAGTTGTTGAAATTATTATTTGGATTAATTAGGATTAATTCATGCTAGTAATAATTGTATTTAAATTCGTATTTAAATTTCATCCCGAATAGATTTCGGGCACCCCTATTTTCCCAACATATATAAATTAAGAACTATTAGCAAATCAAATTAACAACTTTTTTTTTCTGATGAAAGTTAACCACTAAGTAAAAAGTTGGTTAATGAAATACGGTTTTTTAAGATTTAAACTATTGTTATTTTTAAAATATTAGATAAAAGGGTCAATCAAATTAAAAAGATATATTTCATCAAAATAAATTAAATTTGTTGTAAATTGAGAGCGTAAAATAAAGGCGCGAGATTTGTTCACCCAATTCGTCGATAACGACTATGTCTGGGGGCGTACCAAGCCAGGAGTATCACTAATATGTATGTATGTAAGTGTATACAATTCTTAGTACAATGATCTATTTATAAGAGTAAAGACCTAGTTTAAACCTAAAGCTTGTTTAGGTTAAAGGCCCATTAGTAATGTCCACATCAAATCTTCTAGATTTGATATAAATATATCTTCTAGATTTACAACACTCCCCCTTGAAAATTACGAAATAACATAAATGTCTTGTCATAAAAACTCCACGTGCTAGATAGCGACCAAATATATAAAATCACCAAAAATGGTCCATGTGCGTGAACACATCACAATTTGCAATTGCTACGCCCTTAATATAACTTGTGGAAACTATTAAATATAACAACAAAATTGAGGGGCGCTTGGTTAGCCATTCTTCAATGGTAATGAGAATGAAAATTTATTTCCATCTATGCCCTCATAATAAAAATGATATGTTAGGGGAAGAAGTGTTCCAATGGTGACACCATTGCTAGTGTCATGCCCCAATTTTGGAATAGAAGTAGACAACAAATGGTTGTTGGTGGAGGAAGAGGGGAGTGATTGAAGAGGATGATTGTAGGAAGAGAATAGGGTAATCAAAATGGAGTAGTGATTACCTTATTTAGGATGAGATGTAGTGATTTTGTTCTCATGAACCATGCTAATTACACTAATTTTCAATCTCATTCTCATTACCATTGAAGAGTTGTTAACCAAGCGCCCCCTAAATTAGGAACCAACCCTTCAAAGAATATGCGGGGATAAATCAAAATATCAAATTACTATTATCATCAAAGCTTCTATAATAAGAAAAAGAAAAAAAAAAAGAGGAAAATAAAATATTCTAAAAGAATCACGCACCCAAAGGCCGATAGAAAAAAAATTTAAAACTTAATCCATTTGATTTTTGGCAATTCACACAAATAAAACCATAATAAGTACATCATTGATAGATGAAATAAACCGTACCTTTTAGCAAAAGAGAATAAAATTGTAGTCCTGAAAATTATCTAAATCGCTGTTAGCACAAGTAACTCATTTTGATGGACTGTGGAAAGTTTGCATGTTAGCAGAGGTAGAGGAAGTTGATAGGAGAAATAAATTAACCTTCATTCATATTCTTTGTTGGCAAATACATTTTTTAACCTCATTTCATATTCCTTTGTTAACATCTTCTGTGATGATATCAAACCAAAAGTTCTTTCTAGTTATTTAAAAATAAGACACCATAAATATAACTCTAAATAAAATGTCGAAAACAGACAAATCAAATCGGCATCGGTGGTTACCTGAAACTGCAGTAAGGGACAATTGTAGAGCTTGGGGGCCTACGGGATACGGCGACACATCGTATATGCACATGGTATGTTGGTACAAAAGTGTATATAATCCATGGGGCTAAATATTTCATTGTAGCTTAGGTCTTCTCGAAGAGCTTCAAGGTCGATGATAATAGTGAAGCTGTGAACACTTTTTCCTCCACAGATACTCCAAATTTCTCCTTGAGTCTCATCATAAATTCACAATCTCAACCTAACCTCAAATGACATTGTATCATTTTCATATTATCAGATTAATTGAAATCTTGACATTTAAAAGGGAAAAAAAGAACATTTTTAGCAGGGCAATCTGCAAAACACCATTTATATTGTCATTTCATGTAATAATATGGACTAATCGATCACAAACTTTGCTAATCCACGTTTGCATAATTTAAACAGATCCCAACATAAACCATCAGTAATAAATAAGAAAAAAAGATAATAAACTTAGCCCTTAAAATTGGTATAATTAACATGAATCAATAGCAACAATAATCAAGCGAATACAGTCGGCTCCAACAGGTGAGAGGGCAGAAGCTGATAGCGTTACTCCAGGATAAACCACCGAAATCAATTGAAATTCAGAATTGAGACGCTATGTCAATTGCTTGCGGAAATATTTAGGCAAAAAAATTGCGTGAATCAAAAACTCGTGTCCAGCGACTTTATATCTCAAGGGAGTCTGAGAAACTTTGCCTGGATCTAGAAAGAAACAACGGACAAGTGGCAAATTTTAGATTTTTTCAAGAAACATGAGAGGAGATACGTTTCTCAGGGTTAGAATTATAAGGAGATGCGTTTTCGGAAGGTGATA
This sequence comes from Ballota nigra, assembly GCA_947034835.1. Classification (NCBI taxonomy): domain Eukaryota; kingdom Viridiplantae; phylum Streptophyta; class Magnoliopsida; order Lamiales; family Lamiaceae; genus Ballota; species Ballota nigra. The sequence goes on from OX344723.1 coordinate 82,081,243, forward strand.
TGTTTCGACGAACGTCTGTTCATATTCAATATCACTTTCTGTTCTCAACCGTCCAATTTGGATGTTGATACGTCATCCAATTGTAGTGTGCCACATAGCCTTCATTGGACAAGTCAGCATTTGTTCAGCATAGTTATATTGAAACGTGGCGGAAGCTGAACATAGTAAAATTTACACGTGGCGGAAGCTGGTGAATGCAATCCTACTTTTATATATAAAGATAAAGATAAAGATTATTGTTCTTAGAATATTATGCTCTTGAGTTGATGTTTGCAATAATCACAAGACTATAAAGAGAAGTATATTTGGAAGGATTACACATCTTAAGGTATTTTTATTTATTTTATTATTGTAAGTATTTACATTCACCGAAATTATTTTATACTGCAAGGATATTGCATTTTTTATGATGTGTTTATTGAAGATGATGAAAATTATTTTATGATGTGTTTATTCTCAATAGATAATATCATATGTTATAATATTGCATGAAATTTTCCAGTCCATGTTTAAGTTTTCCATTTTTAATGCCTTAAGACATACTTTAGGTTTAATTAAATAAGTAGTGATCATTTAATTACTGAGAATGGAGGGAGTATTAAATAAATGTATTGCATGAGTTAGAGATTATACTGCAGTTTAAAAAAAATGATGATTTTATTTGTAATTAAATATTATGGTTATAATTTGTATTGAAAAAATTGAAATAAATGATATTGGATTTATCGGGATTGATTTCAAGTTAATCCAAAACATGGGTTTTGAAATTATCTTAATCCATGAAATTGTCAACGGCGCCCCTCCTATTTGTTCGACACAAAATCGCCATCGTCGAAAAATTGATCGAAAACTTCGTGGAGCACCGTTAAGGACGGCGCCCTTCCTATTTGTACAGTGTGAGCACCGTTCACGATGGCGCTCTTGCTTATTTTGATAAGGATTTCAAAAACCACCATAGATTACCAAGTTGTTTTGAAAAGTATAATATTTGAATAAAAAAGCATGAATAAATGTACGGTTTAGATTTATTTGATGAAATGGATGGTCGAGGTGAAATTTGAACATTCTCATCATTAATTCATAATATTATTTTTATCTACGAAATATTTCGTTATGCTTTTCGATAAAAATAATTTCGTTCTTAAATAGTGAGGATTGTCTGCAACGTGCCTACAAGGAATTTTATACTCATGTTTTGTCTTTTGCTAAGTCAATAAAATATGTTCCCAATTTATTTATATGGTAGGCATAATTAATTAATGAAGATAGCAATTAATTTCATGCATATTTAATATTAATATATTTTCATTGAACTTTTTGTAAACAATTAAAATAAATATTATACTAATTTAATTGATGGTGTATTATAAAGTAGAAGATAGAGATTAATAAAATATATATTTGATGTGAAAAAATAGAGTTGATGAGATAGATATTGAGTTATGTAAAAATAGAGGTATATGTATATAATAGGAATGAATGGGTATTTGGATGGAGGATGAGATGTGCAAATCCAAAAAGTGGTCAGGATGGGGGGAGACCCATCCCCCAGGACTTCGTAAGCCGAAGACAAACACACCCTCATAGTTTTCTCGAATAACCACTTTAGTCACCATATCTATTAATTCTTCTAATATCGATTTGAATTTTCTCGAGCTTCAAACTACTTGTTTAATACTATTCCAAGTCAGGGTGGATCTTTTGTGAACTCTTTTTTATAAATAACATTGTTCTATATATTCTCTATCACTGTCATAAAATATACTTGATTTTATAGCAGTGATAGTGTACATACATAATACTGATATTTAACGAAATTCAATTACGTGAACTCAAATTCATATAAGTTTTTTTCTCCAAGTCAAAAGTATCTCGTATCAATATGCTTCATTTTAGCAATTTATAAATGGAATGTTTTTCTCAAATCAATAACATTTTTTACTATCACAAGATATAATGTACTCTTCTTTTGATATCTCGTATCAATATGCTTCATTTTAGCAATTTATAAATGAAATTTTTTTCTCAAATCAATAACATTTTTTACTATCACAAGATATAATGTACTCTTCTTGCTTCAATTTCAGTTCCCAATAAAGTATTCATATCCATATCATTACCTTTCCAACTTCATTTGCTGCAATATACTTTGTATTGGTGGTTTACAAGACAACGCATTTATGCAACTTCGATCGACCATGACATGAAATATTGAATTGGTTGAGCTATAATTTGAAAAAGGAATTATTGGACAATTTAATTATTCTAACTTAATAAATACTTTTGCTGCTAAAATGGTTAGACAAGATATATTTAGGTAATTAACTTGGAACATAATTGTCTTAATATTTTAAATTTAATAATAGATACATTATACATTGTTAGTTCTTAAATATTTTTACATGTTGTCTTTGAGTTCGTATAAATAAAAAAACGGACAGAATCTCCTGTTACACAATGATGTAACTTCTTCTGTTACATCGTTAGATTTTTGCCACATGTCATAAATTAATTGAAATTAACTTGACCAAATTAACTATAGTTAGAGAAATCCCTACATTCTCTCTACCATATCATGTCAAATCTTACTAACAATTAATAATTAATTCAATTTAACTAAAACTTAAAAAGTAACGATTATTTAAATTTTTAAAACAATTATTAAGATATAAATATAATAATTCTTACGATTCAATATCTGCAGTATATATTTTTTAAAATATATTGAAAATAAGTAAAAGCAATTTTAATAAATTTATAATTGAATGTCAAAATTAAATTAACTAAAAAAATGGGTATACGTACACCAAAGTTTGAAACTAAATTAATTGATGTCTTTTATATCATTTTAAATGGTCTTTTGTATCATAAAAAATAAAAAAATTAATTATATCAATAAATAATTAAAATTGCATTTAGTGCTTATACGACTGAATTTTTTTATTACGTTTTTCCAAATGTAAATTATTATTTCTTTTCAATTTTTTAAATAAAAGGATCAAACACATTTTTTTAAATATAAAATTATTTTAAATTAAAAAAAATCTCAAGTATATTTAAAAGCAAATTATACATACATCAAATTAAATCATTTTTCAAATATATATAAATATATATTTATATATTGTTGGAGTTATACGTGAAAGTATACTTTTACTTTGTATAACTCGTGTATCAAACACTCATTTTATGAGAATAATTCTTTTATCGCATTTGCTTTAGTTATGATTGAATGTTGAATTTCTATTGCAAATCGTTCAATATATAGTACATGTTACAATGTAGTTAATGTGGTGATACCCGATCACGGAAGACAACAATAACAGTTTACTTGTAACTAAATGTACATTTTCACGACCTAGGTGGAATTGAACAATCCGCCGTGAAAGGTCGATGTGTAAGGCTCAGATTGGTCTGTCTTGACTAAGAGATTGCACTAGCACATTTAGTATGTGTTGAAGAGGTCCTACAGCGAGGAGAAATTCTTCTGTTCTGAAAGGTGAAGAATTAGACCTCAGTGGTTGTTGATTTCTTAATCTCCGTCACTTAAATAGGACCGTGTGTGCTTAATAGTTACTGCTTTGATTCATGTTGGGTGAGAATCATTGCGACTTCGAACTTTGTGTCTTGGGCAGTAATATTAATCATACGACGGTTGCTAAGATTTAATACGGAGAAACGCGTGCGAGTACGGCTCGTGTGATTAGTCCCCTTGGTGGGCTCAGAAGTTTTATTGTACCAAATCTTGCAAGTGAAGAATTAGCTTCTTCGGTACGAATAATAATGTTGAGCTGTCTTTACTCCAAGGTGAAATATATTAATTAATTTAGAGCTATTCAGAAGCTTAATTAATTAATGGACTTGATAATCTTAAACGCGGGAAGTAATAACCGGGAGCCCATATTATCGTAATATGGATTAAGATGGATAGTGCAATATTAATTTATTAGTGGTAATAATTAATATTAATGGGCTGAATTATATTGGGGCTCAATATTGAAATTCAGAAGTCCATTAGGAGGTCCAATCTTAATTCTCCTTAAGGCCCCTCAAGTAGCCCATTAAGTAGCCCAATAATGATAAGGTGATTAAAATAAAAAGAAAATATATTGCTGATTTTTCTAGTAATTTTCGAAAATTAAGAGGTGTAGATTGAGAAAAGATTTTGTTGATTTTCTTGGAAAGATATTATGGAAGATAAGTATTCTTGGAATACAAGATTATCTCATATATTCAAGAAGATCCGAATCTTAGATATTCTCTCTACAAATTTTGGAAAATATGGTCTTGAAAATAAGTGTGAGATTTTTGTGGAATATTTTATTATGGAGAAAAGAATATATGAGATATATTCAAGATTTCTTAGAGATTAAGAAAAGATTTTCTCCAAGCCCATGAAGCCTCTAATTTTCGGCCACCACCCTCTATAAATAGGGGATGATTATTTCATCCCCAAGTACATAATTCCATGTGTTGGAAAAATCAAGAAGCATAGATATTTTTCTTTTTCCTTAGTTTATTAAATTGCTTGAAAGCGTCTCCCACCGGCGATCAAGTGAGGTGAAAAGGGAAATACTTGAGAAGGCTTTGGGTTGATAGAGCGAGATTACAATTGTCCCGTATATCCAAAGGTCAATACTACAAGAGGTACGTTAATCGCATATTTACTTGTTTATTCCGCCTAGTTAAATATGTGAAATTAATTTAACATGCATGATGATAACTAGTTGTTGAAATTATTATTTGGATTAATTAGGATTAATTCATGCTAGTAATAATTGTATTTAAATTCGTATTTAAATTTCATCCCGAATAGATTTCGGGCACCCCTATTTTCCCAACATATATAAATTAAGAACTATTAGCAAATCAAATTAACAACTTTTTTTTTCTGATGAAAGTTAACCACTAAGTAAAAAGTTGGTTAATGAAATACGGTTTTTTAAGATTTAAACTATTGTTATTTTTAAAATATTAGATAAAAGGGTCAATCAAATTAAAAAGATATATTTCATCAAAATAAATTAAATTTGTTGTAAATTGAGAGCGTAAAATAAAGGCGCGAGATTTGTTCACCCAATTCGTCGATAACGACTATGTCTGGGGGCGTACCAAGCCAGGAGTATCACTAATATGTATGTATGTAAGTGTATACAATTCTTAGTACAATGATCTATTTATAAGAGTAAAGACCTAGTTTAAACCTAAAGCTTGTTTAGGTTAAAGGCCCATTAGTAATGTCCACATCAAATCTTATAGATTTGATATAAATATATCTTCTAGATTTACAACACTCCCCCTTGAAAATTACGAAATAACATAAATGTCTTGTCATAAAAACTCCACGTGCTAGATAGCGACCAAATATTAAGTTAGGGAGGAATGTGATTTTATTGATCTCCCGGATCAAATCCTCTGGATTTATTTCGGGGCTGCCGCTCCCCCTGAAGACAACAACCCTTTGAGCTTTCACATCCCAATACCACGAACGTACTTTTCAAAAGTAGAAGTAGGTAAGGACTTAGTGAACAAATCTGCTAGATTGTCACTAGATTGCACCTTTTGAATGGTAATCACGTCACTCTTCTGGAGCTCGTATGGGTGGAAAACTTAGGTAAAATATATTTTGTCAAGTTTCCATTACCGTACCAATTACTCATTTGTGAGATGCAAGCTGCGTTGTCTTCCAATATAATGGTGGGGGATGTATTGTCTTTAGTAATACCACACGAGTCACCAATGTATTTTACCAAGGACCTTAACCAAACACATTCTCGTGCGGCTTCAAACAAAGCTATTATCTCTGATTGGTTTGAAGACGTGGTAACCATGGTTTGTTTAAGCGGTCTCCATGAGATCGCGGTACCACCACAGAGAAAAACGTAACCAGTCTGGGATATGGCGTTGTGGGGATCAGACAATAGCCAGCATCCGCATAACCTACCAAGGTTTTATCTTGGTTCCTTCGGTAAAACAGTCCAAGATCTTGAGACCCTTGGAGGTACTGTAGAACATGCTTAACACCATTCCAATGTCTCCTCGTAGGAGAAACGCTATATCTCGCAAGCAAATTAACTACAAATGCAATATTCGGTCTAGTGCAATTTGCGAGATAGAGTAATGCTCCAACAGCGCTAAGATAAGGAACTTCTGGCCCAAAATTTCTTCTGAATCTTCTCTTGGTCTAAATGGGTCCTTATCCACTTCGAGTGATCGGACAACCATATGGGTGCTAAGTGGATGAGATTTATCCATGTGAAATCTCTCCAATACCTTCTTCACGTAGGTTGACTGATGTATAAGAATTCCTTCTGGGAGATGCTCGATCTGCAGGCCAAGGCAGTACTTGGTTTTACCCAAGACTTTCATTTCAAATTCAGCTTTCAAGATTAAACTGGCTTCTTCAATCTCTTTACATGTTTTGATTATGTTTAGGTCATCAACATAAACGGATATAATGCAAAAACCACTTTGCAATTTCTTCGTGAATATGCATGGAAAAGCTATATCAACCGTGTATCCCTTCTTCTGGAGGAATTTACTAAGTCGGTTGTACCACATGAGGCCTGATTGCTTTAGGCCGTACAACGACTTCTGCAGTTTTATGCTATACATATTGCGATTTTCACCATCCCTCATCTGGGGGATGTCAAATCCATCGGGGATTTTCATATAGATGTCGGCATCTAGTGATCCGTATAAATATGCGGTTACTACGTCCATTAATCTCATCTGGAGATTCAATTTAACTGTCAAAGATATTAAGTAGTGGAATGTTATTGCGTCCATTACGGAAGAATAGATTTGATCGAAATCAATCCCGGGTCTCTGCGAAAACCCTTGAGCTACAAGCCTCGCTTTATACATATCCACAATATTATTCTCATTTTGTTTTGTACAAAAAATCCATTTATATATCCTATAGGGATAGCGCGCGGTGGTGTACGAACGATAGAGCCAAATACTTTTCTTTTATTAAGCAATGCGACCTCTGCTTCAATTACCTCTTTCCATTTTACCCAATTGGAGCGCTTCCGGCACTCGGTGATAGTTTTAGGTTCTGGATCTAGATTTTTATTTATAACAGAAAGAGCAATTGTCGCTGTGAATGTATAATCGACGATAGTAATATTTCTATTGTATGTTTCTCCCGTATCTATAAAATTCATAGAGACTTTAACGTTTATGTCAACCAGGCCTTCCTCATTTCCCAGTGTATCTAGGTCTGGTTGTTCCGTGGTCCTAGTGCATTGAATATTTTGTGCACGTGCTTCAGCATTAGGACGCTCATCTTCTAGATGAGTCTCTTCTAGAGACTTTGAGTTATTTAGACGAATCTCTTCTAGAGATTTTACGTTCGACTGACCAGTTTTGCTAGCTTTTCTTTTAGGTGTGTTTGTATTGGTTGTAGGTCCTTTACGCTTCTGGCGTGTGGGAGCATGTATACTTGATTTGCTTGGGACCTCAACCCTTTGGGGAGCATTTACTGCAGGTATATGCAATTTAGTTACACCTCTATGGTCAGTGAACGCGTCTGGCAGATTGTTTGCTAAATTTTGCAAGTTAAAGATCTTATGAACTTCCAGTTCAGATTGACTAGTGCGTGGATCTAGATACTGAAGATTACTTACGTTCCACGTAAGCTCCCAATATTCATTCAATTTTGAATTCGGATCTCCCCCTAATACCGGGAAGTGATCTTCATCAAAAGTGCAATCAGTGAACCAGACCGTTAATTGATCCCCGGACAAAGGCTCTAGGTATTTCACGATGGATGGAGAGTCAAATCCAATGTAAATACCGAGTTTTCTTTGTGGGCCCATAGAGGTCTGCTTTGGTAATGTTCTCGGAACATATACCGCACATCCAAAAATACGCAGATGGGAAATGCTAGGTTTTTTCCCACGCACTAGCTGTAGGGGGGAAATGCTAGGTTCTTTCCCACGCACTAGCTGTATCAAGTGCGATGCATATAGGACTGCATGCCCCCAGCATGAAGTGGCTAGTTTAGAGTTCATAAGCAATGTTCTCGCGATAAGTTTGATATGTTTTATTAGCGCTTCAGCAAGACCATTTTGGGTATGGACGTAGGGGACCAAATGCTCCACTTTAATTCCCAGGGCCATACAGTAATTTGTAAAGGCCTTTGAGCTAAACTCAGCAGCATTATCCATGCGAATCAATTTAATTGGATAATCTGGGAATTGAGCTCTAAGCTCGATAGTTTTTGCAATGAGCTTCGCAAAAGCTTGATTACGGGTGGACAACAAACAGGCATATGTCCACCTAGTGGAGGCATCAATTAGGACCATGAAATACCGAAATGGTCCTGATGCTGGGTGAATCGGTCCACAAATGTCTCCCTGAATCCGTTTAAGGAAAACCAGAGACTCTAGTCCAACCTTAGTGCGCGACGGGCGCACTATTAACTTACCCTTATAACATGCATCACATATAAATTCATCAACAGGAGGGATTCTATTATTCGGAATATTATGACCAATGGAATTAGATAGAATCCTACGTATCATATTTTGTCCTGGATGACCTAACCGCTGATGCCATAATTTAAAAGAGTTCGGGTCATGAAATTTCATACTCATAGCTTGATGGAGATTGGACGACCGGATGTAGGAATAGTACAATCCAGAAGAGAAGGAAGGAAGCTTATCTATAACTTGTTTACGGCAACCTCGAGTAATAGTCATCAAAAGGTATTCGTTAATATTCTCAGTTTCAGTTCAATGTGATAGCCATTAGATTTAATATCTTTAAAACTGAGCAGGGTACGCTTAGATTGTGGAAACAATAAAACATTATCAATTATGAGTTTGGTACGCATGGGGAGGACAATTGAAGTTCTTCCTGAGCCCACTATCATAATATTATCATTAGCTATCGTAGTTACACTCCACTTACGTTCTATCAAGTTATGAAAATACTTTCTATCTCTTAGGATTGTATGTGTGGTGGCGCTATCTACCAAACATAAATCACTATCTGCATCCATCATGCCAGAGAAAAATGGCCCAATTCTAAATGTTGATATGTTTACAAGTCATGTATAAGTATAGCAATATCCAAGGAAAAATTAATGAACAACATTAAGGTAAACACATCAAAGCTAAAAAAATAAATATCATCCATAAAATAAAATATCCGAAAGATAGGATCCAAAACATTAATTGTTTTAACTAAAAACAAATAAAGTACTAAAATAATCAAATACATAAATCACTAATTGTCTCCAAAGTCTTTGAGCTCTACGCCCAAAAGATAGTCATTGTCATAGTCAAAGTCTGCTTCAGGCAGGCTGGCATGGTGAGATTCGACTTTAGGAGCCTTCCCCTTGTCGTCCTTTTGCTAATTTTGATAAGCCTCAACCAAGTGCTTGGGAGTGTGACAGGTGCGAGACCAATGGCCTTCGCATCCGCATCTGTAGCAGGTCTGCTCAACCTTATCTTGAGTGCCAAATTTTTTAGAAGCGGGGTTCGTGTTAGGTGCAGCCTTTCCACGAGTCTGAGCTTGATTGTCATTTGAGGTACCTGGACCACCGGATTTACTACGACCTCGGCCTTTGCTACGAGTTTGTTTACTTCATCTCTCCCTTCCACGCTTGCGACCACTTGTACTGCCATGAGCTATATCATGTGCTTCAGGCACTGCTTGTGAGTCAACCGGTCTCGAGTTATGATTTTACATAAGGAGTTGGTTGTACTTTTCTGCCACTAGAAGTGCAGAAATTAGCTCAGAGTGTACAGTGTAGTTCTTAGCCCTGTACTGCTGCTGGAGTACAAGGTTGCTGGCGTGGAAAGTCGACAAAGTCTTCTGGATCAAGTCGTTCTCAGTTACAGTTTGCTTGCATAACTTTAACTAGGATACAATACGATGTAGAGCTGAGTTGTAGTCCGTCACAGACTTAAAGTCCTGAAAACGGAGGTTCAACCAGTCGTATTGAGCCTGAGGGAGGAGTATATAATTTTGTTGTTGGAAACGGTCCTTCAGGGACTTCCACAATATTCCGGGGTCTTTCTCAGTGAGATATTCATTTTTCAGGTCCTTATTGAGATGATGTCTAAGGAAATCAATGCTTTCGCCTTCTGGGCGTTAGTTGATTCTGAATCATCGACAATAGCCCCGCTTAACTCAGTTGAGGCTAGATGGATCTCAACATCTAGCGCCCATATCAGGTAATTACTACCATCAAGAGCAAGGTCAGCGAATTCTCTTTTGGTAATATCAGACATTATAAACTACAAATTTTAAAGTGACATGGTAAGAGTTGTGACCAATTAATTAACAACGGAGAAATAAAGATTTATTTGATTATTCTAGAGCATATAGGAGCAAAAATTGGGCGTCGTCTACTAAAAATATTAATTACGGTCCGACAAGTACCGAGTGCCGCCTACCCGGGCAATATATGCGGACTATAAATAATATATTATGTGCAGGGGGTAATAATGCATGCAAGATAATTAAATCTTAAAAGGCATGCACATATATCAATTAAGCACATAAGACAATTTATTGAGAACTAATATTTAAATTAATTCTAAAATTTTCGGGCTTAAAATATATGCAAGGATTATTACCTATTAATTTTCAAGTTTTTGAAAACGTAATAAATTAATTCGGGGTAAAAATAATATAAGGCCCAAAAGAATAAAATTTAATTGCCCATACCATAAAATAATTTGTCCCACAAATTTGGGGCTTCAAGCCCAAAAATATTAAAAAAAAATCAGCATTAAAACTGGGCTTCCAACCCAAAAAAAAAAAAAATTAGTTGTGGCCCAAAATTATTTAGGCCACTAGAGGCCCAAGAGGAGGGGAGCAGCAGTAGGGCATGGGCGCCGGAGGATCGTGACCCATAAGCGCGACAGCCTCACGTGATCGCGGTCTCCAGGCGCGATAGCCGCTGGTGATCGCGGCCTACAGGCGCGATTGCCGGCATTCGCGACGCGGCGGCCTGAGGCGTTGCGCAGTTGCGCGCGAAGGCGGTGCTCGGCCTAGGGCAGGGCGCGGAAGCGGCGCTCAACGGTGCTTGGCATGGAACCGCGCGCGCAAGGCGGCGCTTCTGGGCAGCGCGAGGGCGGCCGTTGACGGGCGGCGCTGTTGGGCGGCGGCCGCGCGTTCGTCTGTATAAAAATTTTCAAAAATAATTCGATCCAATTAATTGCAAACACGCAGTAAAATCGATGCAATAATTCAAGTGCATGTGAAACATAATACGCATGGATCAAATAATTAGATACGACAATTAATTCACATGCTATGGAGAAAATTAATTTAGATCGTACCGATTAGTCTCGCGCAGAGTCTCGTGCTGATAACGTGTTGTAAATTGAGAGCGTAAAATAAATGCGCGAGATTTGTTCACCTAATTCGTCGATAACGACTACGTCTGGGGGCGTACCAAGCCGGGAGTATCACTAATATGTATGTATGTAAGTGTATACAATTATGAATACAATGACCTATTTATAAGAGTAAATACCTAGTCTAAACCTAAAACTTGTTTAGGTTAAAGGCCCATTAGTAATGTCCACATCAAAGCTTCTAGATTTGATATAATAAATCTTCTAGATTTACAACAAAATTAAAATATTTATTAGTAATTAGTATGCCAATTATTTGAATACAACATATCACTAAAATATATTTATAAATAATTACAAAATAACTGTTTTTATATTACGAAGAACTAACTAAATAAACTTTTATTTACCCCTTTTTCAAATAAACACGTATATTGATTGATCCATATTTATTTTTTTATATGTATATAATTAATTCAAGTATTTTGCATCTTAAAATTTCATAATTAATTTGGATTTTTTCTGATAATTATGTTAAATTATTTACAAAATTACAGTAAAAATATTAATTATTTAAAAGAAAAAATTATGTGGAAATAATTAAAATATAAAATATTGTTTATATATGGAAGGGAGTAGGTTTGGTAAGATTTGATAGAGAGAAGATATAATTTTCTCTAACCAATAGTTAATTTGGTTAGGTTAATTTATATCAATTATGACACATGTCAGTAATATAAGTAGTGTAACAGGAGATGTTACATCATTGTGTTACTGGAGATCCCGTCCGACATACTCATATGCACATACAATTGACGGAATGAAATCATCTATAAAATTTCAAATCCATTAATGAAGCCCCTCAATTAAGAATTAAACAAGAAAAAAAAAAGAAACATTAAATGTGAATAGAATAAATCACAATTAACATTGTTGTATCGAGAATAATGTTTCGATATCAGCATAGTCGACCAACGATAACAAAATTTTTGGTTGAATAAGACGAAATCAATTGACATAACGATTTGAACCAATCGCGACCAGAAGTCCCGCTGGCTAAACTTGCAAGCCCAACAACCAAGGGCGGACCTACACTAAGGCAAGGTGGGGCAAGTGCCCCACCTGAACTTTGAGAAATAACTATATAGGTACTATGTTGAGATATTTATTAAAGTCGATATGTAGCTTAATGGTTAATGGGCTGGGCAATTTATCAGAGTTTGTGGGATCGAACCCCACTTTTGGCAGCCATTCTTACATTGTCTTTTTATAGAGATAAATAGTTTTTTGGTCCCGCAACTTGTCTAGTGTTCAATTTTGGTCCCAAAATTGGACGATTCAATAATTTACGGTTGGGACCAAAATTGGACGATTCAATAAGTTACGGGACCAAAATTGAAAAGTTAATATTTTTGGGACCAAAATTGAATAATTAAAGTTTTTGGGACCAAAATTGGACACCAAACAAGTTAGGGACAAAAAATTATTTTTTCATATTCATTAATTTTTTTTTCTTTTCTCACCTTATATATATATATATATATATATATATATATATATATATATATATATATCATCAATGGATTTATTTTTCATGAATATAAATAAAAATATTTGAAAAACATCTATAAAACATGAAAAATAAAAACTCATTATTTTTCAATTCCAATAATTATTATTTAAGATGAATTACAAAGCTCCCATAAAATACTAAAAATGAAATTTTAATTACTAACTAAGAATTTAAATTGCGATAGAGTAAATAAAATAATAAATTAATAATTTTCATATAAATTTTGATTCTCCATATTTTCGTAAAATAATTCCAAATTGCTATCGTGATCTCGTCTCCACCAATAATATATACATGATTATTACAAAGATTATTTTAGAGTATAATTAATTAAATAGTGTTTGATATATGTGTATGTGTGTGTATGTATATATATGTATGTGTATATATATATACATACATATATATATATATATATATATATATATCAGTGGATTTATTTTTCATGAATATAAATACAAATATTTGAAAAAAATCTATAAAACATGAAAAATAAAAACCCATAATTTTTCAATTCCAATAATTATTATTTAAGATGAATTACAAAGCTCCCATAAAATACCAATAATAAAATTTTAATTACTAACTAAGAATTTAAATTGCGATAGAGTAAATAAAATAATAAATTAATAATTTTCATATAAATTTTGATTCTCCATATCTTCGTAAAATAATTCCAAATTGCTATCGTGATCTCGTCTCCACCAATAATATATACATGATTATTACAAAGATTATTTTAGAGTATAATTAATTAAATAGTGTTTGATTTATGTGTATGTGTGTGTGTGTATATATATATATATATATACACATATAAGGTGAGAAAAGAAAAAAATTAATGAATACGAATAATTTTTTGTCCCTAACTTGTTTGGTGTCCAATTTTGGTCCCAAAAATTTTAATTATTCAATTTTGGTCCCAAAAATTTTAATTATTCAATTTTGGTCCCGTAACTTATTGAATTGTCCAATTTTGGTCCCATTTGGGACCAAATTTGGACGATTCAATAAGTTATGGGACCAAAATTAAAAAGTTAATATTTTTGGGACCAAAATTGGACACTAGACAAGTTGCGGGACCAAAAAACTATTTTTCTCCTTTTTATATATTCTGTTTAAGTAATTTTTCTTTTATTATATATTAAACTCATTTCTTATTTAATAACCGAGTTAATATTATTATGATACCTATTCTATATATTAATTGTAAATTTATTTCTATATTCAAATATCCCTTTATCTTATCAAGGATATCATTAAACCTGTTAGGGTATCATTATTCTGAGTTCAAGAAAATTTAAAACAAATACCCCTGATGAGATTAATGAAACTTTAAAATATTTTCATGATAAGCTTATCATGAACTATTTTCATATAATATTTTGCCCTTATTCCCTCTATCTCCTAATAATTTTCACATTTTTCTTTTTTAGATGTCCCACGATAATTTTCACACAACAAATACAAAAATACAACACTCTTACAATATCTATTTATTTTAAAATACTCTTCATTCATTGGTTAAAAAAATTAATAAAATATTTTTTTTTAGAAAATGTGTCACCCTATATATAAAACTTAATAATGGGCAGGAGGCATATTTTATATTGCACCCTCCCTAGTTTCAATTCCTGTGTCCGCCCCTGCCAACAACCAACTGTTAGTCGCCTAAGACTTGCCATGTGAGCATCCCTTGGCTCGCCCAACAGTAACCAAATCAAAAGATGAATTCCAAAAAGGAAGCAATTCTCCCCGATCAGACTGGTGAGGCGGGAGTAGGTGAGCAAATAAGAAAGTAAAGTCAACTACATCACCAGGTGACGTTCAAGAAGTGGTCCACCTGGTCTGGCGACATTGTAGCTAATATGTTTCAAACATTCTAAGTACCCATGCAATTAATACATGTGTGAGGTTTTGAGGGGTGCAAAATAACCCTAGTTTGTAACTATAAATAAAGGCCCATTAAAGGCATCATCATTTATTACTAGAAAAATGCAAAGAAATTTTCTGGGGGAGGGGGAGTGAACTTAAAACAGCTTGGGTTAAATGGTCTATTATTTGTAAACCAAAACAGTCTGGGGGATTAGGTGTTAAGGAAATTGAGTGTTTATGGGCTAGAATGTTAGAGTCGAGATGGGGGTGTCGTGGGGGAAAGGACTAGGGTCAGGGGAGTCTAGGAGAGAGACTTCTCCAAAAGGGTGGTGGGGAGAGGTTTTAAAAGCTGTGGGGGCGGGGAGTGGAGAATGGTTTTTTAATAACATAAAAAAGAGGTTGGGGATGGGAGGGATACCTGGTTTTGGGACGAGGTGTGGGTAGGGGAAGTGCCTCTTAGATTGCAGTTCCCTAGGATGTACCAGTTAGCAAGAGAGAAAAATGTGAGGGTGTCTGAGTTAGGGCAGTGGAGGGAGGGAGATTGGTGTTGGAAGTGGAATTGGAGAAGGGAATTGTTCGAGAGGGAGGAAACTTCACTTAATGAGTTGTTTAATGTTGTAAACAGGTACAGGTTGAAACAGGGCGAGGAGGATAGGTGGAGGTGGAACCTGGATGCGTGTGGATTGTACAAGACAAAGACGGTATACGAGTGACTGTTTTGGAGAAATAATCCAGAAGATGAAAGTAATTTAATATTAGACTATTAAATTATTAAATATATATATCCACCCATGAAGTGGATAAGTTAGGAGGAAGTTATTGATAACTCCTACGGGACTTTTAATTCCCATATATATATGAAAAAGAGAAAGAGATAAAGTAAGTTTTTTTTATCTTTAATCACTGTATTCAAAATACGCAAGAATTCTCTAGGAGAATTCTTTTCTTCACTCAATATATACAAATCACACATACTATCTCAAAGGCATTTACATTGTGGATTACGAATCAATTTGTGAATAAATTAACATAATTGAATTCTGACTGTGAGGATCACGATACGTACGAAGAATCCAACCAGGCTTGATTCATTCCGCTGCAAATTGTGAGGTTGGTCATTCCAACTTTCTTATTTTTATTATCGAAATCCAACATTGGTATCAGAGCCAATGCGTTGGGTTCTCGTATATGAAAAACTTGTATGAGTATTGTATTTCTCAAATTTTTGGATTTTTTGAAACGGTGGAATTTGACTATGAAATTTTTACTGTAAGTAGAATATATGATGATATTGATGTCTGCAAAGTTTCGAATTTTTTGGCCAAGCCGTTTGTGAGAATAAAATCGGTCTTTGAGAATATACAAAAATTTTGACCGCAAATTACGAACTATATATAATGAGTCATGATGATTTCTTGTTAATGGATTAAATTATCTTGAAATAGGATTCTATTGATATAAATTTCGTGAATTTTGGTCAAGTATTGAGTGAGTTATGAATTTTGCAAGTTTCGGTAATTTTCTGGAATTTTTTTGTGAACAAAAACTTCGATCAGAAATTTTCGAAATGAAATTGAGAAAATTGGTTTTTGTTCTGGTTGTTGGATGAATCTATGTTAAATAAGGATTCCATCTGTATATTGTTCATCAATTTTGGTCAAGTATGGAGTGAGATATGATTTTTTACAATCTATATGATTGTTCTTCGATCCAAAAAGTTACGAGACGAAAATGAATGGATTAGGATTTGTTCTTATTTTTGGAAGATTCTACGTTTAATTGGAATTTCATCCAGGTTTCGATTGTAATTTTTGGTTAAGAAACGAGTGAGATATGAATTTTTTAAAATTTCTTCGTACTGGGGCCAAATTTGCAAAGTTTCAGAAATTTTGTGGGTTGTTTAAAGAGAATTAGATATTCTCTTAGGATCTAATTTTAATTTTTAAAACTTTAGAGTTACATGGTCAATAAAAGGTTGAACCGAACCGGTCTGAACCAGATTCAGGACCGGCCGGCGGTCCGGCGGCGGTCCGGCAACGGTCCGGTGGCCGGAGGTGGTTTTTCTACAACTTTCAGGCGGTTTTCCGGTGAAATTTTGGCAATTTTCCGGCAGAAAAGGGTGGTTTTCCAGCGACTGATGGTGGTTTCCGGCAGCGGCAGCGGTGGCCCGGTGGTGGCCAGCGATGCTCCGGCCGGTGGGAGCTATTTTCGGCGATATGCGCTCATGCAATCTTGTTTTAGCTCGTTTGGGTTCATTTTAACTCCGTTTTGGGTGCCGAAAATTCCAGTGTGCTCGTTTTTTCAGTGTAGAATCTGAATTTGCATAGTATGAAAGTGTTTGAACAAAGGATATTTAATTACTTATTTATCTATTTAAATGAAAACCATAATTAAATTTATAGCACTTGTGAATTTGCTAATTACACTAAACAATTAAGTTTTCTTAGTGTAATTGTGAGCTTTAAATTCATGTGTTAAATTTTTAATTATATAAATGTTCAAATGGTTGCTCATTTTATGGATATAGGTCGAATAGAGTGAACAATTAAAGTTCTTTGGATTCAATTTGATGAAGTTAAGATATGCAAATTTTAAGATTGTGAGATGAAATTGTCCCACATGGCACATTACGTCAATTTTATAAAGATGTATAGTTTATAGCTCATTTATTATTTTATAAGAGATTTTCAACTTTATAGCTCAAATTTAATAACAGTTGAAATTTGAGCTAGGACACGTCTACGAGAACTTATGGTTTTCTGGGATAGATGTTTGTTTATGTTGGAACCTTATGAAAACTGTGGAATACTATGAAAGATATTATTAATATGATTTCAAGAAAATAAGATGTGAAATCGGCTTGTTTTGTGTAAAAAAAATGATTCGACGATCCAATGTTCTTAACTTGACAAGTCAAAGCAATTTTTGGGTGATGAATCTATTTTTGTCATATCTTTCACAATGAGTACCATAATAGTACTCTATGAGCATATAAATTGCATCGAAGATTATCGTGAAATCTTCATGAAATTGTCTGATGGTGATGCTAAAATAGGATTAAAATTAGAATAACCTTAGTAGTTGGTTTTGACTTAAATGATTGATGTTTACCTTACTATTTTGGTTATTTGATTTATGATGATTATGCTTTATATCTTTAATGTTGATTGAATGTCTTTAAAGCATGCTACTATCATGTGGTTCAGTGGGAGTTTTAGCTGTTTATTGGATTAGATGCTAGAACTTAAGTTTTTTGTTCATGTTTATGGAACTGAATCTGTTTAATGAGGATACTTTATGAGATTGATGATTAATATCTTTAAGTTATTTTTCGATATCAAATTTTGTATAGAATTTTTCAGATGTCAGTTAGCTTGACATAGAATAATATAATACATAAATGAACATTAACTTTTAGAATCTTTTCTATTAAAAACCAGACAATGACTTCAACAACGATCATCGCTGAGTTAAACCAAATTGAAAAACTCAAAGGCGATATAATAAAATGTAGCGTCATATGATATAAAACATGTTCTTGGGAGAACATGATGTTTTAGACCCTATTAACCATGACGAAAAGTATTCTGGAACAGAGATAATACTCAAACTGAAAATAATATGGACGGTTACCAGGCTTGGAATATTGAAAATTTCATAGCTAGTGAAATAATGGTAATTTTTTGTCAATAATGACATATTCCATGATTGTGAATTGCATCATACCACCTATAATATTGACTTGAAGTGAATAATACTAGCTTCTACTAGTAGCTTCCCCGCAAGAGTACGGGTTCACTGTAGTATGAGCAAGTATAATGATCAAGTATTATCGAACCCAAGGGAAAGTGGGTATGCAAATAGATCCCTGAAGATCTACGCGTCGTAGTTAATATTAGTGAAATGTTTTTGGATTTTCTGGAATAATTAATTCTAAACTAAAATAAACTAATTAAACTAAAGAACGAAAGAAACGAATTAACTAAGGGTCGTGTTCAAGTAAGAGATGGTGATGCTCAGGATAGGAATCCCTACGTATACTAACAGAGCATGTACATAATTAAAGTAACCGTGACGCGCAAGAAATAACCTAAGTAAAAGAATGCAAGATGAAAGCTCAAGATTCTAAACCCTAATACTTTACCCTAACACTCGTCTTCACTAATCCACTAATAATTTAATAGATTGTGCTTAATTAATGAGACCCTAATTTAACTAAGGTGATGCGGTCGTCCTCCTTCGCTAAACTGGTAGATGAATTAACCCTTTCTAAACCCTCTAGTTAAGTCTACTCGTTGTTAAAGAGTGATACGGTCGTCCTCTCTCTAGCACTTTTTGAACGAATTTTAAAAGTACAGTTAAGATTAATTTTAAGAATTCATTAATTAAGAGAATTAAAACCTAACGTCACAAGTTACCCTAATTACGTACCCACAACCTACTTCTACGAGTTCATCCTACCCCAAGCATGCAAGGGTTTTAGCTAGACATGGATTTAACGTAAGCAATAACAATTGAGTAAGTAACGAACATGAACATGATAATTAGAACGAAGAAGAGATCAAACATAAACTAGGGTTTAAAGAAATAAAAGAATAAACTGAAACTAAATCAATAAAACGAGTCTCAACGTGTTCAAGAACAAAAATATGAAGAAACAAAACTAAAAAGTAAAATCGTTATGTGAATTCATAAAGGAAACCTAAAAAACGTAAAGTGAACTTGCTCGTTCCTTCTTCTCCAAAAATTAACTCTCTAAAACGCTCTTAAATCTAGTGGTGTAAGTGGTTGTTCAAGTTGTTCATAAAAACATGCTCGGAAGGGGTATATATAGGCAATGGGTCGAGTCGGGAACGTATGGGCCAAAAAACGCGCATGCTCGTGCACTAGTGCACGAGCACCTTCAACTCGAGCGCCTTAAATCATCCAGAGAGCCAAAACTGCACGACCAACCTAGCTCGTGCACTAGTGCACGAGCACCTGCCTTGCTCGAGCGCCCTGCACGAGCACTCGTGTAGGGGTGCACGACCCACGTTCTCTCGTGCGCTATGCACGACCACTCGAGCACTTGTGCTCGAGCTCTTCTAGCTTGTGCACTCCAATGATACTTTTGCTCCCTCGAACTAGTACTTTTAGTATTTCTTCGATATCTTCTCATTCGGGCGTCCGTTTGAGTCGATTCAAAGTCCTACGAACTCCTCTTTTCGCCCTCTATTCACCTATGAGCATCTAAGAGACAAATTCATTAGTTTATGAAAATGTTACGCAAATGACTCTAAATACTCAACAAAATCAACCAAAACTAGGGCATTTCGAGCGACGAATCATGACAATTTCACGCCTAATCAACCCCCCCCCCAAACTTACCATGTTGCTTGTCCTCAAGCAACGAAATAATAAGTCAAGTGGAATTGTTATGAATGAGTCAACGAATCAAATCATGCAAGCAAATGAATTCGAGCTTCAAAGATCAATCGCAAGTATACTCACTCATCTTCCCTCATCATACGCATGCAACAACAGCGAGAATCACCAAAATCAAACATGGATGTGCACTCAATGATGTGTTTCACTCCCTTACAAGTGTATATCAATGATAAAGGGACTCACTCAAACAATCAATCACACATATTGGCAGCCATAGGCTTGTAAGCACTCTTAACTCCGACCATACTCTAGAAATCAATGCCGAATCAAAAAGGACTTTTCTCAAGGTTGTAATGTAGGATCTTTGGACAGGTGGGAATCAATATGGTAAAGTGACTCAAGTGAATGGAGAATAGAAAATCAAACTTTCGCACTTCGAGATTAGGAACAGAATACTTCAAATATTTTCAATCAACACATTTTCAATTCCACTACTCTCAACACTTCAATTTTTTTCTTTCTAACTCCTTTCACTTTTTTTTTTCAATCACTTTTTTTTCTCTTTTTCGCACAAACACATGAGCTCTTTTTTTTTTTTTTTGCTCATTCTCATTTTTTTTTCTTTTTCCCACAACTCATAACTTCATCACACCTTCTTCTCATACTCACTCAACAAACAACATTTTCCTTTTTCAACTCAATTCAATCCCTTCACATTCACACTTTTCCTATTCTCCACTCAAATTGGGACAAAAAGGCTTAGGAATTGGAATAGTGTTTATATGTGCTAGCAAATGGAATAAGCTTTAGGCTCAAAGGGGCTAACAAGGGATAAATATCAATGGTAAGGAAAATTTAGGCTAAGTGACTCAATAAAATCAAAGATGGCCTAAGATCACATTCGGCATATCAAACTAGACACAATCAAGAAGCAAGAGCACACACAAGTTCTAGCATCCTCTAAGGTGACGATCCACTCACAAACGAAGAGATCAAATCATGTATCAAAATCTCATAAGGCTCAAGTCTCACAGCTTTCACATCCATGCTAGTCCTAGTGAATTCTCACTCTCATCACACAAGTACTCAAAAGAAAAATTCACAAGCATACAAGTTCTTTCTCAAATCAACTCTAGCTCAAACACTCACACAATAAAATTCCTAACCCACTCTCACAATTCACCCTACTCATCAAGTCATACTCAAAGATAGCAATCAACAAGCATAAGATGATTGATAGGCATGAAATATGCAATAGCGAATCAGATCAAAATCACCCCTAGGAGCATCTCAAGACATAATCCGCTCAAGGAGCATCTCAAGACTAAAATATATAACCAAACTCAACTCAAAGATAAGGGGTGCTCCGGTGCAATGTAACAAGAAACATAAAAAACTCCACCCCCCAAACTTCGACCTTGCGAAGAGGTCTAAGTTTGGGGTTGTGGGTTACCTCAACTAAACAATCCAGTTTCTCTTAACAACGTAGCACACTCTCTTGCTTGAGTTCCTCCCTTTTGGATAACTCCATGATTCCTCTACTCTCTCGAGACAAGCCTACAAAATAAAACTCTCAAGTATGAGGTTAAAACTTACGATTCAACAATACCCTAATAACATAATAAGAAACTAAAAACAAATAAAAATGGGTTGCCTCCCATTCGGCGCTATTTTTAAGGTCCTCATGCCGGACCGAGCTCAAAGGAGCTTATGGGACATCATACTCAAAAATACCTCCCTTACTCTCATAAGAGTGGTGCTTGCATGTCTTTCCTTGATGCCCCTCCATCATGAACTCATTTGCTTCCTTCTCATCCCCAAGTATTATGGGTCTCAACTCCTTCTCACCTTTATCTGGAGGAGTCTTACCAAACAGTTTCTTGAATTTGGACTTTTTCTTCTTATCTCCTCCTTTCCCTTCCAACTGGACCACGTCCACCTTTTTCACTTCTTCATCCTTCAATTCCTTTACTTTATCCCTATCAAAAGAATCAAGATCATAATGCTCATGGGTTAAATCAACAGGTGAAGGATTATCAAAATCATGAACATGAGAAAGATTAGAGATTGGAGGTGTGTCTTCAACACGAGGATCAATTGCATCCATGCAATACAAACTCTCATCCTCCTTCGGGTGCTTCATGGCTTCATATAGGGAATTTTTCACTTCTTGATCATCAACCTTCAACGTAATCTTCCCATTTGCCACATCTAGCACCATCCCGGTCGTAGCTAAGAATGGTCTTCCCAAGATCAGGGGCACGTGCTCATCTTCCTCCATCTCTAGCACTACAAAGTCGACTGGAAAAATGTGATCTCCAACTCTCACGAGGACGTCTTCAACCACACCTTGAGGTCGAGTAATAGACCGGTCGGCTAGTTGAAGCGTCATCATTGTGGGCCGAAGTTCTCCACCTTCCAACTTCTTGAAAAGTGAAAGAGGCATCAAATTTATGCTCGCTCCGAGGTCGCACAACGCTCATTTCTTGATCCCGTTCCCAATGTCACAAAGAATGGTGAAGCTCCTGGGGTCCTTCAGCTTTGGAGGAAGTACCTTGTGCACTAATGCACTCACCTCATGGTTCAACTGCACCAACTTCGGCTCATCCACTCGCCGTCTTTTCGCGATCAAGTCCTTCAAAAACTTTGCATAGTTGGGCATCTGTTCCAAAGCATCATAAAAAGGAATGTTAATATGCAATTGTTTAAACACGTCAAGGAATTTAGCGAATTTCTCATCAAGCTTCTTTTTCATGAAGCGTTGTGGATATGGGACGGGTATCACCGATTTGGGTACCCCCCCCCCCCATTCATCTCTCTCGGTCTCTTTCACTTTCTCCCTTGCTTCCCTTGCCTTCTTCCACTTAGGAACTCTCTCACTCTTCTCAATGCCTTCCTCTTCAAGCTCTTTGCTCGCTTGAGTGCTTTCACCCTCAACCTTTTTCTCAACTCCTACCTCCCCACTCTCATCTCCATCTTTCTTATGTTCTTTCCTCTCTATCTCAACATCTCCTTGGGGCGTCTCAAAATCAGCAGGCATCTGAGGACCTTCATAATTGGTCCCACTTCTAAGCTGGATAGCCTTACAATGCTCTTTAGGATTACCCTCAGGCATTGAAGGGTATTTGTCAGGCTCTCTATTCAATGACTTTGCAATCTGGCTCATCTGGAACTCTACAGAAGTGAACCTTCTGTTGTTCTCTTGCTGAATTCGATTCAGCTCTACATCTCTCTTCTGGAGGTCTTGATCACACTGATCAACTTTCTTGTGCAGATCTTTCACATCGTACTCCAAAGAGGATAATCTCTTGCTTCCTTCCTCCACCTTCTGTAGGATAGCTCTCAACATCTCCTCCGTTGAGGCACCACCTTCTCCACCAGGAGGTTTCGAACCTGGATCAACAACTGGAGGAACTGTAATACCCGCCTTCGGGTTAGCATATGAAAAATTCTCGTTCTTCCTCCATTGGTTCTGAGGAAGCTGCTGGCCTCCTTGTTACCCTTGTGTGTTCCTCCATTGATTTTGAGGTGGTTGTGGACCTGGAGGTACAAATGGTTGGCCATAAGAAGGCCTTCCTTGAAAATTTCCACCTTGTGGATACCCATTCTGATTGTAATAAGGACCTCCCATATAATTTACTACTTCTTGCTGAATGGTGGGCTTGTCCTCTTGCTCATTCTCTGCTGCATTCCCTCCAACCATATTCTTCCCCAACTCAAGGTTGTTAATCTTTTCCATCATGGCCATCAACAGCCTTCTCGTTCCTTCACCTTCCTCAACCTGATGAACTCTCTAGAAATCTGTGTCCACATTCCAAGCCCCGGCATTCGTGACAATGTTGTCCACGATCTCTCTACACCTCACTATTCCTTGATTCAGGAATGATCCACTAGCACAGGCGTCTAGATGGTCTTGTCCAGCCTTGTTGGCACCACTATAGAAAAATACCATGACATCTCCCTCATTGTACCCGTGCTGCGGGCACTCTATCAACATGTTTGAGTATCTCTCCCACGCTTGACGTAGGTCCTCTCCTTGCTTCTGGCGGAAGGAAGAGATCTCAATCCTTGCTTTGATCGTTCTCGATGGAGGGTAGAATTGCTCGAGGAACAGACGCTCGAGCTCGGCCCAAGTGGTAATACCTCTCCTTGGAAGCGTATTATCGTACCACTCTTTAGCTATTCCCGTCAATGAGAATGGGAACAACCTAAGCCTTTTGGCATCTTCAGACATGCCATTGTAATTGAAAGTGGAGGCTATCATTAGAAAACTCCTCAGATGAGTATGAGGATTCTCCTTCCCGATCACCCCCTTGAACTGGTTCTCGGTAAGCAGCTTAAGAATTCCCTGGGAAATCGAGAAGTTATTGGCCTCAATAGGAGGCAATGCCCCTCCATCATAGTATCGTTGTGGCTGCGCTGCAAACCTTCCTCGAATAGCCATATTCTGATCTGCGTTCTGAGGAATGTGCCGAGGATTAACAGCTGGTACGGGTACTTGTTGGGGTGGTGGTGGTTGGTAGACAAGTGGTGGGTTGTAAACTGGAGGTGGAGGATACGGGTATGGTGGATACGGATAAGGTGGGTATGGGTAAGGTGGATAGGGTAAGTTGTTTTGGTGTAAGTTAGGATGTGGGTAAGCAGG
The DNA here is from genome assembly GCA_947034835.1 of Ballota nigra. Lineage (NCBI taxonomy): Eukaryota > Viridiplantae > Streptophyta > Magnoliopsida > Lamiales > Lamiaceae > Ballota > Ballota nigra. The sequence goes on from OX344723.1 coordinate 82,106,024, forward strand.
GTTGTTCTGAGGATGTTGGACAATGTTCTGAGCTGGATTATTTTGATTCTGTGTACCCGGGTTTAGGCTCTGGCTATCTCTTAATGGATCTTGGTTCTGACTACCACTTCCTCCAATACCGTCAACCCGGTCTACTGTCTGATTAAACTCATTAGCTGCATCATCCAACTCGTTACTGAGGTCCATTGGTTCCTTCCCTCCTCCGGCAGTGTTCATTCTCCTCAAGAAAGCTCGGTTCTTTCTAGCTATCGTCTCAGGGTCCAACGGTATTCTCTCTTCGCTCGTATTACCTTGTGAGTGTGTTTTCATATACCTGACACACTAGCAGAAGGATCAAAATGCAACTGTCGAATATGTATAAATAACACGGAAAAGTAAAGCACCCACTACTAACTACTAAGCTATCGACAAGTCCTATTCAAAAAGCATACAATGCAATCCCCGGCAACGGCGCCATTGACTTGAAGCGAATAATACTAGCTTCTACTAGTAGCTTCCCCACAAGAGTACGGGTTACTGTAGTATGAGCAAGTATAATGACCAAGTATTATCGAACCCAAGGGAAAGTGTGTATGCAAATAGATCCCTGAAGATCTATGCGTCGTAGTTAATATGAGTTAAATGTTTTTAGATTTTTTGGAATAATTAATTCTAAACTAAAATAAACTAATTAAACTAAAGAACGAAAGAAACGAATTAACTAAGGGTCGTGTTCAAGTAAGAGATGGTGATGCTCAGGATAGGAATCCCTACGTATACTAACGGAGCAGGTACATAATTAAAGTAACTATGACGCGCAAGAAATAACCTAAGTAAAAGAATGCAAGATGAAAGCTCAAGATTCTAAACCCTAATACTTTACCCTAACACTCGTCTTCACTAATCCACTAACAAGTTAATAGATTGTGCTTAATTAATGAGACCCTAATTTAACTAAGGTAATGCGGTCGTCCTCCTTCACTAAACTGGTAGATGAATTAACCCTTTCTAAACCCTCTAGTTAAGTCTACTCGTTGTTAAAGAGTGATACGGTCGTCCTCTCTCTAGCACTTTTCGAACGAAATTCAAAAGTACAGTTAAGATTAATTTTAAGAATTCATTAATTAAGAGAATTAAAACCTAACGTCACAAGTTACCCTAATTACGTACCCACAACCTACTTCTACGAGTTCATCCTACCCCAAGCATGCAAGGGTTTTAGCTAGACATGGATTTACCGTAAACAATAACAATTGAGTAAGTAACGAACATGAACATGATAATTAGAACGAAGAAGAGATCAAACATAAACTAGGGTTTAAAGAAATAAAAGAATAAACTGAAATTAAATCAACAAAATGAGTCTCAACGTGTTCAAGAACAAAAATATGAAGAAACGAAACTAAAAAGTAAAATCGTTATGTGAATTCGTAAAGGAAACCTAAAAAATGTAAAGTAAACTTGCTCGTTCCTTCTTCTCTAAAAATTAACTCTCTAAAACGCTCTTAAATCTAGTGGTTGTTCAAGTTGTTCGTAAAAACGTGCTCGGAAGGGGTATATATAGGCAATGGGTCGAATCGAGAACGTATGGGCTAAAAAATGTGCATGCTCGTGCACTGCTCGTGCACTAGTGCATGAGCACCTTCAACTCAAGCGCCTTAAATCATCCAGAGAGCCAAAAATGCACGACCAGCCTACCTTGCTCGAGCGCCCTGCACGAGCACTCGTGCAGGGGTGCACGACCCACGTTCTCTTGTGCACTATGCACGACCACTCGAGCACTTGTGCTCGAGCTCTTCTAGCTTGTGCACTCCAATGATACTTTTGCTCCCTCGAACTAGTACTTTTCGTATTTCTTCGATATCTTCTCATCCGGGCGTCTGTTTGAGTCGATTCAAAGTCCTACGAACTCCTCTTTTCGCCCTCTATTCACCTATGAGCATCTAAGAGACAAATTCGTTAGTTTATGAAAATGATGCGCAAATGACTCTAAATACTCAACAAAATCAACCAAAACTAGGGCATTTCGAGCGACGAATCATGACAATTTCACGCCTAATCAAATATCTGGGTATATTTAAAAGGAAAAAGTATGGTGACATTTAGTTTATGAGAAATATCGAATTTAGGATTATTCATTCCTAACAGTGGAGAACACTTAAGAGTCAACACGACTCTTGATGAAAGTGTTGAAACTTTCACTCATACATCTCATAACGTTGAGCTAAAAGACGAAGAATTTGAAACTTCAAAGTCTTTATTAAGTCTTCTTGTTATATTTATTAGTTCTATAGGAGCTTTGGGCTCTGAACGTAAAATAAAATGGAAGGAAGGTGAAAATGATAAGCAATTTCTAACTGGGAGAAATGCTAACTATCCTGGTGTCAATCTTAAATGCTTGGAAGATTAAAGAAAAGGAAAGTGTTAAACTGGAAATGGATAAGAAAAAAATGGCATGATTCAGTTGTGAAGAGCATGGTCATTTTTGCTCATGAATGTACTAAGTTCAGGAGGGACAAGGTAGTTCATTCTGTGTTTTGTTTCAAGCACAGTCATCTTTAGTAATGTGTTCTAAACTGAATCTTATCCTTGTGGATTAAAGATACAGAAATGAAAAATCATTGACTAAACACTATTGAGCATTAAGACGAGATGCAATTAAATGAACTAAGCTCGAGTGAAGTCTTTGGACTTGTAAACTTGAGATTGACAATGATCAATATTTTATATCGCCTAGTCTTTTGTTTGCTCAAGAGATCACTCAGGATCTCACCATTGTATCTGATCTTCCATAGCTGGGATATGATTGATATTTTTTCTAAGAGACATGGTTATGATTAGTATGTGACGGCTGCTACGTGTGGGTTTTACGCGCCGGCCACCAACGGGTGAACGGCGGCGCATAGTGCATATATGACATAAGTTATGGTATTAGACATATTTTTTCATGTTTTTAAATGGTTATGGACTATAAGTGAGAAATTATTTTAGTTATATGAAGCAAGTTCATGTAGACTAAATGTTTGCTCCTCTAGCAATGCTTTTGTAGACGATAACATTTTGACTTGCTAGATTAGGTCATGTTGTGCAAGATATGGTGAACTGACTTATGATAGAAGGATTATGATGTCCGTTCTGTAAAAGGTCAAGTTGTGGAATATCTTGCTCATAAGTGACTAGAAAACCATTATAAAACAACTATTGTTAATTCTTTATTGCAATTATTTTATTTTTTTGATAAATGTGATTCTATGAATGCCAATGACAAAATTTGGAGCTTATCGTTTCTTCATTACATTAATTGGTAATTTCTCACGTTTTGGACATGTCTGTCTTTAAATTCACATAAGTCCGAGACATTGGTTTATTTTTTAGACAACACCTAAATGGGATGTGAATGAAAGACATAACTTTAAAGGTTTTAAGAACCTATAGAGCAAGTGAATATTTATCCAAACAAGTTTAGGGAACTGTGTAGTGAAAGAGGCATAAATTGACAAATATCAAAACTTTGTATACCACTGCACAATGGTGTAGCTGAAAGAAGTTTTGAATATTGTTGGATGTGATGAGATCCAATTAAACTCTGGGCACTCTGATCAAGGTAACCTTGGAATCTTGGGATCAACAACTTGTGTACATAACTCTGTGAGTTAGTACTGAGTGTTGGGTCCAATGATAAATGTGTCTTCATAAGATGTTTCGTTAAATCCAAAGGTTACGTGATGATTGGAGTTTATTGAGTTGAAAATAGTACATTAGATAGAATCACATGATAACAATTTTCTTGGAAATTGAATTTTCTAGTAAGGGCAGCATTATTTGGATGTTAAACCACTGTGAGATTAGAATAATCACTCTATCAGATCCAAGTGGGAGTGATTTAATGTGATTTTTAATAGATGCTTACCCATCAAAGATCAGATGGATCTTGATGAGAGTAATTATCTAGAGGAGATATCATCTACAGAATTTCACAGCATTTTAATCTCTTCAGATACTAAGAAAACATGTGCTTGAGAAGCATCACGATCTCCAGAAAATATGATAAATCTTTAGGGAATGAGAAACCTACAGACGTTTGAGAGGTTCTGTCTTGTTCTAGAAAAAGATTGATGAAATAAAGCAATAGAAGAAGTCATAGAGGTGATGGAATCAAATCAAGTTTGGAAACTTGTAGTTTTTTCATCGAGACACAAAATAGTTGAGAATGTGAATTCTCAAAAGTCAAAGAAAGATCAATGGGTCTCTCTTGAGGTGGCCAAGTTCACATGATAGAAAAGATTATACTCTAAAAGGGGAAGTATAAATATTTCTGTCAAATGTGAGTTGTACCTCGATTCATCACAACTCTAGCTAAAGTAAATTATGATTTTGAATTACATAAAGATGGACGTTGAACATTGTATTTTCTCTACGGAGAATTAGAAGAAGAAATCTACATGTAAAGCAGTAGGATTTTTTCTTCAAGGAGGATAATGTTTGTAGATTGAGGAAGTCAATTTACGGACTTAAACAATCCTCAAAGACATTGGAACTGAGACTTTATTAAATAATTGTCTCATTGACTTTGTTATGATAGACAAAGACCACTGTATTTATGTTGAAGGGTCCAAGGCAATTTTTGTAATCCTATCACTAGTTGATGATACATTGGCTAGAATTTTAACAATGAGTATGTTTCTTGGTTAAAAGATTCATTGAATTCATTTAAGGAAGTTACTTGAGTTGTCTCAAGAGACACACATAAAGAGTCTTCTAAGAATGATTCAGAATGAACTTTGAGAACAAAGTAGATACTCATATTAATCAAGGGCGGGTCATTGGACTATGATTAGTGTCTGAAAACTCTAAATATGAAATGTTTAGTACCATATGAAAATCGAAATTGGATGTCTGATGTTTGCTAAATTGTGCTTGCATCGAGACAATTGTTGAGTTATTTGTCTTGGTTAGCAGATATAAATTAATCTGGGAAAACACACTGAAAGATAGTGTGAGAGATTTTGAGATATCTGAAAGGGTACTGCATATTATTATCTCGAGGAGATAATCTAGAATTAAAAGAATATACAGACAACAATTGGAATTGTGATTTAGATGGATATAAATAAAATTCCAATTATGCCTTCTTGCTTAAATGAGAAGCAATCTTAAGGCATACCATGAACTAGATCTGTATAGCATTGTCCACTAAGAAAGTTGAGTTTGTGGCATGTACATTTGCAGTCCAATATGTAGTTTGGTTGAGAGATTTCTGGATATCCTAGGAAATAGTAAGCACTTCAAAGGAAGCTGTGATGATTCATTTTGGAATCAAACAGTCGACTGGGAGTTGTAGTGATTCATTGTGGAATGGAACACTTCAGTGGGAGCTGTAATTGTTCATTATAGAATTATACACTCCAGTGGGAGTTGTTCCAATTCATTGTGATAACCAAACAGCTAAAGCTTACTCTGAGTATTTCAAGTATCAAGGAAACCAAATGTCTTAATATAAAGTTTGACTTTGTAAGGATGTTACTAAGTAGAAATAAATATTTTCTAAAATATTTTCTACTCGTTTAATGTTAGCAAATCCACTTGACAACACTTCCCAAGAGATGTTTAGGACATCTATGGTTAAAGTTCTTGCATGGATTTGAACATAGTACGATGTAGATGTTAATGTTCCTGAAAAGTTTATGTATTGTGAATTATATGAAAAGTTCATATAATAGTATGTCAACAAGTAAAGATTAGCTCTCTCATACGAGTAATCGCCTCTTACATCTGAGTATGTGAAGAGATGAGATTATTTGAAAGATAATCGTAATAGATTTTACCACAAATCTATTTGACTTGTTACAAAGTTAAATCAGTGGATTCCTTGACGAAAGTGGGAGGAAATTGATTAGGCGTGAAATTGTCATGATTCGTCACTAGAAATACCCTAGTTTTGGTCGGTTTTGTTGAGTATTTAGAGTCAATTGAGCATAATTTCTATACATTGATGAATTTGTCTCTTTGATGCTAACAGGTGGATAGAGGGCAAAAAGAGGAGTTCGTAGGACTTTGAACTGGCCAAAACGGACTCCCGGTTGAGGAGATATGAAGATTTTACGAACAAGTTACTGCTGCTAAAAAGTGCTCGAGCGAGAGCACTCGAGCGCCTCCGCTCGACCTCGTGTTCCGTTCGACCAGTGTGCTCGAGCGCCTCCGCTCGAGCTCGACAGCTCGAGCGCCCCAAACTTACAGAAACTTTTTGCTGCTCTAGCACAACCCCTCGAGCGCCTCTGTTCGACCTCATGTTCCACTCGACCACTACGCTCGAGCGCCTCCGCTCGAGCGGGACAGCTCGAGCGCTTCCAAGTTGCGGCCCCGAATGCGTTTTTCCGGCCCATGAGATCCCGATTCGGCCCGGTCCTTATATATACCCCTTCCGAGCATGTTTTTACACACAACTTGAGACCACCACTTACCACTTGATACGAGATCGTTTTTAGAGTTATTTTTTGGAGAAGAATGAACGAGCAAGCTTTACTTTTACGTTTTCGAGGTTTTCTTTACGAATTCATAGCACGGTTTTTCTTTTTAGTTTCGTTTCTTTAGACCTTTGTTCTTGAACACGTTGAGACTTTGTTTTATTGAGTTTATTCCTTTATTTCTTGAAACCCTAGTTTATGTTTAATCTTTTCTTCGTTCTAATCATTATGTTCATGTTCGTTATTTATTCAATTGTTCGTTATTTACGTAAAACCCATGTCTAGCTAAAACCCTTGCATGCTTGGGATAGGATGAACTCGTAGAAGTAGGTTATGGGTACGTAATTAGGGTAATTCGTGACGTTAGGGTTTTAATTCTCTTAATCAACAAATTCTTAAAATTAGTCTTAACGTTATTCTTGAATTTCGTTCGAAAAGTGTTAGAGAGAGGACGATCTTATCACTCTTTAACAACGAGTAGGCTTAAGGAAAGAGTTTAGAAAGGGTTAATTAATCTACCAGTTTTTCTAAGGAGGACGACCGCATCACCTTAGTTTAAATTAGGGTCTCGTTAATTAAGCACAATCTATTAACTCGTTAGTGGATTAGTGAAGTCGATTACTAGGATAAAGTATTAGGGTATTAAGTCTTGAGTTTTTATCTTACAATCTTTTACTTGGGTTATCTCTTGCGCGTCACAATTATTTTGATTATGTACCTGCTCCGTTAGTATACGTAGGGATTCTTATCCTGAGCATCACCAAATCTTATTTGAAAACACATCTTAAATTCTTAGTTTAATTTTCTGTTTGCATTCGTAGGATAGTTTAGTTTATTTTAATTAATTTTTCTCAAAAATCCAAAAACATTTCACTCATATTAACTACGACGCGTAGATCTTCAGGAATCTATTTGCATACACACTTTCCCTTGGGTTCGATAATACTTGGTCCCTATACTTGCCCATACTACAGTGAACCCGTACTCTTGCGGGGAAGCTACTAGTAGAAAACTGGTATATTCGCTTCAAGTCAATGACGTCGTTGCCGGGGATGGCGTTGTATGTCTTTTCAATAGGACTTGTCGATAGCTTAGTAGTTAGTAGTGAGTACTCTACTTTTCTGTTTTATTTCGTACGTATTCGGCAGTTGCGTTTTTATTCTTTTGTTAGTGTTTCAGGTTTATGAAAACACGCTCACAAGGCAATACAAGCGAAGAGAGATTACCGTTGGATCCTGAGACGATAGCAAGAAGAAACCGAGCCTTCTTAAGAAGGACGAACGCTGCTGGAGGGAAAGAACCAATGGACATTACTAATGAGTTGGATGATGTTGAGAATGAGTTTAATCAGACATTGAACCGGGTTGATGGCACTGAAGGCAACACCAGTAAGAATCAAGATCCGTCAGGTGGAAAGCCAGAGCCAAAACCTGGGTATACAAAATCAAAATAGTCCAGCTCATAACATTGTCCAAAATCCTCAGAACAAACCTGCTTACCCATATCCTAACTTACCACAAAACAACTTACCTTATCCATCTTACCCATACCCACCTTATCCGTATCCACCATACCCGTATCCTCCACCTCCTGTTTACAACCAACCACTAGCTTATCAACCACCACCACCCCAACAAGTACCCGTACCAGCTGCTAATCCTCAACACGTTCCTCAGAACGCAGATCAGAATATGGCTATTCGAGGAAGGTTTGCAGTGCAGTCACAATGGTACTATGATGGAGTGGTATTACCTCCAGTAGAGGCAAATAACTTCTCGATTTTCCCGGGAATTCTAAAGCTGCTTACAGAGAACTAGTTCAAGGGGGTGATCGGGAAGGAGAATCCTCATACTCATCTGAGGAGTATTCTAATGATAGCCTCCACTTTCAATTACAATGGCATGTCTGAAGATGCTAAGAGGCTTAGGTTGTTCCCATTCTCATTGATGGGAATAGCTAAAGAGTGGTATGATAATACGCTTCCACGGGGAGGTATTACCACTTGGGCAGAGCTCGAGCATCTGTTCCTCGAGCGATTCTACCCTCCATCCAGAATGATCAAAGCAAGGATTGAGATCTCTTCCTTCCGCCAGAAGCAAGGAGAGGACCTACGTCAAGCGTGGAAAAGATACTCAAACATGTTGATAGAGTGCCAGCAGCACGGGTACAATGAGGGAGATGTCATAGTATTTTTCTATAGTGGTGCCAACAAGGCTGGGCAAGACCATCTAGACGCATGTGCTAGTGGATCATTCCTGAATCAAGGAATAGTGAGGTGTAGAGAGATCGTGGACAACATTGTCACGAATGCCGGGGCTTGGAATGTGGACGCAGATTTCCAGAGAGTTCATCATGTTGAGGAAGGTGAAGGAACGAGAAGGCTGTTGATGGCCATGATGGAAAAGATTAACAACCTTGAGTTGGGGAAGAATATGGTTGGAGGGAATGCAGCAGAGAATGAGCAAGAGGACAAGCCCACAATTCAACAAGAAGTAGTAAATTATATGGGAGGTCCTTATTACAATCAGAATGGGTACCCACAAGGTGGAAATTTTCAAGGAAGGCCTTCTTATGGCCAACCATTTGTATCTCCAGGTCCACAGCCGCCTCAAAATCAATGGAGGAACACACAAGGGTACCAAGGAGGCCAGCAGCTTCCTCAGAACTAATGGAGGAAGAACGAGAATTTTTCATATGCTAACCCGAAGGCGGGTATTACAGTTCCTACAGGTGTTGATCCAGGTTTAAAACCCCCGGGTGGAGAAGGCGGTTCCTCAACTGAGGAGATGTTGAGAGCTATCCTATAGAAGGTGGAGGAAGGAAGCAAACGTTTATCACCTTTGGAGTACGATGTGAAAGATCTGCATAAAAAAGTTGATCAGCGTGATCAAGACCTCTAGAAGAGAGATGTAGAGCTGAATCGAATTCAGCAAGAGAACAACTGAAGGTTCACTTCTATAGAGTTCCAGATGAGCCAGATTGCAAAGCCATTGAATAGAGAGCCTGGCAAATACCCTTCAATGCCTGAGGGTAATCCTAAAGAGCATTGTAAGGTTATCCAGCTTAGAAGTGGGACCAATTATGAAGGTCCTCAGATGCCTGCTGATTCTGAGACGCCCCAATGAGATGTTGAGATAGAGGGGAAAGAACATAAGAAAGATGGAGATGAGAGTGGGGAGGTAGGAGTTGAGAAGAAGGTTGAGGGTGAAAGCACTCAAGCGAGCAAGGAGCTTGAAGAGGAAGGCATTGAGAAGGTTGAGAGAGTTCCTAAGTGGAAGAAGGCAAAGGAATCAAGGGAGAAATCGAAAGAGACCGAGAGAGATGAATGGGGGGTTACACAAATCTGTGATACCCGTCCCATATCCACGATGCTTCATGAAAAAGAAGCTTGATGAGAAATTCGCTAAATTCCTTGATGTGTTTAAACAATTGCATATTAGCATTCCTTTTTATGATGCTTTGGAACAGATGCCCAACTATGCAAAGTTTCTGAAGGACTTGATCGCGAAAAGGCGGCGAGTGGATGAGCCGAAGTTGGTGCAGTTGAACCATGAGGTGAGTGCATTAGTGCACAAGGCGCTTCCTCCAAAGCTGAAGGATCCCGGGAGCTTTACCATCTTATGTGACATTGGGAACGGGATCAAGAAATGAGTGCTATGTGATTTAGGGGATTTAGGGGCGAGCATAAATCTTATGCCCTTGTCGCTTTTCAAGAAGTTGGAAGGTGGTGAACTTCAGCCGACAATGATGACGCTTCAACTAGCCGACCGGTCTATTACTCGACCTCAAGGTGTGGTTGAAGACGTCCTTGTGAGAGTTGGAGATCACATTTTTCCAGCCGACTTTGTAGTGCTCGAAATGGAGGAAGATGAGTGTGTGCCCCTGATCTTGGGAAGACCGTTCTTAGAGACAGCGGGGATGGTGCTAGACGTGGCAAATGGGAAGATTACGTTGAAAGTTGATGATCAAGAAGTGAAGATTTCCCTATATGAGGCCATGAAGTACCCGAAGGAGGATGAGAGTTTGTATTGCATGGATGCCATTGATCCTAGTGTTGAAGACACGCCTCCTATCCCTAATCCTTCTTTTATTTATGAGTTTGATAATCCTTCACCTGTTGATTTAACCCAAGAGCATTATGATCTGACTTATTTTGATAGGGATAAAGAGAAGAAATTGAAGGATGAAGAAGTGAAAAAGGTGGACGTGGTCCAGCTCGAGAGAAAATGAGGAGTTAAGAAGAAAAAGTCCAAATTCAAGAACCTGTTTTGTAAGACTCCTCCCGAAAAGAGTGAGAAGGAATTGAGACGCCCACCGTCTGAGGTGAAAAAGAAATATGGGAATAGAGCAAAGAACTTAGACAACTTCTCTTATGAGAGTAAGGGAGGTATTTTTTAGTATCATGTCCCATAAGCTCCTTTGAGCTTGGTCCGGCATGAGGACCTTAAAAATAGCGCTGCGTGGGAGGCAACCCACTTTTATTTGTTTTTCAGTATTTTTATGTTACTAGGGTGTTTTTGAATCGTAAGTTTTAACCTCGTATTTGAGAGTTTATTTTGTAGGCTTGTCTCTAAGGAGTGCCAAAGAAGTGGAGATTGAATGGACCAACTCGAGACAAGGGAGTGTGTCAAGTTGTTAGGAGAAACTGAATTATTAGATGGGGTAACCCACAACCCCAAACTTAGACCTCCTCACAAGGTCGAAGTTTGGGGGGTGGAGTTTTTATTTGTTTTATGGTGACATTGCACAAGTGCACACCCTCTCTTGAGTGAGTTTGGTTATTTGGTATCTTGAGATGCTCCTTGAGCTGTTATTGATTTGATTTGCTACTACATATTTCATGCCTATCAATCATCTTATGCTTGTTGATTGCTATCTTTGAGTGTGAGTATGAGTTGGTGATTTTTAGATTTAAGTTAGGGACTATATTATGTGAGTATAGGAATGAAAGTTGATTTGAGAGAGAACTAGTATACTTACAAGTTTTTCTTTTGAGTGCTTGTGTGATGAGAATGAGAATTCACTAGGACTAGCATGGATGTGAAAGCTGTGAGATTTGAGCCTTATGATATTTTGATGCATTACTTGATCTCTTCGTTTGTGAGTGAGTCGTCATCTTAGAAGATGCTAGAACTTGTGTGTGCTCTTGCTTCTTGATTGTGTCTAGTTTGATATGCCGAATGTGATCTTAGGCCATCTTTGTTTTGATTAAGTCACTTAGCCTAAAGTTTTCCTTGCCATTGATATTTGTCCCTTGTTAGCCCCTTTGAGCTTTAAGCATATTTCATTTGCTAGCACATTTTAACACTATTCCAAGTTTCTAAGCCTTTTTATCCCAATTTGAGTGGAGAATAGGAAAGTGTGAACGAGAAGGGATTGATTTGAGTTGAGAAAAGGAATTATGAGGGTTGAGTGGTGATAAAATAAAGGTGTGAATGAGATTTGAGTTGTGGGAAAGAAAAAGATTGAGAATGAGCAGAAGAAAAGAAAAAAAAATGAGCTCATGTGTTTGTGCGAAAAACAAGAAAAAAGTGAAGTGATTAAAAAAAGTGAAAGGAGTTAGAAAAAATTGAAGTGTTGAGAGTATGGAATTGAAAGGGTGTTGATTGAAAATGTTTGAAGTATTCTGTTCCTAATCTCGAAGTGCCAAAGTTTGATTTTCTATTCTCCATTCACTTGAGTCACTTACCCATATTGTTATCCCACCTGTCCAAAGAGCCTACATTACAACCTTGAGAAAAGTCCTTTTTTGATTCGGCATTGATTTCTAGAGTATGGTCGGAGTTGAGAGTGCTTACAAGCCTATGGCTGCCAATATGAGTGATTAATTGTTTGAGTGAGTCCCTTTATCATTGATATACTGTCACGCCCTAGTTTTCATGAAACGGACATCCTAAAAAGTAGTTATATTAACTAACTTGGGCGCAACTAATTTTGAAACTTAGATGCATAACGGTAAAGAAAATAACCATAATTTAAAAACACTCTAACGGTAACCAGCAACGGTTTTCAAATTTGAATAAAATATTTTAACTAAAAATTGATAACACCTATAGTTCTGAAAACAGAAGAAAAATCACGAGTAAGTCTAAGTACGTAAAAATACTAGAAATTTAGTCAACTTTAAACTTGAGTAGTTTAATTTAAGCTTAGATAATATTTAAAATCCGTCTCCCATCACCACTCCTCGCTCTCCAACTCCTCAACCTGAAAGGGGGAAATATATTGGGGGTGAGCATGCAAGCATACTCAGTGGAGTCACGTTATTCAGAGTTAATGTTAGAAATAAATAATTAAGTAACCACTTGTAAATCACTTTCACATTTACACATATACATTGCCATAATACTTTGCCATAGAACATTGTCATAATACTTTGCCATAGAACATTGCCATAGAACATTGGAGCACGGCGGGTTAAACCCGAAGACCCGTCGGTCCCGGACCACAAATAGAGCCCCTGGCTATTAGACTTTGCCGAGCACGGCGGGATTCACCCGAAGACCCGTCGGTCCCGGACCACAAATAGGGCCCCTGGCTATTAGTAACTTTGCCAACATAAACATTTGCATAGCAATGAGAAAATAATTCACATAATAGATAACAAAAGAATTTATTTAAAATATATATCACCAAATAACACATGCAAAAGAGCTCTACTAACCACTGTAGAGAATAAAGCAATAAAACCCCACCTCGAATTCGAATGCAAGAAGTGATACGTAGAAGCCTCGTACGAACTAGCCCTCGAAATTACCGTCGCCTAAAATAGATAATTAAATCTATTTAAATGATAATATAAATATATCCTCAAAATAAAATTATAAACATATAAATTCCTAATTATCTTCTGTCAAAATCCAGAAATTAAATAAATTAATTTCCAGATGAATCTACTAAATCCATGAAGTATCCTATTGACCATATATCTCATCGGTTCTTCATCAAACAAACTAAGTCATTAGGAATTACTTTTTAATAATAAAACCAAAGATGTTGTGCAGAACTTGAGATAATGAGTCCTAGTTAAACCCCTTAAATTATCTACTAATTTATCTTGAAAAACAAACCTATGAGGAATATATTTGCTTCGGTATTGCCATAAAAGTTAATGCTAAAACTTTGTTTTAGTTAAAACCTTGGAATTAACAAAAAAACACTCCTATTCTGACGAACTAAAAAGAAATCAATATTGCCTCCCTTCTGCTAAACTTTTCCTCTATATACATATACTGCTATTTACATTATAAAAAGAATAAACTTGGTTCTTTAAAGAGATAAAGGCACAATAGAAATAACTATATATACCATAGAGAAGGATACCTTGGCCAAAGGCAATAAGAAGAAAGAATTGGCAAAGAGACAGTGGCGTCACGGCAACAAGAGAGGAAAAATAATATTGTGTAAAAGACAGCAGAAGAACAATCGTGGAACAAGTATTAAAATTTGAGTTGTGAAATTCTAGGTTAAAGTCTGGTTTGTATATATCTCATGGGCTTAAAACACGTATGAAAACTCATATTGTGGGCATTTAAGCCCCAAAAGAAACTGCTGAAAATAATGAATTTAGAGAGCTGTTACGGTTTCTTTTAAAACTTGAAAAGTCAGTGGCACTTTTTTTTTAAACCATTTCCTAACCTCCTATTTTGTAACGGGTGTTCACATATACACTTGTGAGGGAGTGAAATACATCGTTGAGTGCACATCCATGTTTGATCTTGGTGTTTCTTGTTGTTGTTGCATGAGTATGATGAAGGAAGGTGAGTGAGTATACTTGTGTTTGATCTTTGAAGCTCGAGTTCATTTGCTTGCATGATTTGATTCTTTGACTCATTCCTAATAATTTCACTTGACTTATTATTTCATTGCTTGAGGACAAGCAATATGGTAAGTTTGGGGGGGTTGATTAGGCGTGAAATTGTCATGATTCGTCACTAGAAATACTCTAGTTTTGGTCAATTTTGTTGAGTATTTAGAGTCAATTGAGCATGATTTCTATACATTGATGAATTTGTCTCTTTGATGCTAATAGGTGGATAGAGGGCGAAAAGAGGAGTTCGTAGGACTTTGAATCGGCCAAAATGGACTCCCGGTTGAGGAGATATGAAGATTTTACGAACAAGTGTACCGCTGCTGAAAAGTGCTCGAGCGAGAGCACTCGAGCGCCTCCGCTCGACCTTGTGTTCCGTTCGACCAGTGTGCTCGAGCGCCTCCACTCGAGCTCGACAGCTCGAGCGCCCCAAACTTACAGAAACTTTTTGCTGCTCGAGCACAACCCCTCGAGCGCCTCTGTTCGACCTCATGTTCCACTCGACCACTACGCTCGAGCGCCTCCGCTCGAGCGGGACAGCTCGAGCGCTTCCAAGTTGCGGCCCCGAATGCGTTTTTTCGGCCCATGAGATCCCGATTCGGCCCGGTCCTTATATATATCCCTTCCGAGCACGTTTTTTCACATAACTTGAGACCACCACTTACCACTTGATACGAGATCGTTTTTAGAGTTAGTTTTTGGAGAAGAATGAACGAGCAAGCTTTACTTTTACGTTTTCGAGGTTTTATTTACAAATTCATAGCACGGTTTTGCTTTTTAGTTTCGTTTCTTTAGACCTTTGTTCTTGAACACGTTGAGACTTTGTTTTATTGATTTAATTTCAGTTTATTCCTTTATTTCTTGAAACCCTAGTTTATGTTTAATCTTTTCTTCGTTCTAATCATTATGTTCATGTTCGTTATTTATTCAATTGTTCTTGTTTACGTAAAACTCATGTCTAGCTAAAACCCTTGCATGTTTGGGATAGGATGAACTCGTAGAAGTAGGTTGT
Organism: Ballota nigra; assembly: GCA_947034835.1. Classification (NCBI taxonomy): domain Eukaryota; kingdom Viridiplantae; phylum Streptophyta; class Magnoliopsida; order Lamiales; family Lamiaceae; genus Ballota; species Ballota nigra. Next base: position 82,121,289 of record OX344723.1, read on the forward strand.
GGGTACGTAATTAGGGTAATTCGTGACGTTAGGGTTTTAATTCTCTTAATCAACGAATTCTTAAAATTAGTCTTAACTTTATTCTTGAATTTCGTTCGAAAAGTGTTAGAGAGAGGACGCTCTTATCACTCTTTAACAACGAGTAGGCTCAAGGAAAGAGTTTAGAAAGGGTTAATTAATCTACCGGTTTTTCTAAGGAGGACGACCGCATCACCTTAGTTTAAATTAAGATCTCGTTAATTAAGCACAATCTATTAACTCGTTAGTGGATTAGTGAAGTCGATTGCTAGGATAAAGTATTAGGGTATTAAGTCTTGAGCTTTTATCTTACAATCTTTTACTTGGGTTATCTCTTGCGCGTCACAATTATTTTGATTATGTACCTGCTCCGTTAGTATACGTAGGGATTCCTATCCTGAGCATCACCAAATCTTATTTGAAAACACATCTTAAATTCTTAGTTTAATTTTCTGTTTGCATTCGTAGGATAGTTTAGTTTATTTTAATTAATTTTTCTCAAAAATCCAAAAACATTTCACTCATATTAACTACGACGCGTAGATCTTCAAGGATCTATTTGCATACACACTTTCCCTTGGGTTCGATAATACTTGGTCCCTATACTTGCCCATACTACAGTGAACCCGTACTCTTGCGGGAAAGCTACTAGTAGAAAGCTGGTATATTCGCTTCAAGTCAGAAATTCAAGTTAAGTGTCGAGGATACACTTGAACTGTGATTTACACGATGTTAGAAAAATGACTTTTATGACATACACTTCCATTCTTGGAAGTTTAGACATCGTGACATGTGTTTCATACCACATGTGCAAAGTTGACCATAAGGAAATGAGAAATATATCCCTATTTTCTCATTGTATGAGGCCTTGAGGTTTGGATAAGCCTCTTATAAGTACCCTTAAGACTTTCTACAATATTTCTAAGTCTTCACTTTAGTGTTGCTACTTTAGCATGTTACCAATAGCTATAAATTATAATGGCGATACGGTGCATGTCTAGGAAAGCAGCTATAGTGGGAGTCTGTAGACATTTTGTGTGAAAGGAATGACATCTTTATTAACACATTCTATTGTGTTCATTGACCGGTCAATCGAGTTGAGAACTTGATTATGAACAAATAGATTCGATAAAGGTTAAATATGCTCTAATAATTTCATGGGATTGAAAGAGATATGTCAACTTGTGTTAATCGACAAGAGTTCTGGGGTATAACGAGAATTGAATTCTTCATATAAATCTGGTTGAGTTGCTATATATCCTTAACAAGTATATAGCGAGAAAACTCATATTCTCGAGGGTCACACGATATATTTGTCTGTATGAATAAGTATAATGTGATGAGTATAAAGATGTGAAGTAGATGGGCGTAATGCTCGAACTTCATGTGTGAGTGGGAGATGAAAGTAATTTAATATTAGATTATTAAATTATTAAATATATATATCCACCCATGAAGTGGATAAGTTAGGAGGAAGTTATTGATAACTCCTACGGGACTTTTAATTCTCATATATATATGAAAAAGAGAAAGAGATAAAGTAAGTCTTTTTGATCTTTAATCAATGTATTCAAAATACGCAAGAATTCTCTAGGAGAATTCTTTTCTTCACTCAATATATACAAATCACACATACTATCTCAAAGACATTTACATTGTGGATTACGAATCAATTTGTGAATAAATTCACATAATTGAATTTTGACTGTGAGGATCACGGATACGTACGAAGAATCCAACCAGACTTGATTCATTCCGCTGCAAATTGTGAGGTTGGTCATTCCAACTTCCTTATTTTTATTATCGAAATCCAACAGAAGAGACAGAAGAACAGGTGGAGTATAAGGTTCTTTGGAATAAATGTGTTCCAACAAAAGTGAAGATTCATGCTTGGAGGGCTTTGAAGGAAAGACTTCCAACGATCTCGGAGCTTCAAAAAAGAAATATTATACTAACAGATCCGGCCTCGAAGTGTGTGTTCTGTAGAGAAAAGGAGGAAACGGTGAGACATATTTTGTTTGAATGTTCTTTCTCCTATAATGTGTGGATGAAATGTTGTGAGTGAGTGGGGGTTCGGACTGCTTTGTTATCCAAACCTTCCATGAATCTCACATATTTTAGTTCACTCATTAAAGGTAGTAAAGAGCAATTGATTCTTAGTTGCATTTGGGAATGCTTGATATGGCTACTTTGAAAAGTTAGGAATAAAGCTATTTTTCATGATATTTCAATATCGGAAGAGGAGATTACAGATGAACTCAAGTCTCGAGCTTGGAGTTGGTTACGGTCTAATTGTTTGGTGCTAAGTTCGGTGGGTTTTAAAGATTGGCATGGAAGTTTGAGTTGCTTATGGGAATAGGAATATAGGATTAAGTGTCTTGATTGTCTGTACTGAGAAATAGGTTGCTGTTTGTAAGAAATGGTATCTCTTATCCCTCTTCTTGTTGTTTAAAAAAAATAAAAATTCATTACTAGAAAAATATTCTCAATCCATTTATTATGTTCATCATTTGCTACACATGATATAGTATTTATATCATGATTGTTTAATAGTTATACACCCACTAACTCCATAAATCCTCACAATTATAATTATCAACAAATACAAGATACAAATCTGATGAAACTGCTGGTTTAACAAGTTATCCGGGAACATGAAGTAGGTACTCTGCTCGAGAGAGAAACTAATTGTTGCACCAAGTGGAATGTTTCCATAGCCTTGTCTGTAGCGACATAACGTTGCAAAACAAGACAATGCAAAATTAGCATAAGAGGTCAGAGAAACAAGTCATTCTTGTTCTTGATTGTTGAATCTTACCATCATTCCAGATATAAATTTTGATTCTTTAGATATAGCGAATTTTGGGGGCATGTTTTTGTAACTTATCTAAAATATTGTTGCACAGATAAAAAAAAAAAAAAAAAAATATATATATATATATATATACACACAAATTCTAGTATACACTCAAGTGTACAACATGCATTTAAATTTTAAACTCAATTTTAGCTTTAATTTTGATTTTTTTTCAAAAAATACACATACACACTGGACTGTGTGTTTTTTTTGCAAATGTGGTATTAGTGATAACTTCTGGGTATTACCTTATGCCTTATTGAAGTATACTGACTACTTCTTGAAATATTGATGATTTCTACTTAAGATATTTTTTTTAAATTCAAGTGCATTCAAGTACATACTAAAACTACTTTTATATATATATATACGGACCCAATTATCTTGATCGATGGCTTTTTAAAGGAAAAAAAATTAAAACACACTGGTTGAATTGTTATAGAAATAAATACCAATTATTTGGAATTATTGTTTCAAAAACATAATCCCGTGAAATACGACGTGCAATTAATTTTTTCTGTTCACCCGTGAAGAAAGAGAACCCCAGACAAAATTATCTTTATCAATATTGCAACCATAGCTGCATATTTAGACACGTATCTAGAATTTTGTATAGAAGGAAACAAAATGTAAAGAGGTAAATTTTTATACTCCGAATTGAGCAAATTCACAATTATTTTTAATTCAAAAATAAAAATATTACATATATACACACACACAATAAAACTATCACTTTAGAATCTATTTTTTTTTCCTACCATTTCAGAACCTAAAAGATAAAAAATATCAATCCGTATGAATTTAGGATTCATCCATTTTAAAACCATGTTTGATATCCTATAATTCCTAATCATCAAATTATATTTTTATATATTGCAATTTCAAAAAAAAAAAAATTATATATATATATATATATATATATATGAGTATGTATAGAGTGAAATTGGTTTATATATGAATCACTGAAGGGTATTAGTTGTTTTCATTGAAGATTATTAGTTGTTTTTACTGAAGAGTATTACTGGTTTATACTGAAGAGTCTTAGTTCATTTTCACTGAACAACTAAGACTCTTTAGTGTAAATAAGTAATACTCTTCAGTAAATACAACTAATACTCTTCAATGAAAACAACTAATATCCTTCAGTGATTCATGTATAAACCAGTTTCCCTCTATACTTTATCTATCTATATATATATATATATATATATATATATATATATATATATATATATATTAATTCACGTGATTGGAAGAAAATAAAAAATAAAGTAGTAAAAAAATTTATATATATTAATAAATAAGTATAAGTTATATGATACCAAAAATGGTCTTAATACTCCCTTTGTCCCTCTATTTTACTTCCACTACAAGAAAATAAAGAATTTTTACAAAATTAGAATTGCCTACAAAAAATTTCAACAAAAAAGTTCGTAGTAAGAATTGCCTACGATTTGCCTACGAAATTTCTAATTATGAAAGTATCTACATTTCTCAACCTAAAAACAACTTGTCTACGGAATTAATTTGCCTACGAAATAATTTTTTTAGGTATAATTACCTATAACTCATTTGCCTAAAAAAAATTCTACAACACAATTTGCCTACAGAATTCCAGTAGGCAAGTTATTTTGTAGGTGGGGAAGGAAGATGTCTATACAATTAGAAATTTTTGTAGGCAATTTCCACTACGAATTATTTTGTTGGAAATTTCGTAGCCATATTGGCAATTTCCGTAGACAGTTTAATGTTTTCTTGTGGTGTTCCTATTTGGTTTGGCACAACAATAAAGACAAGTAGTATAATATAGAGATAATACAAATGATGTGATGGAGGAGAGATAAGAAAAAATATGAGTAAATAGGAGTTAAATGTGAGAATATGCGTAAAATATAGGAGTAAGTGTGGAAATATGTTTAAGTAGGAGTAAAATGTGGGAATATAAAATTATATTTTTATTTGCAAAAAAAAAAAAAAGTAAATAGAGAGACGAACAAAAATAACATAACATGAAGTAGATAGAGGGATGGAGTGAGTATTTCTAAATATTAAATTGATAGATTTTATCTTTCAACTCTCAAATTAACAATTCTTTTATCTTTTTGTCTTAAATTGATTAGATTTTTTTTCTAGTCCTATAGATAGTTTTATCATCTTTCAGATTATGAATCGAAAGTATTCCGAGTTTAAATTTCTGAAAGAGGGACCGATTGCGCCCCCATAAATTTGTCGTTGCTTATCTGTTTGAAGCGTTATCACATTCACTAGGTTACAAATATTCTTCCCAATCCTGTCGACATGGATTTGAGGATTGAATTGTAATTAATAAATAGTAACCATGAGGATGGTAGGCAAGAAGTTGATGCGCAAGACATGCATATAACACTCCCCTCCAATATTGTCATGAAAACGAGACTCCAAACTCATGAATTTTGATTAAAAGAGTCCCGTGAACCCAGGTGGGACCCAATTAATAACACTACCCAACAAAAATTGAAAAACTAATCGCCAAAATCGAATTCTGTATAAAATCAACCACCCAAACAAGATAACTTATCCTCTTTTTCTCTTCTAGTTTGCACGTTTGTGCATGAATGAAATCAATCCCCTTGTTCTATTTCTGCACAAAGTTTACACATTCTAGAACATGCGATCCAAAAATTAGTTATTATAAAAAGGCACATCTTCTTCACCATTTTCATTCCTCAGAATGTTAGGAACAATGTCTTGGCTCTTCAAGTTAGTTATTTGTCTTAGTTTCATTTACTTCTCAGAAGCCAAACATCAAAAGAAACTTCCATCTGCTGTTGTTGTTGGTACTGTTTATTGCGACACATGTTTCCACCAAGATCTCCCCAAGGCCAATCATTTCATTACAGGTTCGACTTAGTTCCAATTTCCTTTCATCGATTGCAACATGTATTATTATCCTTTTTACATCAATTCGCAAACATGTACTTTTTTTTTTATTGGCTGATTGCAACCTATACTATAAAACATTAACTGATTGCAACCTAAACTTTATTTTTGTGGTCACTAGCTCGTAATTGGTCAATTTAATTCGGTATATATTGCAATCAAATAAAAAAATTATATAAATTGAAATTGATAAAAGTGTCTTAACAGATTACAAATTGATATTGACACATGTTCTAATTTTCTGTTTTTGATTGAAACATGTATTATGATCCCTTTTTTTATATCAATTTGCAAATATGTACAGTATTTTTTTAGTGCAATTGACTGATGGCAATCTATACTATAAAAAAAATTAACTGATTGCAACCTAAACTCTATTTCTATGATCACTAGCTCGTAATCGGTCAATCTAATTCAGTATATAAAAAAGAAATTTGCAAATTGATATTAACCCCTATTTAATTTTCGATTATTGTGTTGTATAGGTGCGTCGGTTGAGATTCAATGCAAGGAGACGGGTTCGAGGGGTGAGTTCAGGCAAGAAGTGAAGACGAACAATCGTGGAGAGTTCAAATTCGATCTGCCTGTCTCTGTATCCAAACATGCCAAGAATATCAGGGGATGTTCCGTCACATTAATCCGCAGCAACGCGGCGTCCTGCGCCGCCGCTGCATCAGCAACCTCTTCTTCATTACGCCTCAAATCAACTAAAGATGGGACCCACATTTTCTCCGCTGGATTTTTCTCATTCAGGCCCGAAATTTGTAACCAAAAATCAAACACCAACAAAAGACTACCTCCAGTCTCGAATTCGAAGAAGCAGACCGATCAGATCCCGTTTGTGCCGATTCCGTTTATCCCGCCAAACCCTTTGCTACCGCCACCCTCCATACTTCCTCCGAACCCTTTGCAGCCGCCGCCGTCCGTGATCCCCCCTATTTTACCGACTCCTCCGCCGTCGATATTTCCTCCGGTTCTCCCAACCCCTCCTCCGGCGTCGCCCTCCTTGCCCTTGCCCTTGCCGCCGATTCCGGGTTTGGTTCCATCCCCGTCGCCACCGCCGCCGCCAACTTTTCCGATTCCGCTTCCGCCGTTTCCGTTCCAGCCAACGCCGGGCTTTCCAGGGGTGCCTCCTGCTACCTCTCCTTGATCTTGCAGTTACATAAGTCGCAACATCTATCTTTTTTGTATTATCGTATAGTGTAGTATGTTATATAATTATTATATTTGCAATAAACTTATGAATTACTCCACTTTCTTTGAGCTTTGTGGGGTTGTACCTCTCATAATTTTCCCATTTTTTTACATTATAATATGGCATCTGCGAATGTTCACGCTTGTTAAATAATCAAGAAGCAAGAATATTGGAAAATTAATAAAAGGCAGGGTACTCTCCCTTTCTTGGTTTTTTCTTAGCCAAGGTTTCAACTTTCAATGTACCATTTCCTCTTGTAGTAGGTTTTGTGGATGAAAAGCATGAGATAAAATAGGGATGTAACCAAACCATACCGTTTGCAAGCTATTCGGGTCTCGACTCGAAAAAATATTCGTTCGAATTCGTTTATTAAGTTTCACGAGCCGAGCTCGAGCTCGATTATTTTATCGAGCCAAGCTCGAGCCTGGTGGTATTCGACTTGAAAGCTCGCGAACAGGCTCGCGAATAGGTTCGTTTATAAGCTCGCGAACATGCTCGTTTAATTACATTTTTTATATAAATATTTAAAAAAATATATATATAAACATGTAACATAATATTATAGTGTGTTATTTGAGATACATTTATTTTAAACCATTAATTGTCTTTGTTTAGCTTCCGAATTAGTTGTTGGTCTTTGCTTGGATGATGTTTTTATTATCAAGAGATGGAATTGCGACGAGACGATGAAGGACCGGAAGCGGGAGGACGAGCAGGAGAGGCCTGAGGATTAGGTGCGGTGGGAAAACCAGTAGGAGGAACAGGAGGAATACCAGTAGAAGGACCGGCCGAGGGATAAGGGGCAGGGGGAGGATAAGGGGCGTAACCAGATGCGGAAGGGGCGGGAGGATATGAAGGATAAGCTGGGTAAGGAGGATATGCACTAGCTGGTTGGGAAAACCCACTAGGTAGGTTTCCCTGTTGGCCTTGAAACCATGCCATCATCTGATTGTGTACTTCCTGGCGCACAAATTCGTTTTGCTGTCTTTGTTGCTCGGCCAGCAATCTTTCGTATCTCGCGCGCTCCTCAGCCAGCAAACGATCAACATCTCTTTGATCATAACCGCCAATGTGTGTGCCAGCTGATGTCCCACCTGGGCCAGATTGTATACGCATCGTCTTCATTTGACCGAGGCCCTTAACTTTTCCGTGGCCTGGCCTCACTGTCTCAGCATACACTTGACTCAGTCGGTTCAAGCGCTCAGTATCGTCTACTGAAGGCGGTAATTGCGAGACTCGTTCCTCCACAGAGTCCTAGACATACAAATTTTTTGACATCATCTCAAGTATACAAACGTGTTACCTTACTATTCAATTTATAATGTTAATGTAAAATACTTACAATTATGTCAGCAATTCCTCCATACGTGTACTCCCCTTCCCCACAGTTGTGGAAATGTTGCACAATTTCCCATTCAGTTGGGAGACGGTTATATTTCTTCTCCTGTATTCCAAAAAATAAAGATATGTGTAATCAAGTAATTAAAATCTCCCTATGTTGTAGTGTAGGAATTACTTACGTATTCCTGAGTCCATTGTGCGGCTCCCTTTGCCCCTCCTTTGTGTTTTGAGGGGCCTCTTCCTCCGGCCGCAGACAAGCGGTTTGCTCTGCACTGGTTGCTTTTGGCAATGACCTCGGGCAATTGCCAGTACTGAAGTAATGCACTCCAGAATCTCATGTCCCACGGAGGTATTTTCCCTTCCCTTCTATTGATCCTCTTCCAAAGACTGAGCAGATCAGAAAATCGTTCTCTAGACCTCCGGATAAACAACTCTTTGATGAACACAGTATTTTCCGTCCGAGGATCCCAGTACGTCTCCCTCTGAAGAAAATATATACAATCATATTGATTTTAATTAAGTAAAAATATATACATACATATAATTCTACACAATATTAACAAAATGAATGTATACCTGGAATGTTTCCCACCATTCATTTTTCCTTTCTTTTGACACCAACTTATATGTGAACCCGCCTATCTCCATTCGACGGGACATTATATTTCGAATCAACCTCGAAACAGCATTCGAGGGCATCAATCTGTATATTTTTCAAGCGTATATGTAAAAAAATCAAATAAAATCAAATAAAAAAGACTAAGTGATATTTAACATACACATTGTGATACGTGTAGATGCGTAGCACATTAGGACGAGGTGCATGGTTGGTGAGTTCTTCTGCAGTTTCTGGAATCTCAGGGTCGTCCTCAACCGTTTCTGGAGATGTTCCACCGTGTTGAGTTAGATCATCTTCCTGATTCTGCAAATCAGGAACCGGTACTGTTCCGGTTTGAGAGGACGATCTCCAATCCCTACGTCGACCCGTATTTTCTTCAGACGTCTCCATCTGTATTTAATAATTATAGTTATAACATGTGTATAAGATATTATATATAACAACTAAAAAGAGTTGTACCGGTTCACGGTCTGACTCTGGTGTACGGGAGGACGATCGCCGGCCACCGAAAAGGTTACGAATACTTCTACCTCCAGCCATCTGTATACATAGCATTTAATAAACACATTAATAATTAATATAAAATTATAACATGTATACATAACAAATAATGAACACATCAATAGTTAATATAAAATTGTAACATGTATACATAACAAATAATGAACACATCAATAATTAATATAAAATTGTAACATGTATACATAACAAATAATGGTCCAATCAATTAACAATATCAATCATCGTCATCATAATCATCATGTTCATCTTCTTGATCGTCATCTTCATCCTCGTCATCATCATCCTCATCATCATCCTCATCATCATTGTCGTCTTCTTGATCTTCTTGATCTTCTTCCTCTTCTTCATATGCAAGATGGACAGGTAGATGCTCCATTGAATTAAAGAAGCTGGGTGGAAATATTCGTTCCAACTTGCACAAGATGTTTGGGATATCATGGTCCAAGCGAGTCATGTTTTCCACTGTAATAGTCCTAGATGTTAACTCCTTGAAAAACAAACTAATTTCAGTGATAGCTTTCCAAATGTTGGCCGGCAGTAATTCGCGGAAAGCAATTGGAAGCAGTCTCTGCATAAACACGTGACAATCATGACTCTTCATCCCAAACATCTTCAATTTGCTCCAGTCTACACAACGAGACATGTTGGACACATAATCATCAGGGAATTTCAACTCATCTACCCACTTGCAAACAATATCTCTCTGTCTCTTATCAAGTGAATAAGCAGCTTTGGGGTACTTTCCCGTATGTGGACATTTCTGTAACGAGGGTCGACGACAGTATTCATTGAGCTCATCCCTAGATTTATTTGTGTCCTTCGTTTTCCCTTCCACATTCATCACCGTGTAGAAGAGATTGTCAAACACATTTTTTTCGATGTGCATCACATCCAAATTGTGTCGGATCAACAGGGTACTCCAGTACGGTAAATCCCAGAAAATGCTCTTCTTCTTCCAACCCCCATCTAGAACTTTGTTGTGAGCATCAGCACCCTCTTCCGTAACTTTCATAAATCCAATCCAATTAATTTCCTCAAGGATCGAAACACCTGTACGGATGGGCGGTGGATCATCATCAACTGTTTTGTTCTTTCTGAATGCAGTCTTGTTCCTTCGATACAGATGATATCTGGGTAAGAACTTACGATGGTTGTCAAACCACGACTGCTTTCGACTGAGCTTCAAAGTGAAAGCATCCGTGTTTTCTGCACAATATGGACAAGCAAGCCTTCCAGATGTGCTTCATCCAGACAACATCGAGTAGGCTGGAAAGTCACTTATTGTCCAGATTAGTGCAGCCCGCATCAAAAAATTTTGCTTTGTAGCAATATCGTACGTTACCACTCCATATTCCCATAAAATCATCAAATCACGGATCAATGGTTGTAAAAATACATCCAATTTATCCTTTGGATTTTTTGGACCAGGCACCAGAACCGTAAGAAACATGAATTGATCCTTCATGCACATCCATGGTGGTAGATTGTACGGCGTCAGTATCACCGGCCATGAGGAGTATTGTTTCCCCGACTGCCCAAACGGCTGAAAACCGTCGGTGCTCAAGCCCAACCTCACGTTCCGAATTTCTGATGCAAATTCAGGATACGACTGGTCCAAGTGTTTCCAAGCCTGCGAGTCTGCTGGGTGACGCATAACACCGGACTGATCATTATTAGAGCAACTTGCATGCCATGTCATATCCTTCGCAGTTGCATTGGACTGATACAATCTTTGCAGTCTAGGGATGATGGGAAAGTAGAACATCTCCTTGAAAGGGCTCTTCTTTTTCAGTCGACCATTCACATCGCGTCTAGCGGGTTTGAACCGTGGCCGACCGCAAAACTTACAATATTCAAGATCGCTGTCTGCACCCCAATATAACATACAATTCCCCGCACAACAATCGATCCTCTCCACAGGAAGCCCCATCTCACCCATCAACTGTTTGCTATCGGAAAACTTTCTGGGCACCAAATTATCCGGAGGACATATCTCACGAACCAAGTCAACAATTTGATTATAACCCCTTTCAGATAGTCTGTTTTCAGTTTTAATGTTCAGCATACGGGCATTGAATGACAGTTGCGAGTGTGATTCGCACCCAGGATACAAATCCCGATCCGCTGCACGAAGCATATCATAAAACTGTGCAGCATACTGATTAGGGGGTTCCTCAACAGTCGACTCGTTATCCACATTTCCAAAGTGGGGCCCGAAAGTTAAGTCCGTGATCATATCGTGGTACGAGCTAGATCCTGCGGTCTCATCAACCGGTCCGTAAGAAGACGACGCCTGATTATTGTATTGATGCGGAATTTGACCCCAATTTTCCTCACCATGAAAAACCCAATTGTAATAATTTGGCATAAAACCATTTCTATACAAATGAGCTTTCACATCATCGGGGTACTGAAACGTTTTGTTCCTGCATCTAAATTTATTACAGGGACACCTAATCTTTCCTCGATTCATCCAATTTGGGTTACTAGTGGCGAAGTCTACGAATGAATCGAGTCCACTAATAAATTCAGGAGCTAACATGCCATTAATCGATCTTGGACCATACATCCAACGTAAACGGCTTGAGTAGTCCATATCAATCTGTTTCATATTAATGAATTAAACCCTACAATTAATCATTTGTATTCTCCTATTAAGTTATTATTACATTATAATTAATTAATTAATTAAAATTTTCTAAAAATTTCGACAGAGTTTCATTTTGTTTTTTCGTATTCCCAGTTAATCAAAATTCCTACGTGCATCCATTTCCGACTTAATTATAATTAATCAAGTCGGAACGCACATATTCTACAACAAACAATATCAATAAAGTACCCCTCCTTCAACTTCAACATGTATATCTATATATATAATATAATTAGCTAATTAAATATATATATATATATATATATATATGCACATATCTTAAGAAATTAATTAGAAACTATATACTTTAGAAATTAATTAGAAACTATATATATATGCATATATCAAATTAAATTCTACTAATTATTTATTTATAATAGTTGCATAAATAATTAATTACTACTCATCAACAAATTAAATATATACTTTATGCATGCATATATAATTAGCATCTAATACTAAATTAACATAATTAATTAATTAATTAATTAATTATATATATAACTAAACCCCTACATGCTGCATGCATATTATATAATCTATATTATACATATTTGAGTACAAACATACTATATATACATATATATCATGAAAATATACATATATGAGAGATTAATATGCAATAATTGTTAAATTTAACCGATTAAAATAAAAAAACTTACCGTATAAACGTTTTTGTGAATGTGTGTAGCAAAGTTCAGAAAGTATTTCACGTCGGCGGCGGTGGTAGACGGCGGCCGGAGCTCCTCTCCTTTCTTCTCCTCTCTTTTCTTCTCTCTTTTCTTCTCCTCTCCTCTCTCTCTCGAATGCTTCACTGTCTTCTAAAAATGGGATTTATGGCACTATAGCCGAGGGTCAAGAAGAGGGAAAAATCCCTCATCATCTACAAGATTCCGGAGGCCCCACATTGCATGCATTTCAAATTAAAGCTGGGACATTTCTGCACATTTTTGTCGAGGGAATAGAAACCCTCGTGAAGGGTATCCGAGGCAGGAAGAGGGAAATTCCCTCGTCTGGTTCTACGTCACATCAGTGTCGAGGGTTCAGTCCCTCGTCAACTTGCAGAGGGTTGTTCCCTCGTCCAATCCCTCGTCTGGTGCAGGTGGCCCCACCTGTTGCTCGCCAATTCCCTCGTGAGAGACGAGGACAAAATATCCCTCGTCATTTCCCTCATGCACGAAAATCCCTCGTGTAAACCCTCAACAATATCGAGGGTTTTTTATCCCTCTTTATATGCCCTCGTCTAATAAATATTTTTTTGTAGTGGTATTATATTCAACCATGCTTAAATTGAATTTCTAGAGCATTAACTAGAATATTTTTGATGTAACACCAGAATATAAATGAATTTGGTAGATGATGAAGTATTGAAGTTCCAATTTGGGGTGATCATAGATTTTAACAAGTTGTTCAAACCGCTCCATCAAAATCGTACTGGACTAATACTTGTTAGTGGTATTTTTTTAAAATTACAGCGGTTAATTTTTTTTTTTTTTTTTGACAAGTCGCACGCATTAACAGTGCAATTTTAATATTAGGTGCAGATCCGTACTGATATGCAAGCATATAATTGTCCTTTTCTTTTCTTTTCTTTTTTTATTAAAAGGGTAAAGGTACTCCAACCCGAATAAAATTCAAAGAAGAAAATAGAACAAACTTATGCGGGGTCGTTCGCTAAATTAAATTTTATATTTTATTAACACATCATTACATTATTAATTCAATCTATTTTAATACACACATATTATATGCTTAATTTTAATTACATATGCATTATATATACTTAAATAAATTTGATCATCGTAAAATAATATAATTATATATTATACAATAAAAATTCAATATTATGACTAAACTGGTAAACATCATAGCAATTGTTCATGAGGTGTAGGGTTCAAATCATTTGCATGCCCATTTTTTTAAGTATTATTAGATTATTTATTATATAAGATCACATAAATGACATATAAGCGACACATAGATGAAGTAGATTACACGTAAACATTCGACACGTAGACGAAATTAACCTCGGGACGACACATAGGCGAAATTAAGCTAAAAACGACACATAAAGTTGTCAAACCCTTAGTATAATAGAGGATTTTTATTAAACACTACCAAACATCAATAAATATTTTCACATTTAGAAGAAAGATATATATATTTTTAACTCATGTTATGTATAATACATATTCAAATTTTATAATTATTCATAGTTAGCTTAATTGGTAAATATAATAACAAATTCTCATGAGGTTCTTGGTTCAATTCCAACTAAAATTAATTTTTTTATTAGACTTCTTTTTATGAAAGATCACAATGACACATCACATAGGATAAAGTGACACACAAAAACTCCCTATTAGTATAATAGGGGATTAAAAAAAATTACACAACATTTGCACAAATGTTGTCGCCTTCACTCAGATGTAACTTCTCGATTCCTTGAAACACTTTGAAATCGGACGATTCCTCACATTTATATGTGTCTTGAATTGATACGTATATGAATATATACACTTATATATATATGTGTGGTGAGTCAATTATTCATAACTTGATTGATTTTTTTTTTCCAAACTTTTTTATTCTATATAATACATCTGTCTATTGTAGTGAAAGAAATTATCAAGAATACAAGTCTAAAAATGAAGACAAAGTCTACATAGAAATTGAATGAAGAACCTTTTTCTCAACTGATATAGCTAATATTTTTTCTTTTTCAGGGTTATAGCTAATATTTGTCCTTGTTAACACTAATACCTTACAATTTAGTTATATTAGAGCTTATAACAACTAGTCTAAACCGACTTATGGGCCTTTTCATATGTAATAACTCTCTCTATCTAATTCAATTTTATTCATAATTTCATCAAGTATGAATTAAATTTTATTCTTCAATCATGATCTTCTTCATATTTCTAGTTTATATAGATTACAAATATATGCATTTTCGAAAATGGAACGGAGAATTAGATTGAGAATATAATGAGTTTTTTATTTTTATATAGATGTTATCATTCGCATTCTAATATCTTGTTATCGTTACATATTTACCAGTTACTACCATTATATTTTTATTTAATATTTTATTATTTAAATTGTAGGAAACATCTCAATTGATTTTTACTTAATAAATCGCAATTTTAATTTGAACAAATAATCAAATTGGATGTGGTTGTTGTAAATAAGTGCGAAATATAAAATACGAGATTTGTTCACCCAATTCGTCGGGAATAATTACATCTGGGGGCGAGCCAAGCCAGGAGTTTTCACTAATATTCTTGTGTATGAGTAATTACAATTATAAGTCTATTTATAAGAATAAAACCCTAGTCTAAGATATGAAGTCCATTGGGTTATTGGGTTATTGGTAATGTCCACATCAAATTTTCTAGATTTGGAATAATAAATCTTCTAGATTTACAACACTCCCCCTTGGACATTACGACATAACATAAATGTCTTGTCATAAAAACTCCACGTGCTAGGTATCGGCCAAATAATAAGTTAGGGAGGAATGTAATCGATCTTCTAGATCAAATCTTCTAGATTCATTTCGGGGTTACCGCTCCCCCTGAAGACAACAACACTTTGAGTCTTTGCATCTCAATACCACGAACATACTTTTCAAAAGTAGACGTATGTAAGAACTTAATAAACAGATCTGCTAGATTGTTACTAGATTGCACCTTTCGAATGATAATCGCGTCACTCTTCTGGAGTTTGTATGGGTAGAAAAAATTAGGTGAAATATGTTTCGTCAGGTTTCCCTTGACGTACCCATTACTCATTTGTGCGGTGCAAGTTGTGTTGTCTTCAAATATAACGGTGGGAGGTGTATCACCTTTAGCGATACCACACGAGTCACCAATGTGTTTTACCAAGGACCTTAACCAAACACATTCTCGTGCGGATTCAAATAAAGCTATTATCTCTGGGTGGTTTGAAGACGTGATAACCATGGTTTGTTTAACCGATCTCCATGAGATTGTGGTACCACCACAGAGAAAAACGTAACCAGTCTGGGATATAGCGTTGTGGGGATCAGACAAATAGCCAGCATCCGCATAACCTACTAAGACTTTGTCTTGGTTCTTACGGTAAAACAGTCCAAGATCTTGAGACCCTTGGAGGTACCGTAGAACATGCTTAACACCACAATGTCTCCTTGTAGGAGAAGCGCTATGTCTCGCAAGCAAATTGACAGCAAATGCAATGTCCGGCCGAGTGCAATTTGCGAGATAGAGCAATGCTCCAACAACACTAAGATAAGGAACTTCTGACCCCAGAATTTCTTCTGAATCTTCTCTTGGTCTAAATGGGTCCTTATCCACTTCGAGGGATTGAACAACCATAGGGGTGCTAAGTGGATGAGATTTATCCATGTGAAATCTCTCCAATACCTTCTTCACGTAGGTCGACTGATGTATAAGAATTCCTTCTGGGAGATGCTCGATCTGCGAGGCAGTACTTGGTTTTACCCAAAGCTTTCATTTCGAATTTGGCTTTCAAGATTGAACTGGCTTCTTCAATCTCTTTGCATGTTCCGATTATGTTCAGGTCATCAACATAGACGGATATGATGCAAAAATCATTATGCAATTTCTTCGTGAATACGCATGGGAAAGCTTTATCGAATGTGTATCCCTTCTTCTGAAGGAATTCACTAAGTCGGTTGTACCACATGAGGCCCGATTGTTTCGGGCCATACAATGACTTCTGCAGTTTTATGCTATACATACTGCGGTTTTCACCATCCTTCATCTGAGGAATGTCAAATCCATCGGGGATTTTCATGTAAATGTCGGCATCAAGTGATCCGTATAAGTACGCGGTTACTACGTCCATTAATCTCATTTGGAGATTCATTTTAACTGCCAAAGATATCAAGTAGCGGAACGTTATTGAGTCCATGACGGGAGAATAGGTTTGATCGAAATCAATCTCGGGTCTCTGCGAAAACCCTTGAGCTAAAAGCCTCACTTTATATCTCTCCACAGTAT
This sequence comes from Ballota nigra, assembly GCA_947034835.1. Classification (NCBI taxonomy): domain Eukaryota; kingdom Viridiplantae; phylum Streptophyta; class Magnoliopsida; order Lamiales; family Lamiaceae; genus Ballota; species Ballota nigra. The sequence continues at coordinate 82,138,416 of OX344723.1, forward strand.
TGTTCTCGTTTCGTTTTCGTACAAATACCCATTTATATCCTACTGGGATAGCGCACGCGGGTGTACGAACGATAGAGTCAAATACTTGTCTTTTATTAAGCGATGCGAGCTCTGCATCAATTGCCTCTTTCCACTTAACCCAATCGGAGCACTTCCGGCACTCAGCGATTATTTTGGGTTCTGAATCTAGATAATTTATAATAGAAAGAGTAATTGACGCTGCGAATGTATCGTCGACGATAGTAATATTTCTATTATATGTTTCTCCCGTATCTGTAAAGTTCACAGAGACTTCGATGTTTACGTCAACCAGACCTTCCTCATTCCCCATTGTATTTGGGTCTGGTCGTTCCACGGTCCTAGTGCATTGAATATTTTGTGCACGTGCTTCATCATTAGGATGCTCGTCTCCTAGAGACTTTGAGTTATCTAGACGAATCTCTTATAGAGATTTTACATTCGACTGACCAGATTTGCTAGCCTTTCATTTAGATGTATTACTATCTCTTGAGGGTCCTTTGCACTTCTAGCGCGTAGGGGCATGAGTACTTGTTTTGCTTGGGACCTCAACCCTTTGGGGAGTATTTATTGCAGGTATATGTGATTTAGTTACACCTCTATGGTCAGTGAACGCAGATTATTTGCTAGATTTTGCAAGTTAATAATCTTCTGAACTTCTAGTTCAGATTGATTAGTGGGCGGATTTAAATACTGAAGATTACTTACGTTCCACGTAAGCTCCCGGCATTCATTCAATTTTGAATTCGGATCTCCCCCTAATGCCGGGAAGTAATCTTCATCGAACGTGCAATCAGCGAACCGGGCTATTAATTGATCCCTGGACAAAGACTCGAGGTATTTCACGATAGATGGAGAGTCAAATCCGACGTAAATACCGAGTTTCCTTTGTGGGCCATAGAGGTCCGCTTTGGTAATGTTATCGAAACATATACCGCACATCCGAAAATATACAGATGGAAAATGCTAGGTTCTTTCCCACGCACTAACTGTAGGGGGGAATGATCATTGTATGCAGTTGGACGAATTTGTATTAAGTGCGATGCATGTAGGATTGCATGCCCCCAGCATGAAGTGGGTAGTTTGGAGTTCATAAGCAGTGGTCTTGCGATAAGTTTGATACGTTTTATTAGCGCCTCAACAAGACCATTTTGGGTATGGACGTAGGGGACAAAATGTTCCACTTTAATTCCTAGGGCCACACAGTAATCTATAAAGGTATTTGAGTTGAATTCAGCAACATTATCCATGCGAATAGACTTAATTGGATAATCTTAGAATTGAGCTCTAAGCTCGATAGTTTTCGCAATGAGCTTCGCAAAAACTTGATTGCGGGTGGACAGCAAACTGGCACATGTCCACCTAGTGGAGGCGTCAATAAGGACCATGAAGTAACAAAATGGTCCTGATGCTGGGTAAATCGGTCCGCAGATGTCTCCTTGAATTCGCTCAAGGAAAATCGGAGACTCTAGTCCAACCTTAGTGCGCGACGGGCGTACTATTAACTTACCCTTAGGACATGCATCACAAATAAATTCATCAACAGGAGAGATTCTATTATTCGAAATATTATGACCAGTTGAATTAGATAGAATCCTACGTATCATAGTTTGTCCTGGATGACCTAACCGCTGATGCCATAATTTAAAAGAGTTCGGGTCATAAAATTTCATACTCATGGCTTGATTGAGATTGGACGGCCGGATGTAGGAATAGTACAATCCGGGGAAGAAGGAAGGAAGCTTATCTATAATTTTTTTACGGCAACCTCGAGTAATAGTCATCAAAAGGTATTCGTTAATATTCTCAGTTTCAGTTCAATTTGATAGCCATTAGATTTAATATCTTTAAAACTGAGCAGGGTACGCTTAGATTGTGGAAACAATAAAGCATTATAGATTATGAGTTCGGTACCCATGGGGAGGACAATGGAAGCTCTTCCGGAGCCCACTATCAACATACTATTATCGATTATTGTAGTTATACTCCCCAAAGTTCTACCAAGATATGAAAACACTTCATTTCTCTTAAGATTGTATGAGTGGTGGCGCTATCTACCAAACAAAAATACAATCTTAATCCATCATGCCAGAGGAAATAGCCCAAACCTAATAGTTGATATATTTACAAGCCATGTACAACAATATCCAAGTAAATTTAATGAATAGCGTTAAGGTAAACACATTGAAGCTAAAATATAATATCTACCATAAAATAAAATATCCGAAAGAAAGGATCCATAAATTGTTTCATCCAAAAATAAAGTACTAAAATAATCAAATACGCAAATCACTCATCATCTCCAAAATTCTTGAGCTTGATGCCCAGAGGATCGACATTGTCTTGGTCAAAGTCTGCTTTAGGCAGGCTGACATGGTGAGATTTGACTCTAGGGGTCTTCCCCTTATCGTCCTTCTGCTGCTATTGATAAGCTTCAACCAAGTGCTTGGAAGTGCGATACGTGCGAGACCAATGGTCTCTGCATCCGCATCTGTAGCAGGACTGTTCAACCTTATTTTGATTGCCAGATTTTTGAAGAGCGAAATTCGAGGTTCTGTGACCACCAGATGTACTACAACCTCGGCCTTTAGCCTAGATCATCTTACTCTCTCTCCCCCTTCCACGTTTGCGACCAATCATATAATTGTCCTATACTGCTGCTGGAGTATAAGGTTGCAGGCGTGGAATGTTGACAAAGTGTTCTGCATCAACTGTGTTACAATACGCTGCAAAGCAGAGTTGTACTCCATTATAGACTTAAGGTCTTAGAAACGGAGTCTCAACCAATCGTATTGTACCGGGGGGAGGAGTATATCATTTTGTTGTTGGGAACGGTCCTTCAGGGACTTCCACAATATTTCGGGGTCCCTGAGTGAGGATTTGAAAAAATGAATTCCTTACTCAGGTGATTCATGAGAAAAATCAACGCTTTCGCCTTCTGGACATTAGTGGATTTCGAACCTTCGATAATTGTTTCGCTCAACTCATTTAAGGCTAGATGGATCTCGACATCTAGCGCCCATGTCAGGTAGTTATTACCATCGAGAGCAAACTCATCGAATTCTTTCATGGTAATATTGTAACGCCCCGAACCCAGAATATATTAATTATATCGGATTCGAAGTGTTATTGTGATCAAAAGTCCGAATTATAAAATTTTTGAAAGGAATATAACTGAAATGAGAGACATAAATTTATGCAGCGGATAAGTGGGAAGGAATATTAGAATGTAAGTATATTTGTATATATATATATAAAGATGGATAGAGAGTTCTGTATCTTCAGAATAATACATACTGAGTTTGAATAATTTAAAACACACGGAAAGAGTATCGTCTTGCATAGCAGTAACGATAACATTTATTGGGAAATAGAAATGATAGGCATCATTGTATTATTAATAATATATTTTAAGTAAAAGGGAGACTTTGTGTCTTCTGTGTCACTGTCCTTGCTCCCCATAATTGTAATCTGCAAGGGGTTAAGAAAAGGGGGCGTGAGAATTGAATTCTCACTTATGGGTGATTGCAACATCATGGGATTGGTAAATCCGAAATATATTAAATTATACTCATTGATAAAAGTTTATTTTATTTAAACAGTTAAAGTATATAAAAGATTATAAAACTTAAACGGTACTTAAGCATATTTCACATGGCATACTTGGAATAACACAAGTTGATTCACATTAGGGTAAAACCCAAAATCATATCACATATTATCGCAATTATCAAACCATAAATGTACAATCATTCTCCTTCCATCATAGTGATCCTTTTCAACTCCAACCATCAACAGTCTTGATTCCGAGGGCGTCAAACGACAGCTGTCCCCGGAGACCGGAAAAATAATCAACGACCTTGATTCCGAGGGCGTCCAACGACAGCTGTCCCCGGAGGCCGGAAAAACAATCAACGACCTTGATTCCGAGGGCGTCCAACGACAGCTGTCCCCGGAGGCCGGAAAAACAATACTCAAATCACAACTCCGTACTTACTGACTTTCCATAAAACTGATAACTGAACTGATTCATGCTCACGTAAGGTGTTTACTCATGCAGTGGTGATCGATTCACAAAACAACAGGCTAATATATAACATATGTAGTTATATCACATAATCCAAACAGTTATATAGATATGTGTTACATTTATGTTGGATTAGATATTTTTGATTTGATTTAATTTAGTCGAGTTCAGAAAATACCGGCACGGCGTTATTTATAGCAGATCAATCAACGGATCATCACCCACCTGATTGTTCTGAGTTCCGGGAATATTGGGTAGGTAGGCAGTCGAGTCCTTCGTGCGTATTCCGAAAAGTACAGAATCCTAATAAGGAGTATTTCGATTAAAAGATTGACTTTTGAATTGAAAAGCTTAAGAGTGCGAAACTCAAGGATTTAGTAGGTCGTTGTCTTCAGAGAACTATTGAAAACTAAAGTTTTCAAAGGTTGATTTCAAATTGATAAGTACACCTCTTTTAAAGGGGAGGTGTATTAGGGGAGTGTATTTACTGAAATTGGTGGTGTTCTTGGAGAGTGTATTTACCAAATCTGGTGGTGTACACAGGGGGTGTATTTACTGAATTGAAAGGTGTACGCAGGGGGTGTATTTACTGAAATGAAAGGTGTTCTCAAAAAGGCCTTTTTAAGGAAAAATATCTTTATTAAGCTTAGAAAATAAGATTATTAATTTATAAAAAATTAAAGAAAGGTTATTCTTTCTTACGAATCCTATTTCTCGTTTTTAGACGAAAACTTAATTATAAAACTTTTCTTTTCTAAACTTATTAAAAGACTTTATTTTGTTTGCGTTTTCTAAAAAAATCTAATAGGGTTACGAGGTGAAGACGAGTTTCCCTTTGATTACGAAATTTATTCAAACGTGTTTTTACTCTTGGAAAACGTCAAAACAAGGATACTATAGGATTTTGCTAATATCATCATAATACTAAAAACAATGATACTAAACATTTCATAATAATAATACTAGTCCTCTAAGTCATTTCTATCATTCATCTAAAACAATAATATTCCAACATTCAACTACTAATACTAAATACTAAACTAAAAATCCAATCTCATGGTTTTGTGAAAGAAAATAAAACAAAGAAACAATCTACCCAAAACTCACTTCTAAAGAGTGATACAAAAGAAACAAAACAATAATACTAAATAAGTCCATAATTAATACTAAATCATCTAACCAACTAACAGTAACTTTTCTTTCATTTCTTTTCTTTGTTCTAAGGTCTAACAATTTACAAACTAACCCAAAAAATTCACCCAAGATAAAAACGAAGATAGAAATCCTTACGAGCTTCAGTTTGAGACGTTAAACGGGCGGCCTAACGGCGTCGTTTTGAAACTCGGAAATTGTTCACGAAAATTGGGCAGCCTTACGGCGTCGTTCGGGAATTCGGAAAAACGATTTGGGCAGCCTAACGGCGTGAGTTTGAAATTCCAGAAATTTTGTAAAAGTAACCGGTTCAACGGCGTCAAAATCGATCGGAAATTAACGAAAAAGAAGCTACGGTTAGAAATTGAAATAATTTGGAAATTGAAATCGAATTTAAACGGAAGTGAAAATTCGAAGTAAGAAAGGAAGGAATCCATCTTACTGGAGATGGAGGAGAAGACGGCGGCGGCGGGCGGCGGCTTCGGCGGAGGGCGGCGGCTTCGGCGGAGGCGCGACGGCTTCGGCAGAGGCGCGACGGGAGTAGGGGAGAGGGGGACGTGCTCGACGGCGTGCTCGGTGGCGCTGCGTCTGGGTCGTGGTGGTGCGGAAGGCGGAGCTCCGGCGTCTGGGTCGCGTCCGGCCTGGGTCCTCGGCGGAGCAGTGGCGGCGGCGAGCTTCAGCGCGGCTGGGCAGAGCTCCAGCGACGGTGGCGCTCGCGGCGGTGGGCTTAGGGGAGCAGCGACGTGGGCGGTCTGGGCGAAGCTCCGTCGCCGGAGGAGAAGAACGGAGGCGGTAGGAGAAGGGAGGAAGGACAGCGGCCGAAGGAGGAGGAGAGAAAAAAAAGAGAGAGAATTTTTTTTTGTGCGTGAAGGGAAAGAAGGAAAAAAATGAGAGAAAAATTTGGCTTTTTCCTATTTATACTCCCTCTTTCCAAACTTATCCTTTTTCTAAAATCTTATCCAATGTTTTCGATATTTTCGTTCCCAAAAATACGGTTCAGGGATTGTTTTGTTCACGAGTATAATTCCGATTTAGAAAATAATACAGTTTTTAAACTCAAGGAATATTTTATTGTATTTTGATTTTTCTCAATAAATTAAACGGATCGAAATCCTTAATTTAATTTGAATAATTAATTTCTCGTAGTCCTTTATTCGTTTGAAAGAATTCGTTTTCTTTCTTCGAATTTAGGAGTTTTATAAAAAGGGTATGTATATTTAAATACACAAATAGCACACAAAATAATTAAAATTAAAAGAAACAAAGAAGAGAAAATAAAATAAAATAAAATAAAATAAAAATAAAGGTTTCTAATTAAGAAAAAGGTACAGAACGGGACGGGGTATTACAAATATTAGACGTTATTATAATTTTTAAAGTGACGTGGTAAGAGTTGTGACCAATTTATTGACAACGGAGAAATAAAGATTTATTTGATTATTTTAGAGCACATAGAAGCAAGAATTTGGGCGCCGTCTACCCAAAACATAAACTACGGTCCGACAAGTACCGGGCGCCGCCTACCCGGGCATAATATGCGGACTATAAGAAATAAACTATGTGTGGAAGGAATAATGCATGTAAGATAATTAAATCATAGATACATGCAAATTAAATAATATATTATGAACGATAATCACATGAAAATAATTTCAAGGAAAATTTACGACTTAATAAACATGCATATTCATGAGGCTAAATATTACATGTATATTAATGAAATTTAACAAAATATTTTCAGGATTTTAAAATAAATTAATTAGAATTTTGCGTTATCCTAAAACGAAACCGAAATTAGATTAGGATTTTACAAAATTCCGGGGGGAAAAGCGCCACGTGCGGAGGACTTGCGCCGCCTCGACGCAGCGCACGGAGGCGGCGAAGTGGCGACCGACAGCATACGGGTAGCGCCGCGTGGACGGCGGCAGACGGCGCACGGGGAGCGTCGCGCTGGGCGGCAGCGGACGTTTGGCCGCGGGCATCGCGCTGGCGGCGGTCGTCTGCTGGGCCGCGGGGCGCGCAACGGCGGCGCTACTGGGCCGCGGTGCATGCGCGGCGACGCTGCTCCCTGGGGCTGCGAGCGGCGGCCGTTCGTCTTCGGGCGACGATCGTTGCTTGTTCGATTCTCAATTCGAAATTAATCCAATTCGAAATACGATTTGATTCAATTAATTATAAGAACATAAACAAATCAAATTAATAATTCTAGAACATATAAATTATGTAACGCATGGATCAAATAATTCGGTACAGGGATTAATTCATATGATTTGTAGAGAATTAATTTAGGGCGTACCGCTTAATCTCGGGCAGAGTCTCGTGCTGATAACGTGTTGTAAATAAGTGCGTAAAATAAAAGACGAGATTTGTTCACCCAGTTCGTCGGGAATGACTACGTCTGAGGGCGAGCCAAGCCAGGAGTTTTCACTAATATTCTTGTGTATGAGTAATTACAATTATGAGTACAATAGTCTATTTATAAGAATAAAACCCTAGTCTAAGGTATGACGTCCATTGGGCTATTGGTCCATTAGTAATGTCCACATCAAATCTTCTAGGTTTGGAATTATAAATCTTCTAGATTTACAACAGTGGTAATACAATTTTTTTAAAAGGCAAAATTGTGTCTCTTAAAAAATGTACATATTTTTAAATCTTCGGTAGTTCCACCTCATGGAAAAAAATTATGCTTTGGTCTCGAGAGAACGAGTCTTAAATACTTTTTATAGTATCTATGGACAAAAGTAGTCCTTTTTTATAGCAGTTTTGGTCTCATGTGTTAATTACTTAATTTCCACTCTTAAAAATGCAATTTAACCAAGTTCTCTTAGAACCAAAACTACAAGACAAAATGCATTTTTAAGTCATTAAACTATTATTTTTTATTTCAAAATATACTAAAACTATTTATTTGTTTAAAAAATACCTAAACTGTTGATTCTTGTTTCACGAGATCTTTGAGGGTAAATTCTTTTTGAATTTTAAGTGACTTTTAATAGCAGATTTTTGAGAACTTGCAGTTTTTGAAATCTAGAGAATTTTAAAATTTGTGTTCTTTTTAGATTTTGAATATGGTATGTTTTAACTTTATGATGTAAGAGTTGTAATATTATATTATATTATTTGTTGAGTATGATTGTAATGATTAGATGATTGTTATTATTTTAAAATATGAGATGTTGATAGGCGAGCTACATTAGTCTTAAGGCGAACAAGTTAAAATTAATTAACCCCACAAGAAGCAAGTTAAGCCAAGCCCGGCCGACCTGGAAATACACAGGCGAGCTACTTCAGCTAGGCAATCTACTTTGTCAAGACGAGCTACACAAAAATAAGGTCCTCCCGAATACAAATAAGACCATGATGAGCTACTCTAGCCAAAGAACCGAGACAGGAAGCTAATCGACCAACTAAATCAAGCTAAGAACTCCTCAAGGACAAGTCCAAAAGAGACGAGCAGCTCTCTAATACAAGCTAAATCCAGTGTAGAGGATAAAAATTAGTTTAGATAAGGTCAAATAGTCAACTCTCCATGTGTCCAACATGCACACATGGGAGAACAAGAGTCATTCCACCTCCTACTTGGAGGACTTGTATAAAAGCCTCGAATTTTCAGCAATAAAACTAAGTACAAATTCATAAATACAACCAAACTTTGCCTACACACACTCATACATCTAAATCTACACACACATACGAAATAAATACGAAATCAATACTTATATTTACATTTTCTTAATCCCGATCTATCGTATTTACTATTTACGGTAATAATCAATCACACGTTATTGTTTGGTGATCCAATTATCGATTAAAAACAACCACTAATCTAAGTGATTAGAATCGATCATCAACATGAGAGAGAGTGTATAAATGGTATTGGATGAAGTAAAAGTAATTGATAAAATTTATAGGTTATTTATAGATGTGTAATATTAGATATTTAAAGACCAGATTTTAAAACCTAAATTAGAATGAGTTTTAAATTCCAAAATTTGAATTTGAATTTTAAATAAAAAAAACATCACCTTAGACTTTGTTTGGTTAGGGACGGTGGTGGATGAGATGGAGATGGAAAAAAAAGGATGAAGGTAAATTCAATGAATAATAGATCTGTGTTTGATTAGGGATAGAAAAATAGAGTTGGATGGAGATTTATGTCAAATCAAAATTGATATTATAATATTTTATTATTGTTAGTTAGTGAGATAATGTCTGAGTGAGAAAAAAAATATGAGATATAATAAGAAAAAGTAGGAGAAAAATGAATGTGTAAGAAAAAATATGAGAGATAATAAGTGGGTAAGATGAAAGTAGGAGAGAAGATCAAGAGAAAAATGACGTGGTTGTATAAAGTAAGGTGAAAATAGGTGTGCAGATGTATAATAGGGGTGTATTAGTATTTGGATGGTGAGTGTTATGTGTCAGTCCAAATCTGATGGGGGTGGGGGATGACCTCATTTCCAACCAAATATAGTCTAAACTATTAACTTTTATTTATAAAGATTTTTATACTATTTGTTTGTTTTAAAAAATTCTTGAATTATTGATTCTTATTTCACGAGATCTCTCGAGATGAAACTTACCTTTTAAAATAGGGGAATCGAGAGTTGTTGATGGGCGAGCAGAATTAGCAATTGGGCGACCAGGATTAGCACAAATCACTAAAAGATTAAGACGAAATTAACTTAAGATCCAATTAACAAGATATTTGGCGAGCAAAACCTGCATGCTACACCAAGGCATATGGGCGAACAAATCCAGATCGAAAGCTACATGACGAGCTCAATCGGCATTCTGCCGACCATATCCAGCCACAGTGCCAAAATAACAACCAAGCAAGACAAAAGACCATCAGAATCAGACTAAAGACTCCTCAAGGACAAGTCCGACATGACGAGCAGCTCTTGACTTCGAGCAAATCCGACAGATAAGGATAGAATATAGTCTAGATAAGGTCAACTTAGTCAAAGCCCAGGTGTCGTGCATGCAGGCCTGGTAGGCCAAAGGTCGTGCCACCTCCTGCTGGGCAAGTGTCTATAAATACTTAGATTTTTTCAGCTACTAAAAACAAGCACAAATTATTATACATGTCCAAACTTCGATTACGAATCTAAAGCAGCTCGATTAACTTACAATCGAACTTAAACACGTAAGCTTTCATACGATTCTAACCCATCTAAACCCGAAAATTCGCATTCACTAATTACGTTAGTGATCAATCACACGTAATTGTTTGATGATCAATTAACCATCTAAAACAGCCATTAATCTTCAAGATTAGAACTGATCGTCAACAAGAGTGACATTTTAAAAGGCTAAGTATATCATGTGTAAATATTAATAAAATTAATGTAAAATTAAGTGTATATTACTTAACAGTTATGCTAAAAAGAGTCAACAAATTCGGTCAATTTTTGTTCATAGTGACCTCGTAAATCAAGAATTTATTAATTCAAAGACTTTTTAAAATAAATAAATAATTTAAAGACCTTTCGAAACAAAAGTTAATAGTGTAGGGACTTTGTGAAACAAAAATTAATAATTCAATTTTTTTAATAAATAAATAATTGAAAAATCATCGAAATAAAAATTAATAATTTAGGGACCATTTTACCAAACTACAATTTACCCTCTTTTTTTCCGGCCAAAATTACAATTTTTTAAAAATTAAAATTGCCAAAAAAAAAAAAAAAAAAAAAAAAACAATGAGACTTAAAAAGCTGAAAAAAAGGCACATTCAAGGTTTCATTGAAAACAAAGCTTCGAAACTAAGCCATCTGAGTCGGCTCCAAGTCTCCAACGCATTTTTCTATCTTTGCACAATATATATATTTTGCTCATCCCCTAAACCCCTTTTTCGAAAATTCCTCTACATTTTCTCTCACCTGCTCTTCATATTCATTTTCGAGAATTCTCGTCACTCTAGAATTTCAATCGCGAGAGCTGCTTCCTGCTCTCCGATCAATTGTCTAATGAACTTTTGCTGATCGCGCACTTCTACGCACACCGGAGTGTCATGGCGGAGGAGATCGCCGCTCTCGTCGCGGCTCTGTCGTCCGATGATTTTTCTCAAAAACTCCGGTCCGATGCATCGGCTTCTGTGCTTAGGTTAGGATTTCAGAAACTCTACTCAATCCTAAGGCAATCTGTCAAACAAGTGGATTCTCTCAATCGCGGAGATGATGGTAAAGCTGGCAGTAAGTTGTGGTTGGAGGTCTGGGACCAAGATAGGATTCACGCCTTGGCTTGCGTCTCGATTGCTGTTGTTAAAGCAATCCGATCGTTATCTGGTATGCTATCTGCTTCGTTAATTTGTGGTGATAAGTATATTTTGAGTTTATGTTGATCGAATGAGTGCTGATGAGATGTGGTTTTGTGGCAGTTGAGCAATTAGAGCCGGTGGTTGTGGCAGTAGTCCAGCAGTCAATTGAATTTGCGCTCTGTTATTTGGAGAAATGGATTGGGAAAAGTGATGATTCAAGTCTTCAGGTTACTGATTTTCTCGTTTTAGTATATATACTTGATATTTGCCTCTGTTTTGAGCAACTAGTGAATGGTCAGAGTCTGGATATTAATCTTCTTGTAATTCACTGCAGCCTGAAAGTTATTATAGCATTAATTGGATGGTTTCTGGGGTGGTTAGGTTGTTAAAAAATGGGCACACATGCCAACTTCGAAGTTTAGAAGAAGTGATTCTGAATAAGACCCTCCAGAGGTGTTCCCTATATGTGTGACAATTTTATATATGTGTATCCGTGTATCCCAGGCATAGTATTTTTGTCTGACATGAGATTGAATTTCCTTCTGTTAACTCATGAAGCACATCATCTGAGGAGAAAAGTGTTTAAAGCTGTTTCCTTCTTGTGATTGAAGGCTCGAACAATAGTTAATCCTCAGACACGTAAAAAAAATTAGAGTGGTGGAGGCGTTTGAGTTTGAGGACTACTTTTTACAGTGACTGTCATTTTAACTTGCTATTAAATTTTTTTCTTTGCTTCCGACAAGTTCTTCGCTATCTCACACACACATGTGCACACACTCTTTTGTTACCTTCACCTTTGATGAATGTGTACTACTGCTGGGGTGAGAGCATCCCATGGCATCTCAGTCATTTCCTTTTCCAATTTGTGTATTTCTTTAATTGTCTGTAGCTTGTATCAAGCTTTTATGTCTATGTAAGGTTTGCCATTATGTATAAAGTGATACTGCTGTTACTTTACGTAATTCGTGTCCCTCTTTCAGAGCACCATGTTACAACTATTGGAGCTATTGCTAGTTGATGGAGTGCATAAAGAGTTAGAACTTACGCAGCCATGTCCTACGAGTGTTCCTGGGGATTTGTTGCCTACTGTTACTGATAAAGATGATGCACTTCCGTGGCACGATAATGTTAAGTGCATGGTTCAAGGTATTTCTCGGCAGTTGTCTGCTATATCCTGTTTCACTGCCTTATGCCACTCCTGAATTTATTGTTTATGTTATTATTGCTCTGGGTAGGATCCACGTGCTGTCAGGAGAAGGACGCAGACGATCACCTGTTAATACAATTAATTTCTGACCGTGTACAAGTTGATATTGTGAATCCAGTTGGACAATCTTTTCCCTCCAATGCCAACAAGTTAAGTACTATCTCTCAACATTGGGCCATCATTCATCTGAGATGCAACCATCGCCTTATCTCTCTCTGCCGAGAGACTTTGGAACTTCCGGTGTCGTCCGATGAGAAACTATCCAGTGTCACTCTGCGCAGAAAATTGTCAACTTGTGTAAGAATTTTGAAGTTGCTGGGCGGTGTTGCAAAAATGCATTCATTTTTTTATTCTGACAACCTGTTGTTGCACTCTGCTGCTTCCTTCATTGATGTACTGCCTAGCTTGTTCAGAACTGGTGTTGAGCTTGCAAATAGCAACACTGTTGTTGAAAGTAGTTATGAAGGTCTTGCCACACATATCTTGGAAGAATTTCTTCAAGTAATGCAAGCAACTTTCTGTAAGACTGTGTTTCAGAATATCCAAGCATGTGTAGCGGCTACTATCTTGCACAATTTGGGTTCTGATGTGTGGAGATTCAATAAATCTTTCCCCAGCAACAAAGTCCCGTTGGTTTACTTCCCTCGGGTGGTTATTTTTGTTCTGAAACTCATTTCAGATATTAAAGATCAAGCAAATCATTTTGTTGAGTTGGATGATCTGAATAAAGGGCTTATCGATAGTCATTCAGAACTTAATTCTCCTTCATGCAATGCCTTTAATAGGAAAATATTTTTGTTGAAAACGCTTACTGTGGAGGAGTTAATTGGCATATTATTTCCTTCATCAGTTCAGTGGCTAGACAATCTGATGCATCTTGTTATCTTCCTTCATTCTGAGGGTATTAAATTAAAGCCTATACTGGAAAGGTCATGTTCCAGTGGGACAAAAGCATCTGCCACCTCTGAAGTGGAAAGCGTTGTTTGTCATGAAGATGAGGCCCTGTTTGGTGATCTTTTTTCTGAGGGGGGTCGCTCTGCTGGAGCTGCTGATGTAGGTGAACAATCGAATTCTACTGCTAGTTCTATTTCTAGCCTCAGCAATATGCCATTTCAGGCGGCAATTGAATTGCTGAGTTTTCTGAAAACATTTGTTTTTTCACCTCAGTGGCATCCTCCATTGTATCAAGATGCGAGCAAAAAGCTTAGTGACAGCCATATTGGTATTTTGCTTTCAATACTTAATGGTCAGGGTTATTGTCCGGAGGACAGGACATGTGATAACAGCCTAAATCTGCATGAAGATAGGAAGTTTGGACATGTGCATTTATTTTGCTTTGAACTACTGCAGAAGCTTGTAATCCTTCGAGCTTTCTCTGAATCTCTTGAAGAGTTGATTGTTGATAAAATACTGATTGTTGAGAATGGTGCTTATCTTTACAATGATCAAATGCTTGCTTTGCTTGCCCAAATACTTGTTTGCCGAGTGGGTTCGACTGGTTCTAGATTGAGAACTAAAATCTACCAGATGTTTGTTAAATTTATCCATCAAAAGGCAATAACAATTTGCTCAGTGAGCCCTGATCTGAAGGAGGTTGTCGAAACTGTTCCATCTCTGTTTCACATGGAGATTATATTAATAACTTTTCATTTATCATCTGAAGTGGAAAAAGCTGTATTGGCAAATGAAATACTGTCCTCACTTCAAGCAATCAGTCATCCCTCCACAGTTTCTGACACGATGCAGTTGTCTTGCTGGAGTTTGCTGATTTCAAGGTTGGTTTTGGTACTGCGTCATATGGTATATCACCCTCGTTCTTGCCCATCGTTGCTGCTTGTGGACTTCAGAACGAAGCTGAGGGAAGCCTCCAAGCAAAATGTGCCTGATTGTGCCAACTATTTGTCATCTTGGCCGGCCATTGCGCTAGAGGGCATGATGAGCTCAAATGGGGCACCAGCAAATATCAATTTGCTTAATCAGTTGATTGATATTGCTCCCCTTCCGGCTTCACTGTGTAGAGATTTTCCTGCAGTTGATTGCTTAGGTTTGAATTGGGAGGACGTAAGTACCACTTTGTCTCAGATTCTGAGACATTGGAATGGCAAAAGTGCTGCCAACACAGACGATCTTATTCTTGAGCGATATCTTTTTGTGCTTTGCTGGGATGTTCCAATTGAGGGATCTTCAAAACATTGGCAAGGCCTCTCGAGTGGCCCCAAAGTTCCTGATGTCTTAGATATGAAGAACTTCCTTCATATCAGTCATTCTATTTTAGGTCTATCTATCCATAGCGATGAGGGTACTAGCATTCCAGATCTTTTATTGAGTTTGCTTCAGCAATTGCAGGATTATCTTGCGTGTGAGGATATTGGCGAACTTAGTTGGGACTTCTTTAGGAGTGGATCCTGGCTTTCTTTTGTGCTCTCCGTACTCTGTATCGGCACCCAGGGGTACAATAATGAAAATTCTCTACCTCTAGTGTCTACTAACCAGCCAGATTTCACTGCTAGAGATGCTGAGTTTCTTGAGCTGACGAATGATCTTGTCTTCAAAGTCTTTACTGCTGATCAAGTTGTGATGCTCATCAAAGTATTGTCAACTTTGTTGAAGCGATACCTGTGGATTTATCGGAGAGCTTTAGCTTCAATGTTAAAAAATGGGCATTACTCTGCTGACAAATTTTTCCCTCTGTTGCTTCTTGAATATGCTGATTTGGGTAACACTATGCAAGATGAATTATCTGAGAAGATGGGGATCAAATCATGCTTTCTGGGCTCCCTTTATGAGCTTCCATTGAGGTTAAGTAAAATTGTTGAAAAGTTTGCTTTGGGAATTCGCTCCAAAGTTTTTTGGGAGCTTGTGTTGCATGGATTTCCTCTTCATCTTCAACTTGATAGTGAAGTTCTATCATCCTGCATCCTCAACATGAAAGGAATTGTTGTTAGTCTAGGTGGTCTGCTTGAGGTTACAGTTTCTAGAGGGATCAGTTGGGAGGAAAAAGAGGTAACAAGTAATATTCTAGAATCAGTCTTGTCAATGAAGTGCGACAAGGTGTTTGAAAATCTTAAGGGTGAATGTGAGCATATTTGCCAAAATTTGAAAATGGACACTGGTGGACCTGATTATAGCCTTTTATTCATTTTGAAACGCATGGAAGAATTTCTGCAGAGTATCAATGAAGCAAAAGATGTTGATACGAGTATCCATGAATATGTAGTTGTGAAAATGGTTGATCTGGCTGACAGCCTGAAGGGAGATCCTCTGAAAAATTCTATTTTCAAACTTTTTCTCTCCATGGAGGATTTTCCTGAAATGATTAAGAACTTCCACGATTCCCAACAGGGAGATATCTTGGTCCTGATTGCTGCTCTAGATAACTGCCTCTCGGAATCTGTAAATGTGAGGGTTCTCAACTTCTTTACGGATCTTTTATCTGGTGAATATCCTGAAGTCAAAGTGAAGTTGCAGATGAAGTTTGTTGGCATGGATCTTGTTTCCTTGTCAAAGTGGCTGGAGATTAGGTTATTGGGATCTTTGACAGAATCACCAAATGGTGCCAGTTCAACAGGAACTTCAACCTCTTTAAGAGACTCAACCATGAACTTCCTAACATGTCTCTTGATGTCCACTTCTGAGTATCAGTTGCCAGAACTTCAGACCCATTTACATCAAGCCATGCTTCTTTCCCTCGACAATGCATTTTCACGTTTTGATATCAATACAGCAAAAGGTTATTACAGTTTCATTGTTCAACTCTCCAAAGGGGAACTGTTAATCAGGTCATTGCTGCAGAGAACCATCATGTTAATCGAGAAGCTGGCTGGGGATGAGCACTTGCTTCAAGGCCTGAAGTATCTTCTTGGGTTCCTGACAACAATTGTGACTGATTGTGGGTCTCTCCAATGCATCGTGGAGAAGTCTTATGGGAAGACCTTATCTACCTGCAGTTCTGGTTTAGGGACGTTGTCTTCTAGAATTCTTGGTTCAAGAAAAAATGCTGATGATTTAATTCCATCTTCTAATAGAGGAGGTTCAGCATCTGTTGACTGTGATGCAACTTCTGTTGACGAGGATGAAGATGATGGAACATCTGATGGTGAGTTAGGTAGCATAGATAAGGATGAAGAGGAGGATAGCAACAGTGAGAGGGCTCTTGCATCTAAAGTTTGCACCTTCACATCTAGTGGCAGCAATTTTATGGAGCAGCACTGGTACTTCTGTTATACATGTGAGCTAACTGTCTCAAAAGGCTGCTGCTCTGTTTGTGCAAAAGTTTGCCATCGTGGTCATCGTGTTGTGTACTCTAGATCTAGCCGGTTTTTCTGTGACTGTGGTGCAGGAGGTGTTCGTGGTAGTAGTTGTCAGTGCTTGAAACCTCGAAAGTATACTGGAAGTAATACTGTACCTACACGAGGTGCTGGTAACTTCCAGTCTTTTCTGTCTCTTCCGGATACTGGCGATCAGCTTCCTGAAAGTGATTCAGATGTTGATGAAGATTCATCCTTAGACCTGGATTACTCTACCAGGTTATCTCTTCCAACAGAGGTCCAAGAAAGGATGTCACTGCTGCTTGATGAGCTGGAGGTTGAAAGTCGTATATTACGGGTTTGCTCATCGCTGTTGCCTTACATTACTAATAGCAGAGACTCCAACATGACGAGAGATAGGAACGTTGCTTTGGCTGAGGACAAGGTGCTCCACTACAGTAGTGATCTTTTGCAATTAAAGAAGGCATATAAAAGTGGATCATTAGATTTGAAGATAAAAGCAGATTATTCTAATGCAAAGGAACTCAAATCCCATTTGAATAGTGGATCTCTTGTCAAATCGCTGCTCAGTGTCAGTGGCCGAGGTCGCCTAGCAGTTGGGGAAGGTGATAAAGTCGCCATATTTGATGTGGGGCAATTGATTGGGCAAGCAACTATTGCTCCTGTGACAGCTGATAAGGCTAATGTGAAGCCTCTTTCTAAGAATGTTGTTCGCTTTGAGATCGTCCATCTCCTTTTCAATTCACTTGTTGAGAATTATCTGGTTGTAGCAGGCTATGAAGATTGTCAGGTCCTTACAGTTAATCATCGAGGTGAGGTGATTGATCGATTAGCCATCGAGCTTGCTTTACAAGGTGCATATATCAGACGTGTAGAATGGGTTCCAGGTTCTCAGGTTCAGCTAATGGTGGTCACAAACAGATTTGTCAAGATATATGATCTGTCTCAAGACAATATCAGTCCTGTGCACTATGCCACGTTGCCGGATGATACAATTGTGGACGCAACTCTTTTAATGGCTTCCCATAGTAGAATGCTTCTCATTGTCTTGTCAGATTCTGGAAGCTTGTACAGGTTGGAGTTGTCAGCAAAAGCCAATGTTGGAAGCAGGCCCTTGAAGGAAGTTATTCAAGTAGAGGGCAGAAACAAACCCTCAAAGGGCTCCTCATTGTATTTTTCATCCACTCACAAGTTGCTCTTTCTGTCCTATCAAGATGGGACTGCCTTAATTGGTCGTCTTAATCCAGATGTAACATCTGTGGTAGAGGTGTCTGCTGTGCATGAAAATGACATTGATGGTAAGCTCCGGCCAGCTGGTTTGCATCGTTGGAAAGAGTTGCTGGGTGGAAGTGGTTTATTTGTTTGCTATTCTAATTTAAAATCGAATGGGATACTTGCCATCTCGTTGGGACTACATGAAGTGTATGCACAGAATTTGAGGCACACTGGGGGTTCAACTACACCTCTGGTTGGGGTTACAGCTTATAGGCCTTTGTCAAAAGACAAAACCCACTGTCTTGTTTTGCATGAAGATGGAAGTCTCCAGATTTACTCTCACATACCAGCTGGTGTGGAGACTGGTGTGAATTTAATGGCAGATAAGGTTAAAAAACTGGGATCTGGTATTTTGAAAAATAAAGCTTATGGGGGAGCAAAACCAGAATTTCCACTTGATTTCTTTGAGAAAACTGTCTGCATTACACAAGATGTGAAATTAACTGGTGAAGCCATTAGAAATAATGATTCTGAGGGCGCTAAGCAAACTTTGGCATCTGAAGATGGATTTCTTGAGGGGCCTAACCCAACTGGGTTTAAGGTATTGTTAGTACATAGTTTAAATGAAATCCTGTATCCTCTCTATTTTCATCTTATTATCTTTTCAACTCTTATCTGAACTGAATTTTAACTTGAATAATCTTTTCCTAATTCAATTCAGTTTCATCCTTGTCTCTAGACTTATGTCATACATGTATATATTCATGTGTATTGTATGTATGTATGTGCATAGTTGTTGTACCTGAGAGACATTGATAAGATATTTAAGCCGAACTCAAGTTAAGAAATAGAACAGCGAATTTTGGTTTCTTTTTATGCCTTTTTGAACTAAAATATGAGCTCATTTTCAGAATGCTTTTTGGTCTGCACAACTAGCTAAAGAAATGTGAAATGCTTAGGGTTCAATGCTCATATTTTCTAATGATTAGGAAATGCTAATGGTGATGCATATTCATCACTTGTACATAGTTATAACTTAATAACACAAGTGAGGTTTTGTATTTGTCCTGTACTATCAATCATCACAGTTGATAGTGCAACAGTTTATCTTTTAAGTTAACATCACTGCTCAATATGTATATATTTCATTCTTCGATAATTCTCCCCCAAATTATTGACACTTAATTACCGTGTGTATAATATTTTATAATCATGCTTAATATTTGGAGTTATTTGTGTTGGTTTTGAAGCATTTACACGATCGACACTAAATATCTTGGTTTATTTTTCTCTTTCAGATTACAGTTACCAATTCAAATCCTGACATTGTCATGGTTGGTTTCCGCTTGCACGTTGGTAACACATCAGCAAGTCATATTCCCTCTGAAATTACTATTTTCCAGAGAGTGATTAAATTAGATGAAGGAATGCGGTCTTGGTATGATGTACCCTTCACAGTGGCTGAATCACTCTTGGCTGATGAAGAATTCACAGTTTCTATTGGCCGAACCTTCAGCGGATCTGCTTTGCCTAGAATAGACTCCTTAGAAGTGTATGGCCGTGCAAAGGATGAATTTGGTTGGAAAGAAAAGATGGATGCTATTCTAGATATGGAAGCTAGAGTACTTGGTTGTAATTCATGGTCCACGGGGTCAGGAAGAAAGTCTCGGGCAGTACAATCTGCTTCACTACAGGAGCAGGTAGTAGCTGATGGCCTCAAGCTCCTGTCCAGGATCTATTTATTATGTAAACCTCAGGAATCCTCAAAAATTGAAGATGTTAAGGTAGAGTGGAGCAACCTTACATGTAAGCAAGTGCTGGACACGATATTCGAGAGTGATAGGGAGCCTTTGTTACAGGCTGCTGCCAGCCGCGTTCTTCAGTCTGTGTTCCCTAGAAAAGAGATATATTACCAAGTAATTACTGCAAACTGCTTAATTTTGATAATTTGATTCCAAATAGCTGATACTAATTGCATGTTTGATCATCCGTGGGTTTTATTTTCTTTGCTTGTATAACAACTTCACACTCACTTTTGAAACTTTCTTCAGGTAAAGGACAATATGCGTCTTAGTGGTGTTGTGAAATCTACACTAATACTCTCATCAAAGTTGGGGATGGGGGAGTTGACTGCAGGGTGGATTATTGAGGAGTTTACAGCGCAGATGCGTGCAGTTTCTAAGATTGCGCTGCATCGCCGCTCAAATTTGGCTAGTTTCCTTGAGAGCAATGGTAGTGCTTCTTATTTCACTCAATTCTTTTCCTTATTATTATATGCAATTTTGGTGCTGAATTATCTTTGATTTGTGCTTTCTAAAAGTTGAATTAAAAAAATAAACTTTTTATTCTGTTTTTAAGGTCATTCTTTACTGTTTAGCATGTTTATACTTCTTCTGCTTTCATTCTTTAAGATGATTATAATTGCTTCAAGGAGGAAGCAAGTAATTCTGATTGTGTGTCCAAGCCTGTAGTGCAATTATGTTCAGACGAATCTTGTACTAAGATATTTTGTGTTTCCATTTAAACTGATGTAGGTTCTGACGTAGTGGATGGGCTTATGCAAGTACTTTGGGGAATTTTGGATATAGAGCAGCCTGACACACAAACTATGAACAATATTGTCATATCATCTGTAGAACTTATTTATTGTTACGCGGAGTGCCTAACAATGCATGGAAAAGATGTGGGTACGAAATCTGTAACTCCTGCAGTTGCTTTACTGAAAAAGCTTATTTTCTCTACCAATGAGGCTGTCCAAACTGCCAGCAGGTACATTTAATAGAGGTTGCAAATGTAAACTTAAGTTGTCTCTTGCCCATGCACTTACATTAGCTATTTTTTTTTTTTTTTTCAGCTTGGCTATATCTTCTAGATTGCTCCAGGTTCCATTTCCAAAGCAAACAATGTTAGGTGCAGATGATGTAACAGAGAGTGCAGCGTCTGTTCCGCTCCGCTCCGATGCTGCAAGTGCAGCTAGTGGAAACAATCCTATTATGGTAGAAGAAGATTCCATTACTTCATCTGTGCAGTACTGTTGTGATGGTTGCTCAACTGTTCCTATACTGAGGCGAAGATGGCATTGTACTGTTTGTCCTGATTTTGATTTATGTGAAGCATGTTATGAAGTTTTAGATGCAGAGAGTCTTCCTCCACCACATTCTAGAGATCATCCGATGACAGCAATCCCAATTGAAGTTGAGACATTTAGTGGGGATGGCAACGAAATTCACCTTTCCAATGATGATTTAAGTGACACAAGTTTGTTGCCAGTTGCTGCTGATGTCAACATGCAGAATTCAGCTCCATCAATCCATGAGTTGGAGCCTAATGAATCTGGGGAGTTTTCAACTTCAGCTATTGACCCTGTTACTATATCTGCATCTAAAAGAGCTGTCAATTCTTTACTTCTTTCTGAGCTTCTTGAACAGCTAAAAGGATGGACGGAGACCACCTCTGGAGTGCATGCTATTCCAGTGATGCAGCTCTTCTACAGATTGTCATCAGCTATTGGTGGTCCTTTTGTCGATAGCATGGAGGTTGAGAGCTTAAATTTGGAGAAGCTGATACAGTGGTTTATAGAAGAGTTGAAAATTAATAAACCTTTTGTAGCCCGAAACCGTTCATCTTTTGGGGAAGTTATGATCCTTGTTTTCATGTTTTTTACCCTTATGCTACGCAACTGGAACCAACCAGGTGGTGATGTCACTGTAGTATCAAAATCTGGTGGGGCAACAGATGCACAGGAAAAAACAACCATCCAGATCCTACCTTCCGTTTCATCTACATCTGATGGCCAAGAGAGAAGTGACTCTAGTTCTTGTCTGCATAAAGCTTGTGGCTTTCTTAGGCAACAAAGTTTCGTTAATTACCTCATGGATATACTGCAGCAGCTTGTCCATGTCTTTAAATCCCCCGCTGTCAGTGCTGACACTCAAGGATTAAACCCTGGTTCTGGCTGTGGTGCACTACTAACAGTCCGGAGAGAGCTTCCAGCTGGTAATTTTTCACCATTTTTTTCGGATTCATATGCCAAGTCACATCGTTCAGATATTTTTGCTGACTACCATCGTCTATTATTGGAGAATACTTTTCGATTGGTTTACTGTCTAATTCGGCCTGAAAAGCATGACAAAGGTGGGGAGAAAGAGAAGATGTACAAGATTTCTTCTGGTAAGGATTTGAAGCTTGATGGGTATCAGGATGTTCTTTGCAGCTATATCAACAATCCACACACATCATTCGTGAGACGGTATGCCAGGCGGTTGTTTCTGCATCTTTGTGGCAGTAAGACTCACTATTACAGTGTCCGAGATACTTGGCAGTTCTCTACTGAAATTAAGAAGCTCTATAAACACATAAACAAATCTGGTGGATTTCAAAGCTCAATCTCGTATGAAAGAAGTGTCAAAATAGTGAAGTCTCTCACGACAATTGCCGAGGTATCTGCAGCGAGACCTAGAAACTGGCAGAAGTATTGCTTGAGGCATGTTGATGTCTTACCCTTTGTCATGAATGGGATTTTCTCCTTTGGTGAAGAATGCGTCATTCAAGCACTGAAGCTTCTGAATTTGGCGTTCTATACTGGAAAGGACGCTAATCACTCTTCACAGAAGGCTGAAGGTGGAGATGGAGGTACGAGTTCAAGTAAATTTGGGACTCAATCTCTTGAGTCTAAGAAAAAGAAAAAAGGTGAAGAAGGAAGTGAATCTCTCGTTGAGAAATCTTACATGGATATGGAACAGGCTTTGAGTGTCTTTACTGACCGTGGTGATGACTGCCTGAAACAATTTATTGATACATTTTTGTTGGAGTGGAATTTTAGCGTTGTGCGTGTTGAAGCTAAGTGTGTTCTTCTTGGTGCCTGGCACCATGGCAAGCAATTATTTAGGGAGACCATGTTAACTGTTCTCTTGCAGAAGGTGAAACACTTGCCATTGTATGGTCAGAATGTTGTTGAGTACACAGAACTCCTCACCTGCTTGCTTGGGAAGTCACCTGATAGCAGCTTAAAACAACAGCATAATGAGATCGTAGACAAATGCTTGACCTCTGAAGTAATTAGATGCATTTTTGAGACACTTCATT
This sequence comes from Ballota nigra, assembly GCA_947034835.1. Classification (NCBI taxonomy): domain Eukaryota; kingdom Viridiplantae; phylum Streptophyta; class Magnoliopsida; order Lamiales; family Lamiaceae; genus Ballota; species Ballota nigra. The sequence goes on from OX344723.1 coordinate 82,161,653, forward strand.
CACAAAATGAACTTCTTGCAAACCATCCCAATTCACGCATTTACAATACTTTGAGTGGTTTGGTTGAATTTGATGGCTATTATCTTGAGAGTGAGCCTTGTGTTGCCTGCAGCTCGCCTGAGGTCCCGTATAGCCGGATGAAGCTGGAAAGTCTGAAGTCAGAAACAAAGTTCACAGACAATCGTATCATTGTGAAGTGCACAGGTAGCTACACCATTCAGAGTGTGACCATGAATGTTCATGATGCTCGCAAGTCTAAATCGGTGAAAGTGCTGAATCTTTACTATAATAACAGGCCAGTTGCAGATTTGTCTGAGTTGAAAAATAACTGGTCCTTGTGGAAGCGGGCAAAGATTTGCCATCTTGCTTTCAATCAAACAGAACTGAAAGTGGACTTCCCAATTCCTATAACCGCCTGCAACTTTATGATTGAGTTGGATTCTTTCTATGAAAACCTCCAAGCATTATCCCTTGAGCCTCTGCAATGTCCACGTTGTAGTCGACCCGTGACTGACAAGCATGGAATTTGTGGCAACTGTCATGAGAATGCTTATCAATGCAGGCAGTGTCGTAATATTAATTATGAGAATCTTGACTCCTTTTTGTGCAATGAGTGTGGATACAGTAAATATGGTCGATTTGAGTTCAACTTCATGGCCAAGCCAAGTTTTACTTTTGACAGCATGGAAAATGATGAAGATATGAAAAGAGGACTGGCTGCAATAGAATCTGAATCAGAAAATGCTCATCGGCGGTATCAACAGCTTTTAGGTTTCAAGAAACCTTTACTAAAGATTGTCTCGAGCATTGGTGAGAATGAGATGGATTCTCAGCAGAAAGATTCTGTGCAGCAAATGATGGTGTCTTTACCTGGACCTTCCTGCAAGATCAACCGTAAAATTGCCCTTCTTGGTGTACTTTATGGTGAGAAGTGCAAAGCAGCCTTTGATTCTGTGAGTAAAAGTGTTCAGACTCTTCAAGGTCTCCGGCGGGTGTTAATGAACTATTTGCATCAGAAGCATTCTGACAATCTTGCTGCAGCCTCGAGATTTGTTGTGTTGAGGTCTCCAAATAGTTGTTATGGGTGTGCTAGTACTTTTGTTACCCAGTGTCTCGAGATACTGCAAGTGCTATCGAAACATTCAAGTTCTAAGAAGCAACTTGTTGCTTCTGGCATTCTGCGTGAGTTGTTTGAGAATAATATACATCAGGGCCCCAAGACAGCTCGTGTCCAAGCCAGGGCAGCTTTGTGTGCCTTCTCAGAGGCTGATGTCAATGCAGTGTCTGAATTGAATAACTTGCTGCTGAAGAAAGTTGTGTACTGTCTTGAACATCATCGCTCCATTGACATAGCTTTGGCAACACGTGAAGAATTAATGTTGCTTTCAGATGTCTGTTCTTTAGCAGATGAATTCTGGGAGTCGAGATTAAGGATTGTCTTCCAGTTGTTATTTAAATCAATCAAACTGGGAGCCAAGCACCCTGCTATATCTGAGCATGTAATTCTACCTTGTCTGAAGATTATATCTCAGGCATGTACTCCACCAAAACCTGACGCGGTGGATAAAGATCCAGTGAATGGGAAGCCAGGTTCAGTTCCAAATCTGAAAGATGAAAACAACTCGTATGAATCTGTCTCTAGTGGAACTGTGAATGCAAACAGGCCAGAGTCATTGGAGAAAAATTGGGATGGATCTTCAAGGACTCAAGATATCCAATTACTTAGCTACTCTGAATGGGAGAAGGGAGCCTCATATCTTGATTTTGTTAGGCGGCAATATAAAGTTTCTCAGGCAGTCAGGGTTGGCCACAAATCTCGTCCTCAGAGATATGACTATTTGGCAATGAAATATGGCTTGCGATGGAAGCGGCGCTCTTGTAAAGCGGCTCAGAGTGAGATTAAATTATTTGAACTTGGCTCATGGGTTACTGAACTTATACTGAGTGCTTGTTCACAATCTATAAGAACTGAGATGTGCATGTTAGTGAACTTGCTTTGTGGTCAAAGTTCCTCCAGACGTTTTCGGTTGCTAAATTTGCTAATGTCATTGTTACCAGCTACTCTTCTTGCTGGTGAAAATGCAGCCGAATATTTTGAGTTGCTATTTAGAATGATAGATTCAGAGGATTCCCGTATATTTTTGACTGTTAGAGGATGTTTGACTACCATATGTAAGCTAATCACAAGAGAAGTGAACAATGTTGAATCCTTAGAGAGAAGCCTCCATATTGATATATCACAGGGTTTTATACTCCATAAGCTCATAGAGCTCCTTGGAAAATTCTTGGATGTCCCAAATATCAGATCAAGGTTTGTGCTAGGCATTTTCTCCCTTCATGTCCAAACTTTGTTTAATTTGTTGGGTAATGATTTTTTTTTTCATTTGACTGGCAGATTCATGAAGGAGAAGTTGTTATCTGATGTTCTTGAGGCCCTCATCGTGATCAGGGGTTTAGTTGTACAAAAGACTAAACTAATAAGCGATTGTAATAAACTTCTGAAAGATCTTCTTGACAGCCTTCTGCTTGAGAGCAATCAAAATAAAAGGCAGTTCATCCAGGCTTGTATTGGTGGCTTGCAGACTCATGGAGAAGATAGGAAAGGGCGTACTTCTATGGTACGTGTTTGTTTGGACTATTTAACCTTATATTTATGTTTTGTATTCAACCCTATGTTTATGTTTTTTATATTCAACCCTATATTTATATTTTTATGTCACTAACCTACTTTTTTTTTTCTTTTTTACCAAAATGCCTTGTGAATCTAACTGAAGTGTTCTAATTGCTATTTTGGTTGATCTTATGCTCATTATTAGCTAGGTTTTTTGTGTCCTGTTCTTGAATTTTGTAACAAGCATGACGTACATGAATAGAAATCATAGTGCTTGAGATTTTTTATCTTTCTGAATGGTAGTATATTATTTCACAGTTTATCTTGGAGCAGCTCTGCAATTTTATTTCATAGTACATGAATAGAAAACATTGTGCAAGAATTCTTTTATTTTTTCTACATTTCTCAAAATAGTTATGGCCCTCAGCAAAATCTAACTACTATTTTATTTCACAGTTTATCTTGGAGCAGCTCTGCAATTTGATTTGCCCATCTAAGCCAGAGCCTACATATCTTTTAATACTGAACAAGGCACACACACAGGAGGAATTTATCAGGGGATCAATGACCAAGAATCCTTATTCAAGTGCCGAGATTGGTCCTCTAATGCGTGATGTGAAAAATAAGATTTGCCACCAGTTGGACCTCCTGGGTCTACTAGAGGATGACTACGGCATGGAGTTACTGGTTGCTGGAAATATCATCTCACTTGATTTGAGCATTGCTCAAGTTTATGAGCAAGTTTGGAAGAAATCAAACAGTCAAACTTCAAATCCTTCAACTGGAACAGCATTTTTGTCTGTTAATGCTGCCACATCCACCAGAGAATGTCCTCCAATGACAGTGACATATCGTCTTCAGGTTACCTTTGCAATCTTTATTAGCTGTTCACCAGTTTATCTTAATAGTTTTTTTCTCTGGTTATTCTTAAAAGAAAACATCCTACTGTGTCCGATACTCGGTTTCACGATTTGATATTTTTAAATAACGCGGTCATCAAATTGCAGGGTTTGGATGGTGAAGCAACAGAGCCCATGATCAAAGAGTTAGATGAAGACAGAGAGGAATCTCAAGATCCTGAGGTTGAGTTTGCAATAACTGGTGCTGTACGTGAATGTGGTGGTCTAGAAATTCTCTTGAGCATGATTCAGGTGCGCAGGATATCTTTAAATTGGTTGTATTTAAGGGGTATTTTAATCTTCCTCCTCCTTTGAAAGAAGAAAGGCTAAACCATTAAATGAGACACTGAAACCAACAGTACATTCTTGCATAGTTTTGTGTTTCATCTCCTTCTAAGGATTTTACTGATTCATGTATAGTTCTATTTCTTGAAATGATTCTAATAGTGGATTTTACTGAACAGCGTCTGCGAGATGATCTGAAGTCGAACCAGGAGCAGTTGGTTGCTGTGCTAAATCTGTTAATGCTTTGTTGCAAAACAAGGGAAAACAGAAGAACACTATTAAGCTTGGGAGCTTTAGGTTTACTCCTAGAAACTGCCAGGCGTGCTTTCTCTGTGGATGCTATGGAACCAGCTGAGGGCATTCTCCTAATTGTGGAGAGTCTTACTTTGGAAGCAAACGAGAGTGACAATATCAGTGTCACACCAGGGGCACTTACAGTCTCTAGTGAAGATGCTGGTAGCAGTGAACAGGCTAAGAAAATAGTTCTTATATTCCTTGAACGATTGTCTCATCCTTCAGGACTTAAGAAGTCAAGCAAACAACAGAGGAATACAGAGATGGTTGCAAGAATCTTGCCATACTTGACATATGGAGAACCTGCGGCCATGGAAGTTCTCATCCAGCACTTTGAACCTTACTTGCAGAACTGGAGTGTATTTGACCAGTTACAAAAGCAATACGAAGACAATCCTAAGGATGAAAATATTGCGCAACAAGCTGCCAAACATAAATTTGCGCTGGAGAATTTTGTGAGGGTATCCGAATCTCTAAAAACAAGCTCTTGTGGGGAGAGATTGAAAGATATAATATTGGAGAGGGGTATTACTCGAGTTGCCGTGAGACACTTGAAGGTGTGTTTCACTTGTACGTCTCAGCCTGGCTTTAGATCTACTGCAGAATGGGCGTCTGGATTGAAATTGCCTTCAGTACCCTTTGTACTCTCTATGCTGAGGGGACTGTCAATGGGTCATCTAGCCACTCAGCAGTGTATTGACGTGGAAGGGATATTGCCATTGCTCCATGCTTTAGAGAGTGTTTCTGGTGAAAATGAAATAGGGCCAAAAGCTGAAAACTTGTTAGACACCCTTACTGATAAGGAAGGAACAGACAACGGGTTCTTATCAGAAAAAGTTCGGCAACTGCGACATGCAACAAAAGATGAGATGAGGCGTCGAGCCCTCAAGAAAAGAGAACAGTTGCTTCAGGTACTTATTATCATACCATTTATAATTGATATATATACTTATGTAGTCACTGATAATGTGAATGTTCTTCCTCTCTTAGACTATGAAAGTAATACTGTAGGAGATAATGGTTTAATAAAATACTTTTTAATTGAGTTCAATTAAACTTTTGAAAATTGACTTGTTACTTTGTGATTGAAGGGACTTGGGATGCGGCAAGAAATGACTTCAGATGGTGGTGAGCGGATTGTTGTTTCCCAGCCTCTCCTCGAAGGTTTTGAAGATGTTGAAGATGAGGAAGATGGGTTAGCTTGCATGGTTTGCCGAGAGGGGTACCGGTTGAGACCTACTGATATGTTGGGTGTCTACACTTACAGTAAGCGTGTCAACTTGGGTGTTGGAAGTTCCGGAAGTGCTCGAGGAGATTGTGTTTATACAACCGTCAGCCATTTCAATATCATACACTTCCAGTGTCATCAAGAGGCTAAACGAGCTGATGCTGCACTAAAGAATCCAAAGAAGGAATGGGATGGTGCTGCTCTTAGAAACAACGAAACCTTGTGTAACAACTTATTTCCCCTGAGAGTACCCTCTGTTCCAATGGTGCAATACAGACGTTATGTCGACCAGTATTGGGACCATCTTAACGCTCTAGGACGTGCTGATGGAAGCCGCTTACGGTTATTGACATACGACATTGTTTTGGTACGTCACCACCTCCCTCTAATAGTTTATCTATTTTTTTAGCCATTTTTTTGGCAGATGTGGTGTGGGTGTTAAAATTTAATAAAATGTTGTACCATTTATTTGGCAGATGCTAGCTCGGTTTGCAACTGGTGCATCTTTCAGTGCAGATAGTAGAGGTGGTGGAAAAGACAGCAACTCCAAATTTCTACCATTCATGATACAGATGGCACGACACCTCTTAGATCAGGACGTTTCTCAACGAAACAATCTTTCCAAATCTATTGCCACTTATTTGTCTTCTCCAACACAAGAGTCCAAAGTTTCATCTTCTCCTGGGGCACAGCCTTCTTCAAGTGGAACGGAGGAAACGGTCCAATTCATGATGGTGAGCTCACTCCTCTCAGAATCTTACGATTCTTGGTTGCAGCACCGTCGAGCCTTCTTACAGCGAGGCATTTACCATGCCTACATGCAACGTCATGGCCGTTCCATGCAACGCAACTCGGGAAGCAGTTCGTCTGATACATCTAGTCCCGAAGAACTGTTTTCAACTGTCCAACCTATGCTTGTTTACACTGGGTTGATCGAGCAGCTTCAACATTATTTCAAGGGGAAAAAATCTTCAACAGTCGACTCAACAACGCCAGATAATTTATCAGAAGGTGGGGACGACGAAAGCAAGAAATTAGAAGGTTGGGAAGTGGTGATGAGAGACAGATTGTCGAACGTGAAAGATATGGTGGCCTTCTCCAAGGACTTGCTCTCATGGCTCGACGACATGACTTCAGCCACTGATTTGCAGGAGTCGTTGGACATTATCGGTGCTTTGTCTGATGTTTTAGGTTCTGGACATACTAAGTGCGAGGATTTTGTGCATTCCTGTATTAATCTGGGAAAGAGCTAATCAGCTAAAGCTTGTCAAATATTAGTTTTTTCTGCTATTGCATTTTGGATCCAAGAATATGATGTAATGATGTTTTATTATAAGTGAGTGCAGAAGAAAAATCTACTTCATCCTAGTACTTGGATTTCAGTGCTTGTACGGCTGAAGAATGTTTCTCAAATGTACAATCAATTTTGTTACTCCAATTCCCACCCATTTTTAGTGGGATAACTACCCCTTGGTTTTCTATTATTTGACAAATTTCAGTTTAGGTTTGGGAATTGGTAGACTGAAATGATATTGAAATTGCTGTTCCAAAAGGTATTGTATGTATTTGTTAATCTACTTATACGTATGCATATATAAAATATGAGAATGGTTGGAAATGAGACTTCAATACACCTGGGCTGGGATAAAATAGAAGTATTCCTGTCGGTGATAAATTTGAAATAACAGAATTATAATTCAACTTCGAATTCATGATATGCGTAGCTAATAAATTGAGTCACCTTGGTAGTTGCGATTTATGTAAATTGTACACGTGTTTAATGAGCATGTATGGTCCAATTTTGCCAACTGTGATTATTAATGCTCCGAAAGTTACACTGCTTATGCAAGTTATTGGGTGTCGGGGGAAACATAATATTTAAAGATCCTTATCCAGCATTAAGGTTCTTCATGATTAAGGTGCAGTAATAGAAACGATAATTTTTAAAAAAAACATATTATTCTTGGTTCAGTTCGTTAAAAATAAGTGATGAGTTGGGTCACCATGATCACGGGTCCAATTACCGTTCATTTGAATTCATAAAAACCTAACAATTCTTACAACTTTTATTTATTTTTTCTGCTTGGGGAGAAAAAATTATAGGATGTTAATTTGGTTTAAGTTTATCATAGTTCGTAGGTTTTGCAAAATAATTCTATTCGTAATTTTTTTATTTTTTTTTCCATGGAATAAATCAAACAAGTGGAAGAACAAACACTTTCAAGAGCAATTAAACTGGCATTTGGAAAGCTGACTAAACATCCAAATTCAGGCAATAAAGTGCTATTAAATTCAAGGTTGAATTTTAAGGATTGAGAAATCTTTTCGTTTTTTCTCTCTTTTATTTCCTTCAGTGGGCATTAACTTGATATAATGGCTAAAATGGCGCATTTAAATTTTCTCATCATTTTACCTGTCCCAATCCTATTTTTTGGCATTTTGGTATATATCTCCATGCTTATACACAAATGCGGTTTTGCCAAGAAAATAAATTGACGATGAACAATTTAGTACATAAAATAATTATTAGAAGTTAAAAACTAAGAGGTGAAAACTGTACTCAAATATACGATATGGTTAGAACTCCACTACCTATGATTCAAAGGTCATGATTCTAAGTCACAATTTTACCGATAAAAAAAAATTTGTACTCAATATTCCTTGCTAAAAACTGTAATCAATGTTTGTATAGTATGAATTTGAATCCTCTATATTTACATACTATTAATTTTTTGTACTCCTACATTTCAGAGAGAAAAGGACACCAGGAATTGTATGGGTCCATCTTCATTTTAAATTTCTACTTATTCTTCTCGTATATGTTTTACTCCGTATAAAATTCATATTTGACAAATGAGTAATGTATAGTCTCATACTACCTTCTGCTCCATTATTGTTTACACATTTTTTTTTAGACATCTCACTATTATTTGTAGACCCAATAAAAAAAAAAATCCTTCATAAATTTCATTTTAACACTGTTCACAATTTTACGCAAAATATTTTTTTCAACCCATGCGTACATTGAGTTCAATTTATTTCTTTGTTTTATATATAAAATTTATAAAATTATTCCCCAAATCTCATATAGCACACCGTCTATTTCTTTAGAATAGTAAGTAATAATTTGGCCATTTTATTATTAGCTTAAATAAATAAAAATAAGTTATCTGTTAAAATTATTTTAGACGATCAAAATGCTGCTCCTATGAGTCAACGAAGTAATAAATTTTGGTCTTAAATGGGTCAACTTAGATCCACTATTTTTTAATTATAATAAATTCAATTTATTAAAATATATATATAAATGCCTTCATAATGATACAACATGTAACCACTACAGCTACCGGCAATCTTGAAAAGTCACAAAAAAGCTAAGTAAATAAAATAAATATAAATTACAATTTGATGTAAGATTTAACTAATAGTTTATGGAAATCAAGCCATGCTTACATATTTCCAGAGAAAAATAATGGTGAAACTAATAGCTGAAGTAAAAAAAAAGAGTAATTAATAATATGCCAGAGTTCCACATGCAACTTAGTTTGCAGGGTCATTACATGTTAATGTACTTATTTCATAAATGCGCTGTAAATTAATTAATGTGAAGTACGATTTGTTTGCTGATTTAATCCTTATAAATTGTTACCCTATAAATAGAATTTAAAACAGAAATCAAAGTTAATATTCAGGTAATATGATTATACTGTTCGTTTACCAGTCTTGGACAATTTAGTTGAGTACGTATTATATAAACCTTAGGTCTGGTATAATTTGTAACACTACTAAACATTCAATAACACTTCTTTATAAATAATAGTATCAATTTTATTAGTGGTGTATGATGCACAATATGTACATAATATTTTGCCGTTTATGGTTAACTTCAGTTAGGAATTTTATTTTTTACCGTGTTTTAAGTTTATTTTACTATTTCATTAGATATCGTATATATATACCTTTATATTTTTATTGCACAATGCTAAAAATTAAATATAACCCGAGATTGAGACAGAGTAGGGTATTGATCTGGATTATTTGGGACTGCCTGCCAAAGTCGTAGGATCTTATAGTTTTATAATTATTGAAATGTATTGTTAAGGGTAATTTAATTTGATGAAGTATTTATCTAGTATATACACGATTATTTTATCCGTTAAAATTTAGTTATCGGTAACGGTTGTCATATAAAAATTAGGAAAATATTTAATGTTTGTTGGTGAAACATGGGATAAGTACAGTATAGGGAGACTTTTCTTTTAACGGAATATATGGAGATTATTATTTTAAGTATAGGAAAGATGAGATTAAAAAAATTATGGGTATTTGGGTGGGGTTTGGTTGGAGAATTTTTTTATGATAATAAGAATGTGAGTGGATGTATGTTAAGCTTCTAAAAATTTGTGTGAGACGGTTTTACGATAAAACGGTTTATAAAAGAGTAGTATAAATTAATATAATTTATTTCAAAGTGTTAATGTGTTATGTTCAATTTATATTCCGTTTCACCGTACGACAGTTTCATATTAGATTTAGAATAATAATGTTCCACAATATTATTTTTTCACTCTTCTCTTATTATCATCTTCTTTAATCATATCACTATACCATAATCGACAACGTTTTTTTGGTTCCATGAAAAACTTGAACCAAATACTCCCATAGAAATTTGTAGTAAAAATTAAATAGGTATCAATTTTAATGGCACTTTCAAAGTGTATGAGTTGTTTCACTAGATAGTATTAGTAATTTTTATTAAAAAGTAGTTATAGAGAGTAGAAATTGTTTTCACTAAAAAGTATTAGTTGAGAGGCGAGAAGTGTATAAGTTGTTTTGCTAAAGGGTATTAGTCGATTATATTAAAGAGTATAAATTATCATACTAAAAAATATTACAAAATAATTTACATATAAATAAGTTTTGCACACACTATTTTAACATATATTTGATGGACCTGTGATAAACAATGAAAATACATTTTTGTCCGTCCTCAGGTTAAAAATTAAGTACCCAACTCAATTTCTGATTCGTGTTTGTTTACCCAACCCTGTCCACCCTAAAAATCAACCACTGCCATAAATAAAACTACTACAACCCAATTGCAGAATCACCAAATCAACCAAATTGTAAAAAGCCCGCCCTTTCTTGATGGAGAGGAGACCGAAGAATAAAGGATTTATTATCTACTTAGTATTTGCAGGCTTTATTTCATTTTATTTGGTTAATTCGCATTATGGGCCTCTGTTTTAGCCCTTTAGAAACCCTAATATTTCCTACTTATATGTGGTGTTTTCATTGTTGAACGATTGATTACTTTGATATTTATTAAACCCTGGGAGTTTCCCAACCCGCTTGTGTTATCACGTTTGCGCTGCGTCAGTTGGTACTCGGAGTCAGTTCCTGGACCACGATGCCTCCAAAGAAGCATGATAACCAAGATATTGCGTCACTTCGTGACCAATTGAAAACTGTCGTGGAAGTGATGACATCGATGCAAAACCAAGTCTCCACACTCTGTGCGAAAGTTGAATCTATCGCCCCTGAACGCGTCAACCCCCCTGCCGCTACACAGCCTGCCGAAGGCGGATCGGAGGCCCAGGGTACCGACGAGGAAGACACGGTTACGCTCGATAACCCTTTCGCGCCCTTGGCGCGACCTCCGCGCCCCCCACCATTGGCACATGCCCCGGATAACCGGTGGGAACACGGTTTTCGCCTTGACATCCCGGAATTCGCCGGCGACGGTGCTCCGGAGGATTTTCTCGACTGGTTCTACACAGTTGGTGATTTGATGGATTTCAAATCGGTACCCCCTAATCACCGCGTAGCCCTAGTCGCCACCAGACTGCGTTCCCGTGCCGCCGCGTGGTGGCGTGCGGTGAAACATGCTCGACAACGTGACGGACGCCCTGACGTGGTTCATTGGGAGGTCTTACGCGAGTTGATGACGGCTGAGTTCGTGCCTATCAATTATGCGGCTACCCTCTACCAGAAGTTTCAGCACTTAAGGCAAGGCCTTAATTCCGTGGACACCTACACGTCGGATTTCTATCAATTACTCTCCAGAATTGATAGCCGCGAGACACCGTCTCAGATTGTTTCCCGTTACATCGGCGGTTTACGCGTCGCTTTCCAGGATACGTTAAATTTGCTACGTCCCGAGACCGTGGCCGATGCCCACCAACGTGCCCTTGCCCTTGAAGCCCAGCAAAGTCGACGTTCCACTTCGGCCCCACTCACATCAGACCGCCGTTCGTTTTCGGTCCTAGCGCCGAAGCCTGTTCCGCCGTCGAGTGGTCCTCCCAGGTCGTCGCCTGCCGCTGTGGGCCCGCGCCCCGTCATGAATGGCCGCTGCTTCAATTGCGGCGACCCGGGCCACCGGATGAATGCATGCCCCCAACCTCGGGGTAATCGCGTGATGCTCCTCGAAGGGGATGAGCCCTCTCTTTTTGTCGACCCCCCTCCTGTTGTGGATGATCCTTGCATGCATGTTGAAGAGACTCATCTTAGTGGGGATACTGGCCCACTTCTTATGCTCCACAGGACTTTCTGTTCTCCGAAAGTGGATACTCCTCATGATCAACGAAACTGCCTTTTCCAGTCAACTTGCACGATAACAGGTAAAATTTGCAAATTCATAGTTGATTCGGGTGCCTGCGAGATTGTTATTTCCGAAGCTGCAGTGTCTAAGTTATCTCTTGTTGTTATGCCTCATCCCCACCCCTATACACTTGGTTGGTTGAGTCGTAATACTGTTGTTACGGTGACGAACCGTGTGCACGTCCCTTTCTCTATTGGAAATTATGTTGATACTGCTTGGTGCGACGTGGTCCCAATGGATGCTTGCCATCTGTTATTGGGTCGCCCGTGGCAATACGATCGCCGTGTTGTCCACGACGGATTCTTGAATACGTATTCCTTTTCTTTGGATGGTGTCAAGTTCGTTTTGCATTCTTCTTGCACACCCCCAGCGGCCCCTCTTATTCCCCCTACAGTGACCTTGATTTCTCGTGCGGAGTTCGTTCGGGAGCTCTCAGCAGGTTCCCCGGGATTTATCTTGCTTGCCCATGACATTAGTGATGTTTCTTTGGTGCCTGTGATTGCCCATCCTTTGCTACAGGAATTTTCTGACGTGTTTCCCTCTGAGCTGCCTGACGTATTGCCCCCTCTACGGGACATACAACATCAAATTGACCTTGTTCCAGGCGCATCCCTACCGAATCGGCCTCACTATCGGATGAGCCCGTCAGAACATGCTGAACTTCGACGCCAGGTCGAAGATCTTTTACGCCGCGGCCATGTCCGTGAGAGTTTAAGTCCTTGTGCCGTTCCGGCCCTTCTGACCCCCAAGAAAGATGGCTCTTGGCGGATGTGTGTTGATAGTCGGGCTATCAACAAAATTACTGTTCGGTACCGATTCCCCATCCCACGCTTGGATGACTTATTAGACCAACTCAGTGGCTCGACGGTCTTCTCCAAACTTGATCTCCGTAGTGGGTACCATCAGATTCGCATCCGCCCTGGTGATGATTGGAAGACGGCCTTTAAGACGCGGGAGGGCCTCTTTGAGTGGCTTGTGATGCCCTTTGGCCTTTCTAACGCCCCCAGCACTTTCATGCGGGTTATGAATCAAGCTCTTCGCCCACTTATTGGTACCTGTGTCGTTGTCTACTTTGATGATATACTTGTCTACAGTAGGTCCGAATCGGCTCACCTGGATCACTTGCGTTCGGTCCTTCTCATTCTTCGCCAGGAGAAATTCTACGGGGCACCGAAGAAATGCACTTTCTTCTCGTCTTCCGTGGTCTTCTTGGGGTTTTGTATCTCAGCGTCGGGCATTGCCGTTGATGACGCCAAGATCACAGCAATACGTGACTGGCCCACACCCACCCACGACCATCACCGTTGTTCGCAGCTTCCACGGTTTGGCTTCCTTTTATCGCCGATTTATTCACCACTTCAGTTCTATTATGGCTCCTTTAAATGATTGTATGAAGGGCACGACCTTCGTTTGGTCTGATTCTGCTGCTTCGGCCTTTGCTACTATCAAGGCCCGCTTAATTTCTGCTCCTATCCTTGTCCTCCCTGACTTCAACATCCCTTTCGAATTACACTGCGACGCCTCGAAGGTCGGAATTGGGGCGGTCCTTAGCCAGGATGGACGCCCGGTAGCGTTTTTCAGTGAGAAGCTATCCGGTCCGAGATCTCGATATTGTGCCTACGACGCAGAATTCTATGCGGTTGTTCGTGCGGTCCGCCATTGGCGTCATTACCTGTTCCAGCGTGAGTTTGTTCTGTTCACGGATCATGATTCCTTGAAGTACTTGGCCAGTCAAGACAACGTCTCAGCGCGCCATGCAAATTGGGCGGCTTACCTCCAGCAGTTTAATTTTGTTCTTCGCCACAAGTCCGGTTCGACCAATCGGGTTGCCGATGCCCTTAGTCGCCGCCACTCCCTCCTCTTGGATATGCGTGTTGCGGTCCCGGCCTTTGATGATTTTGCTCAACTTTACGCCGAAGACCCTTTCTTTTCGAAGATATTGGCTGATATCGCTCACGACATTGCGACTGCTTTCGTGATTGTTGATGGGTTTCTGTTTCGGGGTACTCAACTATGCATACCACAGTGTAGTCTTCGCTTGCGCCTCATCTCAGAACTTCACGGTGTAGGCCATGTGGGCCGTGATCGCACGTTGGCCTTACTCCAGGATCGCTACTTTTGGCCTTCCCTTCGACGGGATGTCGCTCGGTTCGTTACCCGCTGCCATATTTGCCAAGTCTCTAAGGGGACAGCCACTAACACAGGCCTATACCGTCCGCTTCCCATCCCGGATGGCCCTTGGTTGGGCGTTAGCATGGATTTTGTCCTCGGCCTACCTCGTACTCAGCATGGGTTCGACTCTATCTTCGTCGTGGTTGACCGTTTTAGTAAAATGGCGCACTTCATCCCATGCAAGCGTACCTCGGATGCTCTGCATGTTGCTCAGTTGTATTTTAGGGATGTCTACCGTCTTCATGGTCTTCCGGCATCTATTGTGTCCGACCGAGACACCCGGTTCTTGAGCCACTTTTGGCGGAGTTTATGGAAGTTCGCTAACACCGCGCTTCACTTCAGCAGTGCGTATCACCCCCAAACCGATGGCCAAACAGAAGTCGTTAATCGTTCTTTGGGGAATTTACTGCGTTGCTTGGTGGGTGACAACACTAAATCCTGGGATTTCCAGTTGAGTCAGGCGGAATTCGCACACAACTCCGCTGTGAGCCGAAGCACGGGATTCTCCCCGTTCATGGTAGTCTTTGGACGTGTGCCGCGGGGACCCGTGGATCTAATGACCTTGCCTACGGGAACGCGAGTTGACCACCGTGCTGCTGCCTTTTGGGGCGACTTGGCGTCCATCCACAAAGCTGCCAGGTTGCGTTTGGTGGAGACAACAGCCCGCTACAAGGCCTACGCGGACGGTAAACGCAGGCATTTGGAATTCGATGTGGGGGACTTGGTATGGGTCGTTCTTACCAAGGACCGTTTTCCGGCGCACGAATACAACAAACTCGCTTCTCGCAAAATTGGTCCAGTTGAGATAGTTGCAAAGATGAACCCAAATGCCTACAGGTTACGCCTTCCTCCTTCGCTACGCACTTCGGATGTCTTCAATGTGAAGCACTTGATCCCATACACTCATGGAGAGGAGACCGAATCCGATTCGAGGGCGAATCGTTCCGATGGGGGAGGGAATGATGGAGAGGAGACCGAAGAATAAAGGATTTATTATCTACTTAGTATTTGCAGGCTTTATTTCATTTTATTTGGTTAATTCGCATTATGGGCCTCTGTTTTAGCCCTTTAGAAACCCTAATATTTCCTACTTATATGTGGTGTTTTCATTGTTGAACGATTGATTACTTTGATATTTATTAAACCCTGGGAGTTTCCCAACCCGCTTGTGTTATCACGTTTGCGCTGCGTCATTTCTCCTCTCTTCTAGATCGAAAATCTATTAGAAATTGATGAATTTATTGGAGATATAGTTATCAAGATTTAAAAAAAAAAATGTAAGAAGACATCCATTATAATCAAGATTGTTCATAGCATTATTATTGATATTAGTTTTTTATGTAAAGTTTTAGGTATGATGGTAATTACTTGTAAAAATATTTAAAAGTTGTTTGTAAAACACTCAAATGATTATATACTCGGTCAATAAAACTAAATAACTACAATATCATTTTTTTAAGTGAAGCGGGTAATTTTTTTTAGTCGGTCTCCGGTTCAAGAATCAACTAATTTAGAGGATACATAATTCAGGTGAAATATAATAGATAAATGGTAAGAGCACACTATCTTGAGGTAATCATTCGAATCATCACTTGATATTTAAGAAATCAACTAGGAACTAGGAAGTGGT
The DNA here is from genome assembly GCA_947034835.1 of Ballota nigra. Classification (NCBI taxonomy): domain Eukaryota; kingdom Viridiplantae; phylum Streptophyta; class Magnoliopsida; order Lamiales; family Lamiaceae; genus Ballota; species Ballota nigra. The sequence continues at coordinate 82,177,373 of OX344723.1, forward strand.
ATAAATTTGTTGAAAATAGCTAAACTCACCACTTTGCTCTCGCCAAAAATAGCAAAAAAGGTGTGGAAAACGGTGTAAGCTATCACTTGAATTCGAACACGAAACTTGAGGAAAATGTACTAGAAACTAAAACCGGTATTGTGAAACAACATTTCAGCATATGCCTAGTAGTAGTAGTAGTATGTATATGCATCCCGATCCACATTTAGAGTATAGATTAAATAAACTCAAAATTGATCAACATTTGAGTATAGTGGACTGTACTATAAAAATACTACTTGCAATGTTATGCCAAAAAATGACAAAGAAACGCATTCACGGCCTTTTGTCGACATCAAACTTCCAAAATTGTACTAATCTAATCCATTGACGGGTCTATATATTTGAATTTGATTATAGAGTAAATTTCATTTTGCCCCTTAAAATTAGAAAAATATATACATTTTAATATGTCTATAGTAATGAATTAAAGTTTTAAATTACATAATAGATTAACTTTTTTTTTTTCGGTTAGTCATTGTACTTATTTTGTATAAGGTTAATTGCAAATAAAATTACAATCTTTTCGCAAATTACAATTTAATATAAATTTTTGAATCTTTACAAACAAAACTCCAATTTAATGTTTGGTTGCAATTTGAACCAACAACCAATTTTTTTACGGTCCAAAAATAATGTTTCATCTACCTGACAATTAATAAATAATCGTATTAATATGTTTAGATTGGTTCAAATGACAATGCATAATTAATCATTACGTTTGAGCATATTGAAATCGGCCTTTTAGTTGGAATTACTAACAAATTATAAATTGAGGTTTTGTTTGCAACTATTCAAAAGTTTAAATTAAATTGCAATTTGCGAAAAGATTGTGATTTTATTTGCAATTAACCCTATTGTATATAAAAACAAGCAATTTATACTTAAAATCGAATTCCACAAAAATCTTATTTTTTAACTCCAAATGTATAAAGCTGTTTGGTTACTGATGATACCATATATATAGATATAGTAACAAAAATTTGGGAAACATTGTGACAAATACAGCTAATAAAGACATACATCACATGTGACTTTCCATTTTACGACTGTTTTGTTTTCTTTTCCAAAGGAATGCCAGTAAATAGATTTGGAGTTATGGTTATTTTAAGTTCACTTCTAAATATGACCGAATGGAATGACATTGAAAGGAATGAGCTTATGAAAATATTGAAAGTATGATATAATAATATAAATGATTATTTTTATTACGGGTGTTTATGGACGAACCAAAATGGATATTTAAAAATATTTATGTCTGTATTAAAGTTCGGTTATTTTAAAAAGCGAGTGTCCTTCTATAATTGATATATACCTAGAAATAAAATGTAACTATTTTGTGAATCATTTTAAATTATTATTGGTTGTTGGAATAATGATTTAATAAAAAACTTATTGATTGTTGATTTTTATAATTTTTATATTATTTTAGTAATTTTTTTTAATGATTGATTTAATTTAATATTACTAATAATATTTTTTATATTACTAAATTTTTATAATTATTATATATTTTTTTAGTAATTTTTTATGATTGATTTATTTTACCATTATTAAAAATATTATTTTTATTATTACTATTATTTATATTATTAAACAATAATAATAATATTATTATTATTAGTGATAGTAATAACTAAAAAAATTCATATGAATTTTTTTTATTTCATCCAAGAGTTCAAAATTGTAGAGTGGTGTGAAATCAATTCATTTATATTATTTTTCTAATAACTTTTTCTTTTGGGAAGGAAGTGCAATGAGTGAACAATTTAATATGGGTGGAGGAGTTGCTTTCAGCAAGAATAGAGCCCAACAACTTTGAATATAGGTCTAAATTTTTTTTGCTCTAATATCATGAAAAAATGTCATTTTATCTAAATGTTAGAACTTATAGAGAAGTGTGAAATCAATTCATTTATATTATTTCTTTCATATTCCATGGGATTATATAATTCACATTTTGAAGAATGATTTTTTTTACCCCAAAAATATATCATCATTAATTTTTATCTACATAATATTATCTTATACTTCCAACAATCAACAATAATAATATTACTACTGAATAATGAAAATATGATTAAAATAATTATATTTATATAATAAAATTATAAGTCATAATAAAAATTAGAAGAGGTAATTAGTACTCCATTGATTTCCTATATTAAATGTACCTAAAAATAAACTAATGTGTTAAATATTATAATGAATATGATATAATCAACACGATGTAAACATGCTGTTTTTAACAAAATAAATAAACTGTAGAAAAAAATAATGAATACTGAAGTTGTCAACCAAATGGAGTAGGGAGCATCACAATACCAATTAAATTAATCATGACCAAGTACCTTCAACAGTTTTTTACAATTTAAAAAAGAAAAAAAAAAAAAAAGGTAATCATGACCAAGAAACAAGTGTTAGAAACATTTAACAATTTATTTTACCCAACCCAAAATTGAAAAGTTAGTTTATGATTAATAACTTGAATTTATATTTTAAAAAGATATAGCCTCGTTGACTTCAATTATCCATCATCGTTAGTGGGTTAGAGATGAAAGAGATGAAACATATTCGAAGTTTGATGTAAACACCTAATTGTAGAAACATACTGTATGATTTAATAAGTTCAATAATAAAAAAAAAAAATTCACAAAATAGATGATAATCAACTTTTTTATTTTAACAAAAATCTTTTATATAAAAAATCCGTAAAGTGATATATACTTTATAAAATTTTGGTATCAAAATGAAATTAATCTAGGAATCATTTTTAGGAATAACTCTTTTTCCATTGTTAAGGTTGTAGATGAAATAAAAGCAAAATTATGGAGTTGGTTTTTTGTGAAAGATATAGGGTGCTCGAATTTCTTACTTTGATTGGCTAGCAAATTCGAGAATGGTCCTAAATCGTTGAGTGTGTAAATTTTGAACATGAGGGTATTTCTTGAACCAATGTATTTTGTATTTCATTAATAAATTTTTTTTTATTGGCCGATCAAAAAAAAAAAATTAATCTAGGAATCATAATACAATTGTAAATAATTGGTTAGAGTAATTTTCTCGTAAACCAATTTCATCTTGTAATTAATATTAATTATTTTATTATAGTTTAGGTGATTTAGTGGCAACTTCTATGTGATTACATAGAAAATTAGAAATTATGTGATCTTCAATAATGCTATATTTTTTCTGGGGAAAAGGTAGTAGAGAAAATTAAGACTAGGTTATGGAGTTGGTATTATATTAAAGTGTTAAGGTGCTCTAATTTTTTTTTTTTTTTTTTTTGATTGGTATAGCAAGTCTAAGAATAGTTTTAGATTGTTGAGAATGAGATCCTTATAATATTGTGACATTTTGGATATCTTTGGTACCTGGTTTTATTTTGTGCAAATAAAATTATCTTTGTCTAATAAAAAACTAGTTATTCTTATTATAGTAGTACAATTAAGTTCATATATTTTAATAAAACAATTAATAGTATTAAAATTATATAAAAAATAAAAAAAAGTTTCACGAAAAAAAACTCACTGTATATAGCTTTTATCGTTTAATTATCATATTAAATTTTACTGCATTATACATGCATGATGCAACTAGTCATTCCCCTAAAAACATCAACCCTAGCTAATAGATTTAAATTATTGGTGCAATCAATCAGGATTTGTTAGGAATTTTGATGACTTTAGAATTCAGCACAACATGAACGATTTTAAAATATTTTTTTGCAATTTTAAATTTTTTGATCCAAATACAACTTAATATAATTAATTATTTCCAAAAGTAAAAGTTTTCTATTATAATACACTAGATGAGATCCTGTGTATTACGCAAAATTTTCATAAAATTAATTTTACATATAATGTATTACATAAATACTATAAATTAATTTGTTCATCATCAAATGGTAAATGCAATATCATTATATAATAAATATATTAATTTAGTATACATGGATAAATTATATAATATATTTTAAAGTTTTTATTTTTCAAATACATTAAATTTATAAAGTATTTAGAATAATTTATTATATAATTCTTCATACATTTACAAACATAACATTAGTACATATTTTATCTAAAATTATACATCTTGTAGCAAAAGGCGAAGCCCTCGCCTCCAGGGCCCCCACCCCCTGACCCGACAGGATTGGGTGGAGGAAGTAAATTATGGTGACTCAGCGGCCCATTAGGTGAGACTAAAATTATACATCTATTTGTTAGCATTTTCTGTGTACGTCAGAAGAAGAATATAATATGAAATAACTAGATTCATAAATAATAAAAGTTAATCATTGGTGGGTGCCTATTAAAAAAACACTAAAAATATTAAATAAATATTCAAAATATATAAGAATTATAATTATATATATATATTTGTTAACAAAATAAATAAAATTCAGCAAGTCAACTATTCTTTTATTATTATTATTATTATGTGCTCAAGATACTAATTTACAATGACACATCATCTTTATCATAACATTAAACTCTCTAAATATTTGACCTTTAAAATTCTAATTTCACCATAAATTAGCATATTATCAAAATTCACATCTTACACATAAACACTAAGAACACCCTATTAGTAGTATGTAGAAGATATTAATATTAATTTTAGTTGTACCCTACAACATTTTTTGTTTTCCGAAAGCTACTTCACAACATTCTAAGAAAATGTAGTCAATTTTTTCTTTATTAGGTTGAAATTATATTTGTTGAAGTATTCCACCTAACATATTCTAATCTATAAATCAATATCCTATGTATATACCCCCTTCAACTGCTATCACTTGTCACTACTACTAGCTTTACCTGTTGCCAATATATATACTCCTCATATTACCTAAACAATCATTCTATTTCTGGGCGTTTCTTTAATACATAAAATTTAACATCATATATGTTCATCTACTTAATTCACTCATCTAAACATACTATGTCAGGGACTTGTGCTGGTGTTCGATATATATTACATTTAATTGACATATTAGATATATAATATTTATAAAGTAATTTTATATCATCCAAATATTCAAATTTATAAAAAAAAAAAAATTAATTCATTTGTATAGTTCTCTATTTATGAAGAAATTGCATCTCATCTAAAAGTCCAAACTTATAGAGAAATGTGAATTTAATTCATTTATATAATTTTTAATGGACCGAATTGTCTTTTAAGGTGGAATTGTTGTAAGCAGGATTTGAACCAGGAGCCTATTGATTTTAATATCATGAAGGAATTTCATCTCATCTAAAAGTCCAATCTTATATAAATGTGTAAAATTAATCAATTTATATAATTTATTAATGATTGGCATAGGGGACAAATTGAGAATGATATAATTATTCTCGGATCTATTATAAATACTATGATTGATAGTAGTACTTTACTTTTTTTTTTTTTACTAAGACTATTCAGTTCATTGAGAGTAGAGTTGTCAAAACGGTATCGGCTCCTGAAAAGTCCACTTTTAAGAACGGACTGAGCCTCAAAATTATAGGCCCGAAAATAACCGAGTTTTTTTGGCCTGGCCCGTCAAGCTTGGCCCAAAAGCCCCGGCCGATCAACATTTATTTTTATTTTTTTTAAATAAAAGGAAAGAAAATGAGGAAGAATCAGGGGATGAAATAGTCATTTCGAGTTTTTATTTTAAGGATAGCTAATATTTATTTTGTTAACGTACAACAGGGAAAAATTAACTTTATTACCACCACATTAATATTAATATTAGGGTCAGGGTGTGTGTGGAGTGTAGCTATGCAGTTTGGACCAGAAAGTGAAAAAATTAGTAGAGAAATAGGTGGGGCTACAGTATAGGCCCGTAAATTCTATCACAATTTACTCCTTTAAAAACTGTTACTTTGTTTAATTTGAAGTTTGTAGGTATAAATTGTGACCTATTAAAGGATTGTTATTGTTGTTTGGAGTAGTTTTTATGAATTTGAGTTTATTAAGTATCATTGAATTATTGTTGCTTCAATTTATTTTTGTGAATTTGAAGGTATTAAGAATTATTGAATTATATTATTGTTTGAATCTCATTTAAGAATTTGAATTTTTATTTAATTGTTTAATTGATGTTGAAAAATTAAACAAAATTTCATGTCCCATATGAATAATATTTATATACCAAATATCCAATTAATGAGATCAATACAAAAATCAAGGGTAATAATAATATATTTTTAAATAAATCGGTTGGGCCGGTTTGGCCGTGCACGATGCTAATTTTATAATATAATTTTATTTCTAACCAATATCAATTATAAAAATTACCATTTGTTTTTTTTTTCCCCAATTTTATTGCCAATAAGCTATAACATCATTCAATCATAGCCCTTTTTTTTATAAAGTAATATACTAAACGTGTATTTTGTATTGAGATATGGCCATGTACGATACTAAATTCGATCTAATAAAAATAGGAAATATTCAATGTTTGTAATGGACTATGGTAGTTATCAAGTTTTGCTTTTACAATGAGCTTTTACATTTTTTTTTTATTAAAATTATAAAAATGATTTATAAAGAATTTGAGTCTATAAGGGCTTCACCGTTTTATATAAAACATAATATATAAAAAATTCAGAAACCTAATACATTAAAATTATTAAACGCAAACTGTGCAAACAAAGTAGACATGCTGAAGTTAAATCACCAAGTACCATGTTAGAGGGAAATATGGTTTACTTTTTTCAAAATTATAATAATTAGAATATTTTTTAAAAAGTTATAATTAGAATATTAAAATTGAATTTGTTTTTATTTTTATTTAGCTAAGTGGCTACTCGTTTTTCTAGATACAAAAAAATTGATTCGAAAAATATTCCATATGTGCCACAAAAATATACTTAGTTTCTATTTTCATCCTTCCAAAAAGTAAGTAGCCTACTAGCAATATGTGCATCTTTATCCATCTAGGTCACAAGGAGTATTATATTTAATATATTACTAAATATGCATTTCCATCTTTATCCATATTTGATATATTGCTACTATTTACTAGTAATTGCCTTGAGATATGAGCAATTAAGGGCTAAATAGGAAGAAAAAAAAAAGGTGAAATTAATGTTCTAGTTATAATAATTTTTATTTTTTAACCTGTGTGGGAAATCTGAAACTCTATTTTTCTAAAATAGATTGAGCAACAAAACATTAAATAGGAGCAAAGATGGAAATGATAATTTAATGATATTTTAAATAGAGTACTCCTTGTGAACCCATTTTATTTGTCATTTAAAAATATTTCACATACACTAAGAAAGACATTAAATATATATATATATATATATATATATATATATATATATATATATATATATATATATAAGTTGACCATGTGAACTTGCCCTTGTTGCCATTTTGCCAAGATTAGGCGCAGGCGTTTCTGGGTATAAAGGCTTTTTTCAGGTGAACTTATAAAGTAAGAGGATTTCTCAGTCAGATCCTATTGTTTGTAAAAGAGCCACTGAATACTATTGATATAATAAGATGCACGATCCGGTATAAATATGGTATCAGAGCCAATATGTGTAGATGTATAGTTATTATTTATGGTTATGATTCAATACAATCTTTTTCCTATGAATTTATTGCGAATGAAGGACAATGTCCAGAACTCAATCATTCAGGAGTATGATATTCCTGAGAATCTTGATCTGTTAAACAGATGGACTATTCCTAAAATTGAACCTAAAACGGTTTATAAAATTGGAACTTTTGAAAAAATATGTTTAAAACAAATTGTTAAAACCACGGAATCCTCGTTTTCTCTTAATGAAGAAGAAATTGTTATTAAATTACTTAGTAAAGACAATATTTTACCTTTTAAGAACACTCATAAGTTTCTTCATATCAGATGTGTTCAAATTGCTTTCAGACCTCTTACCCTTAAAGGTCTCCCTGAAAGCTTTCTTGCTGCTCTTAGAGATGGCAGAAACTGTAACTGGAAACAATCCCTTATGGGAGTCATTGAGTCCAGTCTTGCGTTAGGACCTGTTTATTTCAATTTTTATCCTAACTTATCTCTTTCTTTATCTGATGAAAATATTCTTAATGCTTTGACATTAAATGTTAAAACACATGGCTATAATTATATGTCAGAGACTCATGTAATATGTATTTGTTATCGTATTTACTATAAACATCTCTTTACTCTTAATCCTAGGTGTAAAATCAGTGAGAATGATAATTATGAAACTATTCTTATTGAAACTAATTTTGGAAAATCAAGTATTACTAAAAGAAAACACATAAAATGGGAAGAAATCAACTTTCCTGATAATTGGGTTTTGGAACAATCTGTGCCAAAAATTCCTTTTATTAACAGTGATTTAAGTCACATAAAACATGGCAATAGTGGAGTTATCAATATTGGTTTTAATAGCCAAAGAAGACAAGTTTCTATTTCAAGGTCCTGTTGGAGTTATACGTGAAAGTATGCTTTTACTTTGTATAATTCGTGTATCAAACACTTGTTTTATGAGAATAATTCTTTTATCGCATTTGCTTTAGTTATGATTGAATGTTGAATTTCTATTGCAAACCGTTCAATATATAGTACGTGTTACATAGTAGTTAATGTGTTGATACCCGATCACGGAAGACAACATTAACAGTTTACTTGTAACTAAACGTACATTTCACGACCTAGGTGGAATTGAACAATCCGCCGTGAAAGGTCGATGTGTAAGGCTCAGATTGGTCTGTCTTGACTAAGAGATTGCACTAGCACATTTAGTATGTGTTGAAGAGGTCATACAGCGAGGATAAATTCTTCTGTTCTGAAAGGTGAAGAATTAGACCTCAGTGGTTGTTGATTTCTTAATCTTCGTCACTTAAATAGGACCGTGTGTGCTTAATGGTTACTGCTTTGATTCATGTTGGGTGAGAATCATCGTGACTTCGAACTTTATGTCTTGGGCAGTAATATTAATCATACGACGGTTGCTAAGATTTAATACGGAGAAACGCGTGCGAGTACGGCTCGTATGATTAGTCCCCTTGGTGGGCTCAGAAGTTTTATTGTACCAAATCTTGCAAGTGAAGAATTAGTTTCTTCGGTACGAATAATAATGTTGAGCTGTCTTTACTCCAAGGTGAAAGACGTTAATTAATTTAGAGCTATTCAGAAGCTTAATTAATTAATGGACTTGATAATCTTAAACGCGGGAAATAATAACCGGGAGCCCATATTATCGTAATATGGATTAAGATGGATAGTGCAATATTAATTTATTAGTGGTAATAATTAATATTAATGGGCTGAATTATATTGGGGCTCAATATTGAAATTCAGAAGTCCATTAGGAGGTCCAATCTTAATTCTCCTTAAGGCCCCTCAAGTAGCCCAATTAAGTAGCCCAATAATGATAAGGTGATTAAAATAAAGAATATATCAATGCTTATTTTTTTATTATAATTTTCGAAAATTAGGAATAAAAAAGAAATAAGATTTTCTTGATTTTCTTGGAAAGATATTATGAAAGATATGTATTCTAGGAATACAAGAATATCTCATATATTCAAGAAGATCCAAATCTTAGATTTTATCCTTGAAGTTTTCGAAAACTATAAGCTTGAAAATAAGAGTGAGATTTTTGTGGAATATTTTATTATGGAGAAAAGAATATATGAGATATATTCAAGATTTCTTAGAGACTAAGAAAAGATTTTTTCCAAGCCCATATCTCCTCTAATTTTCGGCCCCTACCCTCTATAAATAGGGGATGATTATTTCATCCCCAAGTACATAATTCCATGTGTTGGAAAAATCAAGAAGCATAGATATTTTTCTTTTTCCTTAGTTTATTAAATTGCTTGAAAGCGTCTCCCACCGGCGATCAAATAAGGTGAAAAGGGAAATACTTGAGAAGGCTTTGGGTTGAAAAAGCGAGATTATAATTGTCCCGTATATTCAAAGGCCAATTCTACGAGAGGTACGTTAATCGCATATTTAATTGTTTATTCCGCTTAATTAAATATGTGAAATTAATTCAACATGCATGATGATAATTAGTTGTTGGAATTATTATTTGAATTAATTGGGATTAATTCATGCTAGTAATAATTGTATTTAAATTCGTATTTAAAATTCATCCCGAATAGATTCCGGGCACCCCTATTTTCCCAACAACTGGTATCAGAGCCACGGTTTCGGGCTCTGAATTTTAAATTGGAATTTAAATTGTTGAACATTAAATTGAAATTGGATAGTAGAATTGTTAGATCTTTTTTGCAGGTATCCAATTGTCATGGTTTTAATGTTGTTAATTTCATGCGTGTAAATTAATTGTTTTTAATTCGATTCGTTCGAATTCGTTTTTCTCGTGAGAAAATCCACGAGTAGATTAGTTGTTTTTATTTTGATTCGATCATTGTAATAGACTAGTCTAGATCTAGTATTTATTTTTTTTGTAAAAATAAATTGTAACCGGATCGTGACGAAGAACGAAGAATTAAAAACGGCGTACCCGGACGACGCATACAAGTGTGGCGCCTGTATGGAGGTAAAATCATGCTAGGGGTGAAGAAAACGAGGACGAACGGTGAAAAAACGGCGCACGCCGTGCGCAGCGGGCGCACGGCGCCGCGCGCGCGCGCCTCGGCGAGGGCCTGCAGCGCCTCGGGGCGCCTCGGGTGCGCCTCAGCGCGCCTCCGTGCAGCGCCTCGGGGCTGCGCTTCGGCGCACCTCGGGCTGTTTTCCAGCGCTTCTCGGGCCGGGAAGCGCGTGGGCCCACTTCGTGGGCCGACGCGCGCTGTATCTCAGGCCGTGGAATTTTTTCGGTTCGTGTTTTTTTCCGTGTGTTTTTAAACGTCGTCCCGAACCCCAAACGATGCTGTTTTTGAAGAAGTGTTGCTGTTCGAGTGGGAGCACGTCGAGACGAACGTCGGAAAGCAACAATGACGATTTTTCGCATCAAGACGTGAAGAAATTAAACCGTGACAATTGGAATTGAGTGCTCCAATGTGTTTAATTTTGTTTTGATGGATGTTTTATTTCGTGCAATTTTTATTATTTGTTAATATGTGTTTGCATGAATTTAATTGTCCAAGAAAAACCTTACTTTCGAAAATTACTAAGTATGTTTTTATAATCGCAATTTTATTCCGGATATTAAAATTGGATTATTTTGGCCTCCATAATTTATTTATTTGTGAAGTTCCTTTGGAATACATTTCCCCCTCGGATCGGCCAAAAGAACGGATTTCACATGAATAAATTCCGAAAGGATGATTGTGGATTATTACTAGTGGCGGTATTGACCCTCACCACGAGTTGCTTGCTCAAAGCGAAATAATAATCCTGTATTTAATTATGGTTATTACTTAGGCATAGGAAATTGATATTAACTTACTCCCCTCGGAGTCCCTGTCAATTTCTATGTGGTCAAAGTGGGAGCCAACTATTAATTTTGAATTAAGGATTTGTAACTTTTAAGTTTGTGATCCACTTGAATGTATTTAAATGTATAGACCACCCCTCGTGGAGCATTTAAATTGTTTCGAGATGTTGGCTGATGCATGATTATATTGTTTTAAGGTTTCAATATAATTGATGTGATCGAATTATGTGATAATTTTATATTTTTCTAGATATTGATATGAATGTATGTTTTATTCTCATTTCATCATGTCGCAACCTTGTAATCCACTGTTTAATATACTTAAAGTTAATAAACTTTTTGGAGAGAATTATATCGATTGGAAATGTTTTTTTTTTAAATTTGTCCTTACTGCACGAAAACACAATTGGGTTATTTATGTTAATATACCCGGCAAACCTAATGATAAGTCAAGCAATGGGAAGAGGCAGTTTATGATCGGAAGCGTGACAATGAATGAAGTGCATCATCTTGACATTTATGTCTGAGGATTTGAGGCGCGTTCATGAAGACATTGTATCCGCTGTTGAAATCATGGAACACCTTGAAGAGATGTTTTCACATCAGAATCCCATGACTAATCAGTTCACCAAACATGACTCGGTCAAGTTGGAAATGGTGGAAGGAACGCCCGTGAGGGAGCACGTTCTCGAGATAATAGCATACCTTAACAAGTTGGAAGTACTTGGTGCGGATTTTGATTGATTTCATATACCATTCCCTACCGAGAAGCTTTGAGTAGTTTCATCTGAACTGTCAGATGAATGAACGGACAAGTCGTTTGCCCGAGCTCTTGCAAGCTTTAGTTTCGGTGGAGGTGATAATGGAGCACCAGTCTAGTGCTATGGTGGCTAATGGTTCGTCTACCTCTTTTGGTCCCAAGGGAGGGAAAAAGAGGAAGAGAACCAAAGGCCGGATCCAAGCAAATCCAATTGTTGCGAAAGGCAAATGCAAAGGCAAGCATCGAAGGGGAAGTGTTTTAGTTGCGGTGAGAGAGGACAATGGAGGTCTGCCTGTTCCAAGCCTAAGAGGCTAGGAAAGTTAGGAAATTCACACACCTTAGTCGTCGAAACTTGTGAAGTGGCGTATGCTGTCTATTCGTGGATAGTGGATACGAGAGCTACTGATCACATTTGTTTCATGGGTTTAAGCTAACCCGACGACTTAACGGAAGTGAGATCCCCATCACATCGGGCAATGCTACGAGAGTGGCAGCTGAAGCAGTGGGAGAAGTGCGCCTATCTTGTGAAGATAGAGTTATGGTCTTGAGAGACGTTCCTCATGTTCCTAGTTTAGAAAGAACTCAACCTTCAGTTTCTAAACTGTTTGAATAGATACTCAGTTTCTTTTAATAAGGATGTTATTATTGCTTGAAACGATGAGTTTATCCGTTCCGGAACTTTAATGGATGATCTTTATACCATTATTTGGGCACACCACTCACAAAATTGAATCTAATAACACATAGATTATTTCGAGTAATAAAAGAAAGCGTTCTTCGGAGATGAACGAAACACTTCTATGGCATCTTAGACTAGGTCATATTAATCTAAAGTGGATAGAGAGATTGGTGAAAGACGGATCCTTGGAATCATTCCAAGTCGAACTGTTTCCAACTTGTGAATCCTGTTTAGAGGGTAAAATGACCAAGAGGGCATTTGGAGCCAAGGGGAATAGAACTACAGAAGTGTTAGAACTCGTTCATACCGATATGTGTGGTTCAATGACGATCATAGCAAGAAGAGCTATGAGTAATTTGATGATTACTCAAGATACGGATACATCTACCTTATGATGCATAGGGAAAGAAGTATCAAGTCTCTACGATTTGTTCGTGGAGGCGAATACCTTAGCAATGAATTCTTGAACTACCTATCGGAAGAAGGGATTGTATCCCTGTTGACCACATCGGGAACCCCTCAATAGAACGGTGTGGCGGAACGAAGGAGCCAGACTCTTTTAGAAATAGTCAGATCCATGATGAGTTATTCGGATTTACCCAAGTCGTTTTGGGGTAACGCCTTGGAAACAATGACTTATATTCTAAACTTGGTGCCATCCAAATCAGTTCCTAAAACCCCAATGGAATTTTGGACCGGGGCGCAAGCCCATTCTAAGACACTTGCAGATTTGGGGTTGTCCGGCATACGTGCTAGACAAGGAAGCCGGTAAATTGGATCCATGTTCGGAATTAAGGTTGTTTATAGGATATCCCATGGGAACGAAAGGGTGTATGTTCTATAGTCTCAAGGATTAAAAGACCGTGATTAGTTCGCACTTTAAATTCTTGGAGGAAGACTATATGAACAAAAGAAAGCCCAGAAGTGAGATTACCTTAGACGAGTTAAGAGGGCAAACTCCTATACCAAGTATACAAGATGATATACCACACGTCATACCTTCACAACCGGAACCCCGTCGTAGTGGGAGGATTGCAAGGCAACCCGAAAGATCCATGGGAATTGGAGAATCTTCGGATTTGATTCCCGGCGATGAATCAGACCCATGAACGTACGACGAGGCAATCCAAGACAAAGACGCAGAAGTGTGGCAAACCGCAATGGAAACCGAGGTGGGTTCGATGGATTATAATCAAGTGTGGGAGTTGGTTGATCCACCTAATGGGGTAGAGCCCATTGGATGCAAGTGGGTGTACAAGAGGAAAAGAGGACCGGACGGAAGGGTAGAGACCTTCAAAGCAAGGCTTGTGGCATGTGGCCTGTAGCTATGCTTAAGTCCATCCGTATTCTCTTGTCGATCGCTGCGCACTTAGATTACGAGATCTGGCAAATGGATGTCAAGACAGCTTTCCTTAACGGAAGTCTTGATGGGATCTATATGCAACAACCCAAAGGTTTCGTTGAAAAAGGCCAAGAGCACCTCGTATGCAAGCTTAAGAGATCCATTTTATGGACTTAAGCAAGCGTCGCGTACTTGGAACCAGTGTTTTGATCAAGTTATTAAGTCTTATGGGTTTGTGATCAAAACAAGTTCGAAAGTTGTGTATATAAAAGGTGTGACGGAACTGCCGTGGTATTCTTAGTATTATACGTAGACGATATTCTGCTCATTGGAAACAATGTAAAGGTATTGTCAGACGTAAGGGTATGGCTGTCAAATCAGTTTGATATGAAGGACTTAGGGAAAGCCGGTCACATCCTTGGGATCAAGTTCACTCGAGATCCAAAAGGAGGATGTTGGGTTTATCGCAAGTTTCATACAAAGCCACTGTTTTGAAGCATTTCAGCATGCAAGATTCCAAGAAAGGTTTTGTACCTTTTAGGCACGGAATCCATCTATCTAAAGAAATATGCCCTAAGACGCAAGTGGAGATAGATGACATGAAAGACGTTCCGTACGTTTCGGACGTAGGAAGTCTTATGTATGCAATGTTGTGTACGAGACCGGATATCTGCTCTACCGTCGGCATGATGGCAAGATATCAAAGTAACCCCGGGAAAGCACATTAGATTGCAATTAAATGCGTTCTTTAGTTTCTGAAAAGAACTTAGTATGGAATGCTGATTTAACAATCAGACAATCTAATTCCCATGGGATACTCGGACTCAAATTTCCAATCAGACATAGACTCCAAAATACCTACCTCGGGTAGTGTGTTTTGCATGGGAGAAGGAGCCATGACATGGAGAAACGATTTGCAGAAATGCATCGCAGATTCGACCATGGAAGCCGAATAAGTAGTTGCTTGTGAAGTAGCGAAAGAAGCGGTTTGGCTCAAGTACTTCTTAGTGGACTTGGACGTTGTTCCGAATTTGCCCGACAAGATAACTGTCTTTTGTGACAATGCCGGGGCAGTTGCAAATTCAAGGGAACCGAGAGCCCACAAGGCCAGCAAACACATTGAAAGAAAACACCATCTTATACGAGAAATCGTTAAGAGAGGAGATAAAGAGGTGGCAAAGATATGCGTCGGGGACAACCTAGTAAATCCATTCACAAAGGGTCTGCCTCTGAATACATTCGAGAGACATGTGGATGGAATGGGAGTCAAGACTATTACCAATCTGCTTTAAGTATATGTGGGAGGAATTATTAGGTTAGTGTAGGTTGACATGAGATGTCACGTAGAGCTACTACACTAAGACATACGTGATGTATACTAAAAGCAGACTTTAAGTATAAGTAGGAGATTGTTGGAGTTATACGTGAAAGTATGCTTTTACTTTGTATAACTTGTGTATCAAACACTTGTTTTATAAGAATAATTCTTTTATCGCATTTGCTTTAGTTATGATTGAATGTTGAATTTCTATTGCAAACCGTTCAATATATAGTACGTGTTACATAGTAGTTAATGTGGTGATACCCGATCACGGAAGACAACATTAACAGTTTACTTGTAACTAAACGTACATTTCACGACCTAGGTGGAATTGAACAATCCACCGTGAAAGGTCGATGTGTAAGGCTCAGATTGGTCTGTCTTGACTAAGAGATTGCACTAGCACATTTAGTATGTGTTGAAGAGGTCATACAGCGAGGATAAATTCTTCTGTTCTGAAAGGTGAAGAATTAGACCTCAGTGGTTGTTGATTTCTTAATCTTCGTCACTTAAATAGGACCGTGTGTGCTTAATGGTTACTGCTTTGATTCATGTTGGGTGAGAATCATTGTGACTTCAAACTTTGTGTCTTGGGCAGTAATATTAATCATACGACGGTTGCTAAGATTTAATACGGAGAAACGCGTGCGAGTACGGCTCGTATGATTAGTCCCCTTGGTGGACTCAGAAGTTTTATTGTACCAAATCTTGCAAGTGAAGAATTAGTTTCTTCAGTACGAATAATAATGTTGAGCTGTCTTTACTCCAAGGTGAAAGACGTTAATTAATTTAGAGCTATTCAGAAGCTTAATTAATTAATGGACTTGATAATCTTAAACGCGGGAAATAATAACCGGGAGCCCATATTATCGTAATATGGATTAAGATGGATAGTGCAATATTAATTTATTAGTGGTAATAATTAATATTAATGGACTGAATTATATTGGGGCTCAATATTGAAATTCAGAAGTCCATTAGGAGGTCCAATCTTAATTCTCCTTAAGGCCCCTCAAGTAGCCCAATTAAGTAGCCCAATAATGATAAGGTGATTAAAATAAAGAATATATCAATGCTGATTTTTTTATTATAATTTTCGAAAATTAGGAATAAAAAAGAAATAAGATTTTCTTGGAAAGATATTATGAAAGATATGTATTCTAGGAATACAAGAATCTCTCATATATTCAAGAAGATCCAAATCTTAGATTTTATCCTTGAAGTTTTCGAAAACTATAAGCTTGAAAATAAGAGTGAGATTTTTGTGGAATATTTTATTATGGAGAAAAGAATATATGAGATATATTCAAGATTTCTTAGAGACTAAGAAAAGATTTTTTCCAAGCCCATATCTCCTCTAATTTTCGGCCCCTACCCTCTATAAATAGGGGATGATTATTTCATCCCCAAGTACATAATTCCATGTGTTGGAAAAATCAAGAAGCATAGATATTTTTCTTTTTCCTTAGTTTATTAAATTGCTTGAAAGCGTCTCCCACCGGCGATCAAGTAAGGTGAAAAGGGAAATACTTGAGAAGGCTTTGGGTTGAAAAAGCGAGATTATAATTGTCCCGTATATTCAAAGGCCAATTCTACGAGAGGTACGTTAATCGCATATTTAATTGTTTATTCCGCTTAATTAAATATGTGAAATTAATTCAACATGCATGATGATAATTAGTTGTTGGAATTATTATTTGAATTAATTGGGATTAATTCATGCTAGTAATAATTGTATTTAAATTCGTATTTAAAATTCATCCCGAATAGATTCCGGGCACCCCTATTTTCCCAACAGGTCCTGCTCAGGACACTCTTATATTTCCCCTTTAGATTATGAGGTTAACTTTCCCTCTACGTCTAGAGCTTCTACTTCTCATTACAAAGAAGACATGTTTTCTAAAAACAATGATTTTGATAATAATGATATTATTATTAATAAAAATAATATTATTCACAATGTTGAAAAAGAACCCGAAACAATTTCGGAATGCAATTTCAAATTATGATTTGTGGATTTAAAACTTATCCTAGATTTTTCTAAGGGTTCTTCTACAAGAGCCTATATTAATAATGAGTTTAATGATCCTAAATGGAATGATTTTAGGTTTTGGTATTTCAAAACATTTTCTAAAGATGATCTTGACTACTTTGTCAATAGTTTTTATAAATTTTGTGAAGAACACAATGAGATCACTTACTATGTTCCTTGGTTTATAAAAACCTTTTATATTGATTATATATCTGTAATTGAACGTGATTATAAAATAGTTGCTGGAGGAATTCAAAGATCTGTCTTTCCTCCTCATATCCCTTTCCAAATGGAAAAGAATGGCAGAACTTTTAATTTTCTTCCATTCTCTAAAATCATTGAAAATGATACTCTCCAAATCACCGCTAAGCATATCAATCATATGATTGAGCAAAATAAAATTTGCTATTTTTATCTCTCTATTCTGGGAGAAGAAATAATTTCCTTACATGATAAAATCGACAGGATTATTTCTTTACATGATAAAATTGATGAGATCAATAGGATTATTTCTCAGACTAAGTCTGAAAATAAGGATGATAATGTCGATACTGTCATTAAAACTGCTTCTTCTATACAATCACCGATTGAAATAAAAGATTTCAAAATTGAAGCTTCTGTTTCTGAATTTGAAAAAATTATTAATGAAAAATTTGAAAAAAATGAATATTTCTGTGTTAGATAATAATCTTGAAGAAGACTCTTCTTGTTCCTATGAACTTGACAATCCAAGTATTAATAAAATAAAATGGGCTGATAGGCCTACTTTAAATAAACACTATTATCAAAGGCCTACTCCTTTAGATGTTCTCCATGAAGAACAAGAAAACTTTTTCAATACCTCTTATTCGGGAAAAAGTATTTATGAATGGAATATTGATGGCGCTAGTGATAAGCATATCTTCACTCAGTGTTATAGAATGCTCATGTATAGTTCTGCTTGCATAATTTGTGGTAATAATGATCTACAAACTGCTCAGGCTATAACTGTTGGATTTACTGGCCAACTCAAAGGTTGGTGGGATAACTATTTAAGTTCCCATAATAGAAATGAAATTCTTTCCTCTGTTAAAACTGAGAATAATGAGGTTAAAACTGATGTTGTTTATTCTCTTGTGTGTACTATTTTAGAACACTTTACTGGCAGATTTACTAATAAATCTGAGAATACTAAAACTCTTCTTTTAAATATGAAGTGTAAAACTCTTACTGATTTCAGATGGTACAAAGATACCTTTTTATCTAGAATAGAATGAATGATATTCCTGACTGTAATCAGGATATTTGGAAGAATAAATTTATTGATGGTCTTCCTTATTTATTTGCTGAAAGAGTCAAGAAAATTTTGAGAAAAGACTCTGACACGATCCGTTACGAGTTACACTCTTTTGGAAAAATTATCAGTATTTGTGTGCAAGATGGATTAAATCTTTGCAACGAGCTTAAATTAAGGAATCAGATGAAAAGAGATAATCTCTTAGAAAGAAAACAGTTGGGTCAATTTTGTGACCAATTTGGTTTAGATAATTCTAAACTAAAAAATATTATTAATAAAAGAAATAAAAAAAGATTAATTATAAACCTAATTATAGAAAGCGTAAAAGGCATCCTGCTAATAAACGAGATAATAATAAAGAAAGAAACCATGTTTATAAGCATGGAAATGATAAAAGAAATTCTTTTAAAAATAAAAATTATCTTGATAAGATTATTTGTAGAAAATGTGGCAGAAATGGCCACTATGCTAACAAATGTTATGCTAAAGATAAAATTAATAATCTAGATATTGATAATGATTTAAAAGAAACTCTTTTTAAAATCATTATGGATTCAGACAATAATATGTCTGAAGAAGAAAATATTTCTGAAAATTCTGACACCGATTTCTCTGAAGAGTCAAACTCTGATGATGAAAAAAAGTGTGAAAATTGCTTAAATGGTAAACCTTGTCTTGATTGTATCAATGACACTAATAATGATGATGATTATTATAGACTTATGAGTCAATTTCAAGACATGAATATAAATGTCTTAGATAATAATAATAATATTATTGATTTTCTTAAACAAATCAAAGATTCCAGTTTAAGAGACAAAATTATTGAACAATTCGAAGATTCTTCTAATAAGAATAAAACTAGCCTTACGAATAAGGTCAATAATAATAATTATTATAATATGGGAGAATTAGAAAAAATTCTAAAACATAAAAATATTAAACAAAACCCTGTAACTATTAATGATTTAGTTCAGGAAATTGAAAAAATTAAAACTAATGTTAAAGTCTTACAAAAACAGAACATTGATCTTTCTCTTCGTCTTTCTCTTATGGAAAAAGGAAAAGAAAAAATTGATGATTTTGATACTAACACCACTACCCTTTCTCAATTTTTAAACTCTAGTGGTGATCTCAATATCGATAAAAACCATCTTTCCGCCATTATTGTGATTATGTCTCAAAAATGGTATACAAAAATCTCTCTTCTTATTAATAATTCTTATAAAAAGGATTTTATTGCCACGATAGATAGTGGAGCCGACCAAATTGTTATCCAGGAAGGCATTATTTCAACCAAGTTTTTTGAAAAAACTACTCAATCTCTTTCACATGCTGGAGGATGATCTTTAAAGATTGAATACAAACTCAGAAATACTTCTTTTTGTATTGATAATTGTTGTATTCCCAATGATTTTCTGATTGTTAAAAATTTAACTAGCCAAATGATTGTTGGCCTTCCTTTTATTCAATTTTTTTACCCTATACAGGTTAGTGAAGAAGAAATTTCTGGTGTTTATAAGGAAACATATATTTCCTTCCGATTCATTACTAAACCTATTAATAGTATTCTTGATATCATACAGGATCAAATCAATTACGAAAATTGTCAAATCAATTTTCTCAAAGATGAGATTAATTCCTTCACTATTGAAGATAGAATAAAGAACTCCAAGCTTCAGGATAAAATCCAGCTCTTATATAATAAACTCTCCATTGATATTTACAATAATTTTTCAAATGCTTTCTGGAACAGAAAGAAACATATTGTTTCTCTTCCTTATGAAGAAAATTTTAATGATACTTATATTCCTACTAAGTCAAGACCTTGTCAGATGAAATCTGATTATGTAGAACTTTGCAAAAAAGAAATTGAATCTTTATTACAAAAGAAACTTATTACTTCTTCTAAATCCCCTTGGTATTGTACTGTTTTCTATTTTAATAAGCATTCTGAGCAGGAACGTGGTGCTCCGAGGTTAGTCATTAATTATAAACCTCTTAATAAAGCTTTAAATTGGGTTAGACATCTTATTCCCAATAAAAAGGATCTCTTGGACAGGTTAGTTAATGCACTTGTCTTTTCCAAATTTGATTTAAAATCAGGATTTTGGCAAATACAGATTAATCCTTCTGACAGGTATAAAACTGCCTTCAATGTTCCTTCTGGACATTATGAGTGGACTGTCATGCCTTTCGGTCTGAAGAATGCTCCCTCTGAATTCCAACAAATTATGAATGACATTTTTAATCCCTATAGTGATTTTATTATTGTTTATATTGATAATATCCTTGTTTTTTCTAAGGATATTGATATACATTTCAAACATCTTGATATCTTTAAAGAGATTGTCATCAAGAATGGTTTGGTAATTTCAAAACCAAAAATGGTTTTATTTCAGACAAAAATCAAATTTTTGGGTCATTTCATTGAAAAGGGGAGAATTATCCCTATTCAAAGAAGCATTGAATTTGGAAATAAATTTCCAGATATCATTACTGATAAAACTCAGTTACAGAGATTTCTTGGAAGTCTTAATTATGTCTCCTCTTATATTAAAAATCTTGTGGATGACTCTGCCATCTTATATGATAGGCTTAAAAAGAATCCTCCTCCTTGGAATGATAATCATACTAAGGCTGTTATAAAAATTAGAGAAAATGTTAAAAATATTCCTTGTCTTACTATTGCAAATCCCTTATGGGAAAAGTCTGTTGAAACAGATGCCTCTGAGTTAGGCTATGTTGGTATTTTAAAACAAATAAACCCCAATAATAAACATGAATATATTGTCAGATTTTACTCTGGAAAATGGAGTAATTCTCAAAAGAATTATTCTACCGTTGCTAAAGATATTTTAGCTATTGTCAAAAGTATTCTTAAATTCCAAGATGATTTATACAATAAAAAATTTACTATAAAAACTGATTGTAAAGTGGCTACTTTTATGTTTACTAAAGATGTTGAACATAATGTGTCCAAGCAAATGTTTGCCAGATGACAATCACATCTTGCTTACTTTGATTTTGATATTGTCCATTTGAAAGGAAATGATAATCATATTCCTGATTTTCTAACCCGAGAATTTATTTCTTAAATGACAGAAATGAGTCAGTCTGGCAGAAGTACATATTCCTCTTATAGAGGAAGAGGAGGCAGAGGAGGAAGACCTCCTATCATTCAAATGGGACAAAGATCCCTTTATCACCAGAATATTTCTGGTGAAAGCTCTTCAAAAGACCCCTTAAACAACGTGGTAAAGCCACATCAACAGTTGATCCTGAGGAAGTATCATATGCTTCAACAGTACAGACAGAGACTAAGTTCTTTGATTATCCTAATAAGGAATTGATTCTTCTTTTAGAAAATGATGATGAAAAGCTCAGAGAATCCCCATGGACTCTCATGGAGAAATATGTCCCAAATAATGGTTGGGATGTTCAGACTTATAAGTCTAGATGTTTCTATGAAAATATTCTTATTGAATTCGGTAGTGTTGATATTCAACATTATTCGGTCAAGAATAATATAAATTATTCAAAATTTATTATTAAAAAGATTTTCTCCATCCAAGAATGGGGAATTTCGCCTTTTCCTGAAAGAAAAGTGACTAATAAAGTTAGTCAAAGCATTTTCCAGTATAATTACTGGGATTATGTAGAAAGTTTTTATAAAACTCTTTTCCACCAAAATTCTAAGCATACCCATACTTGGTAGTTTAAAATTTGTGAAAATATTGGAAGGAATCAAATTCCTAACTGGTTCACCTCTTGGTGGAATACTTTTGGGGCTTCGGTAGATATTCTACCCGACAATTTGAAAGGTCTCCTTGAAGATTACTCCATTGCTTCTTCCTCGTTTAAAACACATAATACAAGTGGTAAACCCACTTTCATGTTTTTTGTTGACTCAGGTATTCCATGGGTCTGGAAATGGAGAGTAGAATTTGGTTATACTGAATTCGGTTTACCCTGTCTGTGGAGAAGGAGTACCACAAGATTTTGGGGCAGCTTAAATGTTGTCATTCCTGGCTCCGAGGACCCCCCCCCCCATACAGGAGAATATTGATAGAAATCAATCTAAGATTGAGGAATTTAAAAAAGACATTCCCTCTGATACTCTTCCTTCACTCTCTGATTATACCAAAAAGTATCAGGGAATTATCCCTAAGGGAAGGATTATTGATCTTTATATGGATCACCTCAAGAAAGATCTTTTTAAAGATATTGATTTTTCTGATTTAAAATCTGATTCCTCTATGGCTTCTGGGTCTGATATGCAAGACCCCAATGAAGATTATCAAGATTTCTCTCTCCAGGAGAGTTTCGATCTTCTGAAGAATTCCCTTAAAGAGAAATTCAAAGAAAGAAAACAATGATGGAGGAGGTTTAGAGTAGGACTGCATCATGAAATCTGGTAGATTCCTATTCATATTAATTTTGATCAGAATCAAAATATAATTAAAGATAAAAATTATCTTAAATGACTCAAAAAGAAAATCAGAGTTCTTGAAATTTTTATCCCTATCCTTGAAGGTTCTTACTATGGACAAACATATAATTTCCAACAATTGGAAAGATTCAAGAAGACTTTAAGTCTTCTACAAAAGCAAGCTTCTCTAATGGCAATTTAACCAAGAAGAGATTCAGGAAAAAAGACGAATCAAATTTCGTCATTGCATAGGTCACCAACAGACCAATCTCTGTTCATGAATAGTATTTACTATTCACTTTTGACTTTTTACTATTCACTTTTTTGTTTTGGAATTCGGGGTTTCATGTCCGGCTCTTCTTTTTCTATAAATAAGTCTTTTTTTCATTTGGGAAAGGCACGCTGGAGTTTAGACTCGCTCTCTCTTTCTCTCTCTATAACCCTCTGTTGCCTTACTCCTTGTGAACCCATTTTATTTGTCATTTAAAAATATTTCACATACACTAAGAAAGACATTAAATATATATATATATATATATATATATATATAGATAGATAGATAGATAGAAGATATAATGTGATTGCACATTAATAATATCACAAACGCTTTTATGAAATTTGTTCATTATATAAATTTAATGAATATCATTGCATTGCATACCTAAATACTATTACACGCATTTGCAAATACCGTTAGGTAAGTTTATAAACTAAAATTACAATATAAAATATTATGTTATTAGTAAATATAAGTAATTGTATCACTTTATACTATGAACAAATTTTATAAAAAAGTGATTCTAATATTATTAGTTAAATAAAATTTTGTCTCACATACTCATCATGTGACATGGTCTCACACCAAATTCTTCATTGTTTTATCCAAAGTAGAATTAAAAAGTAGAGTAAGTCTTGTATGAGACTGTTTCATGGCATGAAACAATGAAAATGGATGTAACTAGGGCATTGACTCATTAATACTTTGGTAGGGATAGATGTTAGTTTGTGTGGTCTCATGCCATGTGACGGTCTCATACAAGTTTTTGCCTAAAAAGTAATATACAAAAAATTCATAAATTTAATATATTTAAATAAATAAAAATGCATATTGCGCAAGCAAGTAAGGGCACCAAGTAATTAAATTAGTAGTATTTGATAAAGTTTCTGGCACACCAATTTCACTGTGAAATTAAATACGTTTTTAAATGGTATTATTTGTTTTCACTAAACAACATTGTTGTCAAATTAATACTTTATTTGTCCACCAAATCTATTCACATATTACAAGATTTTGGGCATGCCTTTTTTTTTTTTTTTTTATCGTTAAAGTTGTGACCCGAACTTATAACCTCTTAATCATAGATAGCAGTGCTCTAACCACTTGAGCTATATAATTTCGTCTTTAGAACATGTTTGGTTAATGACTTTCGAACTAAGGAATTAATGAAATGTAATTATATTATTGGATAAGTATCCTTGAATAGTTATTTTATACCCTAAACTATGGAATGAAAGGTATAAATCCATACCTACGTGTTGGGAGGAATGAAAGTAATTCCCTCTAAAATTTCATATTATAATATTTTAAAAATTATTTTAGTCATCCACAACAATTTTTATTATTATGTATAATATTTTTAATCATTATTAAAATATAATATATTTTTTAAATACCAAAAAAATTATTAATTATAGTCTTTATTATCGATGAATTTTACGAAACCAATCACATTATATGGTAATGATAGTTATTCCTATATACAAACCAAACAACTCAATAATAATTATCAACACTCATACCATTCCCCACTACTATCAAAGTTATTACCATTTTCATTCTCTCTAGCAAACCAAGCACCCTCTTAAGGAAAAGATAGATAAATTAGACAAAGTAAGAATCTTATAAGATATTCTGAGATTTCTTGAATAAAATAATTATTTGTAAATATAAAACTAATAATATTTTATTAGTTAACCGATTGTTCGAAAAGTGAAAATAAATTGATCGCTTCCACGAAAGGGTATGAAAATGTATTTGACGGACCTTTCAATGAGGCATGTGGAATATAGATTTTGTGGAAGGATGAAGTACCAAACCTGATACTCATTTACATTTTTTTTATTCTTAAATTAGGAATAAAAAATTAAAACAACACTGCAATTAAACTTTCCATAGAATCCATGAAAAGACTTAACTTTTCTTCTTAATATGATAAATTTAATAAATTACCATAACCAAGAGTAATATTGAATTATAAAAACGCAAATATGTAACAAACCTTATTACGAGGTTGATTCATTCTTTTCACCATTCACTCTACCTGACATTTTCATGATTTTGGGGTTTGGCCCACACTAAACCCGTTGAAATCTTTTTCCGCATTATAAAATAAAAATTGAGTCTTTATCATCTAATTAAATAAATTCGATCTTACACAAAACCCCATCTCGCATCTAATCCCAAAATTCACGCCTTCTTCTTATCCTGCGTAAGCTGTAGAGTTGTAATTTGATGAGTAAAAATAAAGACGCGCCGACCGTAACTACTGCCACTTTCGATTTCAATTAATTTTCAATTTCTTCTATTTAACCTACCATTTTCTTCATCAACCGCTCTTCACCACTCCACCATTCGCCGGAATTGGGCCGGCATTCTCGCCGGAATTGAGAATCTTGAAAAGGGTCTCCGCCTTTCTTTCTCAATTCAAGATTTGGGTGTGTGAAGTAGGTGGAAGTTTCGCATTGTCAAGGTTACTGGGTTTTGCCTTTAATTGCTGATTTTGATTTTTCGAGGTGATGCATTTAATATCAGTTTACAATTGAGATTCGCCTTGTTTTGCGCAAAGATATTATTATTATGCTTTTGTTAAGCTATATATATATATATATATATATATATATATATATTCTCCTGCCATTTTTTTTTTCAATTTAAGTTTATCAGCATTTGGGGTGAAGATTCTTGAATTTTTTTCTGATTTAGAATGCAGTTTTGATGGTTTCAGAATGTGTAAAGTTGAGGATAGAGACGACAGCAGGAACAAAAGGGGGAGCAATTGGAATTTGGGGATGATTTTTTTGGGTGAAAGGGGGGTTAAAGAGACCATGTTTTTGAGGGTCTCTCATGGTAGAATGAAGCTATGGACTTTGAGGGCAATCACTACTTTATTGTTATGGACATGTATTATTCAATTGGTAGCAATTGGAGAAGTTTGGGGGCCAAGGGTGTTGAAGAGTTGGCCTTCTTGTTCAAATTCCCCTAATAAATATACAGATACTAATTTGACTTTTATTCAACCAAAAAGGCATCTTCCACCAAAGAGTGAGTCCCTCTCTTTTATCATTCTTCTTTCTTGTTCATGAAACTGCAAAGCTCCTGATCTTTTCTTACCCTTAATTAATTCTTTTTGTTGTATGATTTTAGTGCTTTAACCATCTGAATCCTAGGATTGTTTGCTGGAATACCAATCTAATTACTTTGTCAGATTTGCCCAGTTCCCACTTTTTAATATACTTGTTAGAATCTACAAACATGTTACTTTGAGTTTATTTGTAATTAGAGATGCCTAGACTTGTTAATATGATTATTTTTTCATCTTTTGGTGCTCAGGGTTCAATTTACTCTGTATTTTGAAATTGATGTTGAATTTTATCCCTCTTTTTCAGGGGTATACATCAATAATGGTTATCTTATTGTTTCTTGCAATGGAGGACTCAACCAAATGCGAGCAGCAGTGAGTATTTTCGACTTTTTTGTTACGAAAATTTTGTGTACATTTCGGTATGTATGTTGCATTCCTCAGTTGCTTTAATCCTCTGCTTTGCAGATATGTGATATGGTTGCTATTGCAAGATATCTTAATATCACACTAATTGTCCCCGAATTAGATAAAACGTCGTTTTGGGCAGACTCAAGGTCAGTCGGAAATCACCATTAGGCAAGTTTTGAAGAAAAAGTACCACTGCTCATACATTTTACCCTGATATCTTTCTATGCTGCAGTGATTTCCAGGACATATTCGATGTGAATCATTTTATTTCGTCTTTGCGGGATGAGGTCCGGATACTTAAGGAACTTCCAGCTAGACTTAAACGGAGAGTAGAACTCGGAATGTTCTATGAGTTACCACCTGTTAGTTGGTCAAATGTTACTTACTACCATCGCCAGGTTCGCTTTTTGGATGAAAAACGTGAAAAATGTTATTGTAAGTTCTAACTGTGGTGGTGATGTTTAATTGGCAGATTCTGCCCCTTCTCAAACGGCATAAAGTTGTACATTTGAATAAAACTGATGCCCGCCTTGCTAACAATGGTCTACCGTCGAAGATTCAGAAGCTACGCTGTAAAGTAAACTTTAGTGCTCTGAGATTTACTCCTCAAATAGAGGAGTTGGGTAGAAAAGTGGTGAATATGCTGAGACGAAAAGGCCCTTTCCTGGTCCTCCATCTTAGGTATGAAATGGATATGTTGTCCTTTTCGGGATGTACTCAAGGCTGCAACGAAGCGGAGATGAATGAACTGACTACGATGAGGTAGTTTATGTCACTTCTAGTTATAAAAGAAGGTGCTGAAATCTATTCTTTTACTGACTGTTAAGAGTTAAAACTGAATATGACTAGATATGCTAATCCGTGGTGGAAGGAGAAAGTCATAGACCCCGACCTTAAAAGGAAAGACGGTCAATGCCCTTTGACGCCCGAAGAAACTGCTCTCGTTTTGAACGCACTTGGGATTGATCCTAGTATTCAAATATACATAGCAGCTGGAGACATCTATGGAGGAAAACGAAGATTGAGAAGCTTGGCGAAGGCGTTTCCCAATCTGGTTAGTGAAGACAATACCATCTTTAATGAATTAGGGTTTTAAAGAATCACATGATCTGATTATAGCTTGAGTTTTGTGAAATAGGTAAAAAAGGAGACGTTGCTAGAGCCCTCTGACCTGTCGTTTTTCAAAAACCACTCGTCCCAGATGGCAGCCTTAGACTATCTCGTCTCGTTGGAGAGCGACGTGTTTATTCCAACATATGATGGGAATATGGCTAAAGTTGTTGAAGGGCACCGCAGGTGTGTGAGAATTTTCTCCTCTATATCTGCAAAAATCGATGAATTTGGCTGAATTAGTTTGTTCTCTGTAGGTACTTAGGTTTTAAGAAGACAATTTCACTTGATAGACGAGTTTTGGTTGGTTTGATCGATGAATATAACAATGGCTCGTTGAGGTGGGACGAGTTTTCTTACAGCGTGAAGGAGGCACATGATAACCGGATGGGGAGGCCGAGGAATCGTGTTATGATCCCGGAGAGGCCTAAGGAGGAAGATTACTTTTATTCCAACCCACAGGAATGTCTTGCTGCTAGTATATAGATATAGTGTTTTGGCTGTAAAATGTTCCATTGTCTGCATACAGCTTGTGTGCCGGAAAATTCCACAGATGTTATATGTGAGTGATTCTCTTACAATTTTGGTTTTAAGAGATTGTACAGAATTGTGGACAACTTTTGCTAGGCAAAATGAGAAATTATTCAGAAAGGAGGGACTCCTTTTCCAATATTTAATGGAAATTGATTAACATGAATCTAGTTTTCTGCTTATATGCTGAACTTTCATGTTTGATCCATACTTATTTTGTTTCTAGAAAGACTTCAATAAACGTCTAAGCCATGTTTAAAACTAATCCAATCTTAAACTATCTTCCTTTTTCATTTGTTCCACGGTACTCTTCACATTCCTAAAGTGAAAATACACGCCTAAAATGTAATAAAACTCAACACTATTTTATTATCAAATAAAATTCTTAAAAATTCACTTTTCTAACTTTTTTTTTCTAATAAAAAAGTATCAATTACTCTTCGATTCTGTATAAGTCTTGGCCCAATACTTGTGTTCCATTTTTGAGAGAAGAATGCATGAATAGTGTTTAATGTAAAAGATAATTAATAGGCCCAGGTTAAATACAATCAAGTGAATACAACCCATCCAAAAAAAATATTTGGAATTTTTTTCAAAAATTGTTATATTTTTCGGATTTTTTTTTCGAAAATTCATATGTTTATTGTTTTATTTTTTTGCATTTTCGGATTTTTTTCCGAACACTTTTTGGTGGGATTGTATTAACAAAAGATAGGATTGTATATAACCTTGGCCTAATTAATATTTACAATTCATAAGGCTAAATACCCCTCTAACTAATGGAGATACACCTCCATCAATATTTTAATATTTTATTAAAATAATAAAATTACATATATAACCTTAATTATTAAACAAAAAAATCTAAGATTACATACACTCCTTATCTCATTCTTATGCAGAAAATGTTTCGGCAAAAAAAAAAAAAAGATTCCAGAAAATTAACACAATATTTCGGCAAAAATGTTTCCAAAAAATTTACACAATATTTCGGTAAAAATATTTCCAAAAAATTAACCAAAATTTGGAAACTCGTTACCAAAATTTTAATGTATTAAAAATTTCGGCAATTGATGTCCGAAAATATGTAAAAATTTTGACTAACCAGGTCCGAAAATTGGTTTGATGGAAATTTGAAAAAAAAAAAAAAAAAAATCCAAATGACAATCATACAACTCTCAATGTTGTTCATTGCCTAAAATATCAATATTTTGTACACAAATACACACAATATAAACAACATTAAACTTTAAAGCTAGGGTTTATACATTAAAGAGAAACCATATGAAATAAGGGACAAAACAAAAATACATATGAAGGTAGAAATGCTCTCATTTTCACCGTTTTCTAGTTTATAAACATGAATTAATCGTTGTTGTATCGTCTGGTTGTGTTATGCCGGAGGCAAGATCAATCTCTCTTTTTTCCTTCACACGTACATGTTTGAACGTCTTTTGTGTAAGAATGGGATGGGGTGTATGTAGTCTTATACTCTAAAGTTTTTCTTTTATTTTTTGTTTATTTAATTATTAAAGTTATATATATATAATTTTATAATTTTAATAAAATATAAAATATTGATGGAGGTATATCTCCATTAGTTGGAGGGGTATTTAGCATTGACCTATAATTTTTATGAAACAATCAATACCGTGAAAATCCTCGCAAAATATAAATAAGTTCTACGATGATACAGACTTGCATTAGATTTTTACTTTGGTGTTTGGGCTTAGGTTTATTGGGCTTTGGTACAATTACATACACTACACACGATATTCATAAATGGAATTTATGGGCCTTTCCCAGTTAAAAGTTTGGCCCAGGTAATCTGCACTAACCTATATGTTAAAGACACTAACCGGATGAATACACTATTTTTGTTCGGAATTTTTTTTCGAATTTTTTGCATATTTTCGAACATTTTTTTTCGAAAATAATAAAATTCACAGTATTTCGATTTATTTTTTTTCGAATTTTATGTTCATTTTCGGATTTTTTTTCCGAAAATGTTGCAAATTTTCGGAAAAAAAAGTAGTGTATTTATCCAGGTAGTGTATTTAACACAGAGGCTAGTGCAAATAACCGTGGTCTAAAAGTTTTGAGTCTCAATGGTTCAGGTTAAATATCGTCCCTTCTTTTGTTATTATACTCTATCAAAAATTTGTTCGAAAAAAAATTCAAAAAATTTGATAATTTAGCAACGCATTTTCAGAAATATTTTTCAAAAGTTGTCAAATTTTCGAATTATTTTAAACAGAATGTATTAATAAAAGATAGGACTATACGTAACTTGAGTCGTCTCAATTTCAAGCTGGGAATTCAAAAGATTCTTTCCGTTGTAATTATTTTCGAAGTTGGACCAATATACAATCTCATATTTTATTAATATATTTTTCTAAAAAATGTTCGGAAAAAAATCGAGCAGCTTAACAATTTTTGAATATGTCCGATTTTTTTATTGCATTTACGGAAAAATGTTAAGATTTTTGGTTTTTTTTTTTCAAGTTTTATTTGGTTCCTACAGACTAGAGTATTAGCAGAATGTATCCAAATTAAGAGACTCAATTTGAAGCTTCTATTGGTTCATACAGTATCAGCAGAAATGATACAACTGAATATTAAGGCAGTTGGGTGAAAAATAAAAGCCAATTTGTACGGTAGATTATGAGTTTCCAGTATTATATCTCGCATTTCATTTAAGATAGAATACAAAATCAGAATTTCACAACAAAAATGACAGGTTAACAGTAACACTATTATATACTTGAAGAATTGATCAAGGTTCTGCCTTGTGTTAACCTCCACCATCCACATTACAATTCACACGCCAAAAACTTGTATATGGAATTGGAAACTCGTCTATCTAACGCCACTCGAAAAACTCACTCATTGTGCGTTTCGTCGATGCTGGCCATTCGTCTCAGCTCCATTTGCTGGCATTCAATCCGGCTAACAGCTCGTGATAAGTCTTCCCTAACGAACGACATAGACATGGTGTCTTCTTTAACGAGCCGTCTCTGCTTTATCTTTATGATCGCCTGTGAAACCTCTCCGATTGTAGGGCGTTTTCTTGGTGTTTTATGCAAACACCTATGAGCAACTTTAGCTAGACCTCTCACTTCTTCGGGGTTGCATTTGCCTACAATCTTTGTGTCGATTATTTCATCCACACCATCTGAGCTCATGCCCGCCTTGAGGAGAGATAAAACGACGTCAAAAAGTAGACAAAAGTATTAGCAAAATGTCAGCAAGGAGAAGTGTGGTAAATCTTACAAGATTGACATATTCCATTAAGTTCTGGTGGGGGTGGATAGCAGTGATGAGCTCAAAGAGTATAATACCAAAGCTGTACACGTCGCTTTTTGTTGTGAAATTGTTTGTGGATATATAGACGGGGTCTATATAGCCGTATGTGCCTTTCAGGCCTGAATTGTGACCATCAAAAACCTCTTCCTTTGATAGACCAAAATCAGCAACCTAGTAACGAAAACTGGATAAATATACAACCTCCAGAATATATCGATTATAGCATTGATCAGCAATTAAAATTGGTGTATTTATGCAAATATATGTATGTATACTTACCTTTGCTCTCATGTAACGATCCAGCAATATGTTAGCTGACTTTAAATCTCGATGTATAACGGGAGGCACTGCCTGTTCAGGAATCCAACAAAAATTCTAATGACCAGTCCCCAAACAGCAGAGTAGTTATATTAGTTATTACTTATAATATTATTTGAAATACCCCGTCATGAAGATATTCAATGCCATGTGAAATGTCTAATGCTATTTGAAGTCGATCATCCCAACTCAACACTTGTTCCTCATCATCTAAAGCATATATAAAACAAGTTGAGAAGATATTCCAAAGACGAAATATAAGAAAGACAGCAAGTACAGTTGATAAGATAGAAATCTCATGATGAAATGTTGTGTTAGCAGAAATTAGGCAAAAAATTTCATAACCTATACATGCACGGTGCACCTAACAATAATTGAGACATTATAGCCACACACAAAGAAATGACTCATTCTATAACCACACTCAACAAACTTAAAGGGGAAGCAAAAAAAACAACCAAGCTGTATTTTGGGATTTATTGAGTTTTGGTAATCTTTTTCCTATACATAGGTTTTAACGAGGCCATACTCTTTAAACGCTTTTTCTACCTTTCCCTAGAAAGTTGAGTTGTGGCTTTCAATTCCTTTTATTTTTTACTCTTAATAATAATAACTTACTAGTTAATGGTCAACTTGGTAGGTCTATAATGATGTCCTTCATAAACAGGTCACCCTGTTTTTAATTAACAAATAGGTTGTGTTAGTCCTCAGGAAGTAAACGCCACTTTGTCCAGAAAATATAAAATAACATAAAGCATGAATTATTATCGTCAAAATCCACCCACGCAACTTGCCACCGTCAACACACAAGCATGCAATGGAATCAAATTTTACTGGTTTGTAGAATGAATGCACATATATTAACTGCACTACATTAATTTCCTATAAAATGTAGTAAGGCAAATTAAGATTGCACATAACTAGGGAAACTCAGCATTTCTCATAAAAAGACCAGGAATTTGATGAGAAAGAAGGACTAGATCTCTTTGCAAATACATCATTGTATCAGGCAATTGGCATTCATGTCCAGGTAAAATAATATTATAATATATCGGTGACTGGAAATTAATTAAATACTCGTATTTGCGAACTTGCATACACAAGTCTCCAGTCCAGTTATGGATAATATGCTATGGAGATTTTAATTTATTCTTTATGGATGGAGAATGGCAGAGGTTAGTTGCAAAGATGGTAATGTTTATCAGAGCAGTAAGTTTATAGCTATGAAGTATGAATCTCTGGTCCAGAATCTTGAACTGAGAAGTTTGAATTCATTGCTTTTCAATATTCATAACCTTAATCATAGTGCTAGCACATGGGACATATTAACTTACAAACTTACTGTATATAACATTTTCCAAGCTCCCATTGCTCATGAACTCGTAAACTAACATACGTTGCCCTTTATCAACACAATATCCAACTAGATTCACCAAATTTCTATGATGCAATCTAGCCAGCAAAGAAACCTGAAAAAATAATAAGATCATGAAGCTGTACTGAACACACACAAAAATTATATATAATAAGACCAAGTAATAGACATTTTATTCCTGATTGTTGCTTCAATCGACAACGGTTTTCAACTCAGACTGTCTCACATTATTTTTGTTACTTTTACTAAGTGACCTTTAAAGCTTAAGAAACTGCTTCAGATTATCAGATATTTCTTTTGAGATGCAATTCACATGATTAAGTGACATGCATGATATGTTATTTACTCAGGGATCATTGTTAAAGTGACATTTACCTCTGTTTGGAACTCCTTTTCCCCTTGTTTCGAATTTGATGCAAGAACTTTCACAGCAACAACTTCACCAGCAGGCATTGTAGCTTTATACACTGGGCCAAACGAACCCTGTCCCAAAATAGTAGTGAAGTTTTGTGTCGCCTTCTGAATGTCTCTGAACAAGCACAAGAAGTAAATCATTTGCCATATAGTTTTTAACCTATGCACCTAATACCAACAGTCGAAATAGCATGACCGGGTCAAAGAGACTTGATTTCAGAACAATACAGACTATAGAGCACAGAAACCAAACCCCAACACACACATGCAGAAGAAGGATCCAGAAGCTAGAACTAAATGAAAAGGTACAGCCATCGTTTTACTATGGTAAGACTATACTTAAGGTGTTACTGAGCTATGGATTCGATGTCAGAAATAGCACAAAATACTTCATCATGCAGCATCTACTAGCTACGAGCACTCATAATTTGTCATAATACTTAATTTTAGAAACTTTAGGCAAATGTAAACAAATATGAATACTAGACTAACTAAATTACATACTTGTAGGGGTATCTTGGAATCCCGGATGCAGAAACAAAATGGTCTTTGTTATGATTGTTCCACCAAGAATGTTGAGGCTTTTGGAAAGGAAGGCCAGATCCATTCATATTCACAGAACTTGAAAGAGATGCACTTAAATCAACACTTGCATCTAAGCCATTAGTACGCATTGGGAGAATGGAAGAAGAACGATCATTCACAGCTCGCTGAAGATGAGCACGTTTCTTGAACCAACAAATGCCAACAAATACAAGACAGGTTATGAGTACGCCAGCCGCTACCCCAACAGAGATGCCAATAATAATCAGATCGCCTTTCGGAACCATCCTTCAGTCTTTTGTTAGAAAAAGAAGACAGGAACATCTTCTGGGAAAGCTATTGTGATCACTGCGATTGTACATGGCATAGGCATAAGTTGAATGACAGCAACAAATGGGATTAGCGAGATAGCAACTCATAATATACATATTGTAGCAAATTACCAAATGTAACAGAATTTCATCAGCACTTGACGGTTAAGTCAGTACTGTTTCATTTTAATGTGTAATGATTAAACCTACATAACACATAGTTAGTCACCACACAGTCTTTATTCCTTGTTTTCCCTTTTGTGAGGCTTATGTACATGTGGTGATAGAATATCGAACTAGCTTGAGTTCTCTGAAAATAAAAAACCCAAATTATCCAGACTTCTCCAACAACACATTTTTAAGTTTCGCAACGGTTTTTAAAAGGCTAATGACAAACATGAAACATCCAAGCATTTCACGGTATAAAAAAATGCTTCTCCCAATCCGTCTCTCGTTCTTAACGCAAAATTCACCAAAGACTCCCACAGGCCACAATAGTTCTCCATTCGACACGATTCCTGCTTCTCGGATTCTTTTCAATTTATTGTTTTCTTCTTCACCTTTCTTATCATTTTCGTGTATTACAACAGAAATACTACAATTTCTCATCGGATTGGATACAGAAAGATGCCAAACAGTGGACAAATCACTAAAATGCCAGAAACAAGTAGGTAATACACATATTACACGATTCTAGTTCCATCAATACAAACAAGATTAAAAACCATCCTAAAGAAATACAGCAGAAATGGGAATTAAACTTACAAGGGTTTTCTCAAATTACATAAAAAGCAACTATCAATTATTTCAAAAACGAAAAATTAGATCAAATTTCTAATCCATCCATCCACTTAATCATCAAATGTGTCTCCATTAAACTTTCCTAAAAAATAAAAGGGTCTCTAATCAACTTCCTAAATTGTTGCAAACCAGTAAAACCCCACGAAAAAAAAAATAAAGCAAGAAGCAGAAAAAAGAGAATAATTTCGTTAGAATCTTCAAACAATTGCGGTTCGATGGAAAAAAACTTACCCATTTTAGAGAAGAATGAAGGAAGACTCTTGATCAGCAGCGTATGACCCGATCAACTTACACATATCAAATTTGCACATCGTATTCATGGAGTTGTTTTGATTTAATGAAACGCTTTATTTTTAGTTGAGATGGAATCAAAATAGTTTAAATAGCATGTGGGGTTTTGGTAAAGGAATTATGAAATTTATTCGTGTGTATGTTGCGATTGCGCATGAAATCGGTTCACGATCCAAATTATTTTAATTTTAAAAATAATAAAAATCATTAATAATAAGGAATCGAGGTTGGTATATCATATTTTAATTATTATTGATATTTTTTATCTTAAATTTTTATACTATTAATAAAATTTCTAATATTTTGGTCCAATAATAAATTTGTTGTGAACAAGTTTCATATAAAACTTTCTCAATGTAGTATATTTATATTTTCGGTATAGAGGAGTTTATTTAGATGATTTGCATTAAGAGACAATTTTGCCGTATGATTTGGGTTTGTGTTAGTATACGGCCTAGGGCTAGATGATGTCCGCCATTACTTTTTATTTAATTGTTTTGGTTGGGTTGGGGTTTTTTATGGATTTTTTTTTTCTTCTCGCTATTCTTGTGATTAGGACGTTAGGTAAGTGAATCGAGTCAACCCGGAACAATTCGTGTTTGACTCGAGAAAAATATTTAATTTTATTTTAGTTGAGTTTGAGCTATTGGACTCATGCACGGTAGAAGTTAAACTAGCTTTAGTTTTTAACTATTTTATACCTAGTATGTTAATTATTTATAAATAGGATGAAAATCATAATTGAAATTATGTAAGTTAATTAATTGAGGTTCAATTCATGCTAAGTTTAAAGTTTTTTATGAAATTGTGTTCGACTTTGACACTATTCAACTTAACTAATTTACATTCTATTTATGATTTCTGATTTTCTCTCTCACCCATACTTGGACATCGCGTACCATGCTCGCAAGATTTACTACCTCGGCAATTTCACACAAAATAATTATTTTTTATATTTCTTTTTACTTTGGCTTGATTGGTAATACTTTTCGGGTAAAGCATGTTTCTACAATCATTTGCGAATATTATACTCCATCCGTCCTGGAGGAACTTGCCCAGTTTCCTAATCGGACCGTCCCGGAGGAACTTGCACGCCACCAAAATGGCAAATTTTAAACCACTACAATTGAAAAAATGTCACTCACTTATTGACTTTTTTTAGACTAGTTAATTACTACGTGCGTTGCACGTTTCATGAAAGTAGTTAGTAAAAAAATATAATAGAAAATAACATGAGTTTCGGATATAAAATTTTCAATAACCGTTCTCGTGAGTTCAAAATTTAAAAAAAAAAAAAAAGCTCCAAATAACGATAAAATATCTTAAAGGGAGTTGTACCAAGCACTTGGGCAGATTTTTTTAAGTAGAAGTCATATTAAAAGACCAAGTACTTGAAAGAATCATAACTCCAAGAAATAACTGATTTTAGCATAAAACTTAGACCATCAATCAAATAACCAGTAATCATAACAATTATCAAGATTTGAAACTCTATAAAATAAAAGGACTTGCAGAATACATATGTATGATAACTAACACTACAGTTTGAACTACTAAAAATTAAATTGATCATTCAAATTAGTAACTCGTTAAAAGTAACAATTTTGTATGAAATATGTTTCCATCATCCAAGACAGTCAACATCATTCTCTAATCCTGCTCACAATAACTCTTCACCAACAATTAGAAGAAAAAAAATGAGTTTTCACAGTGGTAGATCTCATCACAGGCTCATATTGTTGGCAGTCATTAGTGGTTTTTCTATTGCTTTTGTTTTATGTCTTGACCCATTTGCTTGTGAATTGGAGTTCGGATATTGTAGATGCCTCTAATATTCTCTGAAATTTAATGACTTTCTGATCACCATTGGTTGTGTAGGAATTGGGTTAAAAGGAATCAGGTTTATGACCTGTCAAAGATAGCATTGATTAATATTAAATTTGTGTATGAAGAAATATATATAGGTAGCTCGGAATAAATCAAACATAATAATAAATCCTCAGGTACTAATTAAAAAATCAACACATTCTGAAAAGTAACAGAGAGAATGGGAAGGGGAGACCTCAAAATGTTCGAAATAAAAGAGACTCATTCTGATGCACTGCAACCTTATTTGCGCCATATAACTATCCATGTCCAGAACCAACCCAACAAGGGATCCCCCTATTCTGAGTTGTTGTCCTGTATTCAATGATAGAACTAAAGTGAGGAGACATAAACTTCAACTCCATTATATGCAAATTCATCATTAAAAATAAGCATGTTTACATCTGCAATATCTGTTTTGATAATAGAAGAAAAATTAGAATGATTATGATCATATTATATTTTCTTTGTAGATTATTTATTTGTCAAATAAACATTGTAATAACAAATAGTAGTGGGGCCAAAATAAGAAAAAGAAATAAGTCAATGTCTATGATACAGAGGCACTGAATAGCATTAAAGTGCAATTAAAAAATTTGTCCCAAATACTGGCATATAAATAGCACTGTAACATGACAATTTTGATACTTCTAAATTAAGTGAGCAAAGAAAGCCGAGAAGGGAAAGATAAATCATATCATTTAAACCAGGAAATCATGGGTCACAAAAATGACAATGAAGATTTTAACGTATTCAAAATCTCAATAAATCCTAAAAGAATTGTACATGAAACGTGCATAAGAACCAAACCTTAATAATTTAAATTGTAATTTGTAAAAGATAAGGGAAAAATGAAAGATTAATAATTAAAAATAATTAGAAATAACCATCCCATGTCTAAATTAACAGTAGTGCGGCAAATGATGGAAATAATGGAGAGAATGATGAGGAAGTATAGTAGTAGAATTGCTTTGCCTGAGAATGTTGAGAAACTTACCTAATAAAGTCACAAAAGGCAATCATATTTTCAAGCTTCATAAAGGTCACATTCGACCTCGAATTATCAAGTTTCACCATATCCACTTTTTCTTCCTAGGAAATCTACAATATTATGTAAATTGGAAGGGAACAAAGATATAGGATGAGTAAAAATTATCGATCATGAAAAGATATAACAGCAACTCATATATGAATCAGTCTCAATTGCATAAGCAGCTGCCTTTCGGCTCATCTTCTTGAAAGCAGCAAACATCAAACTGTCTTTATTTTCACAGCTGGGACTGGGGTGCTTGAATCAAGTTTCAGGTATGTGCATTTAAGAAGAAATCAGTGTGCTCTAGTCTCTGCCATATTAGTGATACAGAGTATTGATTAAGGCTAGACATTGATGACAACCATACAAGACTTCCTAAGATGGAAGCTATACAAAATAATTATCGAAGGCTTTTCAACAACCATAGATGATCATTTACAATTCCCACATGTCTTTTACTAAACCAGAACAAACACCTAACAAATGAAAATATTTTTGTACGATAAATATCAAGCTACAAAAGTGTGAGGCAAGTAAGCACTGGAGACCCCAAATTTTAATTACTCAAATTAGGTCTTGATCTATATTTACTCGTACTATGTTCCCTTATTTAGTAGTTTGTAAAACTTGGATGTAGTAATGATATTTAGTAACAAATCAATCAGAACAACTTGTCTAATAGAGATGGAGCCAACGCTGTTGATTAGAGTGATCAGATTGGTCGATTTTCTTGTACTTTGAGCACTCGCTCTTCTCAGCCCTTGATTGATTATGGTCAATCAATGAATTATACAGAATGTTATATATAATATAAATTAGAAAACATACAAATGAAAATGAGGAAAATTTATCGTCAACTATCCAATTTTGTGCCTTATCACTTTGAAGACATCTAAAGAATAGAAGTCGAGTAAAAAATTAACTGTTAGTGAAAGAGATAGAGGTGATGCCGGTCTACTGCGAAACTCCTGAATATCCTCTCAACTATTAATCAAGGAAATAATTTAACATATTGTACAACAAAGTCTCAACACCAAGTCACAAACATAAACTCTCACTTGGCCAGTAAACACAAATAGGGTAAAGAAAGACAGGTGTATTCTATTAAGGAATAATAACATAAAACGTTATGAATAATTAGTCATCATTGTTATTCCATTTGATCATCTGAACAATGTAAATGAACTTTCTTTTCTTGTAATACAGAGGGGAAGTTGTACATATTAGTATCAATAAAACATTGAAGTCCTCTCATGGCATGAGACAACACAAATTAACATAAATTAACACAAATTTTGAATCATGTCGGCATCATCTAAGAAATAATAATATGAGCAATAACAAAGTGCTAACTATAATCATGAGTGAAAACGAAGAAAATAAAGATACCTGCACCATTGCACTTCAAACAAAATCTTTCTCCTTGAGGCTGCTTCTTTTGATCCTTTGCATTTATTTTCACGATTCAGAGTAAGGTAACAAAAATCTGTATATTGCCAAACACAATAAGAAACTGTAAAGGCGGCTAATTTTACCCATTCAAAGTCGTTGTCGCACCCTCTGTCCCGCTCGAAGACGCCGCCGCCAATGTCGAGGTTGAACCAGGCCGTCACGCTCTCTGCATCGCACAAAACCGTCGAACCACCGCTAAGATCGATGCAGTACCGCACCTCTGTCTCGCCTGAATTGAGCATCGGTGCCACGCCAGAAATCTCGGATCAATTTCACGCCTCTCGTGTTTCCGGCACGAGAGCCAAGATCCGACACCACCTGAGTCTCGCGCGCGCACCAAAAATCGTGGAGTTTTGCCTGCATTCGTCGCTTCTGCCGCCATTAACAATCGCAACTGATCCATCGTAGAGTTAAAGCCATCGCCGAGAATGAAGCTCCACCACCTTTATTGCAAGTTTCTCTGATTGTTGACCGCCGTGTGTGCGCACTATTGGGATCGCTTCTGCCCGAGTCTACAAAGGGTTGCCGGTATGAACAACTGAAGGGATGGATGCGAAGAGGCAGAGATGGATACGGGGTAGAGAGAGGGGCAAATGGATTAAATTTCTCACTTCTTAAAAGAGTGGAGGGTAATTTTGTCCAAAAATGTTTCTCAGTGACTTGCCACTTTTTAATATAGTATAGATTAACATGTTACAATTAATCCTAAACATAATCCAATTAAAATTAACCCAGCCCAAATAATAAATTCAACCCAACTAATTAAACCCAGCCCAATAAACACACCCCACTAAAAACACAAAATCTGTAACATTATTTACTCTCTCTCTCTCTCTCGAAACATCTCTTCTTCTCATCTAGAAAACCCTAGTCCCCACTACAAAGTCTCTTCATCACTCGAAGAGCCGTCGATCTGGTTGACGAGCGCCGCCGCCGATCTGGTTGAAGAGTGCTGTCGTCGATCTTCGATCTTTGGAGCGCCACCGTCGATCTAGTTGAAAGCGCCACCGTCGAAGTTTAGAGCGGCAGCCTCAATCTGGTAAAAGGAGCGGCGCTGTTGATCTGGTTGAAGGGCACTGTCGTTTCATTGCTATATTCTAAGGTGAACCCACGAACTGCTCTTAATCTTAATTTCTGGCCATCTGTCGGAATTTTCTTCACTTCCCTTTTCTCATCACTTTTAATTTCTCCACTCATGTCTCTGAGAGACGAGCGCCGCCATCGATCTGGGTTGAGTGAGCGCCGCCGTCGATCTGGGTTGAGCGAGCGCCGCCGTCGATCTGGGTTGAGCGAGCACAACCATCGATCTGGGTTGAGCGAGCACAACCCTCGATCTTCAAACGATAATATATTGGCTGATCTAGACGATGTTTACTACTGTAAATTGGTGGTGGCAGACTCTGAGGATGATTCTTATTGTGATATGTTGGTGGCCGACTCTGAGGATGTTTGTTGTTGTAATATGGTGGTGGCCGACTCTGAGGATGACGGGGAGCTTAATGAGACCATTGTACCAGAAACATGTTTGGAGAGTCAGGGTATTTGAATCTCTTCGATGTTGATGCGGCTTTAAACGAGCCCCCTCCCATTTCGCCACCATATTATGGTCCAATTCATAAGCCTGAGGTTATTTTTTGCATTTTGCTATGTTATGACTTGTTAGTATGAGAAATTTTAATTTTATGATAAATCCTGTTATGACTTGTTGATATGTGTATTGTTGATATGTAAATTGTCCATTATATGAAGAAGTATGAGGCATGCAGTTGATTGAGAATGTGCACTGTTAATTTTCTTGTAGAAATACCCAGAGCATTGATTTTCTTGTTTTTGTTTTTATTGAGAATGGATGATGAAGATTCGATGATTGCTGCTAGAAAATGGTGGAGTTGTGTATGTTTGTCAATTGGATTGTTAAACAAATTGTGCTTGCAAATTGCAATGATATTGGTTGTTATTGTTATATGTAGACTTGTTTTTTGTTGTTTTATTTGCCAATTGGATTGTTAAACAGACTGTGCTTCACTACTTTTACTTCAAGTTTATGGCCAAAATGTGTTGTGTTTGGTCAGATTTAAGAATGCATAATCAGAGCCTTTTTTTTTTTTATTAAGTATTTGATGATGAAGATTTGATAATTGCTGCTAGAAAATGGTGGAGTTGTGAATGTTTGCCAATTGAGAATGATGCCTTTGCTGCCTTTGGTTGATTATATGAGGGTCAACCTAGTTAGGAGACTTCTATTTGTCACCACTAGGTTGTAATCTGCCACCACCAATCTGTCCATGCATGTATGTCCCTTAATAATGCCCT
The DNA here is from genome assembly GCA_947034835.1 of Ballota nigra. Taxonomy (NCBI): domain Eukaryota; kingdom Viridiplantae; phylum Streptophyta; class Magnoliopsida; order Lamiales; family Lamiaceae; genus Ballota; species Ballota nigra. The sequence continues at coordinate 82,220,039 of OX344723.1, forward strand.
GTGATGAATCTTTTCTGAGGGTCAACCTAGTTAGGAGACTTCTATTTGTCACCACTAGGTTGTAATTGTCCACACCAATCTGTCCATGCATATTTGTCCCTTAATAATGCTCTGTGATGAATCTTTTTTTAGGGTCAACCTAGTTAGGAGACTTCTATTTGTCACCACTAGGTTGTAATTGTCCACACCAATCTGTCCATGCATGTTTGTCCCTTAATAATGCTCTGTGATGAATCTTTTCAGAGGGCCAGCCTAGATAGGAGACTTCTATTTGTCACCACTAAGTTGTAATCTTCCAAACCAATCTGTCCATGCATGTATGTCCCTTAATAATGCCCTGTGATGAATCTTTTCTGAGGGACCACCTAGTTAGGAGACATCTTCTTGTCACCACTAGGTATTAATTGTCCATTATCAATCTGTTAATGCTCATTGATTCAAATGAAATGAACTTACATTGCATTGCACAAAAAGGTGTTTACATATGTGATTGTTTACAACTTGATTCATTTGATTCAAAAACTAAACAAAAACTACAACCTTCCATCTATCAAGTTGTAAACTAGCTGCAAAACTAATCCTAAGTCCTGGAAGAACTTGCACAGTTCAATCATAACCTAGATCACCCATCAAACCACTGAAATCATAAGATGTTCCTTGTACCTGTCCAATTTCAATCAGATATTGAATGCATTCCCTTACCAATTCTTCATCAACTTCTAGAGTTAGTGGCAATCTTTCTTCTCTGAGCAGTTTTTCTTTGTTCATGTGGGGCACTTTGAAATCATTGTTGCCCTTGGCCTTCATGAATTCAACTAGACAAGATTGTAGAGTTAAGAAAACTTTGTTTAGTGACATGACTTTCAATCCTTCATATGATGTCAACACATTAGTCACCAATTCATCCACAGTGTAAGATGCAGTATCCACCTGTAGTGATTGAATAGCTCTAAACCAACCCAAATCATTGATGTTTGTTTCAGGAGAGTTGGGGGGTTGGCATACAAGCTGGATGTTAAATCCATCTGAGCTTGCAACTGCCCTAAACTCTAAATCATTGTTGCTTATGTGTGGCCTGGCATTATCTTGTTTATAAATATGCCTTTGCATGCATTAGAAGGCCATTTTGCCTTAATAGCAGGAATAATCTGAAAGTATGATCAAATAACAACAAATTAATGTCATCAGTAGGAGTAAAACTGCCTATTTTGGAGACTTAATTTGAAAAAACTGTATGATGACAGTAGAATCTGACAGTTTATTATACCTGATTCAATAGACAATCCTTGATGATTATTTTGTGATAGAGTCAATGGGTTTAGTCTCCAATGTACCCTTGCTTCTATTCCTTGAGTTTCTTTGTGCTGGTACCTGTTTAGTGAAAGGGAAAATTCCAATTTTCCCATCAAATATGAGCTGCCCATCACTTGCATATTGTGGCCTAGCCACTGCACTCATGAACATCACCTTTGGGATGTATCTTTTGTTTTTGCATGACCTATATGGTGTTATTTCCTCTGGCAATTTATACATGTGTGTAGTGGCTTGTGTCATGTAAAACCATTTCTCATCTATATGCACTACATTATGCATGCTTGAGAATTTGATGATGTTGGTAGCCCTATCCATTACTAAGGCATTCAAGCTATACTTCAGCCTTTGTATCTTGTTGACCTCTATGAGAGTTGGGTGCATAACATTTGAATGTGGGATAATCTGCCTCTCTTTAATAAGTCTACCAACATGACTCTTGCTCATGGTTAGCTCTCTAGCAAGTCTTCTAATTGTGGTTCTTTTGTTGGGAGGTATGTTCATCATTTTTTTTTATCTAGTTGTAAATTGTTCTTTCCTAGACACCCTTTCTTATTTGACTTGAAGTTTATTAAAAGACCATTACTTACTTGTTGTTTTGCAGAATTCCAAATGTATTGAACTGTCCTCCTGCAAACCCCAAATGATGCAGCTGCCTCTTTCATTTTGCCATAATGAACCACACCCTTGCTACTATTGGCCAACAGGAACTGTGCCAGCCGATTTTTATCATCAAAGCTTAAATCAGGCTCTGTTCTAGTCATTTAAGACAAGACTTAAATTCTTCTGATTTTTTATATTGGTTCAATATGTTTTGGGCATTTATGGCTGATGGGGTTTTATTTATTGTGTTTTAGATTTAGGAGGGAAGTTCTAATTTTAGATGAAGGGGGGAAATTAAAAAAAAATTGGATGTAAAAGCCCTGATTTGACAGTGTACAGGGAATATGGTGAAATTTGCAGGTGTTGTATGCCTTGTTTATTGAACAGACGACAGTTTTATTATTGATTTGTGTGATGTGATTTATTTATTTAATTTTAATATTCTTTTTAAATTTTAAATATCCCTCCAGATAATTTTTGGAGGGAACAGTTAACTTTTTAACCATTCTATTAATTGATAACTACATGAACCAAAAACCTACTTAAACTACATTGACTAGTCAATAAAGTTAAATTTCTTAAAAAGTGTGCCTCCGAAGGGGTGCAAGTTCCTCCGGGACGGAGGGAGTATGTGTTAGATGGGTGACGTATACATTATTTTTCAGCTAAAAAATTACAATAATTTCATGATATTACAAAAGATAATGTGATACATGGAATTGTAATGTGACATTTGATATCATGGACTCATGTTTCATCTACTTGTATATATAGTTAGGGTGTGAGATGATGGTAAATATTTATATAATACTGTCAATAAAGTTGTATATTTTTTACTATATATATTATACTAGTGTGTACCCACGCGAATTTCGCGTACTTAAAAAAAATTATTTTTATTTTCTGTAGACATTTAATATAAGAGTATTTTTGTCTAAAAAATTTCGGGGTATATACAATAAATTATGGGGTTTGTTTAGCTGTGGTCCGTGCCCTTCACTAAACCCTATAGTATATCCTACAAACTAAATAATTAAAAAAAATCAAAATTCACATAAATTAATAATAATTATGGAATAACATTACTTAGACTAATAATTTAATAATAATCAATTTTCATTTCAATATTGAATAATTTATAAATTAATCAACATTATTAGTTATTGGGAGTATACGGTAAGAAATTAATTTATATAAGCAACAATACAAAATTTGAAATAAACTTTAACGTTACAATACCTGTTCATCGATCAATATGAGTTCCAAGTAGAACTTGACTCTATTAAAATCATTAAAAAACATTGTCCAACTTTTTCAATCCTAACTTTAACGGTCAATTTTTGGCTCTCACTTTTGATATTAGAAATCAGAGAAAATTGAGGTGTCATAATCTTGAAATCTAAAATGAGATTTAAATTACAACAATTAAACCATCATAATTATTCAGATAAAAATATATGGTATAGTTAAATATATTATTTTTGCACATGAAGAATATTTAAACTGAACAATGTAGAGCATAAATCAACAATCATTATTACATTCATATTGATATTGATATTTAAATCTAATCAAATTGTGAGGACTTAAAATGACGAATTTAATTATAAAATAAATATACTAATAACAATAGATATATAACTAATCAACAATTGATGGGATAAATCTCAGCAAAAGAGTGGAACAAATGAAACTTTGAACTGAAAAAATGAAATACAATATGCTCTTATTTATAATAAAAAAATGCATGTAGTATTATATCTTGTCCATAATAAGAATATATCACATAAGAATATTCTTTGGAATATATAACTATATACCTTTTATTTTAGGAAAAATAATAGAATATTATATTATACTATATATACTAACTCAAACTTAGAAATGATAAATTTAGATACATTCAATAAGTAGATCATATTTAATTAGATTAAGGTTTGGAAAAAAATATGATTTATAATAAATTCAAAAAATAACTAAATAAGAAAATGAAAAAAATATTTATTTCCATTAATTATGCAGATATAAATTAATGGTTTAGATTTAATGATATAGAATGAAGGGTCAAGATTAAAAGTTTAACCAACTTTTAATGAGAGCGCAATATTTTAAAATGGAGAGATTTGAGACACGCCACATCAGCCTAAGAATAAGAATAAGGTGGTGTTGACACATTATCATGGAGAGGTTTGAAAATATATTATTATAAAATCTTTCTAAAAATGATGATTTGTTTCTTCATTTTGTCAAATAAATAAGGATACATTATTATTGGTATTATAATTTATTTAATCTCACTTCTAATAGAAAATCCAATATAAGTGGAAATATTTAAAGAAACAAAAGGGGTAGTTACGTTCAAATTGCTCCAGATAAATTTGTTTTTATAATTTGGTTAGCTGGCCAGCTAAATTAAATGTCTAAATTTCATTTGGAATTAATCAAAAAAATTGAATTAATCCATAATTGGATTGAATGTCTGTTTTAGCCTTTGGTGAGTAAATAAAATATGTTTAATGTCGATGCAACTTGTAAGTCGATGGTGCATTGCACTACTGCACTGGAAATGGCACAAGGGTCCTTTTACGTGTTTGATGTAATAAAATAATTAGAACAACTTATTTAAGGTTTAATTGCAATTAAATTAAGACTTTTACGTGAATAATTATAACAACTTATTTAAGGTTTAATTGCAATTAAATTAAGACTTTTACGTGAATTTTAGTTTAAGCTAAACTTTTAAATGGTAACAAATAAAATCGTCAATTTAACTTTTTTTGATATTTCAAATTTCCGAACAGCTTTTCCCTTGCTCAAAGATAACATGTCAAGTAAGTTATAAAATTATACATATTTATTGGACTCATTGGATATCATATTAGCACGCCAAAAAAAACCACATCATTAAAATTTAAAGAAAAAAAAAAAACAAAGTACTATATGAAAATAGTTCATGATAAGCTTATCATGAAACTGTTTTAAAGTATTAAATATTTGATCAGAAATATCATTAATCTGGGTCAGTAATTTTTTATCGGTAAATGTTAATTGTTAGTAGTTAGAGGTTAGTTCACAAAGCCCCCAAGTAGTCCAATAATTCTCCAAACCACCTTATAACTCCCTTAATCCGTTCCCAAAGGGAATCGAACCTGGATCACTCACTAAAGTGAGGATCCCAGTAGCCACCTGCCACCTGGTTATCATAAACCATTTTCATATAAAACCTACTAATTTTTTATTATCAAATACTCCAAGAATATAAATTAAAATTATAAACACTATAAAATTAATTAAACAACCTATTCAGAAATCAAGAGTAATCCAGAAAAAAGAATCATGAATCAATTCATAAACTGAATATTAACCAAATTTTAAAATGCGCAAACCAAAAGCAGAAAATCAAGATGCATATGAATTTTGTATGGCATTCCACAAGCTTCTTCATATGAATATCACACCAAATTTGAAGACAGAACCAAAGAACCCAAAAAGGACTGATTTCGAAATATACATCGAACAATTCTTGATGAATTTAGAAATCGTTGCCTAAAATCGCAAACCGACTCAACATCGCCGGAATTTAACACATGGTCTCATGATTGTTGTGGTCCATTATATTTTTTTAATAATTGCATATGTCATACATCCATGAAATGAAACATAAAATGGAACGCTAAAAACAACATCGATGATTTCTTGTACTACATGGGCCCCTTAATGATTTAAATTAAAATTAACTTTTAGTCTTTTACAAACGTTCCTTTAGGACTAATAAAGTTCATAAAACAAGACATATTTTTCCTTTAAAAAAAAAAACAACAACAAGACTCATGTTTTGGTATGGAAAATGTTGTGGTAAACTGGTAATAACAACGATAATACTAGCACATATGTTTTGGAAAATTAACATTTACAGAATACTCCAATTTTGAATTGGATCATAAAACCAGTGGAAAACTAATCGGACAATAATATTGTCTCACAATTATTTATGAATCTATTTGATTTTTAAGATGAATATTATCATTATATATTTGTTTGGTCTTTGTTTGATATATATTTTAATGATTTTAATCAGTAGTTGAATTGAGAGTCAACTAATAAAACAATGGTGTCAGTTTGGCCTGTTTAGGACGTCCTCCAAAATCCAAATTCAAGCATTACTTTGCTTTTGAGTTTTTCTTGACATTTTCACATCTTTTTGTGAGAAAAAATCAAAGATAAAAAATTGATTTTGGCCACATTCCTCAACGAGAAAGAAAAAGATAAAAAACGACGTCCCTCCTAAAAAATCAAGAAAGAAACATACACTTGTGAGACTATGATCAATTTTTATGAAGCTGGTGTTCACACGAAAAAAAAAAAAAACAAATTTATGTGAAATAATACAAGGTTTATCGATTGACACAAATATTGTGTTCACTACTTATGTAACAAAACATAACGAATTGAATTATACTAACAAATTAAAATATCGCTGGTTTTTTTAAATATTTAACCTCTTATACTTTAACAAATATAAAATGTAAATATTATTTTGTGTCCACATGTGGACTCTATATTATAATAGTTGATTTATATATAAAAAATTATAAAGGAATTACATATGACGTCGCTTTGACTTTTTAGGTTTTTAGTTCAAGGGGGTTGTAACAACGAATTTCGTGAAAAACACGAAAAAGATTACAACTTGAATTTCTTTGAATTCGATTTAGGAATTTGTGCGGGTTTGATCAACTCTAGACTTGATCCTCTGATTCTTCTCTTCAAAGACTTTGACTTTGACTCGGACAACTTTTGTAACGGTCCTTGTCTTAATCTTGTTTGGAGTTGAAGTTGGAGATTTGAAAACGTTGATCCAAAGACTTGATGTTTTGTGTTGAATCAAACGTGCCTTTTGGACGAGCTTCTTCGACAGGGATGAAGAACGCCTTGAATGCCTGATGAAGATCCTTGAATCTTCAACGGTTGAACGAGGAGCACCACTGGAGGGAAACGCCGAATCGGAGGGGCTTCGAGCCTTGATCTCTGATTTGGAGTTGTTTCTAGATGTGTTCTTCGGAGAATGTTCTTGAATCTGTGAAGAACGACTTAAATCTTCGAATGTCTTCAACTATAAACGCCGAATCAGAGGGTTTTAGGACCTTGATTCCGGATTGAACGCTGTTTTCTGACGGATTTGCACGAAGAACGGCGAAGAACAGCAAAGAACACATTTGAATCTTCAAAGGCCATGAAGAACGTTGTTGAAGCTTCTTCGAATCTTCGAGGAGAAACGTCGGATCGGAGGGGATCTGGACCTTAATCTCAGATCGGATGTCATTTCTGGTTGCTTTCCGCGAAGAACAATGAAGAACGCTTTGAATCTTCAAGAACGGTTGCAGAGGATTTACTTGTTGATCGTCTGAATGCTCGTTGATCTTCGAATGTTGAAAATGAACAAAGTGAAGGTCCTCCGCTCCCTGCTTCACCGGAATCCTGAGGCCGACCTCTCTGGTCCTCTGGATGATCTGAGGAGCTACGTCGAAGCCAATTCCCCATCCGCGGAGTATGACATAACATTGAAAGACCTAACCGATCGCGGGATGGATTTGTCTTTCATCGGCGACGTGGGGACCTTTATCTACCCTCTGGCGGATGAGGAGGCGGTCGAGGAGCCAACCGTGGTGGACGAGGCGACCCTTTGAAGACTTTCTCTTTCTCTATTTACTTTTTCTTTTTCTCTCTTTGCTAAGTTTGCTGGCCATGGGCCTTTGTAATTTTCGTCCCCTTTAACTCAATGAAACGTTTCTTTTACGTTAGTGTTGTTTTTCCATTTTCGTTTTTCCAGTTTAATCGAATTGACAATTAAATTAACAATCGATTACAAATTAACCAAACGATTAATGAGTGAAGTGTTTTAGCCGATAGACTGGCAGCGACTTCACGAAGATGAGATTGAATTAACAATCGATTAAAAATTAACCAAATGATTAATGAGTGAAATGTTTTGGTCGATAGACGGGCAGCGACTTCACAAAGACGAGATTGAATTAACCAAACGATTAATGAGTGAAGTGCTTTAGCCGATAGACTGGCAGCGACTTCACGAAGACGAGATTGAATTAACAATCGATTAAAAATTAACCACATGATTAATGAGTGAAGTGTTTTAGCCAATAAACGGGCAGCGACTTCACGAAGACGAGATTGAATTAACAATCGATTAAAAATTAACCACATCATTAATAAGTGAAGTGCTTTAGCCGATAGATGGGCAGCGACTTCATGAAGACGAGATTGAATTAATAATCGATTAAAAATTAACCACATGATTAATGAGTGAAGTGCTTTAGCCGATAGATGGGCAGCGACTTCACGAAGATGAGATTGAATTAACAATCGATTAAAAATTGGCCCTATTTATAGTGTACATGGTGGGTTTCCCCACCTTGGGTTGGTATGCCCGTGGGCCCCTGCTATTCCTAGCTGGGGGTTATGAGTGGCTACAGCCTCCCTCTATGGACTAATGGGGAAGTGCCACCTGACACTGTTGCCCTTTACTGATGGGATCTGTCCCAACTACCCTGCTCTGACACTGTTGCATCCTCTGGTCTGATGGTACTGGACGTACTTTCATAGCTGGCGATGCCTGGAATCGGGCAGACGGGTACACGGGTATCCAGGTATCGAGTAGGTGGCGGGCATCCTGGGGATCACTTCACCGGGAAGCGGGTAGAGACTGCCCCAGAGCTCACCGTTGGCCGAGTGGCCCCAGTCCATAGGTCAAGTCCTTCTCCAGATTGCTCATGGGGGTCGCAGTCGGGCAGCTCTGGCGCGCTGCCTGTCGATTCAGTCGGGCTTGACAACAGGATTTTCTCGCCAAATCGCTCTTCGATCTGGTATGTGAACCTGGCTACCCGATTGAGCGGGTAGCAATACTGGGTGTAACACTTTTCAAGTTTTGTACTCGGCTTTATTTCATTTTCGGGCAATAACTTTTACGCGTATAGTACCAAATTTACGATTCACGCTTGATTGAATTAACATCCGGTTAAAAGATAACAATTAAGTGAGTAATGGGTGAAGTGCTTTAGCCGATTATCGGGCAGCTACTTCACGAACACAAGATTGAGTTACTAATCGATTAAAAGACATTAACCAAATGATTAATGAGTGAAGTGTTTTAGCCGATTATCGGGCAGCGACTTCACTAACACAAGATTGAATTACCAATCGATTAAAAGACATTAACCAAATGACTAATGAGTGAAGTGCTTTAGTCGATTATCGGGTAGCGACTTCATGAACACAAGATTGAATTACCAATCGATTAAAAGATATTAACCAAATGATTAATGAGTGAAGTGCTTTAGCCAATTATCGGGCAGTGACTTCACGAACACAATATTGAATTACCAATCGATTAAAAGACATTAACCAAATGATTAATGAGTGAAGTGCTTTAGCCGATTATCGGGCAGCGACTTCACGAACACAAGATTGAATGAACAAATGATTTTATTGATTGTTCAATGCGTTCGAGATGCGATTACAGAGTGGCCCTAAGCGGGCAAGAGGTGATGCGGGCTATACCCGTTACAAATTGACGGTCTGCTCGGTTGTTGCGCACGTTGTTACTGGTAGTATTTCTTGAGAAGGGAGGCGTTCCAAGGGTATTAGGTTGGATTGCCCTCAAGGCTTTCGAGCTCGTAGGCCGCGTTGGTCAAGCGCTTGGAGACTCTTAGGGGTCCCTCCCAATTCGGGCCAAATGCACCCTTGGGCTGCCCGACCATCCGTCGTAAGACAAGATCGTCTGCTCTGAACTCTCAAATTCTAATCTTCGAGTTGAAATATTTCTCTGCCCGCTGCTTGTTGACTATGTTTCTTTGTTCTGCGGACAACCTTATTTCTTCCAAAAGCTCCAGCTCGTGCAACATAGCTTCGTCGTTGTCGGCCCCCACGAGCTGCGAGGTGCAATGAATCGGGATGGCAACCTCCGCTGGGATGACTGCTTTCGTTCCGAAGGCCAGAGCGAAAGGAGTCTCTCCGGTGGCCGTACAACTAGTTGTCTTATACGACCACAGTACTTCGGGCAGCTTGCTCGCCCACGTTCCTTTACTCTCCTCCAACCTTGCCTTCAAGGTGTGTTTGATTATCTTGTTGACCGCCTCCACCTGCCCATTTGACTGGGGGTGATAGGGCGTCGAGAACAACCTCTTGATCTTGTACTTCTGGCAGAACTTCTCCATCTCCAATCTGTCGAACTGTTTCCCGTTGTCCGAAATGATAACTTGAGGGAGGCCAAAACGACAAATTATGTTGCGCCATATGAACCTGATGACGTGCTCTTGGTCGATTGTTTTCAATGATTCCGCTTCCGCCCATTTGGTGAAGTAGTCGACGGCCATGATTGCGTACTTGACGCTGCCCGGGGCTGTGGGCAAAGAACTAATGAGATCGATCCCCCACTTTGCAAACGACCACGGGCTAAAAATTGAAGTGAGCTCCATTGGCGCCTGGTGGATTGCTGGCGAGTATACTTGGCATTTGTGGCATGCCTTGCGTAGCTGATCGCGTCCTTCTTCAAAGTGAGCCAAAAATAACCCTGACGGATAATCTTCTGGGCGAGGACCTGGCCCCCGGCGTGGTTCCCGCAAAGCTCCTCGTGGATTTCTTCCATGCTCTTCCTTCCTTGTTCTAGGCTGATGCACCTTAACAGAGGTAGAGCAAAACCCTTCTTGTACAGGTGACCCCCCACTATTGTGTACCTAGCTGCCCGAAGCTGCAACTGCCTTATCGCTACCCGATCGTCTGGGAGCTGGCCGTGGCAAAGGTAATTCAGAATGGAGGTCATCCAGTTGTCCCCGTTTTGCCAGAGGTTAGTCACCCGCTGTGTTGGTCCCAAAAAAGATTATCCAACGGAAACGTTTTGAGTTTATTTTTAAGAAAATCCTTTTAAAGAAAGTGCTAAAAGATATGCAGAAAACTTAAAGTGCAGTAAAGTAAATAACACAAGGATTTATAGTGGTTCGGACCAACTTGTCCTACGTCCACTCTCCCTTTCTCCAAAGGGGACTCACTCTCCAACCAACTTACTGACTTTTTGGAATTGAGAAGTACCAGATCCTTCGTACACCAGCTTCAATCTTACGATCTAAGCCTTACACCAATCTATCTATAAAGATAAGGATTGTGTAAATGGTCCAACTATAACTCCTAAAGAGTGTATATAATATTTGAATGAACAAGGTGAGTGAGTGGAGAGTTCGTGTGTCTTGTGTGCTCTTGCCCGACTCTTGTGTGGAACTCATCACTAAGCACTCCTATTTATAGTTGTGAGAATCAACTAGCCGTTGGAGAGCTAGCAATTCAAACAACCATAATTGGAGGGATATAATCAATCAAAGATTGATTATATGATTGATTAGTTGACTTCAATCAAGCAATCAATCAAATCCTCCATCAGTTGACTCTCCAGATTGCCTTCTTCTCCATCAATGATCTCCAAAATCTCCTTGTCTACAGAATACACGCAACCTCCATGTGGGTGAACTAATCCGTCTCCCTCATCTGGTTAGGACTCTTCTGGTCTCGGGTCTTCTGGTCTGGTCTGGTCTGGTGACATTTCTGCTCTGAACCTCATCTGGGAGAGGTCTTCTGGTCAGACTCCTCTGGTCAGACTCATCTGGCAAACTCCTCTGGTGACTCGTCTGCTCTGGTCTGGACACCTCATCTGGTCACCTCATCTGGTCTGCACAGATTTCTTCCCCCTTAACCAAATACCTATTCTAGACCTAGACTAATTTGTAGCTGACTAACAGGTTCAACTAGTCCTATTACAAGTTCTTGTTTTAACATCTTCAAAACATCTAATCTATATCCTAACACGCTGGTTTGAGCTTGACTGGGCGGGTATGTGAGTGACCGTAATCTGTGACATATCGGCCGCCCCCTCGGATATTGCGAGGTGGGAAAGTGTGTCTGCCTGCATGTTGTCAAGTCGGGGCACCACCTCTATGTGTACCTGGTTGAATTTGCTGAGTAGATTCTTGGCCAATCCCTAGTAGGCTAGCATTCTGTCGCTGCGCACCTCGTATTCCCCTGGAATCTGGCATGTCACAAGCTGTGAGTCGCTGTAGACCTGTAGCCGCTTCACCCCCATGGCCATCGCCATTTCTAGGCCGTTGATTAGAGCTTCGTACTCGGCTTCGTTGTTCGTCGCGTGGAACCCAAATCTGATGGCCATTGTGAATGATTGGTCGAACGGGCTGAGTAGGACAATTCCTGCCCCGGTCCACGTGGTTGTGGAGGATCTGTCGACGTACATCTTCAATGGTGGTTGCTCGATCTTGGACATCGCCTCCGGGTAGGTGAGCTCGACTATGAAATCGGCCATCGCTGGGCCCTTGATGGCCGTTCGTGGAGCATACGTAACTCCAAACTGCCCGATTTCCACCGCCCATTTGAGACATCTTCCCGCCGTGTCTGGCCGATGCAGCACTTGTCGAAGGGGCATAGTAATCAGCACCTCGACCTGATGGCCGGAGAAGTATGGGCGTAGCTTTCACACGCTCATCAATAGCGCGTAGGCCAGCTTTTCCAATGGTGGGTATCGTAGCTCGGCGGCATGGAGTGTCTGACTGACGTAATAGATCGGCAAATGTGCCTGCCCCTCAGCCCGCACTAGCACGGCGCTGAGAGCTGACTCTGAGGCCGCCAAGTATAAGTATAGCTTTTCGCCTGGGACGGGCTTGACTAGTATTTGGGCGTTTGAGAGATATGCCTTTAGGTTTTCGAATGTAAGTTGGCTCTGTGGTGTCCAGTTTAGTTTCCCTTTCCGCATGCTATCGAACAAAGGTTTGCACCGATCCCCCATGTGGGATATGAAACGACTGAGTGCGGCCAGGCTGCCCGTAACTCGATGTACCTCCTCCACTGTGCGGGGAGCGCTCATGTCTAGGATTGCTGTGAATCGGCTTCCTCGTCGAGGCACCTCTTCAGGTTCTGGGGCCTAGTGGCGTAAGTCGTGGCCCTCCTGGCCGATTCCTGCTCTGGCCGCGGGTTGCTAGTGACCTTAGTTTGGGCAGGCTCATTTCCTACTCGGTGGGTGCGGATAGAGGCCGCGTCAATTTTCGCCTGGCGACGCTCGATCATCGCCTTTGCTGCCTGCAAGTCATCCGGAGTTCGTATGGCGGAAAGGAACTCGAAAGGATCCTGAGTTGTTGCCGCCGTAGCTGGAGCTGGATTTGCGGCCTTGGCAACGTCTTCTATCTGTTGCTAGGTGCGGGTAGCTTTGGAGGTGGCCATTTTGGTGTGGGATTTTTTAGCTTTTTCGAGAGAGAAAATGGATGGTTCGATGTGGATAACTAGATGAACGAAACCAAGTGTACTTCGCTATTAGTTACCCTCCTTCTAGCGCCAAATTGTTGACAGTGATTTCGTGAGGAACTCACTGTCTGGTTCCTAGCGGGCAAAATTTACGAACTTTAAATACTAAGAACAATAAATGCAAGAGTAATTGAGCTCTCAAGTGGAGTCTTTGCAATAAATGAGGTGTGTGTTACAAGTGAGCATTCAAGGCTCTATTTATAGTGTACAAGGTGGGTTCACCCACTTGATCAGATCTTCCCGCGGGCCTAACTGAATCCTAGTTGTGCTGCCATCATTGGCTACAGCCTCCCCTACCTGCCAATGAGAGACTGCCACGTGGACTAGTTGACCTCTGGTGATTAGACCCCTCCTGCTGGCCCTACTCTGACTCAGTCACATCCCCACGTCCGATGGGACAGGACAAACCTAGTAGCTTGCGAGACCTGCAGGCGGGTAGTCGGGTAGTGAGCCTCGAGCGAGTTCCTTTAATGGCCATTCACGGGTAGCGAGTAGCCCCATTCAACTAAAGAGTAATGAGTCTGCCCACTCCCCGATAGAGCCTCGTCGATCCGCACCCGTGATCTACCCGCTGCCCGCTGGGGAGTGGCAGTGGTTGTTGCCCCAGACCCTTCCCGCCGGCCTGGGTGTGTCCGTCGCCTTATCTCTCTTCTTTCCTCGATTACACCAGCCTACCCGCGTGTTCGCGGGTCGGGTTGTATAACACCGCGTTACAGGGAGCCCAGACTTTGTCGAGGTACATGAGTCGTGACGATGAGCTAGATTAGAGTCGAGGACTTGTCCAGTTCTCAGCATGGTGGCGCTATCTCATCATGAAGGCAATTTAGGCTGAGTTCGATCGGAGCGCAGGACCTCGACATCCCATAAAAGAGACTAATTCTGAGAAAGGGACACAACTCACGACCATTTGTCTCGACAAGGGCCACATATTCGATCTTATCCGAGAAGGCCAACGTCAGACAATCATTCCATTTAAGGACAGAGAATAGTTTATCGACACCAATCTCAGTCAGCAGGTCATACTTACAGTACTAAATCCCACGATTTGGGGAGGAAGTACACTTTACTTTTCACCTGTCAACTTTGTATTGGGTAGAGTCTACCAACTCAATGGAGCTCGACCTTATCTTGAAACTAGGGTCAACCCAAACATTTAATGATTGGACAACCTAAGAGCATACCTTTGGGCTGTAAATAGTGTTATTTTGACATTTAATAAAACAAAATATCAACCTTAAAACCCAAACCTACACAAGGACTCGACAAATCCCTTTGTTGTTTCATGTTCTTCATTTATTATCAAGTTCACTGTTGATGATCGTTTCTAATCTCAATGATTAGTGACTGTTTTCGTTGGTTAATTAATCATCAAACAATTACGTGTGATTGATCACTAAACGTAATTAGTGAATACAAAATTTTAGGTTTAGGTTTGGTTTGAGACGTTTATAAGCTTACGTGATAAATTCGATCGTAAGATAAACGAGCTGCTTTTGGTTGGTAGACGAAGTTTGGACGTGTATAATAATTTGTGCTTATTTTATTAGCTGAAAAAATCTAAGTATTTATAGACATTTGCCTAGCAGGAGGTGTCGTGACTTTTGGCCTACCATGTCTGCATGTACTACACCTGGCCTTTGACTAAGTTGACCTTATCTAAACTAAATTCTATCCTTATCTTGTTGGACTTGCTCGCAGTCAAGAGCTGTTCGTCATATTGGACTTGTCCTGGAGGAGTCTTTAGTCTGATTCTGTTGGTATCTTGTCTCACTTAGTTGTTATTTTGGTATTGTGATCGGATCTGGTCGGCGAGATGCTAATTGAGCTCATCATGTAGTTTTTTATCCGATTTTGTTCACCTATCCGTCTTGGTGTAGCATGCAGGTTCTGCTCGCCAGATATCTTGGGTTAATTTCGTTTTAATCTTTAAGTGTTTTGTGCTAATCCTGTTCGCCCAAGTGCTGATTCTGCTCGCCTATCAACAATTGCCCCCTTGCCGATCAATAAATTGTGAAGATGATGAACGAGCATTTTTTGGGTTGGCAACTTTTAAGTGTCATTGGTGCGAGCAGGAATGTCGAGGGGGCGAGCAAGTTCTCATGGGCGGACAACATTGGTCGAGCAGACTTGGGCTGGCGACGGTTGGGATCCCAAGGCCTGGGTACGGCTCGAGGTGTGACGTGGGCGGAATGATTTCTACCGCCCACGCGCACGTGATCCCGAGGTGACGCGCCTTCCCGCTTTGTCGGGCAGATGCTGCACGCGCTCAAAATTGCACTTTAGTCCTTCAACTCTTTAACTTGCTCGCCCGGAACCCCGTTTTTCCAGAGAGTATTTAAGGAAAAAATTTGCGAATTTTTGTCATTTTCACTGTTTATCAAGAGCGAATTTCTTCTCCTTCCCCTTTCAAACTTCCGGCGTACGTTTCCAGTTCCCGGCGACCTTTAAACAACTTCGAGGTAGTTTCTCATTTGCCTTCTTCTTCTTTTTCTTCTTTTCTTGTGTTGTGTGCGTTCTTGTTCCACAAAAAATTCCTACTCCGCCGTGGAAAGTCCCAAACCGCCGAGTTCTCCCTCGCCGGAATCTGTAAACATTAAAAATTTTACCTTCACTTACTGGATGTCGTCGCATTCTGAGACCAGATCTTTCCCTCCCCGGAACCCCGAAAAACGGCCCGTCGAAGAGAATCCTCTCATTGTAAACCTGGAGTCCGATCCCGAGGCAGCTTCGGTCGCACGCTCCGTTAACTCAGGAGCTCGTCCCTCGGGGGAAAGAGAAGAGCGAGCAAATCCTGCTCGTTAGCTCTTGGAGGAAACGAGCTCGGATCTTCATGAGGACGAGGACGAGGAGGTTGAGGTACTTCAGCCGACGAACTAACCTGGGCATACCTTAAGGACATCCAATTCCCCATGCCCAGGCTGATTTAACATCAAGTTCCGGTCGCAGTTGCTCGCCGTATAGAATGGGGCGAGTATGAAAGGGAGTACTCAGACCGGTTTGCCATTTCTGCTCGCGGGGTACGAAAGCTCAAGGCGACCGAGTTCGCTGCGAGCTGTATTGTGTCCGCAATCACTGAGGAGGACCTGTCCAAGATTCGGAGGGATTATAAGATTTCCTTCGACATCCCGATGTATGCTCCCTTGGTGGATGATAGAGCTGATCGCCCACCGCGCGGATTAACGGCGATCAACCTCGCCACCTTAAATGCCGGAGTTTCCCTGCCGCTCCATCCTCTGGTCGGCCAATTCTTAAAAGATGTGAACCTGGCCATCACCCAACTTACTCCTATTGGGTGGATAAATCTGATGGCTCTGATGGTCATGTTCGCCCTAGAAGGATACCCCAATAAGTTATCCGCCGATGAGGTTTGCTATCTGATGACGATCACGGGTTGCACCGGGGAAGAAGCGGGTTGGCATTATCTAAAGGCGCGACCAGGCCAGAAACTGGTGGAGGACATCCTCGGAAAGGTGCGGGATTGGAAGCATGACTGGTTTTGGATTGGAGGAGACTGGCGTGCTTCTGCTCGCCCTTCTGGGGGTCTTGTCCGGATTGAGACCCCGGCGGAGTTTAGGGAATTAAAGCGTGAGTCTTACCTCTTCTATAATTTTGAAGTGGTTTGACTAATTTTAATTCTCTTTTTGTTTTGTTTCAGGTCCCAAGAACTTGGGGTGGCGAACTGTCAAGAATAGCATCAGCGACCAATTTTTGTTCGTCGCGTGTCTGATCGCTCTTCGTCGCCGAGAAGATCGCAGTATTGGCCATCTCTTCTCTGAGGACACACTACGTGTTGCCCACCTCACAACTTATCCTCGCCATCTTGAAGCTCTAGCTCCCGTTCCGGAGGGTAAGTATTTTTTCTTGTTGGGCGAACAGATCTGTTCGAAATTACACTTGGAGTTACCTAACTTATTTTACACTTCTCTTGCAGACCAGCTCGTCACCGTCGCCATTCATCCTTCCTTCTACGAGCTCGACAATCGTGTCTGGGAGATGCCGACAAAGAGAGGTCGCAAGAAGTCGGATCCCCTCTCCAAGATTATTGCCCTTGCGGCTCAAGGTGGAAAAGGCGACCCCAGACAAGCTGGGGGGGTCGAGCTCGGTGTAGCCGCCTGCACCGGTGGCCAGTCCGCCCAAGACTTTAGCTCCGAGGGCGAAGAGGCTTCTTCGCGGAGACGACACTCCCGTCTCTGACTCTGAAAAGGCGGCCAAACGAGCAAAAACTGCTCAGGAAAAGGTGACCGTAGCTGTCTGGCCATCTGAGGGCGACAGCGAGCAAACTCCCTCCGTGGAGCGCCCCGCCGAGCAAGCTTTGGTCGCCACTACTCGCGAAGGATCTGGTCCTTCATCCGACCCCACCTATCTCGGTTGGGACAAGGGTCGTCTTGACATGTACGTCTCTCCTCGCCCAGGACACTTAGCATTTTTTTTTACTAACTGGGGATTTCTTTCCAGTTACTTGCCCGAGCAGTACCCTGAGCGGTCTAACCTGGTACACCGGTTCGCCTGCTCAAAGGTGCCGACTAACCTCCGCGAGATCCCGGACTCCTTCGTCTATCGCGCTTCTAAAGTCGTTGCCCGCAGCTGGACTAAGGAGCTAAACGAGACCATAAAGACACAAGCACCTCGTGACAACGGCCTTCTGTGTCTCGTCGAGGCGGGCAATACCTTGGCGGCCGTGCAGCGTCTGGTCGACCAGGTTGAGGATCTCGAAAAAGATTCGCGTCAGCATGCGGCCACTGTCAGCCGTATTGCCAAGGAGCGAGATGATGCAAAGGCAGAAGCGAAAAGAATCATTGCCGACCTGGAGAACAAAGCCAAGGCCCATCAAATCAGCGAGCAACGTGCTCTGGACCTGCACGTCAAGGTCTCGGAGGAGCTTAAGGTCAAGATGGCCGAGGTTGAGCAGATGCGAGCAGAACTTGCTCACACTCAACAACAGAAGGAGGTCGTGGAGAAATTCGCGACCGAGGCAACAACCAAAATTGCCGACCTCGAAGCCCAGCTCGCCCACTCCATTACTCAAGAGGAACTTATTCCCAAAATGGAGGTGAGTTCAATTTTGGGTTATGTGACAGGCTATGCCGAGAGCATTCGAATTGCTCATGAGTTTAAGGCTGCATCTGTTGTTGAAGAGATCGGCAAGGAGCTCTGCAACTTTGTCGAATCAAACCCTCCAGCCCCGGGCACAACTCTCCAGATTGGCGACCTGCCTGACTACGGGGTCAAGCTTAACTTCATTGGCCCCGATATCATTATCACAAGTCCTCCCGAAGACGAGGAAGAAGAGGAGGGCGATGTTGTCGTGGGCGAGCAGATCCAGCCCGCCGATCAAAGTGAGAGAGCTCTCCAAGAGCGAGCTGATGCCGAGGGGCTTATCGCCGAACTGACTCAAGTGGTCCCAGTTGACCCTGCTCTCGCTGGCTCTCCTCTGGAAGATCCTAAAGATGATAACATTCTCCCTCCTGCCGGGCAAGGATCTTAGCGGACAGGATTAGTTAGGGCCTTGTACTTTTTCTTTCTTTTTGTTGTTGTTGTTCGCTTTTCTTCTGTAATTTTTTGGGCGATCAAGCCTTGTCTTTAATGAGACTATTTTGCACATTTGCTCGTCTTATTTACTTTACATTAATTGTTCTTTGCATTTTTATCTATGCTTCAACAATCTTAATGTAGTTGGGCCTTGTTCCTTAAGAACTTTTTGGCCTTAGAATTTGATGGGCTTTTGGCCTTAGGCTATGTTCATTTAAAAACGAACAACCTTTAATGGGCTTGGTTGTATAATCAACTTGCGCCTTGAGCTTGCATTTCTGCTTGAACGAACAACTTAACATTAAACAAACATTAAAAAATTACAAGTATTAAACGCGACCAAGAATGTAAACCTGTACTAACTAGGTTGGACCTGCTCGACAAAAACAATGTCAAACTTCCAACCATTTAAAAAACATAATTTACATCAAGAGTTAAAGTTGCTCGACCACTATACATTTTGTCAAGGCATCTTTAAACTCTCAAGAGGGAACTAAAATATACAAGAGGCTGGCGTTCTAGACCGCGATCAAATTTGACCTAATTCAACTCTATTCGACCACTTATACTTGGTGAAAATTTCAAAAAATTAGGCAAGTTTTTGGATCCATCTTGTTCCTCTGCCATTCTAGCTCGCCCAGTGGACTTAGTAGTTCGCCCATCTCAACTTCACTCTCTCATGAGGCAAGACTGCTCGCCTACTGAAAGTACTTCCTTAAGTTAGCTGCATTCCAGGAATATTGGGCCGAGTTGCCATCCAAGTCTTCTATGTCATATGCTCCATTGGGTAACCTGTCTGTTACCCTGTATGGGCCCTCCCAAGTCGGGCCAAATATGCCTGGAGGTGGGGCAAGCCTCTTTCTCAAAACAAGGTCACCAACTTCGAACTTTCTTATCTTAACTTGGGAATTGTAGTAACGCTCTGCTCTTTGTTTGTACGTAGCATTTTTTAGCTCGGCATGTAATCTTTTTTCTTCGAGCAGATCAGTTTCCGTGGCTAGAGTAGAGTGGTTTGCTTGCTCATCGAAGCTGGTCGTCCTGACTGTGTTGGTCTTTAACTCAATTGGTATCACAGCCTCTGTTCCGAAAGCCATTGCAAAAGGTGTTTCTCCGGTGCTTGACCTGGGAGAAACACTATATGCCCACAAGACCTCCGGGAGTTCTTCCGACCAACTACTTTTGCTTTCTGCCAGGCGTATTTTCAATGTATGCTTGATGATCTTGTTTACCGCTTCAACTTGCCCGTTTGACTGGGGATGATAGGGAGTCGAATAGTATTTCCTGATCCCCCACTTTACACAGAAGTCTCTCAACTTCTTTCCGTCGAACTGCGGGCCATTATCTGTCACAATGGTTCTTGGGACCCCAAAACGACTGACAATATTCTGCCATATGAAGTTGATCATGTTTTGTTGTGTGATCTTTACCATGGACTTTGCTTCTGCCCACTTTGTATAATAATCGACTGCTATGACGGCAAATCGAACATTTCCAACTCCTGCCGGTAAGGGACCAATAATGTCTATTCTCCATCTTACAAATGGCCATGGACTATAAACCGATACAAGCTCCTGGGCCGGGACATGAATACTTGGAGCAAAAATCTGACATTGGTGGCAAGCTTTGGCTAACTGGATTGCATCTTTTCGTAAGGTTGGCCAATAATAACCTTGCCTTACAGTTTTGTAGGCCAAAGCTTGCCCCCCAGTGTGACTTCCACAAACTCCAGAATGTATATCCTCCAGGACTGTCCTTCCTTGCCCCCTAGACAAACACTTGAGTAGCGGGAGTGAAAAGCCTCTTTTGTAAAGCTTTTCATCTACCAGAGTATATCTGGTTGCTTGTTTCTTGATTCTTACAGCTTCAAATGAGTTGCTTGGCAACTCCCCGCCTTTCAAGTATTTGGCTATAGGAGTTCTCCAATCATCATCGTTGTTTTGTTCAACTACTTGGTTTACTTCGTAGTCCATTGTTGATGGTTGGACTTTTCTGGTAATGACAATGTCCGTCAGATCTGCTGGCCCATCGCTTGTTGCTAATCTTGCAAGGGCATCATCTTGTGTGTTGCTCGTTCGAGGTATCTACTGGATAAACACTTGGTCTAGCAGAGATACCAAGTGAGCAACTATTCGTTGATACTCGATCATTTGCTCGTCTCTGGCCTCATATTCACCTCGTACTTGGCTTACAATGAGTTGAGAGTCTCCGAAAATCTGTAGTCGTCTTACTTCGACAGCTAATGATAAGTGAAGACCTGCAATGATGGCCTCATATTCAGCTTCATTGTTGGTGGCCATGAACTCGAATCTGACTGCTGAAGTGAATACTTGCTGGTCGGGACTGATGAGCACTATCCCTGCCCCCGAGGCCAGATTTGTTGACGAACCGTCCACGTAAAGATGCCATGGGTGATCTAGCCCTCTCGTTGGATTTTGAGGGAAGGTTAATTCGACTATAAAGTCGGCTAACGCTTGTCCCTTAATCGCGGTTCGAGGTACATATGTCACGCCAAACTGGCTTATCTCTATGGACCATTTTAAAGAACGACCAGCGGTGTCGGGTCGGTGTAGTATTTGTTTGAGTGGGAAGGTTGTCAATACTTCGACTTGATGATCAAAGAAGTATGGTCTTAACTTCATGACACTCATGACGAGAGCATATACTAGCTTTTCGGTTGGTGAGTATTTCACCTCAGCATCATGCAAGGCCTGACTGACATAGTAAATTGGCAGGTGAAACTTGCCTTCTGCCCGAACTAACACCGAACTTATGGCCGTGTCAGACACTGCCAGGTATAAATATAACTTTTCGCCGAGAATTGGTTTTGACAGAATTTTTACATCTCCCAGATACTCTTTTAGTTGATCGAAGGCTTTCTGGCAGCTTCCCGTCCAGGCAAAGTTGCCTTTTTTGATGGCCTAAAAAATGGACGGCACTTGTCTCCCGATCGTGATATGAACCTGTTTAAAACGGCTAGGCAACCGGTTAACCTTTGCACTTCCTTAACAGAGCGTGGTGGTTCCATATCGACGATCGCTTTCACCTTTGCTGGATTAGCTTCGATTCCTCGCTTACTGACCAGATGGCCCAAGAACTTCCCAGAATGTACTCCAAAACTGCTTTTCTTTGGATTTAACTTCATATTGTACTTTCGGAGTATGTCGAACACCTGGGAGAGATGATGGAGGTGATCTTCCTTCTGTGTACTTTTAACGACTATGTCGTCGACATACACTTCCACCGTTTCCCCAATATGTTCATCGAACATCTTGTTGACCAGCCTCTGGTAGGTTGCTCCAGCATTGATTAGACCAAACGACATCCTCTTCCAACATAGTAGATTTTTGTTAGTATAGAAGGCCGTGTTTTCTTGGTCATCTGGGTGCATTGGAATCTGGTGGTAACCTGCAAAGGCATCCATGAATGTGAACATTTCGTGCCCGGCAGTACTGTCCACCAGTTGATCGATGTGCGGGAGCGGAAAGTTGTCCTTTGGGCATGCTGCATTTAGATCTGTAAAATCTATGCATAGCCTCTAGGTTCCGTTCGGCTTCCGTACCAAGACAGGATTTACTACCCATTGTGGACACAACACTTGTTTAATTAAGACGTTGTCCAGTAACTTTTTGACCTCCTCGTTTAAAGCTTGATACTTGTCTGGTCCATATTTTTGTCGTTTCTGGTGGACAGGTTTTCGGACTGGGTTGATATTCAACCTGTGACAAGCATCTTTCGGATCAATTCCCACCATGTCAGCATGGGACCATGCAAAGACGTCTAAGTTAGCCTTCAAAAAGTCTGTCATGCGGGTTCTGTAAGGCTCGGGGAGTTCGGACCCGATGTAAAGTTCAAGGTCATCTCGTACGGGATCAATCTTGATGGCCTCCAATTCTTCGACCGGAGTTGCTCGTCGCTTTTGCCCCTTCCACCGAGGGTCAACTATTGGTCCTTCTGGACTTAGCTCATCCTCGATGTTCATGGGTTCAGCACCTAACCGGGGATCAAAATCTTCCGCGGGTTCCGGGTTGGGCTTGGTCGCCATAATTGGGCTCTCTTGGTTATTACTCGGTCGTATACTGTCAGTTACGGGGGGTAACATTGTTTCTGGCAAGATCTGCTCGCCCATGGGTGAGGGCTGGTTGTCTACGTCCATCTTATCATTTTGGGCCCCGAGAATGTCTTCTAAAACTGAGGGTTCATTCTCAAGTTGACTGGTTGATGCTTCCATCATAGATACTTGTCCTTGTCTTGACTAGATTTGTAGGAGACACTCTCGAGCTTTTCTTTGGTCTCCTTTTACTGTGCTAACTCCACTTGATGTTGGGAATTTTATGCAATAATGGTAAGTTGAACACACAGCCCTGAATTCATTCAAGAAAGGTCAACCCAGGAACCCGTTGTAAGTTGACTCTTGATCGACGACCAAGAAATCCACCATTCTTGCGATATTTTTCTCGGGCTCTTTGACCGTCACAAGTTGCATAGCCAAAGTTACTATTCTCAGTGGGACCATCACAACATTTCCGAATCCCAGAATACGATGATTTGTGTCTCTGATGTAGCCTGCACAATCTCCTATTTGATCAAGCGTCTTTTTGAAAAGGACATTAGTGTAGGCTCCAGTATCCACCAATAGTCTGTGCACTCTGGTTTCCATGATCTTAGCGCATATCACAAGCGAATCGTTGTGAGGGGTCAGTACTCCTTCCAAGTCTCTGTCGGTAAAAGTTAGTTCCGATGTTTGCATGGCAGGCGGAATAACCCCCATTTCTTATACATGATCGATCGCTCGTAACTCTGCCTTTCTCTTACGATTAGAAATTTGTGGTCGCCCATCAGAATAACCACCTATGGGTCCTGCATGCTCCATCATCTGGATATCTGAAACTGGCCCTCCGGCAGGCACCTGAGCTGGTCGCCCAGCTCGATTCCGACGAGGTGCCTATTCCTGGTCCTCCTCATCAGAATCTTCGTCTTTGTCTCTCTTGCCGGGTTGCCTTTTCACGAACTCGGATAGCTTTCCCTCCTCATAAAAACGACATAACTGCTTCAGCAAGTCACGACATTTGCTCGTAAAGTGCCCCACACTCTGGTGGTAGGCACAATACTTGTTCTGGTTTAACTTGCTCGTATCCTGACGTATCCTACGGGGAGGTGTGAGCAATTCTTTGTCCCGGACATTATTGTAGATTGTATCAATTGATACAGTAAGAACATGGTTCAATTTATCCTTCAACTCCGTTCCTTCAGTGAATGCTTTCATGTTCTTAGGAGTTCGATAACCAGCACCGGGCTTCTTTGCACCCTCTTTCTGCTCTCCTTTATCTCCCATGTCTTTTTGCAGTGCTTCGTGCATGGAGACAAAGACTCCTGCCCGATCTCGAAACTCAGCGTAAGTCTTCGGGCATCTAAGATGTACGTCTTTCCAAAGTTCGGTGCCTTTCTTTAGTCCTACTAGGACGGCTACAATCTTGGTGTCCTCACTGACAGACTCCCCTTCTAACAGGACCTTGTCGAATCTTTCCAAGTACGATCGGTCTGACTCGTCATCAGTTTGTTTCAAGTCGGATAATCGATGTCTTTAGGATAGATAAGACCCGACTGTTGAGAAATGGGACAAGAATTCTTTGCTCAGCTGAGCAAATGAGTGAATTGAAGCTGGTGGCAAAGCTGAAAACTACTTATGGACACGATCTCCCAGAGTTAAAGGAAAGTTGCGACATTGTGTTGCATCACTTGCCCCCATTGATACCATATAATTGGTATACTTCATTAGATGCACCCGGGGGTCCGCCGTGCCCTCATATTGGATATTTGCTGGGAACTGGATCTTTTGCTGAATCGGGGCTTTCAGAATCACCAAAGATAGAGGTGAGACTGGAAGAGTTGTGTTTCCATATCCTCTCTGTTGATCGAGCTGGCCTTGCATGCTTTCTATGGCCTTTCTCATGGAGGCGAGCTCTTCAAAGGATTCCCCCTGACTCTGAGACTGTCCAGCGAGCAGAGGCGCGCAACCGTCTGTTCGCTCCAGTCCCTCATTGGGAGCGGGAACCCCCTGGATTGGCCTCCTAGGATTGGGCTCTGCGTTTGGGCCAAGGCGACCAAAAGCAGACCTAGTCAGCCTGTCATGGACTGACTGTCGAGCAGGTGCAATAGCTGGGCGAGCTGCTCCTGCTGCGGGATGAACTTCCATGATTCCCCGGCCGTGACGACCTAATCTTTCTAGAGCACTTTGGCGTGTGCCTTGACTCACTGCCATGGCCGGATTCTGAGTTGAACTTCCCTGACTGGCGGCCTCAACGTGCTGTTTATCTTTGCCTTTGACCTTACGAGCTTGGGCACTATCTGCTTCATTTAAATGATCCCCCCTAGCCTTCTCATGTTCATGAGTCTTTGTGGGGCTATGCCTTGCTCGTACATAAGAAGGGCCTGGTTGGGCTTGCTGTCTTTGTAAAGCCTGGAGCATGGCAATGGTGCGTGCCAATTCGTTTGGATTGTGAGCTAAGACGTCTAACTCTGGTGGCATCAACTGACGAGCAACATTGGTTTGATTTTCCTGGTCGTTTCTGCTCGCCCCTGCTCGCCTACCAGCCTGGGACATCCGGGAGTGTGAATCCCTTATTATATGTTGTGAACGTTGTGTCTCTCGTGATTGAGGCATGCTCAGAGGAGATATTGAGTATTGTTCTTGGTGTTCTTGGATTTTTCCTCAAAAGTTCAAACTTGTTCTTTAATCTTGGGGTAATCTTCTCGTATTCAATGATTCGAAGGTTCGAATCCCTTCTTCTAGCGCCAATTTGTTGATGATCGTTTCTAATCTCAATGATTAGTGGCTGTTTTCGTTGGTTAATTAATCATCAAACAATTACGTGTGATTGATCACTAAACATAATTAGTGAATACGAAATTTTAGGTTTAGGTTTGGTTTGAGACGTTTATAAGCTTACGTGATAAATTCGATCGTAAGATAAACGAGCTGCTTTTGGTTGGTAGACGAAGTTTGGACGTGTATAATAATTTGTGCTTATTTTATTAGCTGAAAAAATCTAAGTATTTATAGACATTTGCCTAGCAGGAGGTGTCGTGACTTTTGGCCTACCAGGCCTGCATGTACGACACCTGGCCTTTGACTAAGTTGACCTTATCTAAACTAAATTCTATCCTTATCTTGTTGGACTTGCTCGCAGTCAAGAGCTGTTCGTCATATTGGACTTGTCCTACAGGAGTCTTTAGTCTGATTCTGTTGGTATCTTGTCTCACTTAGTTGCTGTTTTGGTATTGTGATCGGATCTGGTCGGCGAGATGCTAATTGAGCTCATCATGTAGCTTTTGATCCGATTTTGTTCGCCTATCCGTCTTGGTGTAGCATGCAGGTTCTGCTCGCCAGATATCTTGGGTTAATTTCGTTTTAATCTTTAAGTATTTTGTGCTAATCCTGTTCGCCCAAGTGCTGATTCTGCTCGCCTATCAACATTCACCACATCATTTAATGTTCTATCGATTAATCATTTTATAGTTGTTAGTCATCCAAAGTCACATCCAATCCGTATTAAATATATATTTTGGGTAAAAACATTTTATGTGACAAAATCTACAAAACTTGGCAAGAAGAAACGTTGGTTGTGTAGTGATATAGATAGATTGGAAAGTGTGATAGTTTGTTGTTTCAAATGTAAAATTTTGAGTGAAAATTACTACTCTACCCTTACCATGACACACAAAAGAAGGAATGAATAAGAGACACATAATATTTTTCCATTTGCTAGTACTTCTAAAGTAAATATTAACATAGTGATTACAAGATTTATCTTGTTCGTAAAAATTTAAATAATTTGGCTAACCGTTTTATTAGGGTGTCTGAGTATTTTTCAAGCCTTTATTATTGGATCGAGCCTTGTAGATGATATTTCAATAGCTTATGTTCTTATATTTTTCAAGTTATAAAAATATTGGTTTAAAAAGTTAGGAAGAATTTCATATCAAGACCCAAATTTTATGTTATGTCTCAATTTAAGTACTCATTTTAAAAGTGTCTCAAATCAAGTCTCAATTTTTTTTTTTCAATTTAAGGCTTGTTTTGAATTCTTGTGTCTCGATTCAAGACCCAACAAACAATTATTTTTTAAATTAAATTCATTCAATATGAAAAAAATAAAAAATTAGAGATATCCGTTATAAATAAAAAAGACTTAATTAATTTAAAAAAAATATTAACCTTTTATTAATATAATGAATATTTCTAATTTTTTATTATCATCGTGTTAATTTAATTTAAAATTTTAATTTATTATTTAAAAAAATTGATAACTAGCATTTTGAAATTAAAAAAAATAAAACTAACACTTTTCATATACGATGGGAAAAGATTATACGGGGAAAATGTTAGTTGTCATATTTTTTAAAATACTAAATTAATACATGGTGATAATAAATAAAAATTAGAAATATATATTAGGGGGACTCACTCTAAAGTACAATATGGAATAACACTTTATTATACACTACCACATACCTACACTATTACTCTTAAAAACAAAAATGTACCTACTATTACTAAAATGCCCACGAACATAATTATCCCCAAAACAAAAATAAGAAAGTCAAAACAACAATTATTATTTGGAAATATATCTACAATAAATACTATTTCAAAGATGTTAACTATGGAATTAATCCCACCAAAAAAATTAGTGGCGTACAACAGAGATAATTTTCAAAGAAGAATGATGACAAGTCAATATTAAATCCGCAAATCATCCTCAGACTCCAAACAACAATTGTGAATACTTCCAATTGAGAAACGACAAGAAATTTGATGTCCTTGAAATTTAACCCATTTACCAATTACCCGATCAACAAAATCACTAAACAAAGTGTTTTGGCTCACCGAAATCAATTTACATTCTCCTTTATACTTGACACTAAGAATGATGAACTCGTCCATAGAACGAAACCTAAAAAAAAACAGCTCCCCACAAAACAGATGTAACTCAAAAAGTCAAAGACGGATTCTGCAAAAACAAACACTAACCACATACAGAAACTGAAAAGATAAAAAAGGGAACTACTAACTCATCTCAACACACCACAAATCACGTTAAGAACCAATAAATACATACTTAATATCCTACAAACCAACCTACCGTTACAAACTAATTAAAAAATACTAAAACTATTTTCATTAAATTGAGGGAAATTGATAAGTGAGGGTAAAAAGGGACAAACACAATAACAATTGAACCAACAAGTGAAAAAAAAGAACATCGTATCAATAGGTAATGTGCATTCCCAGATCGTATCATTAATTAATTAATCCTATATATTATATTAACAAAAAATTTAATTTTTTATAATTAAATTTTTTTAGACGAATGTCTCTCCCATTTTTTTAATGTCTCTAATATATTTTTTGTATTGAATGAATTTAATTGTTTGTTGGGTCTTGAATTGAGACACAAGAATTCAAAACAAGCCTTAAATTGAGAAAAAGACAAAAAATTAAAACTTAATTTGAGACACTTTTAAAATGAGTACTTCAATTGAGACATAACCTAAAATTTGGGTCTCATATCAAATTCTTCCTAAAAAATTATATGCCTCATACAACACAGAACACACAACACACGGACATCATAAATCGTAGTAGTCAGTGCGCCACTTTAGCTTTGTGAACAATTACTTTTTATTTTATTTGTAAATTATTGTTATAATTCTAAAATACTCTTGAAAAGTAAACCCAAAAACACGTTTTTCTTTTTTCAATTTTAAGAACCAAAACCCAAAATATGAAAGCACAAAATATTTATTGCATAGTCTATTATACACCAAATGTACCGTGTAATTCAAGTGTATATTTAAAAAGGGTAAATTGCGTCAAACCCCCTTGTGGTTTGAAATATCGGCATGAAACCCCCCTACACTTTAAAAATTGCGTCAAATCCCCTTATGATTTTATAAATATAGTATGAAACCCCTATGTGGTTTATAATTATAGCATGAAATCCCACTGTGGTTTATAGATATATCATTAAGCCCACAACTCTGTTAAGATTAACAGTAGTGTGCAATTCACGCACTTCATAAGAATTTTAATGATTTTTTATATTTTTTTAATATATTGACACAATTATCCCTCCATTAAGTAAATTAAATGCTCCTTCTATTATAGATTTTGTTAAGTTAATTTTTTATTTTTTATAATCTTATGCTTTTATATAGTTAATTTATTTAATAATTATTGTCTATAAAATATTATAAATAGACGAGAAGTGATAATACTTTTAAAAAAATCCTCTTCATATCTAATTATATATTAATATAGCATTTAGTAAATAATTTGTAGTTAGAAATATTAAGAAAAATACAAATTAAAAATAAAAGAAATTGGAACCTACCCTGAACACTTCTCGTTTTAAAGAAAGCCAGCAACAACAAGTTTCTTATTGGTCAAGTCTTGTATGTTCACAATAAGCAAGTTTTTTCAAGAAATTCAGATTATTTTTTTTTTTAAAAAATTGTATAAATTTTAAAATTTTACTTGGAGATAAACCCTAATTTGTGTTTAGGTGTTTTATGAAAGAACGTCAACAGTTCAGAAGTATATAATAGCTCATACGGGTAAAAAATTAACGCTATTAATGTTTTAAGAAAAAAAGGGATCTTGCACTATATTTATAAAACCATAAGTGGGTTTGACGCAATTTTTAAAACATAGGGGTGTTCATGCCGATTTTCCAAACCAAAGGGGGTTTGACGCAATTTACCCTATTTAAAAAGTTACTCATATTATTAATAAAAAATTACATTTACTATAACTGAAAAATACATTTAATAATTTCTTTTAATAATAACAGGGATAACTTTTCAATAATAATATATATAATTTTTTAAAATATACATATAAATTGTATCATGCACCTAATGCATGAGAGACTTAGCCAATATTTATATAAGTTTCTCCTATACAATATCAAATGTCTTTTATCTCCGGAGTCACAAAAATTTAACAAAAAAAAAAAAAAAGGGGTTTATTGTTAATTAAAAATAGAAACAAGAGGCTCAGCTTACAGTAAAAATTGGTCGTATTAAAAAAGTAAGAAAATTTCGTGTAAATCAGTTTTTATGGTAATTTAAAATAGTAGTATTACTTAATATTACAATTGTTTTTTTTTTTTTATAAAATAACTATATTATATAAAAATACATATAAAGTACAAACAAATTTTATTAAGAAACTACTCATTTTGTCTCATAATAAACTTTACATTTTCTTTTCTCGTCCTTCCACATTAATTTTCATACTTCTAAAATAAAAATAACATTCTCTCACAATATTATTTTATGTTGGATTAAAAATAAATAAAAACCTTTTTTATCAACTTTTTTTTATAAAATGTGTTAATTATATGTGAAGATTGATGAGGGAGGTATAGAATAATTCTCTATCTTCTTTTCCAAAAAAATTGCAGCCAGACATTAAAATTGAGGGTGACCTACTGAGTACTGACTGGCTACTACACTATTACCTGTAAATATTAATGGCAAAATAAAGTATTTATACCTAATCCTGGTTTATAAGGGCCCATACATGCAATCATACAAGTTGAGAAAAACTTTCACACAATTACACCAACTTTTTTCGGACAATCTTTTTCAGCTAATCTTCTGCGTTTACTTTGTCACTTTAGTTTATGGTAGATATGTTAATTTAGTATGACACCCCAAGTTAACACAAGTTATCAGCTGTTTACTTGGTGTATTTTGTATAAGAGATAAAATAACATACTTTTGTTTACTTTTGCAGTTATGTATAAATAAGTAATATAATTAACAATATAACCCCTGATAGTTAATGAGATCCATCGGTGCAATTCTGCAAAAGTTTCCTCTATAAACCCAAGCTTTCTGAATCCAGCAGAGGAGAAAAAACAAGCAACAATGGATATGCAAAGTAATTCCTATTTCCCACAATGGCCTCTGCAAAAAAAAAATCATAAATTCTTCTTTGAAAAAACCTCTGTTACATATTTAGAATTCTATGGATCAACACAAGACACATACAAATACATTGAGAACCCAAAAACAAAGTGTTGAATTAAATATCCATACCATAAAATTACTAATCCAATACTTATTCTAAAATTATTTCATAGCCCTTCTAAAAAAAAAAAAAAAAAAAATTATTTCATAGCCGAGATTAGAGAATGGGAATCAGAGGAAAACAATTGTTCCTTGGCCGACCCTGTTTCTCCAGTAGTATAGATCGAAGCCTACCTTTGTTCCCCTCTCCTACCTCTCAGATCAAAGTCTTGCGCAACCGTCTCAATTCCCTTCAACAGGGAAAGAAGTAATGTTGAGAGAAGAACCGACGCAATTGACAAACAAATATATCTTAATCGGCGTCAAATAGGCATCAATCTCTTCTCGATGTTTCGCTTCCCCCTTCCTTCACGAGAGGAAACAGCGGCGAATTGAATTTGTCTCTAAGGTTTGGCGAAGACTAGGGTTTGCGTTCGCCTTTTTCCTCCTCCTTTCAGCAACGATCTTATCCTCGTTCTCTCTGGCTCCGTTCGATCTCGTTTTCCTCCTCCTTCACCAGCGCTTTGACAGAGCTTGGCGTCGCCCTTTTCCTCCTTTTTCCAGCGGCGCGAATTATTGATAGGGCTTCTGAGCATCGAGAGGGGTATACCCCTGCTGAGGGCATATGGGTAATTTAGCAGCAAAGTAATCACGAGACTATTTTTAATCTGCCCATTTCGTCCGGTTACAAAAAGCGGAAATAAGGGAGGTTTCACCCGGGTCGGACGGATTACCCGGGTAAATAAACATGGTAAGTAAACAGCTGACAAAGGCCCCATAAATCTCTTGTTGGGCTTTATCCGCCAAAGTAAACGCATCTTTCCACAAATTCCAGATTATTTCCCCCAATCGTTATATTATTGACAAATTCAGAAATGGACCCACTAGAACAGACTTGGGTCCACCACTACAGAAATCCACGTGATGCACATCTTGGGGTCACGTGACTTCGTGCATCTTACATCAACCCCCTACAGACCCACGCACCGCCGTTCCTGCCATTTAGTTTATGGTTAATTACTTAATTGTTCATTTGACTTGTGATAAAATGCTACAATTCAACTTATTAGAGTTTCATTAATTCGAACCATAACTTTTTCAATTAAAAATAGATAAAAAATTGTCCATTTGACTTGGGACCAGGTACATCGACGCGTCTTTCTTTTACTCCAAGTTCAAACCTAGACATTGTTTTTTTTGTTATATTTTAATTTAGTGTTTTTTATATCTAAATAAATGTAATTTTATAAACGTTTTGTATAAAAAATATGAAATTTGGTTTTATTATTTATGTTATTTTTTTAATATTGGCATGATTTTGTGAAATAATTTTTTGATTCTTTTCTTTCTTTCTAAAACTTAATTTTTTTATTATTTAACCACATTAGTTGAAAAATAGGTATATTTGTTTTGTTTGCATGGTTTTTCGAAATGAAAATTTTATTATAATTTTCTTCTTTTTTAAATTAGTAAACTTATCATTTAACCGCATTAGTTGAAGAAGTATACAATTATTTTTTGTTATATGGATTGTTTTTTATTCAATTTTGAGATAAATAATTTATTTGTGTTGTTACTATTTTTATCGGGCTAAATTGGTGGATTAACGTTAATTAAATAATAAATAATATGAACACCAATAATGGTAAAATAATCGATGGGTCCTTCTCTTAAAGATGACTTTTGGTGTTCTTGAAGAATCACTAGCTAGTGTGTAGCATATATGAGTGTATAATGAAGTGTATGAGGGATGAGTCCCTTTACAATGTTGGTGAGGTCCTCAGGACTTAGTGGCCAAGATAGGCCTGAAATTAATCACGACCCTTTATTTTAGGGTTTCTATTACAATCATCGATCTATATCTACTTTACATCTAATGCACTTGTCTTGTCCTATAAAAGTAAAGTACTTTAATATTTTCATGATGTTGACCCATGATCCTAAGACAGGCTAGGATGAGGTGCCGAGGTATGAGGTCACTAGGCGACGAAGTGTCGAGGTGACGAGGGTTGATGCGGAGAGGTCGTCAAGGTCATGGTGGAGAGGCTGACGAGGTCGACGTGGAGAGGTCAACAAGGTCGAGGCGCCCAACGAGATCAAGGTGGAGAAGTCCCTGGTTGAGTAGTGGGATCTAGACACATTATGAGATATTTTGTGCCACAACAATTGCCCCTAAGATTGTGCTTTGACTCTGATCAAAGTTCGATCTTAGTCCGTGCCCCAAACAACTTCTGCCCCTGTTGATGTTGAGGTTACATCCTTTGTCCCCAAGTCTATTTATGTAATAAAGTAAAGAGATTGATTTGATTGAATGTAGTAGAACAAATTAACATTGTTTAATAAATCAATTAACACTCTATCTCTCTCAACTTTATCTTTATCTTTGTGTTGGACATACATATTTAAAAAAAAGGGTTATTTTACAAACTAGTCAACCAATAAAAATGAATATTTATATATTTTAGTATAAAGAAGCGAATATAGAGTTGAAACAGATTGAAGTGAAATAATTACGAAAAAAAGGGGGAGCACTATCAACAAATGTACACCCGCTGATGTATACCATAATTTGCTATAAATTTTTTATGAAATAATTACGAAAAAGGGGGAGTATTATCAACAAAGGTATAAAATAATTTGCTATAAATTTTTGATGAGTTTAAAGTTACAAGTTACAACTCTATCCTTGGTAGATTCTAATTGCATTTAATCAACGCTAGCGTTATCATCACGCGCCACCCACGCGATTGGAGTTAGTCTAGGAAACAGTGTATACTTATAAAACGACAAACAAACCTATGTCCGAGGGATTTTTCTGTTCCTCCAATCCTACACAGCACTCAAGAACGACTCGTCTTCGCAGCGTCCCCATCGCTAACTCTCTTTCTTTGACTCTTATTCCCATCTTCTGCCCGTCGGAATTCCACCATGAAGTGGGCCTCTCCCGCCGCCGGCGACGGCAAGGCGGTGGTTTTCAAGTCGAAGCTGAAGTGGGTCGGCTTGTTCGGCCTCGTTCTCTCTACTTTCTCTCTCTTCACCCACTTTCTTCTTGCCAGATACACATATGGAAACACTGTTTCCGAGTACACATCTTCCATCACCATCTTTTCTTGGAGGCCCATTTTTGAGAATGCCGATCTTCACACGCCTGTAATGTGATTGATTATAAAGATCTAATCTTTTTTAGTTAATTTTATGACCCGATTTGAGTTTCTATCGTTTTGATTTGTGGGGTTTAGTTTGAATCTTCAATCTTGAGTTTGTTGATCAGGGTTCTACTTTTTCTGTGAATTATGATAAATTACTAGTCACTTTTAGGGAGGGGAGCGGTGGATGCAGCTAAATTATGTGTAATAATTGTGTAATAGGGTGTTTAGTGGGGTCGATCTTTTGGGGTTATTTAAAAAAAAATGTTCTTTTTGGTTGCTTTTAAGTGTTGTTTTGAATTCCCAATGTCAATTTCTTTTTTCAATTTCTGAATCATAATGTTTCCATAGCCGTCCTCGACTGTTCTTGTTCTTGTTTTTAATTTTAATTTGCTAATTATTTGCAATATTCATTTTGGGGGTGATTTGAATTCTTGATTTTCCATTGTGCAGAGCGCATTGTACAGAAAACTTTGGGCCCCTGTGAAGCATCTTGAATCTATGCATCCCTATGCAAATACCAGAGGAAACTATGTAGGTTAGATCTGCTTCTGTTTCTTTGATCGAACGTATTTACTCAAAAGTAGTCCCTTTATTGTTATTCGTTTTACGGAATATTCATATGATCCGGCATTCATTAAGAACTCAGTTTCACATTTGAAAATTGAATGAATCCCCTGTTTTAATGATTAAAATCAGAAGTAACATAGGGTAGACTTGTCTTCTTGATATTGTTTTCTGTTTAACCTTGTTTGGATACCTTGCAGCTCCTCCGTTGCAGACTAGTGGATACATATTTGTTCGGATACGAGGGGGTTTCCACGAAATCAGGAATTCGGTGAGCATTACCACTATTAATCACTGTTTTTTCGTTTCATTTTCATTTTACTTAAGAAAAGATTTCATTTTTCTGCAGATTTGTGATGTTGTTGTGGTTGCTCGGCTTCTAAATGCTACGCTAGTCATTCCCGAGCTCCAATCCACAACCAGTAGCAAAGGGATCAGGTCCGTTCATTTCCTTGCACGATTAACTATCCCGTTTTGGCATGTAGTATGTGAACTTTTTCGAATGTTTTCTAAGAATTACTTCTTGAATGACTATAATGTCTTGTATATTATGCAGCACAGAGTTCAAGAGCTTTGCCTACCTCTACAGTGAGGATCAATTTATGGCAGCTTTAGCGGACGATATCAGAATTGTGAAAACACTTCCAAAGGATCTTAAAGGGGCAAGGAGGAAGAAAAATATCCCTTCTTTCAAAGTGCCGAATTCTGCGTCTCCGTATTTCTATCTTCATCATGTACTGCCAGTGTTGAATAAGCACTCGGTTGTCGAGCTAGTCGTGCCTGATGGAGGATGCTTGCAGGTATTGTTGGAGTTTATGAATCTTCCACATAAGACATTGCTTAGGTTATAGTATTATACTAATAAGTAAACAAATGACTTCTTGAAGTATAAAAGTTAATTTTAATAAGCTCCTAATTTTGTTAGCACAACTATTTTCAAAACATTTGAGTGGTTATTATCTGTTTCACTTGCTCATAGTAGTGGACATTACCTGTTGGAGGAAATGTGTAATCGGTGTTAAGATTTGAGTAGAAAATTACTCTTTTTTGGCTTCATAACTTATTAAATATTTTTGGGGGTCATCAAGCAATCAGCTTTACTAATATTATATATCCCGATTTTGAGGCCAATTATCCCGACAGTTTGTTTATGGATGAATACTTTTAAAATGCCTTGGTTGTCTGATACACAGAAAATTTCAGTTGCCCTGATGATCATTGCAGAACAATATTTCTTTTGAACCGTATTTCTGATAGCTTCTATTGCTCAGCCTAAGCAAAATTTATCGTTCTTTATTCTTAGTATATACATAAGAATGCTGGTGTCTTTGTCATTAATATTCTTATGATCCAGGCCCGACTTCCTTCACATCTAGAAGAATATCAAAGGCTAAGATGTCGGGTTGCTTTTCATGCACTAAGATTCAGATACGAGGTCGAAGAACTCGCCACAAAGATCCTATACAGATTGAGATCTTCTGGGCGACCGTTTGTAGCCTACGATCCTGGAATGACGAGAGACGCCTTAGCTTATCATGGTTGTGCTGAACTCTTTCAGGTGTCTTTTGTTATACTTTTGGATGTCTGATTTATTAGGAAAATGTCGTTAATGTCCCTTTATTACAAAAAAGGTTTTCCTACGCCTAATCAGGGTTGATCTCTTCTAGGATGTGCATACTGAACTCATCCAACATAAACGAGCATGGATGCTAAAACGAGGACTTGTCAAAGGGAACCTCACTGTAAATTCAGCTGAGCAACGCCTTCAGGGTTTTTGCCCCCTTATGCCAGAAGAAGTATGGCACGTCCCTGTTATTAGTTCGAGTTAATATCAATTTACATCTTATAAATCTTTTTACTTTTATCAATTTTAATTCTAGGGTGTCCAATTTTAGTCCTTTTTCCGCGAGAAAATTTAAAAATTTGACCCAAAATTGCTTACATCTTGGATTGAAATTGGACATCCTATAACTAAAATTGATGTAATAAAAAAAAAGAGATTTATATTGGATCCTTCCTAAATTACATGACGTAAATTTATATTAATTCTTATTAGTTCTATTTTTCTCTTCAATCAAGAAAACCAATTTAATTATCAACAATTGAAGAGACCAATTGATTATAAATACAGATTGGTATTCTTCTTCGTGCATACGGCTATTCATGGGACACTGTCATTTACGTTTCCGGCGGGGAGGTGTTTGGCGGGCAGAAGAAACTGATTCCTCTTCACGCCATGTTCGAAAACGTAGTAGATAGGACTTCCTTAAGCATGCCATGGGAGCTGAGCAAAATGTACGGGCGTGAAGCTAATCTCGTCGACAAACCTTCAAAGCCTTCACCTCCCATTAGAGAGGAAAAGAAGCCTCGTAGCTGGAAAACTTCTGGGCCCCGCCCTCGTCCTCTCCCACCGCCCCCACCAAGATATAAATATCCTTACAACATCGAAGGTTGGTGGGGTTGGGTAGCTGAGAGCGACAACGAACCAGAGAGTACGGTCATGGAGTTGAGGACCAATGCTCATAAATTGCTGTGGGAGGCAATTGACTACACCATATGCGTTAATGCAGATGCGTTCATACCGGGGTTTGATCGTGATGGTAGAGGAAACCCGAATTTCGCTAGCTTGGTAATGGGACACAGGCTCTATCAGTTTGCTGGTGCAAAAACGTTTCGGATAGACAGGTATTTGTTCCCTGTGCTATCGAGTTTTCATGCATGTTTTATATTGTTTTTTTTTTTTTTTGAGTTGGCTTCGAGTTCAGGTTTGGCTATCATGTATTATTAAATGTAGAACAAAGATTATGTTGCAACATTTATAGGTTTGAGATGAAAGGGCATCAAGAAAATGTTTGATAGAAGTTAAGATGGTGCAGCTTATATTTTAGGGAAAATTACCAAAAGAACCACGTGGTTTGAATCGTTACCAAATAACACCCTAGAAAGATAAAAAAAATCGTTTGATGATAAGTAATTCAAAATTATGAAACAATCCATGAACACAAATATGAGAAATCAAGAAGTGGAATGATTTGTGTTTCTCGATTTGATCAAACAATTGTTTTATTCTTGTTTCTTGTAGGAGCTATTTGCCTATTTGGTAATTATTCAAACCAGAGTTCTTTTGGTAATTTGGATAAACCTCAAGGGGGTGTTCACAATTTACCTCCTCGATCTTTTTACTTAAGTCAAAAACTCATATGAGGCAGTCCCATTTTCCATAAAAAAAAATTTGATCGGTAAAGTTGTGACTTGAACCATAACCACTCGGTTATAGGTATTGGATCTCTAACCATAATATGTTGGCTCATGGATTGTAGGGCTCCAACTTAATCATGTTTTAAAGATAAATATGATCCAAATATATAGGTGGAGCTC
Organism: Ballota nigra; assembly: GCA_947034835.1. Classification (NCBI taxonomy): domain Eukaryota; kingdom Viridiplantae; phylum Streptophyta; class Magnoliopsida; order Lamiales; family Lamiaceae; genus Ballota; species Ballota nigra. The sequence goes on from OX344723.1 coordinate 82,258,021, forward strand.
CGTCTTATGTATGATATCGTCTTACACAAGACCCTCTCCTTGCTTTAACCAGCTATTTTTAAAATAATATTGCAAGAATAACTTTATCAAGGTCTATCATATTTTAATTTGCATATTTCATACACAGGAAGGAGATTTCGAGGCTCTTAGAGGAGATCCACGAACACCTATACCAAGCCAACCACACTTGGATCACATCTGTACGTAGGCATCTCAGAACAAACCTAGTCGATGGGCTAAAAGACGAGCTCACGAGGTCAAAACCCATCTCGTTTCTGTCCTTTCCTGTTCCCGAGTGCTCGTGCTCGAGGGGTACTGACCCTGCCAGCAAAGTATCAGTCAACGCCACGACCCCTTCACCCAAGTCCCTGTTCCACGACGTCCTAACGGCCATGCCCAAATGTCCGTCCTCGATGGACACTTCTCCACCAAGGGACGAGGATGATGTGTATGAAGACGACGTTGATTCACCCGATGCTGCCCAGCTTTTTCAGGACAGCGGCGAAAGCAATGAGGAAACGAGCAACAAAGAAGAGTCGGCCCAAAATGATGATCAAGAAGAGCTTGAAGGTGGGGAAAGGTGACGAGCGAGGAGATTTTGTTGTTCGTTGTACAAAAGATTGTGTCTTTATACACCCCAACAGGGAAGATCATCCTGGGAAGGCAGGGCAGGTTCGGAACGATGGATCATGCGAGGCGGCCCGATCACAGCTCGTTTTCGGGCATTTTTGGCAGGTGTACTATTAATTGTTAACCCATTTATCACTTTTGATGCAACTTGACTTTAGATTAGGAATATTTGATCTTGGCTCCAAAAGGACAGTGAAGAGAGACTGCATTTCTGAACTACGAATTGGAAGATTCTTGACATGTAGTTGAGGAAAATATTAACTTTATATAAATTCGTATATCCTGTGATGGAAATTTATGTATCCAACCAAATAATAAAATTTATTAATTTTCAAATGATGGAAAAGTTGTAATTGTTGATCTTGGTCATTTTATGTGAAATTAATAGTCACAAGAATTTATTCTTTTACACTGCAACAAAACATAAAATTATCTATGAAAATTGTCAATATGGCTACAAAATTTCTAACAAAAAAAATTTATAGTGGGGATTATCTACGAATTATCTACAAAAATTTCTAATAGTATAGGTATTTTTCTTCCCCATCTACAAAAAATTTGCCTATGGAAATGTCGTAGGTAAAATTTTGTAGGCAAATGACTTGTAGGTATTTATACCACGGGAATTTATTTCGTAGACAAATTGTTCCTAGACTCTGAAATGTAGAAGCTTTCATAATTAGAAAATTTTGTAGACAAATCGTAGACAATTTTTATTACGAACTCTTTTGTTGGAAATTTTTTTTAGGCAATTTTTTATTTTTTTGTAGTGCTAAAAATTGTGTATTTTTTACTAGTAAATCCTTAACTCTTATTTAATAGGCAGACACATCTCTCTTTTAAACAATAATTTAGATATGAATATTTTCTTAATCTTGATCGAGATTTGGTCGCGTAACATTATTCAAAGACAAAGTATAGAGTGAAATTGGTTTATACATGAATCACTGAAGGGTATTAGTTGTTTTCATTGAAGAGTACTAATTGTATTTACTGAAGAGTATTACTGATTTACACTAAAGGGTCTTAGTTGTTCAGTGAAAAATGAACTAAGATCCTTCAGTGTAAACCAGTAATACTCTTCAGTAAATACAATTAATACTCTTCAGTGAAAATAACTAATACCCTTCAGTGATTCATATATAAACCAATTTCACTCTATACATACTCTTATTCAAATGTATGATACGAATTCATGATATGTGGTTGAATTCATCTGAACTCTTTGTATTAATTTAAGACAAGAGACTTATATGTAATATTGTACAAATTTATGATGACTCGCTTTATCCACCACCCACAATATTATATTTGTGATTCAGTGAGTCTTTTAAAAAATTCGATTGTTTTGCATCGGTGCGAGGGACCAACCACTTATTAATCTCTTCGTCTCAGCTCGTCACTTTGGTACCTCATTCCGTCATTCGTTCAATCTAATATACAACAATTCCGTGAATTTATATTTTACTGGACTCTGTGTGTTATTGTTCATTTGCGATTCAGTGATTTCCTGACTAAATTCCGATCAATTTACAACCATTCGAGACGTGTCGAACCTTTTACATACATACATATACATATATATATGTATATATAATTGTCTCTCAAGACCCGTAAATTTTGTACTTTATATTGCAAACTTCGCATATTACAATTCTATTAATTCGTGTTTTAGTGGATTGCGTAAAAAAGTTCGCGTGTTTTTTTTTATGGTTGGTGTAATGTTGATCTATTTTGTTGTTTATATAGTAATACATTTACCAATATATAATAGTTTTTTATATTGTTAGGAAATTTATAATTACTGGAGATCGTATGCACATGGATATTTGATCGTGGGAAGAACTTGTCAGATAGCAATTTAATTTTTGAAATTAAACGGAACGTGATTTATCTTAAATAGCAAGCACAAAATCTTGTGGTAACATGCATTGCCATAGTTTTTGGATAAATCCATGGAGTCTTGCTATCCGAATATTTTAGGAGTGTTTTTGTTTAAAAAATTAAAAAAAAAAAAAAAAAAATATTTTAATTATAAATAAAAGACGTGAACTAATTAATTTTTTTTAAACATAAAATCATTTATTAAACAGCGAAAAACTAAACAAAATAAACCAAACTCTCAAAGATAGTTTAATTTCAGAAATCAAAGTACCAAAAGATAGCTAACCAACAATAAACCTCTCAAGTATGAGTTTGCTAAAGAAATAAAATTATTTTTGCAAAAATACTGAAAACCATAGTAAAAAGACATCAACCGCCCCTCCTCGCCACTAGCTCCTCAATCTGAAAATGTTGAAATGATGGGGTGAGTATACAAGCACACTCAATGGGGTTTCTATTTAAATGATCTCTACAGTGGTTAGTAGAGTATGTTGTTCACTGTTAAATGTTTTACGTGATTTGTTGAACTTGTCTGCTACGTGTTATATTCCATGTATGAAATGTTATGAAATTTAGCCAGAGACTAGTTCACGGGTCCGAGACCATATAAGTTGTCCTCGGAATTATCGGGTCATTAAAATTGGCTTTGAGAAGGCCCGCAGTGCTCATTAAAATTTACTTGTGAGAATACCTTAGTCATTGAAACGGCTTTGGACGGCTCACAAACACAGTACGAGGCAATGTATGGTTATGTATTCATGTTTGCATTGATGAGTAAATCATAATAAGATTGCTGAATATTCGTTATATAAGTATTGATATTAGTTGAGACAAAAAATATTAAAATGAGTAGGTCTTGTATGAGACCGTCTCATGGTATGATACAATGAGAATGAGTATAATTTGGATATTAACTCATTAATACTTTGATAGGGGTAGGTGTTAATTTGTGTTGTCTCATGCCATGAGACGGTCTCATACAAGTTTTTGCCTATTAAATATGATTAGATTACACCGAAAAATGTGTGGTTAGATTGTTGGGAAAATAGGGGTGCCCGGAATCTATTCGGGATGAACTTTAAATACGAATTTAAATACAATTATTACTAGCATGAATTAATCCTAATTAATTCAAATAATAATTCCAACAACTAATTATCATCATGCATGTTAAATTAATTTCACATATTTAACTAGGCGGAATTAAACAAGTAAATATGCGATTAACGTACCTCTCGTAGTAATGGCCTTTGGATATACGGGACACTTGTAATCTCGTTCTATCAACCCAAAGCCTTCTCAAGTATTTCCCTTTTCACCTCACTTGATCGCCGGTGGGAGACGCTTTCAAGCAATTTAATAAACTAAGGAAAAAGAAAAATATCTATGCTTCTTGATTTTTCCAACACATGGAATTATGTCCTTGGGGATGAAAAAATCATCCCCTATTTATAAGTATGTGATGACCGAAAATATGTGGTCTATTGGGCTTGGAGAAAATCTTTTCTTAGACTCTAAGAAATCTTGAATATATCTCATATATTCTTTTCTCCACAATAAAATATTCCACAAAAATCTCACACTCCTTATAAACTTGTAACTCTCGAAAATTTCATGAAGAAATCCTAAGATTTGGATCTTCTTGAATATATGAGATATTCTTGTATTCCAAGAATACATATCTTCCATAATATCTTTCCAAGAAAATCAACAAAATCTTCTCTCCCCTTGAATTGCTATTTTCGAAAATTATGGGAATAAATCAGCATAATATTATCTTTTTATTTTAATCACCTTATCATTATTGGACTACTTAATTGGGCTACTTGAGGGGCCTTAAGGAGAATTAAGATTGGACCTCCTAATGGACTTCTGAATTTCAATATTGAGCCCCAATATAATTCAGCCCATTAATATTAATTATTACCACTAATAAATTAATATTGCACTATCCATCTTAATCCATATTACGATAATATGGGCTCCCAATTATTATTTCCCGCGTTTAAGACTATCAAGTCCATTAATTAATTAAGCTTCTGAATAGCTCTAAATTAATTAATATATTTCACCTTGGAGTAAAGACAGCTCAACATTATTATTCGTACCGAATAAACTAATTCTTCACTTGCAAGATTTGGTACAATAAAACTTCTGAGCACACCAAGGGGACTAATTACACGAGCCGTACTCGCACGCGTTTCTCCGTATTAAATCTTAGCAACCGTCGTATGATTAATATTACTGCCCAAGACACAAAGTTCGAAGTCACAATGATTCTCACCCAACATGAATCAAAGCAGTAACTACTAAGCACACACGGTCCTATTTAAGTGACGGAGATTAAGAAATCAACAACCACTGAGGTCTAATTCTTCACCTTTCAGAACAGAAGAATTTCTCCTTGCTGTAGGACCTCTTCAACACATACTAAATGTGCTAGTGCAATCTCTTGGTCAAGACAGACCAATCTGAGCCTTACACATCGACCTTTCACGGTGGATTTTTCAATTCCACCTAGGCCGTGAAAATGTACGTTTAGTTACAAGTAAACTGTTAATGTCGTCTTCCGTGATCGGGTATCACCACATTAACTACAATGTAACACGTACTATATATTGAACGGTTTGCAATAGAAATTCAACATTCAATCATAACTAAAGCAAATGCGATAAAAGAATTATTCTCATAAAACGAGTGTTTGATACACGAGTTATACAAAGTAAAAGCATACTTTCACGTATAACTCCAACAATCTCCCACTTATACTTAAAGTCTGCTTTTAGTATACATCACGCATGTCTTAGTGTAGTAGCTCTACGTGACATCTCATGTCAACCTACACTAACCTAATAATTCCTCCCACTTATACTTAAAGCAGATTGGCAATCGTCTTGACTCCCATTCCATCCACATGTCTCTCGAATGTACTCTGAGGCAGACCCTTTGTGAATGGATCCGCTAGGTTGTCATCCGACGCTATCTTTGCCACCTCTATATCTCCTCTCTTAACGATTTCTCGTATCAGATGGTATTTTCTTTCTATGTGTTTGCTGGCCTTGTGGGCTCTCGGTTCCTTTGAATTTGCAACTGCTCCGGCATTGTCACAAAAGACAGTTATCTTGTCGGGCAAATTCGGAACAACGTCCAAGTCCACTAAGAAGTTCTTGAGCCAAACTGCCTCTTTCGCTGCTTCACAAGCAGCTACATACTCGGCTTCCATGGTCGAATCGGCGATGCATTTCTGCTTAACGCTTCTCCATGAAATGGCTCCTCCTCCCATGCAAAACACACTACCCGAGGTTGACTTTCTTGAGTCTATGTCTGATTGGAAATCCGAGTCCGTGTATCCTACGGGAACTAGACTATCTGACTGGTAAATCAGCATCCGCTCCCGAGTTCTTTTCAGATACCTCAAGATGCACTTTACGGCAGTTCAATGGTCTTTCCCGGGATTACTTTGATATCTTGCCACCATGCCCACGGCAAAGCAGATATCCGGTCTCGTACACAACATTGCATACATAAGGCTTCCTACGGCCGAAGCGTACGGAACACCTTTCATGTCATCTATCTCCGCTTGCGTCTTAGGGCTCATTTCTTTCGATAGATGGATTCCGTGCCTAAAAGGTACAAAACCTTTCTTGGAATCTTGCATGCTGAAACGCTTCAAAACAGTGTCAATGTATGAAGCTTGCGATAAGCCCAACATCCTCTTCTTGCGATCGCGAGTGATTTTGATCCCAAGGATGTGACCGGCTTCCCCTAAGTCCTTCATATCAAATTGTTTTGACAGCCATACCTTTACGTCTGACAATACCTTTACATTGTTTCCAATGAGCAGAATATCGTCTACGTATAATACTAAGAATACCACCGCAGTTCCGTCACGTTTCTTATACACACAACTTTCGAACTCGTTTTGATCAAACCCATAAGACTTAATCACTTGATCAAAACACTGGTTCCAAGTACGCGATGCTTGCTTAAGTCCGTAAATGGATCTCTTGAGCTTGCATACGAGATTCTCTTGGCCTTTTTCAATGAAACCTTTGGGCTGTTGCATATAGATATCTATGCCGTCAAGACTTCCGTTAAGGAAAGCCGTCTTGACATCCATTTGCCAGATCTCGTAATCTAGGTGCGCAGTGATCGACAAGAGAATACGGATGGACTTAAGCATAGCTACAGGCGAAAAGGTTTCCTCATAATCGATCCCTTCTTTCTGAGTATACCCTTTAGCCACAAGCCTTGCTTTGAAGGTTTCAACCCTTCCGTCATGTCCTCTTTTCCTCTTGTACACCCACTTGCATCCAATGGGTTCTACCCCACTGGGTGGCTCGACCAACTCCCACACTTGATTATGATCCATCGAACCCATCTCGGCTTCCATTGCCGTTTGCCATGACTCCGCGTCTTTGTCTTGGATTGCCTCGTCGTACGTCCATGGGTCTGATTCAACACCGGGAACCAAATCCGAAGATTCTCCTATCCCCATGAATCTCTCGGGTTGTCTAGGAACCCTCCCACTACGACGGGGTTCCGGTTGTGAAGATGTGACGTGTGGTACATCATCTTGTATACTTGGTATCGAGGTTTGACCTCTCAATTCTTCTAAGGTAATTTCACTTTTAGGTTTCCGATTGTTCATATAGTCTTCCTCCAAGAATTTAAAGTGTGTACTAATCACGGTCTTTTGATCCTTGGGACTATAGAACATACACCCTTTCGTTCCCGCCGGGTATCCTATAAACAGCCTTAATTCCGAACGTGGATCCAACTTACCGGCTTCCTTGTCTAGCACGTATGCTGGACAACCCCAAATCCGCAAATGTCTTAGACTGGGCTTGCGCCCGGTCCACAATTCCATTGGGCTTTTAGGAACCGATTTGGATGGCACCAAATTTAGAATATAAGCCGCCGTTTCCAAGGCATTACCCCAAAACGACTTGGGTAAATCCGAATAACTCATCATGGATCTGACCATCTCTAAAAGAGTCCGGTTTCTTCGTTCCGCCACACCGTTCTGTTGAGGGGTTCCCGGTGCGGTTAACTGGGATACGATCCCTTCGTCCGATAGGTAGTTCAAGAATTCATCGCTGAGGTATTCGCCTCCACGATCTGATCGTAGAAACTTGATACTCTTTTCCCTATGTTTCTCGGCTTCGGCCTTAAACTCTTTAAACTTTTCAAAAGTTTCAGACTTATGCCGCATAAGGTAAATGTACCCATATCTTGAGTAATCGTCAATGAAGGTAACGAAATACTCATACCCCATTCTCGCTTTGATCGTCATTGGACCACACACATCGGTATGAACGAGTTCTAACACTTCCGTGGCTCTATTCCCCTTGGCTCCAAATGCCCTCTTGGTCATCTTACCCTCTAAACAGGATTCACAAGTTGGAAACGGCTCGACTTGGAGTGATTCCAAGGATCCGTCTTTCACCAATCTCTCTATCCGCTTTAGATTAATATGTCCTAGTCTAAGATGCCATAGAAGTGTTTCGTTCATTTCCGAAGAACGCTTTCTTTTATTGCTCGAAATGATCGACGTGTTATTAGATTCATTATTTGAGTGGTGTGCACACTTAATTGTATAGAGATTGTTTACCAACGTTCCATGACAGATAACATCATTCTTAAAAGAAACAGTAACAACTTTATTAAAAGTAACTGAATATCCATCAAAAAACAACTTAGAAACCGAAATTAAATTCTTCCTAAAGTTTGGAACGTATAAAACATCTCTTAAAATTAAAACTCTATCTTCAAAAGATAGGTGCACTACTCCCACTGCTTCGGCTGCCACTCTCGTAGCATCGCCCAAAGTGATGGTGATCTCATTCTTGCTAAGTCGCCGGGTTAGCTGGAACCCCTGAAGAGTGAAACAAATATGATCAGTTGCCCCGGTATCCACTACCCAAACGTGGGCAGCATACGCCGCAACATATGTTTCAACGACTAAAGCATGAGACTTACCTTTCTTTACCGCCTTCTTAGGCTTAGAACAGGTAGACCTCCAATGTCCTCTTTCCCCGCAATTGAAGCACTTACTCTTACCGGGTATCTTCACGCCGTACGGCTTGAAAGCTCTTTTCTTGCCTCCCAAAGTGAGTCTACTGGTTTGGTTCCGATCAACCACCTCCTTCTCAATCTCACCTTCCACTGGCCTAGATTTCGAGAAAAGGCTCTTGATCACCAAAGCCTCGTCCCTACTCCCCAAGTATGACTCTACCGTTATCAGTGCTTTGAGCAGGGTATCCAAAGTGAACTTGTGTTCAGATAACACGTATTCCCAAAAGAACCCATCAAAACTACTCGATAGCTTTAGGAGTATGGAATCGATTTGACTTTCTTCACTTTGTCCGACACCAAGAAACTCGAGTTTCTCAAACTCACGCCTAAAATTGAGAACATGATCCCTTACGGGTGTTCCCTTCACCATTTCCTTCGTGAGCTTCTCACGAATGGTGAACAGATTCGCCATGGGGTTCTGATGTTGAAACATCTCTTCAAGGCTATTCATGATATCAACAGCCGCTTCAATGCCTTCATGAATGCGCCTCAAATCCTCAGACATAAATGTCAAGATGATGTGCTTCATGTGCTCATTGGAATGCTTCCAATCACCGAATATCGCCTTTTCCCCATTACTTGACTTATCATTAGGTTTCTTGGGTACGTCAACGCTAAATATCCAATAGTGTTCTTGCGCAGGAAGGACCATGTTTATATTACGTTTCCAATCAACATAGTTCTCACCAACAAGTTTATTATCTTTAAGTATAATATACAGTGGATTAAAAGGTTGCGACATGATGAACTGAGAATAAAACATACATTCATATCAATATCTAGAAAAATACGAAATTATCACATAAATTTGATCACATCAATTATATTGAAACCTTAAAACAATATAATCATGCATCAGCCAACATCTCGAAACAATTTAAATGCGCCACGAGGGGTGGTCTATACATTTAAACACATTCAAGCGGATTACAAACTTAAGGTTACAAATCCTTAATTCAAAATTAATAGTTGGCTCCCACTTTGACCACATAGAAACTGACAGGGACTCCGAGGGGAGTAAGTTAATATCAATTTCCTATGCCTAAGTAATAACCATAATTAAATACAGGATTATTATTTCGCTTTGAGCAAGCCACTCGTGGTGAGGGTCAATACCGCCACTAGTAATAATCCACAATCATCCTTTCGGAATTTATTCATGTGAAATCCGTTCTTTTGGCCGATCCGAGGGGGAAATGTATTCCAAAAGAACTTCACAAATAAATAAATTATGGAGGTCAAAATAATCCAATTTTAATATCCGGAATAAAATTGCGATTATAAAAAAAAACATACTTAGTAATTTTCGAAAGTAAGGTTTTTCTTGGACAATTAAATTCATGCAAACACATATTAACAAATAATAATAAGTGCACGAAATAAAACATCCATCAAAACAAAATTAAACACATTGGAGCACTCGAATCCAATTGTCACGGTTTAATTTCTTCACGTCTTGATGCGAAAAATCGTCCTTGTTGCTTTCCGACGTTCGTCTCGACGTGCTCCCACTCGAACAACAACACTTCTTCAATAACAGCATCGTTTGGGGTTCGGGACGACGTTTAAAATCACACGAAAAAAAAACACGAACCGAAAAAATTCCACGGCCTGAGATACAGCGCGCGTCGGCCCACGAAGTGGGCCCGCGCGCTTCCCGGCCTGAGAAGCGCTGGAAAACAGCCCGAGGCGCGCCGAAGCGCAGCCCCGAGGCGCGGCCGAGGCGCACCCGAGGCGCTGCACGGAGGCGCGCCGAGGCGCCGCCCGAGGCGCCCCGAGGCGCTGCAGCCCGGGTGCGAGGCGCGCGCGCGGCGTGCGCGCGGCGCCAGCGTCCGTCGCGCACGGCGTGCGCCGTGCACCCCCGTGCGCCGTTTTTTTTGCCGTTCGTCCTCGTTTTCTTCACCCTTTGTATGATTTTACGTCCATACGCGCTCCACGCTTGTATGCGTCGTCCGGGTACGCCGTTTTTAATTCTTCGTTCTTCGTCACGATCCGGTTACAATTTATTTTTACAAAAAAAATAAATACTAGATCTAGACTAGTCTATTACAATGATCGAATCAAAATAAAAACAACTAATCTACTCGTGGATTTTCTCACGAGAAAAACGAATTCGAACGAATCGAATTAAAAACAATTAATTTACACGCATGAAATTAACAACATTAAAAACCATGACAATTGGATACCTGCAAAAAAGATCTAACAATTCTACTATCCAATTTCAATTTAATGTTCAACAATTTAAATTCCAATTTAAAATTCAGAGCCCGAAACCGTGGCTTTGATACCAGTTGTTGGGAAAATAGGGGTGCCCGAAATCTATTCGGGATGAACTTTAAATACGAATTTAAATACAATTATTACTAGCATGAATTAATCCTAATTAATTCAAATAATAATTCCAACAACTAATTATCATCATGCATGTTAAATTAATTTCACATATTTAACTAGGCGGAATTAAACAAGTAAATATGCGATTAACGTACCTCTCGTAGTAATGGCCTTTGGATATACGGGACACTTGTAATCTCGTTCTATCAACCCAAAGCCTTCTCAAGTATTTCCCTTTTCACCTCACTTGATCGCCGGTGGGAGACGCTTTCAAGCAATTTAATAAACTAAGGAAAAAGAAAAATATCTATGCTTCTTGATTTTTCCAACACATGGAATTATGTCCTTGGGGATGAAAAAATCATCCCCTATTTATAAGTATGTGATGGCCGAAAATATGTGGTCTATTGGGCTTGGAGAAAATCTTTTCTTAGACTCTAAGAAATCTTGAATATATCTCATATATTCTTTTCTCCACAATAAAATATTCCACAAAAATCTCACACTCCTTATAAACTTGTAACTCTCGAAAATTTCATGAAGAAATCCTAAGATTTGGATCTTCTTGAATATATGAGATATTCTTGTATTCCAAGAATACATATCTTCCATAATATCTTTCCAAGAAAATCAACAAAATCTTCTCTCCCCTTGAATTGCTATTTTCGAAAATTATGGGAATAAATCAGCATAATATTATCTTTTTATTTTAATCACCTTATCATTATTGGGCTACTTAATTGGGCTACTTGAGGGGCCTTAAGGAGAATTAAGATTGGACCTCCTAATGGACTTCTGAATTTCAATATTGAGCCCCAATATAATTCAGCCCATTAATATTAATTATTACCACTAATAAATTAATATTGCACTATCCATCTTAATCCATATTACGATAATATGGGCTCCCTGTTATTATTTCCCGCGTTTAAGATTATCAAGTCCATTAATTAATTAAGCTTCTGAATAGCTCTAAATTAATTAATATATTTCACCTTGGAGTAAAGACAGCTCAACATTATTATTCGTACCGAAGAAACTAATTCTTCACTTGCAAGATTTGGTACAATAAAACTTCTGAGCCCACCAAGGGGACTAATCACACGAGCCGTACTCGCACGCGTTTCTCCGTATTAAATCTTAGCAACCGTCGTATGATTAATATTACTGCCCAAGACACAAAGTTCGAAGTCACAATGATTCTCACCCAACATGAATCAAAGCAGTAACTACTAAGCACACACGGTCCTATTTAAGTGACGGAGATTAAGAAATCAACATCCACTGAGGTCTAATTCTTCACCTTTCAGAACAGAAGAATTTCTCCTCGCTGTAGGACCTCTTCAACACATACTAAATGTGCTAGTGCAATCTCTTGGTCAAGACAGACCAATCTGAGCCTTACACATCGACCTTTCAAGGTGGATTTTTGAATTCCACCTAGGCCGTGAAAATGTACGTTTAGTTACAAGTAAACTGTTAATGTCGTCTTCCGTGATCGGGTATCACCACATTAACTACAATGTAACACGTACTATATATTGAACGGTTTGCAATAGAAATTCAACATTCAATCATAACTAAAGCAAATGCGATAAAAGAATTATTCTCATAAAACGAGTGTTTGATACACGAGTTATACAAAGTAAAAGCATACTTTCACGTATAACTCCAACATAGATTACAATGAAAAATATGATTTGATTACAGTGCAAAGTGTGGTTAGGTGACAATGCAAATATGATTTGATTGCTTTGAAAAGTGTGGTTAGATTACAATGAAAAATATGATTTGATTACAGTGCAAAATGTGGTTAGGTGACAATGCAAATATGATTTGATTGCTTTGAAAAGTGTGGTTAGATTACAATTAAAAATTTACACAAAAAATCAGGTTTCAGTGTAAACTTTTTAGTATAATCTAACCACACTTTTCAGTGTAATCAGTCTACACTTTTCAATATAAACAATTTTAATTATTGAGTGAGTGCACCATGCACCTGGTGCATATAAGAGAGTGCACCATGAGTAGTATTTTTTATGTCACAATATTCTGTTCATGAACAAACTAATTTGAGTATACTAATCTCACCGTCCACTAAAGGTATCCAGTTGAAGTCAAATAAAAATTCAAACATGAAACAAACAAGAGTAGGTTTTATATGAAAACACTTCATAATAAGCTTAATATGAAATAGTTTTAGAGTATCATTAATTTCATCAGAGGCATTATTAAACCTGTCAGGGGTATCATTAGTCTGAGTTCAAGGAAATTTAAAACAATTTTGTTGAACTCAGACTAATGATACCCCTGATGAGATTAATGATACTCTCGATGATATCAATGATACTTTAAAATATTTTCATGATAAGCTTATCATGAACTATTTTCATATAATACTTGCCAACAAAAAATTCTTAAAAAAAGAACACATGATTTTTTAAAAGGGTTTTGATATATTTTTCTTAAATAGGTCAAAAAGTCAATATTTAGAATGGTAAAGGTTTTCCAAATTTAAGAAATAGAAGATTAAAGATATTTTATATTTATTTTTCTATCTTTAACAAAACTTTTGATATCCACGCCTAAAAATAAAGTTCACTTTTAATTTATCTTTTATATAAAATAATAAAATATTATTTATTGTGCTTATAATTTTATATTTTAACTAGAGTGTACCCACGCGAATTTCGCGTACTGAAAAAATATATTATATTTATTTTTTGTAGACATTTAATATTTAGTGACCCGTGTCATTCACTAAACTTTATAGGTATATCCTAGAAACTAAATAATTAAAAAAAAATTCAAAATTCACATAAATTAATAACAATTATGGAATAACATTACTTAAACTAATAATTTAATAATAATCAATTTTCATTTCAATATTGAATAATTTATAAATTAATCAACATTATTAGTTATTGGGAGTATACGGTAAGAAATTAATTTATATAAGAAACAATACAAAATTTGAAATAAACTTTAAAGTTACAAATACCCGTTCATCGATCAAAATGAGTTCCAAGTATAACTTGTCTCTATTAAAATCATTAAAAAATATTGTCCAACTTTTTCAATCCTAACTTTAACGGTCAATTTTTGGCTCTCACTCTTGATATTAGAAATCAGAGAAAATTGAGGTGTCATACTCTTGAAATCTAAAATGAGATTTAAATTACAACAATTAAACCATCATAATTATTCAGATAAAAATACATGGTATAGTTAAATTTATTATTTGTGCACATGAAGAATATTTAAACTGAACGATGTAGAACATAAATCAACAATCATTATTACATTCATCTTGATATTGATATTTAAATCTAATAAAATTGTGAGCATTCAAAATGGTGAATTTAGTTATAAAATAAATATACTAATAACAATAGATATATAACTAACCAACAATTGATGAGAGAAATCTCAGCAAAAGAATGGAACAAATGAAACTTTGATACCAAAAAATGAAATACAATATGCTCTTATTTATAATAAAAAAAAATACATGCAATATTATATCTTGTCCATAATAAGAATATATCACATAAGAATATTCTTTGAATATAACTATATACCTTTTATTTTAGAAAAAAATAATCGAACATTATATTATACTATATATACTAACTCAAACTTAGAAATGATAAATTTAGATTCATTTAATAAGTAGATCATATTTAATTACATTAAGGTTTGGAAAAAATATGCTTTATAATAAATTCTAAAAATAACTAAATAAGAAAATGAAAAAAATATCTATTTACATTAATTATGCAGATATAAATTAATGGTTTAGATTTAATGATATAGAACGAAGGGTCGAGATTAAAAGTTTAACCAACTTTTAATGAGAGCACAATATTTCAAAATGGAGAGATTTGAGACATGCCACATCAGCCTAAAAATAAGGTGGTGTTGACACATCATCTTGGAGAGGTTTGAGAATATATTATTATAAGATATAAATTTATTATATATCTATTTAATAAAAAAGGTCGTATTCCAATATACATGATACATGAACATTTTACTACATTAATATTAGATAAAATATGCCCTTCCAAAAGGAAAATGGATCCGGACTATAATTTGCGATAAATAAAAATAAAAAATAAAAAAAAAAGGAAAAAAAAGACTCTCTCTGGAAGAATAGATTAAAATAAAGATTGGGCCCCTAAATCAAAATCCGATCCGTCACTGTACAATGAGCACTATGTTTCATGAACCACGAACTATGGATAATTAAAAATACTCTCCCATCCATAAAAAAATAATTTTCTAGGCTTTTACACATATTTAAAAAGAAATGTTAGGCATAAAAAGTAAAAATATAGTTATTAAATTAAATGCATAATAAATTTTAAAAATATTATGTTTGAGGTTCAATACCATATGCGGTAAATAAATGTACACTTAATTATGTAAATAAAAGTAATTATTTACCTTTTAAGAAATAAAACCATTTTTTTACTGATAGATTAATAAGAAAATGTGATTTTTTTTTACAATGAAGGAAGTATTAAATTGGTACAAACTAAGGGGTAGCTGTCGATTTGAATGATTTCTGGCGATGGTTTTATATATAACTCCACTTTGCTGTAAGCGTAAGAAATTGAAAGGTGGATAATTTAAGTGACGAATTCATGTCTAAGAACGGCACATAAGTTGACTATTCAATAGTATAATATTACTTATCCAGTATCGTAGAGATTTGCTATATTAAGAAAAAAAAAAAAATTAAAAAATGATACCCCCATGAAGTTTGCATATTTCTTATCCCTTTGTTTTATCATGATATATTGATATTGTTCCAAGTCTAGTTGTCACTTATCATACAAACCCACAATATTGATAAAATTAAAGAGTAGTGCTACTGTGCACGAAAAGTGCATGGTATGCACTTAAATTTTAAAAAAAATATCTCAAATAGAAATCAGCAATACCCCAAGAAGTAATCAATAATACTCCAAGAAGACATCAACAATACCCCAAGAAAGTATCAGTAACGCCTCAACTGTAAAAAAAACACACAGTTTGGTGTGTTTATGTGCATTTTGGAAAAATCAAATTTGAAGTTAAAATTGAGCTTAAAATTCAAGTGCATGTTATGTATTTGGATGCACTCAAGAATTTATCTAAAATCAAATATGAGAAGAAATATTATTTTATAATTTAATAATTGTAATCACTTAATATGAAAAAATTAGGAGGTGAACCAAAGATGGATAAGAGAGAAAACATGTACTTATAATAGACAATTAGGAGTTGAAAAGTTGAAACATTGGTGCTCTTGTAAATCTTGTTTCACGCGAATTCAATTATTACTTTTTAACAAATAAAATATCACTATTTGAAAACTATTTAATTTTATATATTATTCAATTTGAAATTAATAAATGGTGACACTTGACATGCTAAATTGCAATATTTTAAAGGGTTTATATCAAATTGCAATCTGTATAATTCTTTTTTTATTAAATTGCAACCAATACTAAATTTTTTTGACATTTTGCAATCTATACTATAACAAAATGATCATTTGCAACATAAATTTTATTTCTATAGTATCTTTTTGGTCATACCAAAGTTATAATTGTCCATTAATATTATATATTGATTGCTTTTTTGTTATTTTTAATTAAAACCTTTAAATTTGTAAAAAAAAAAAAAATTAAAATTTAAACGTTACATATTATATGATTTCCATTCAATAATTGAATTTAATATTTTTCGTTGCATCAAAGTGTTTAAATGATAACGTTTATATTGATATATATTATAAATGAACAATTATAACCTTGACATGACCAAAAAAATACTAGAGAAATAAAGTTTATGTTGCAAATGGTCTTTTTTTTATAGTATAGGTTGCAAAACGTCAAATTTTTATAATATGAGTTGCAATTTGATAAAAAAATAATGTAGGTTGTAAATTGATAAAAGGTCACTAGAATAAATTGCAATTTAAAATAAAAAACTAAATTAGATTTTAAACCTAAAGAATTCCATTACATGTGGCCCCTTTACAACCTGTAATTACGAATAGGAGCGCGTATCTACTAAAAATCTAATTACGTACACAATCATAATCTTTCACATTTAAGAGATCCAGTTCACACAATAAATTAATAAGGAAAAGAAAAAGGTTATTTATTGTCTCTGGAACTTCTGTTATGTATAAGCATATATATGCATACACTCTTTTAAATCTTCTTCAATACGCACCCAATTTCTGTTACTCCTATTCACAGGAAAAATGAATAAACCGATGATGAGTATCCAAATGTCAATGATGATATTAAGCCTACACATTTTGTCAGCAAATTCAGAGCCCCTTGCTCCTGCGTTGTATGTTTTTGGGGATTCTTTGGTGGATAGTGGAAACAATAATTTCTTACCAACTTTGGCAAAGGCTAATTATAAACCATATGGAATCAATTTCAAGAAAGGCCCAACTGGAAGATTCACCAATGGAAGAACTACTGCTGATTTTATAGGTATTTAATTACCTACATATAATTGTAATTTATTTTAATGAGTTCATCTTATGTTAAATAATTTGATCGTCCAGTTGGTTCACAAGTATCACTTTATAGTATAGCAACTATCCCCTCGGTCCACCAAAATTGTATCTGAAATTGCTTGCACATAGGTTTTATGGGTAAATGAATAAAATAGATAAGGTAAGAGTATTGTGGAGTCTATAGGAATGAAGTAGAGACTTGAGATAAAGTGGTTGATGTCATTTATGGGTTAGACACACTTTTGGTGGACGTCCAAATAAAAAAGTAGACACATTTTCTGTGGACATATGGAGTAATAATTTTAAATGAAACCCGTGATGCACGTTTTAATGAAACAACGAATAAACACAAAATGCAAACTAATTGCACAATAAACCGGTATATATGACTGCCTAGTTTAGTTACCTTTGTTTTAAAGAAATTGTACTTTTGCTTTTGAGAGAGGTTATTATAAAGTAAAGAAAAATTTAGTAATAATAATGTTTTTTTACTCTAAAAATGATTCTACAAATTCAAACTTTTAAATGAGTATCGGATATGATCAATTGATGAGTTGCCAAAAAACTTTCATGCGTATTAAATTGTAAATTTAAAAATTGTGACGTGTGAAAATAAATCGTGAATTTATTTACAATTTACATTTATATATAGAGTTTATTTAACTTTAAAATTTTACTCTGTTGACAGCTGAGTATCTTGGATTGCCATACTCTCCACCATACTTGAGCTTAGCTAAAGGATTATTACAACCAGATCAAAAATTAACAGGCCTAAATTATGCATCAGCAACATGTGGTATTCTTCCAGAGACTGGAAGTGTCTTTGTACGATTCACTATCTATTGAGATCCTTTTTAGTCTTAGTAACTTTCATTATTAATTTCATATTTCAAATTGATATTTTTCCTTCAAAAATATGCTAGAAAATAATTTATGTTTATGGTCATGTGAACTTTTATTAAATGATCATGTATCATTAATAAAAGTAAGACTATAAGAAAATAAAGTATTTCCTATGAAATTTTCCAACAAAAAAATTAATACAGTAGGAATTGCCTACGAATTTTTTTAATCATATAAGCATCCTCATTTCTCAATTCACAAATAATTTGCTTACGAAAGAAATTTTTAGGTAATTAATTACCTACAAGTAATTTGTCTACAAAAATTTATCCGCAAACTATTTGGCTAAGAAAATTTCGTATGTAGGCAAATTCTTTATAAATAAAGAATGTAGATGTCTATATAATTGGAAAATTTTGCTGATAATTTTGTAGACAATCTCCACTATAAAATTTTATATATAGTCATATTAAAAAAAATTCATAGATAATTTTTAATTTTTTTATAGTGCAAATATATATAATGTGTAACCTGAGATTTATATGGAAACTGGTTATTTTAGGGGAAATGCCTGAATTTGGGGGACCAAATCGACTTATTTGAGAAAACGGTGAAAGAAGAGATACCAAGACATTATAAGAAGCCTGAGGAGATGTCAAATTATTTGTCAAAATCAGTATTTTATATTGTAATAGGCAGCAATGACTACCTCATCACATATCTCATAAAAAAGAGTATCAGGAAACGTTACACTCCTCAATCTTTTGCAGACCTCCTCATTCATGATCTTTCCCAACAATTACAGGTATGTGCTATAATTAGTAGTGATACCCTAACTAGTCAAGCTTATTCCATTTCGTCAGTTAATTATTATTATTTATTTAGTATTGAATGTGTGTTTAATATATATGATGTCAGAGATTGTATGGATTGGGAGCAAGAAAGATGGTAATGTTCGAGGTAGGACCAATAGGGTGCATGCCCTCCAATACAAGGAAATTCAAACACAATGGAACATGTGTTGAGGACCTCAATCAACTTGCACTCATTTTCAATGACAAGCTTGCGTCTATGCTTCATAATTTGGAACCAACCCTTCATGACTCATCCTTAATTCTTGGTCGTATCAATGGGCTTGGCTATGATGCAATCATCAATCCTTCCAAATATGGTAACTCTCTTCCCAACCCTAAATTAAATTAACACATAATGCACAAAAAAACCATCAACTATCAAATTTTGTTTCCCTGAATTAATTTTGTTTCAAAGAGCCATTAAATTATACTATTCTTATTTTTTTTAGGCCCACAAGCATTTTTTTTTTTTGGAAATCCCTTAATTAACTACTTGTTCCATAAGACCATTTTTTAACATTTTGTTAGAGACAATTTTTTTTATTGAAATTTGATCTTAAATGTAATCTAGATATAATAGCATTGAGATTCATCATTTTTTTAATGAAAGACTTTAAATCGACTAAATAAAATCTGTGAGTTTGCAATACCAAGGGCTTGTGAAACAAAAATTATATAGTTTAAGCGTTTTTCATAACAAAAAATAGTTCAGGAACTTTTAGAAGTAAAAATTGATAGTTCATGGACATTTTAGTACGTTATGCTTTAAATTAATCGAGATATATAATTAAAGAGTCTATATTAGAATATTTCTAAGTAATCCATTTAATAAAAATATGTGAGATATATATAATTAAACTTTATTTTGTAATCACAATTTGATTGTATGAACTAGAGAGCAAGTACTGCTTGAGACTATTGCCAATATCATGACTTTTCAATCTCTAAGTCATAATTAATGTCTTATATAGCCTATTAATTTAATTAAGCATGATCTCTTTAAAATTTCTCTATGGAATTAAAATATATAAATCAAATTAAGTATATATTTTCATGCATGGGTGTTAATTTTTTCTTGGTTTAATTAATTAGGATTGAGTGAAACAAGTAAGCCATGCTGTGTAGCATGGTTCAATGGGACTGCGACCTGCATCCCTGAGTTATGGGCAAAAACGTGTAAGAACCCAGGAGATCACTACTTCTTTGATGGCTATCATCCTTCTGAAACTATTTATAAAACTATCGCCACACTTTGCTTCAATGGTTCCTCTGTTTGCGTTCCCAAAAATATCCAACAGCTGGTGTCTCAAGATTAATTGATGGATAATTATAAATTTATAGTATGATTTTATTTTTAG
Organism: Ballota nigra; assembly: GCA_947034835.1. Taxonomy (NCBI): domain Eukaryota; kingdom Viridiplantae; phylum Streptophyta; class Magnoliopsida; order Lamiales; family Lamiaceae; genus Ballota; species Ballota nigra. Next base: position 82,278,537 of record OX344723.1, read on the forward strand.
ATCAAAATATAATTTGTGAGTTATTTTATTTTATTTTATTTTATTTGGGATGTATTGCTTGATATACTTGATGAGTGACAAAAAATGTGTTTATCATTTGTGACATTTCAATATTTCCTCGGTGTTCCATAATTTAGAAGTATGAATATTTAATGAACCACACTAGAATTCTAAATTAATATTGTGTTAAAATTCAGGAGGTTTATTATATATTGAAATATAAAAAATACAAAAAAAAAAAAAAATTGAACTGTTTTGCAATATTGGATATCTCATATCGAGTGATGCAATAGATAGTTTTTTTTTTTTCAAGAATAAAAATAAAATTTGTCATGGATAGCAAGAACTTCAAATTTCCGAATTTGAAATCAAATCTTGGGGTTAGGATACAGTCCTAAAGTCAGTAGTTCTCTGCGCGGACATATCCCACCCTCCTCCGTCCCACCAAAATTTATAAACTCAAATAAGATTTTTTTTTTTTATAAACTTAACTTCATAATATTTAATCTAACTAGTTTTTTTTTACTTATATACAATTTTTTTTATTAAATTATCACTCAAAACTATGCCCATAATACTATATTCTTAAAAAGTGTGATACTCTTTCTTTTACAAATTCTGGTGGGATGATGGAGGGACTATATAGTTTCTGGAGAAAAGACACACCTTCATAATTCTCAAATTCCTATTCGTGTGATCGAGATCGGCAATAAGTTTTATTTTCTATATCGCCTTTTGTTGTTATTATTTTTTATTTTCGTGTTTACCTCTAACTAGTCTCACTTGAGAGATTCTATCTAGGACATGAAAATGGTTTAAGGATTTTCGTATGACGATCTAATTAATTATATTTAATTCACGTTCAATTAATTGTTAAATTGTAGGCTTAATTACAATGTAATCACTAAACTATTAAAATTTTGTATTTAAATCACCAAACTACATTTTTTTGCATTAATATATACAAACTATCAAATTTTGGCATATAAACCACTTAATTTACTTTTCAACTATTTTTTCCCGAATTTTAACATATGGGGAGTATTTTTTGTAAAAAAAAAAATTTTTAACTGGCGGCAAATAATGCATGGTGGGGGATGCACAAGACGGAGATTGATGTTAAGGGGCGGATGCACGAAGATGAGAAGAGGTAGAACACATAATTGATGAAAAGTTTTGTATATTTGTCATTCCAATTTGTACGAAATTATGAAGAGTTGTGATAGAAATGTTTTTTTTTCTAATGCACGTGCTCAATAATATATATTTTTTCGGAAAAAAAGTGACAAAAAATTAAATTTATTGGTTTATATACCACAATTTAATAGTTTGTATATATTGCTGCAACAAAACAAATACTCCCTCCATCCCGAAACTACTTTCAAGTACAGGATGACACATTAAAAAAAAAGGGGGAATATGTGTGTGTTGAATAAAATAATAATACTTTTTACTTTATTGACTTTTGTTAGAGATATTTATTCTTTTTTTAGAAGTGTGAAAGTAGTTTTGAGATGTTCAAATAAGTGTAAAAGTAGTTCTGGAAGGGAGGAAGTAGTTTGTATATCGCTGCAACAAAACATAGTTCTTTTTTTTTTTTGACGGGACAACAAAACATAGTTTGTTTAGATGCGAAATTGGTGATAGTTTGGTGATGTTGGTGTATTTAGGAGTAAATTGTACTAATCTTTTTTTTTTCTTTGAACAGTAAAAGAAGATTTTATTATAATGAATTGGAGAACAAGGGGTGTTCCATCCATTACAATAAAATCAGTTTTTAACCGCACTCCATTTAATTATAGATCTAGACAACAAAGTCTCAGATTTCTATTTCAATCTAGGAAAGTTTGTCTTCTAAAATTCTCTTCTTTTGCTCCAATCCATGTCCAAACTCTTGACTTAAATTTTGAAAAGACTCTATTAGCATTTGACTCCATCCCGTTGAACGTGACTTCGTTCCTCGTGTTCCATAAAGCCCAGACGACCGTTGTCCAAAGAGTTGTAGATGCCTTGAAACTTCTTTTCGAATCGAGTATGTCACCATGTTGTAAAAGGTGGCGTGCCGGATTGTAGTGCAGTACCATATGCTTCTCCGTCCATGAGTAACATTTGTCCCAAATTTGTCTTGCAAACTTGCACGAGAAGAGAAGATGTTGAATAGTTTCTTCTTCTTTACCACAAATTCCACAATGTGCTTCAACGTTTGTAGGAATAATTCCGCGTGCCTTGAGATTTGGTCTTATTGGTAACCTCATTATTAGGACCCTCCATACTATCGCTTGTGTCTTCCTTGGTGCATAACTTTTCCACAATTTCGAGCATGCTTTGTCCTCCAAGCCTTTTGGTTCGTCTATCAACGTCCTCCTCTTATAGGCCTCCCTAGTTGTGTAGATACCATTGGATGCAGGTGTCCATTTTCAAAAGTCATTTGTATCTTTGTCCATCTTGATTCTGTTAAGAGAAGACATAAGAATGTTAACCGAGTCGACATTCCTATCTCTCAACGCCTGTCTCCACCTCCCACTTCCACTCACTCCCCTTCCATTTTCCCATCTCACATATTCTCTCTTCCTTCTATTCACTTAATTTATATAACCTGGAAAATTGTACTAATCTTTTACCCTATTATTTTATCTCGGTGGCCACATAATTGTTTGGAGCCTTGCTTGCGCCCGAGGGTGATATCATTCAATCTAAGATTATAGAATTGCTTGGTTTGTTTATTTTACTAGGCGGGGAAACGAAGGGGATATAATCTTAGGCGTTTGGTTTGTTTATTTTACTAGGCGGGGAAACAAGGGGATATAATCTTAGGCGGTGAAACGAAGGGGATATAATCTTAGGTTCGTGGGTTTTATGTGCATTGTGCAATTCAAATAATTTTTTCAAAAAGTTACACTGAAAAAATCATTTTTTAAAAATGCACTTTTCAGTAATAAATATAACTTTTTTAAAATATAAGTACACCTACAACACACAAGACCAAGTCTTTAATAATTGAACCACATGATGTAATGATACCAAAATGTAATTTAACCTATCTTAAGCCCTCGAATCTACTCTTTCTTCTTGATTGTTTCAATTGCTTCTTTTATGCTCATTTAATGTTTAATTATTTACATTCATATTGTATAAACCTAAATCAAGTTGAAATTTGAATTTTTTAAAATTATAACTAATAACCGAAATAAAAATAATTAGTGAATCGAATTGATACGTTGGGGTCGATTTGTTCGGTTTCATGTGAATTATACATGGGGCAAGATTACACAAGAGAACGATTCATTGATTATATGTACACATATATACACTCGACAAAAAATTGTGTGGACCCGAGTTCACGCGTGTGAACTCGAATTCTTCAAATATCATTGTTATATATGTATATATACTATCATTGTTATGCATATTTATATAATGTAAACCTACAAAATTGCCCTTAAAATTTATAGGACAATTGTTTTTTTCTCTACTTTAAAAAATATATGTTTTTTGGCCCCAAAAGGTTGGCACGGTGCCAACCTTTTTTCGACAAAAAAACATCTTCTTAAAAAAATAGGGCATAAAATAATTGCCCTATAAATTTAAGAGCAAATATGTTCTTCTCCCATATATATATATATATATAAAATAATGATACATGATTTTTTTTATTTTTATTTTACGGAGACAACACTCTATACAGTGATGAACCACGAGCACACATAATTATATCGGTGCTAATGAAGGTGTAATTAGTCGATCTGCAGTAATTCTCACGACAGAAGATACTAATCAGCACTAATTAAGTTTCATGAACTAGGACCATGTATAATTAAATCAGTACTAGTCAAGGTGTAACTGCATTACTTCTCACGATTGATTCCGACTCCGCTTTATCGTAGGAAATCGAAAGGAGGATAAATAGAAAAAGAATTAAACGACTCTATCGTTTCCTATAAAAAAAAAGGAATAATTGGCCCTAGTACATAAATTCATCCTTAATTCCCATACAATATCAATTGCATTTTGGGTTTATAATAGGTGCTTTTTACTTTATCTACACTACATAAAGTTGTCCAATTACCAAAAGTGCCCCTGTACCTTTTAATAATTTTTTATTAGGCCCTTTTCTTCCTCCTCCCCTCTGCATCGATATGTCCTTCTGATCAAATGGAGGAAGATCAGCTCAATCAGTCCAATCAACTGTTCCAAAAAATTCAAATTCAAATTGTTGGAGATTGGAGGTAATATTTCTCAAAAATTTTGATCTGGGGTTTTTATTTCTCTCAGTTAAACAGCCTATTCGACCGATTTCTCTAGAATTTCTCAAAAAAATCAATCATCCTTTTTTCTTTGATTCGTTTTGATAGAAACAATGAAAGTAATTGTCTCGGTTACATTTAATGGGGAGTGCCGTGTTCTGAAGCTTCCCGAATCACCCAATTTCGCCGATTTCATAGATGAAATCCAAGGTAGGTGGTTCGAATTGAACAATATAGACTACATTTGTCGTTATTCTGTCGGGCCCATTAACAATTGTGTTCTAGATTCTGATAGCGATTTGAATAATCTAATTTCGATATGCAAATTAACTTCCAAGAATATTGTACACGTTGTTGTGAGTCAAGTTTCCAGCCCTTCCCATTTAGACTCCAACCTTAGTTTCTCCAATGTCATTTCCAACGTTGCCATCGATTGTACTCCTTGTTGTAAGTCTATTCCCAAAATTGGTGTTGGCCTAGATGATTTGAATAGTCAAAATTTAGTAGAACCTAATAAGATCCTGAAGCAGACTAAAATACCATTTAGGTGTGCTAAAAATAGGAGAATTTCTGGTGGTCAAGAAGAGTTTATCGGTCTATGTAGTTTGCCATCATATGATATCAATCCCGTCACAACTAGGAAAACTTTACTATCCGATCAGTGGCAACACTCTATGGATCAAGGAATTGGGTCTGTTTTTCCTGATGGTGTTGTTGGATTCTGCAAACAGCTTATATTGCATGCTTCAAGGGTTGGTTTTATATTTGACTACTTAAGGAATGATTCGAATTACATTTATGTAGTTTGTGGTGCCAAGGTGGCTTTAGGATGTGGGTGGTTTATTAGGGCCAGATGTAATAAAGCTAACATGTCCTTTGAAATTTACAACGGTATTTTTGTTCACTCATGCCTGGGAAGGGTAAGTTGCAACAATAGGAAAAGGCTTGGACCCAAGTTAATAAGTGAACTTGTGGAGCAAGAGGTTAGATCCAAACCGGACATTAGTGGAAAATCTGTTGTGAATCTGTTAAGAATTAATTATGGTGTCAACATTCAATATCACAGTGCGTGGCGTACGGCCCAGTGGGCCAGAGACAAGATATTTGGAGCATTCCAAGATTCATACGACAATCTTAGGTGGTATGGCGATGCTGTCAAACGAACTAATCCCAGTAAGAGCAGGAACTTTTTGTTACTTATACTTTTTTGTTGTGGACTATAATCTGTTGTTGCATTTTGTCCTTTGGCAATACTTGATGCACGCCCCGCTGTATACTGATTCATCCTCTTATTGTGAGAGGAATAAGGTGCACTCTAATGTATTGATGTAGTGTTTTTTTTATGTTTTTTTATATAGGAAGTATGTTTGATATTGAAGTTAACCCACTCACAGACCGTTTTCAACGACTATTTGTGGCTTTTGATGCTTGTTTAAAAGGGTTCAAAAGCTGTCGCCCCTATGTTGTTCCTTGATGGAACATTCCTCCATGGTCGTGCTAAGGGGATCCTACTCACAACAACTGCAAAAGACGGGAACAACGGTAATTTGTTTTAACAGTTCAATAATGTATTCTCAAGATTGAATAGCGTTTTTGAAAAACGAATACAATGTTTTTAGGGCTTTTCCCAGTTGCTTTTGGGGTTGTATCTGCGGAGAACACGCTCAACTGGAAATGGTTCCTCACTAAACTTCGTGACAACTGCAAACATGAAAAGGAAATCTTCTACATTTCAGACCGCAATTGTGGGTTGATGTCTGCCTTCCCACTTGTTTTTGATGAACCTCTTCACTTTTTCTGCCTCTTCCATCTCTTGACCAATCTTAGGGGAAAATTTGGTGGTGGCATTCGTAAAGCAAAGCGTCACAGATTAGCCGACATTTTTAAAGAATGTGCATACGCTCCCAATGTATGAATATTTGATGAGAAGATCGCTACATTCAAGGAACTCGGAGGTGAAAGCGCAGAAAGATGGTTGTCTATACTGCCAAAAGAGAAGTGGGCAGTTGCACACTCAACTCATATAACAAGGTACGGTGAGATGACCTCCAACGCAGCTGAATCACAAAATGCGTGGTTGAAGGAAGCTAGGGGTTACCCCATCACTCTTCTGATTTATCACATTAGACCAGGTTATTACCATATCTTGACTTAAATGATATATGCAATTGTCTACTTTTAATCCATCTCATGCCTGTTTTGTCTATTTTTTGCATTATACTATCTCTATTTTCTGTGTTTGTATACAGAGGTGGGCAGGTGGCACATGGAGAGGAAAGCTGCAAGTGATGAATGGAACACCCTGCTTTGCCCAATTAAGGACTCGATGTGGGAATACGAGCAAGACTGCTCCCGATCCTGGAAGGTTGTTCAGAGTACCACTGAAAAATTTGAAGTCCAGTCATCACCATCTGTTGTGGTCGACATAGCAAACAAGATTTATTCCTGCTGTCAATGGCAGATTACTGGATTCCCCTGCTCCCATGCAGCACTAGTCCTAACCAAGTTTAACTTTCCTTTGTCTGATTTTGTTGATGAATCATTTCTCGTCACCACATACCGAAAGAGCTATATGAATGTCATACAACCAATTCCCGAAACCGAGAAATTCGAATTCACAAGTGTGTCAAGCAACAAGATTCTGCCCCCACTTCTAAGGAATATGTCGGGACGCCCCAAGAAAAATCGCATCCCATCCTATGGTGAACAAGGAAAGACTCCCAGTAGGAAAAGACAGGCCGAGTGATATTGAAGCTGGTTTTTAGAACTATTTTTGTAGTCATCAGTTTTTGCTGAATGGTTTTTAGATGTAACTATTGAATGTCCAACTAATCTGCAGCACATTCAAAACCTTTAAACTCTTTTTTGGCCATTTTTTGGGTTATACTACTAGTGATGTGGTAGGTTTTGTTGACTATTTTGCAGGAAGTGATTTTTGATGAGCTAAGTGGCTGTTTATATGAAATAGTTTAGAGATGACTTATTTTTTTGGCTCCTAGTTGGAATTTTTTGACATGACGTACATCTAAACGAGAGGAGATCAACACAAACACTTATGATATACAATATCAGAATTTCCAATCAATATCAGAATTTCTGATGGCTACATCCTAATCTTCTAATTTCTGATGACAATATCAGAATTTTATACTAAAAAAAGTTGTCCTTAATCATTCTAAGAATGAAAAGGATTACACAAATACTTATGAAATTTCCAATCAACAAGGTCTTCAGTTGTATTTCATACCTCACATTCTCCACGGTGTTTGGACGTATGGCGTCGTACCTCTGTTGTTCAGATTTTTCTGGTTCCAAATTCACAGGAACACACCAATGAGAGAACCCGTGCACCTCACAATGGTAGTAGAGTCTGTCCGGATTTTCGTTAGTCCTGCTAATACAAATCCAAGTGCCTCGACCACACTTCACGTAATTTTCCTTTACGTACCTAAAATATGAATCACAGTTGTTGATACGGCTGCTGCTTGACATAGTGTATAGTCCCCCTCTATGTTGAAGATGAGTTTTCTCTACCTGTTTGTTGCTGAGATTCTTGACTAGAGTGGAGTTGTGGTATATAAAGTGAAAATGTTGGATGTGTAATCTAAATTGAAATTTAGTATATTATGAACCCTTGCTTATGATACCTGATATATAAAGGGAAAGATTGATGTGGTATATAACAGCTATATCCAATATGTGTGTAACGGTAATATCAGGTAATTCACGGAAATGCCCAATGGCTAGTATTCAATACACAGTGGTACTGATATTGTATCAGTGGTATATAAATTGTTTTTGTAGTATTTGATTACGAATGAAAGTATAGTATGTCACACAATGGTATAGTATAATTTATGGTAGTATACTTTTTGTCTGTTGTGGTATATTTAATTAATATACCACTTTAAAAAAAATACTACCTCATATAAATTCGCTAGTTGTTCTGGGCATGAACTAATACAAGGTAGTATACTGCTTCTCGAATATAGGGGCCCCATGATTGTTACTCATGTATATCAACCCCTAAACAACTATAAAAACTAATTAAATATTCCTTTCACCCTATCTTGAACGGACACGTCGCCTGGAAACTAAACATTATGCTTTCCCTCCTAAAATTTCCCCCTGGAAACGAAGCGTCGCTTCTTTTCTTTACAAACAGTGGCCACGTATAAATACGGTAGAGAAATCCCATGTATTTCTTCATCAAATTTCAATAATCCTGACTAATCCCCAAATCATAGTATCGACCTAACACACTTTAGCGATATTCAAAGAATGGAACCCTCGCCGGAGTTGGGTGGCACAACTTTTCCGGCGGAAATTATGGAAGACATAATTTCAAGAATACCTCCAGAGCCTATCACAAGACTCAAAATGGTCAATAAAGGTTGGGATCGTTTAATTTCAAGTAGAAGGTTTGGTGCTCGCAAACATTTTGAAATGATGAATGAGCAAAATCGCATAGGTTTTATCCTTCAATCTCAATTTGGATTCTGCCCTATAAGCTACGAACCTTCAATCCCACCCAATGCTGAGCAGAACCAGCGAATAATTGTCAATCCCAACCCAAATGTGTATTTCCTTGCCTGCTGCAAAGGATTGGTATTACTTTGCAACAAGGAGGACCAGTTCTTCATCTGTAACCTTGTCAGCGGTGAAGCACTGCTTCTTCCACAGGCGAAAATCCAATTTCCCGAAGACTCTTCTTCTGCATCTGTCATATACGGGATGGGGTATGTTCCTGAAAACAATGATTATAAAGTTGTTAGGGTTACTCTGTTTAACTCTGTTGATTTCAAGGCTTCTGTACATTGTTTTTCAACTTATACAAAAAGATGGAGGTACATTTGTGAGTTTCCATATAATCGTCCCATTCAAACTCCTGGTATTTGGTGCGGTGGTTGCATTAACTGGCAGATATCAAGAGACCTTGTTGTAGATTGTTTTGCCTCATTCAATTGCAGGGATGAAACTTTCAAAACTATACCTGTACCCCCTGGAAGACTTTGTCTACGAAACTAGGGAGATTTTGGTGCAATCTTTGATGAGAAATTGGTTGCATTCTCTGGAATTGCTGAGTCTTTCGAAGAATATGAGTTGTGGATTCTTCAGGACTACGACAATCATGAATTGTGGATGAAATTCGAGTTTGACATTGATTATCCTGTCCCCGAAGATTATTTTATTGTTGGCATACAACCTCTAAGGATGTTGAGTGCTGATGGAAGCCGGATATTGTTCAGGCTTGAGCCATTTGGGCAGTTTGTTGAGTATTGTAGCTGTGAAAAACAGTTCTATCGTATCAATGGTCCAGAATGGGAGGAAGACTGCTGCTCTGTATTCCCCTTTGTGCAGAGCATAATTAGTCCTTCAAGGTTGTGAGGAACAGACCATGTTTTAAATTGTAGGATAATTATGGCTTTGTCATATATTAATATTAGGTGAATTTAGAATCCAAAGAATGGTACCTTTTATGGATTGTATTTTGTGTAGTTGCCCAGGTTTCTATTTTTGATGTGTATTGGGTAAGTCCTAGCTTTTGTCATTTTCTATATTTAGAAGTGAATGTCCCAGCTCCTGCATGTGTTTGATGATGTAACTTTCTAACTTTTTGTTCTGTAATAGAAACATAAATTAGTAAATGGAAATGGATTACTTATATCACATCTTCATGTTACATTTTCTTATATTGTCTGTGTATTATTTTTTCTTTAGTATACTATCAGTGTAGAGTTACCCATATATCTGTACTATAGTTATTGTATGAAGATGTAATTACACTGACTTTATATATAGGTACTTTTTTTAGTCTGTAGTACACTATCCTTCTATTCTCTGTGAAGAAGTAAACATATTTGTGTACTATTTTGGTATTAGTATAGTGACCTGACAACATCCCTATTATAGAGGTACATATATATATGTACTATTGTTAGTAGCTTGCTTATTTTACAACTTTCAGCATGCATGGGTTAACAAATTTACGTAATACGGTTGATAATAATATATTGAATAGTATATTCGGAACCCTGCAAAAAACCCTTCCAAAATAACAGTGTACTAAGCAAAATATTTCCACAAAAATGACATCTTCAATATTTCATTGTTTGCATTCTGGTAATTCAAACACAGAATTGCCACTACAAAAATTCATCAGAATTCTGGCCCATTTTGCTACATCAATAAAGTTTCCATCTTTCTAAATCAAACAACATGTTCATAAACCCACAAGTTATCTGTCATCAACAATGATTAATTCAATCACTCCGCAACCCCTACGATTTACCCACTTCTATATTATCCGGATCCATAAACCATTCCACCATCCGCTTCCTCAAGTCACCTGCTACATTGTGAGTCATCTCTTTCTTTGTGCATATTTTTCCAGTCATCTCATTCTCGATGTTGTAGCACACTATAATCCCACAATCCAACGAGTCTGGCTGTTGCTGGATACATGGTACTGCAAATGGAGCTAAATCCTTTGTCTCAAGCAGTAGGTGATTAGTCCCACTGCTCTTGTACATTGATTTCAAAAAATCGACAACATACTTAACCTGAAAATCATGAATAAGTTGCATAAGAAATATAACATAGAAGTCTATCGATTTTTCACAAAAAACTATGATTTAATTTGGTATCTCACCACACAGGCGCATCTATCCAAATGTGCATCCTTCACCCCTTCCCTTCTTGTTGACATTGAGTTAAAAAAACTCCACTTGCATGTAGACAGATCCATTTTCAGCAAAGTCCAATGATCACCAGACTGTTCGGTTTTCAAATCCCTTGTTAACATTGGAAATAAAAGTACGTCCTTGGAACCAATCTTCTTCAGACGGTTGTCAACCATAGCTTTCAAACCTCGACTTGGTTGCCCCTTATTCACTGCAATGAAGTCCTGGTTGGAAGTGGCAAGAATAAAAAATATCTTAATACAACAACAGATAAGAAATCACAAATTTAAAGTTGCTTACATACCCAACATGTGGACGAAAATATAAAAATTCGACTGGTGTCCATAATCTTTGAGTACTTGATATGTAATAGTTTGCCCCACGAGTCAATAACCTAAAAGGTCAGGAAACAATAACTTATTTTTGCATAAACATTCAGACAATTAAATTGTTCAACTAATCAATTATTAACTACAAAAAATATTAATTTTAGTTTCCATTTATTATCTTATGAATTACCCCATTCGAAATACATTGATGTTGTAGAATCATAAAAATATCCCTCAACATCACCACAGCCATTGCATCGGGTGAACTCCAAGCAATAAAACTGCAAATAGAAAAGCATCTGTTAAAAATTATCCTGCCCAAATTCAATAAGGGCTGAAAAGGATCTGTTAAAAACAATTATACTCTACATCATTGTCTACCAGATTCAATACTCGTCAAAAGAATAGACAAAAAAATCAATAGCAATTGACAAAAAGTAATTAACTTGGGTACTTACCTATCCCCACCCTCCCTCCAACATTCCTGTATTGTATTCCTCAACTCCTTTGAAGTTTTTCTAACTGCAATGTATTTACCATTCAACTTTAATTCTGAATATCGTAGTCCACCTTCATGTCTTGATACAATCTCCTCGGTGTCAATCTGTGGCGATATATCAATTGGTCGCCTTTCTTCTCTCATTGTACGGGTCTTTACCCCCCTTGTTATTGTACTTGGTTGAAATACGCGCTTACCCCTCTTTTTTTTAACAGCAGGAGTATGTTCTGTCTCCTGACTTTCTTTGTCCTTGTAATTATCAACAGCTTCAAGGATTTCAATCGTCTTTGCCAGATCTGCGTTCTCCCGTTCAAGTTTTTCCTTCTCCTCTGCAACACGTTGTTTATCTTTCCTCTCCATCAGTAGCTGGGCATGCATGTCCGAACTTGAATAGTTCTAGAATCCGCCATCACCTGAGTTACCGATGGATTACACAATGCATGGAGTTTTGTATTGCTACACTCCAATTCTTTCTTCAAACTTTCAACCTCTTCCTTGTGATCAGAAAGCATAACTAAGCAACGCTCCGAAAAATCTTCATTCAACCTCAGTATCTCATTCTGGTTGTCAACCAATGACCTCTTACATATCGACAACTCCGCTAGCAGACTACAATTCGTTTTTTTTTAATTCTTTCACCTCAGCCTCTAGCTTTACATTCTTCTCCTTCAACTTTTCTATATTAGCCTCTATTGTCTTTTCATTTGCCCTCTCATGCGCATCATCCCTAAATTGATCTAACAATATCCATCACACCATCATATGCATCATTCTCCTTTGGATTTTCAGTTGTCAAACCTATACTAAAAGATGGTTGATTAGGTCCTGTACACTTTATCTTCAAAGGAGTCGCCGTGCCTTCCACTGTCTTCGCACTACCAGGGCAAAAATCATTTATTGTTGAAGTCCTCTTGACAGGAGATTCAAGTGATGATTTGTGATTACCCAGTTCTTCCATTCTTGAACCTTCGCATGCAGTCTCATCATTCTTCCCTCGGGTACCAATTGGATAAGTGTTGCAAACCATAAAATCGTCATCTGAATCAATGCCCCTCCCTCTCTGCCCTTCAAATTGTCCATCACTTGAGGCACTATCATTATCCTCCCTAGCATTCAGACCCTCATCCTCTCTCATCCAGCAATCTTTGACACTCTGAAAAACACCCTTCTCATGTGTACTTGCCTTCAGTGTTTCCTTTCCAATCTGTAGAACATTATTTTCAATAAATTAGTGAAAATTATAAAAAAGAATGAAAATTCAGAAGGATAGTTTTTATAATCATAACCTTAACAGGCTTTAACTTGTGTAGATTGACCCGTTCTAGCTTCTCATTCAACAACGAAAGGTCCCATTTCAGTATACGAGGAAAAGCACCAGGATTCGTTGTAGAAACTAACTTGGTATGCTCACACAACCAAAACTGTAATTTATAATGACAAGCAAACACTATCAATTAAAGAATTCTTGATTCATTAATAATATTTGAGTAATAGGTTTGTGTATATCATTACCGGTAAAAGAGATACACAACCCCCAATCTTCATATTCCTGCTTGTTTTAAGTTGTTCCAATAAAACATTCACAACAACATCGCACCAATCGTATTGTCTGATCTCCTCTATTTTTTCCAGATAACCACAGTAATGCCACGGTATTAAAGAATTCCTCCCTGGTGAAAGCAATGCCACCATCAAGTACAAATGCAAAAGACGCGCCACATCACTCGACGAATGCTCACTGTTTGACCTCAAGGTTGCTTTCAATTTATCAAAAACCTCTCCCTTGTACATAACTTCCCTACGTCCTGGACGAGTGATCTCCTCTCTAAAACAACGCTGAACCCAAGGTGGGTCAACATAGTCACTTGATCTAAGAGGTAGTTTTTGAGATCCACATGTTACACCCAATATGAGCTGAACATCCCTGCTACTCAGCCCCAATTTACTGCTCCCCAGCCAGAAAGTTGAACTTCGTTCATCGAAAGTCAACATGACACTCTTGATATCCTCCTCGTGATTTTGCCACATTCTTTTATATCTTTTGTAGTCTACATCAAGCAGAGCTTTAAACATCAACCAAAAAGGTGTTCTTTTAATTTTTTTATTTTTGCTCCTCATTGAACGAAACACCCTGTAGCTCTTTGACAACAATTACAATATTGCATCTAAAATATACAATTTCATCATCTCCCAACGTACAATCTACAAAATTAATCAAATTTGGTAAACTATGTAACCTGCAATAAATCATGCAGAATCCAAATTACAGTTTATGTAAACTAACCGAAATTATTCTTTGGACCGAATTCCTCCTCACTTGAATCAGAACTTGAAGATAAGATATCATCTAAGAGGCCAAGCCCTGATCCACCTTTTCGACCTTTGTTACTTGACCTTCCATACTTCTTCCTCTTAAAATCTTTCCTTTCATTTGAGTTATCACCTTTTAATGCATTCGTCGTTGTTTTATGAGTAAAACTGATTGAAAAATAAAATATAAAAGTAATTCTTAAATGTATCTACATACCAGAATCAGATGATGAAGTATCATATTCTGCCTCCATCTTTCCTAAACAAATTTAAATATTCAAAACAAAGTTTTAAATCCATAATGATTTCGAAAAAAGTTATTTTTTCAAAGAAGAGCAAGCTACTAACCTTTCCCTCTCCTTTGCCTGTAATCATTCTTTGGATTGTAGTCATCATATTCATCTTTAGAACTCTTACCTAAACATTGATGTACAAGATAATTTTATAGAACATTATATTAAACAAGATATTTATTAACCCTAAACTACTATAGATCATTACATTTAAAGAGAAGTTGAAAATAATAGAATAGTTTAAAAAGTACCAAAGCAGAACAGTATATCATAGTAGTATACATCAATCTAGTGTAGTACACTTCCCAACAAACAATTATCACAGTGGTATACAAAAATTAATAATAGTACACATTTTTTTACTTAGTACATATACTACTGCATCAAAAGTATACTACTTCAAACCTGGTTTTTGCCTGAGTCGCTTTACCTTCTTCAACCTCTTCTGGGGTGGTATTCTCTCATCTTCAGACCCAGAATCTGGTTTACTCGAATTCCTCAACCTTGTTTTACCCATTATCTAATGCAGAGAAGACGTCGTTGAGGATTCGTCAGTACCCCGCTGCCCACAACGGATAAGCTTCGATTTTTAACAGAGAAGCCGCCGTTGATTAAGATTTATAGAAGCTTCGATGTTTTCCGATGGCGAAATCTTCACCAGAAAAGAGGGGAAAAGCTTCGATTACCTCCGGTACAGAAAAACTCAACGACGCTGATAACAGAGAAGCTTTCGATTTGCTCCGGTGATGAAATATCCCAAGAAGCCACCACCGATAATCTACCGTAGAGAGCGTCGCCGGAATTTGAAGATGGAAGTCGAAAAAGCTGAGAGAGATTTCTGAGATACAAAAAATATGAAACTTTTACTTGTTTTATGAAATTGGGAACAATAATATTGTACACTTTTTACTGTTCAAGTCACCTCCATGGTGTCAATTCAAAACATTGTGTGAGAACATTTAATGCTACAAGAATGAGAAATTTGGAGAAGCTACTATGTATTGCTTAAAAATAAAAAATGTAATTACTAGTTCTAGGTAATAAGTTACACTATATTGTACCTATGGGTCACCCCCCCTAAAAAAAACAACGACCCTCTCGTTGACTATTGAATTGAATATTGTCACGCCCCGATTTTTCTAAGGCTTTTTTTTTTCCAATGCTACTTTTAAATAGAAATATGGTTTTAAATTTGGGGCGTGACAGAGTGGTATCAGAGCTGCGAAAGTTTTGAATAGAAGGAATATAAAATTCTTATAAAATAAAATATAATTCTGATTGCTTTGAAATTTTTACTGTACATAAATAACGTAATAAATAAGAACATCGTAAAATTTCGTAAGTTTTGAAGATGAAGAAGAGAGGTTTCGAAATTTTAGAAAAGAATTACCTATGATAGTGAGGAAAAGACTTTAGAAGAAGATGAATGAAAAATAAGAGATTTCAACTCTCGCATTAAACTCCGCGCATAGTCAAATGGGAAAACAAAATTGGGACGGAAGGAGTACAATATAATACCACCGATTCAGATTAATGATATTTCTGATAAGATTATTGATACTTTTAATTAAATAAATGATACTTTAAAACTGTTTGATGATAAACTTATCATAAACTATTTTCAAATTATATTTTGCCCAACTAATTTAGGCATGGATCCTTTGTTTGGAATTAATGGAGGAAACACACATCCGATTAAAAAGGGATATAATTAATTAATTGACTAATATTAATCAATCAAAGTTGTCTGAGGCTTTAATTCAAGACTATTAAATTACTTGTATTTGTTTTTTTTTTTTATCATTATTCTTTTTTAGTAGAATGTTATTTTGTAATTTTATGGTGAACGTAATACAACATTACAATTACTATAAGCAACCATATCTTCTACAACACATGCAAACAAAAACCTAAACTGAAATATAATTCTGAAAAAGAATAAAAATAGAGGATATTGCATTTCATCATGAGTTTCGGTAAATATTTAAGCAGATCATTAATTAGCAAAGAGAAATGGTGCTTGCAGAAATGAGATATTGCAATTGATAAGAGAGGAAAAAGTTAGAAACGACGACGCCATGAAAAGAAGGATAGTGAACATAAATTAAAGAGCTATCGAACATAAAATAAGAGTCAAAAGAATAGGAGCTTGAACACCTGGAATTTATAATTCAAAACCTGATAATCAAGGCAGAAAATCCCTTGATTATGCTACAAAATACTTTCGAGTCTCAGGTCTCAAGACATATGAGTATTGATGATTCAAGTAAATTGATGAGTTTAAATTAATTGTTGATTGAGATTTTGATCGATGACATCAAAATTTAACCACCATCTACATGTATGTGCTTTAATACATCTATATAAATACACATATATCTATTTATTCAATTATTTGTGTTGACAAACAGAGTGTATATTTCGAAACACTGGAGGATAAAAGTAGAAAATCACGAAACGAATTCGTGATATAAACTGAGTCTAGGAATAACCTATTCCCGCAAGACTGAATACGCCCGTATAGTGCTTACGGTATAATGCGTAAGAGTCTCTAAAGGTAAAACGGTTTATCAATTCACACCGGTAGCACCACCGAATATGAATTTTCAGCGAATTAAATCGGAATTATGAACTAACGGGAATTCTGCAGCGAAAGACTTTTGGAAATTTGGGTTCGTAAAGTGTGTTCTGAAAGTTGGACGAAATGGGGTATATATAGGCGGAAGTCCGACCCATCTGAAGGTTGCTGGAGTGGAGTACGTGGTGATCATGGATTACCCACGTCGGAATTATGAACTAACGGGAATTCTGCAGCGAAAGGCTTTTGGAAATTTGGGTTCGTAAAGTGTGTTCTGAAAGTTGGACGAAATGGGGTATATATAGGCGGAAGTCCGACCCATCTGAAGGTTGCTGGAGTGGAGTACGTGGTGATCATGAATTACCCACGCTCTGTAGTGGAGAGAAATGCAGATACTCTGGAGTGTATTAATCATTTTCATAGGTGTATTAAACATGTTCGTGGGCCGGACCAATTCTAAATAGGCCACCCGATGTGGGCCGACCCAATTCCATACGGGTCACCTGATCCGATTGGATCCAAAAAAGTTATTGGGCTATATTATATTTTTTGTATTCTAAAAATATAGGTAATGCACCAAAGCCCGATTGCCAAGAACCACAAACCCGGGCCCAGGCGGGGTGGGGTGCGCGCGTGTGTGGTCCATGGTTAGGGTCCCCATGTCCCAATTTAAAGAACATGAATACTTTCCTACTTATATACAATACAATCTTCTTGTAATTTTCCAATGTGGGATGAAACTTCATTTTCCATTTCCCATGAAATTATTCAATACAAATGATTAACACTACAACTTCCCAAATTAATTTCTCACTCACCGGAAATCGGTTTTGAGATATTAAATATACCACGCTCATCTACTCCGTGAGTAGAACAACATCGTTAATTTTATTTTCCCAAAAACTAACGTTTTTACTCCTAAAAAAATTAGTCAAAGTCAGGGTACTAAACCTTCATTAAACCAATTTCCAACAATTTGTTTATAAACTTAAAAAAAAAAAAAAAAGTCTGCATGTGCATTGCCCAGGTACAAAACTAGTTTAATAGATATGCATTCCCTCCATTTCAGTATAGTTGTGTTTTTGGATTAATTTTTTTTTTCAAAAAATTTGTCGTTTTACATAATCTTTTAAATTTTCTCATAAGTTTATCACTCCCGAATAAAAAATAAAAGCTAGGTTTTAGCTTGCACCAATAAATTAGCATCTTTCACCTGAATAAATAGAAATATATTCTGCACTTGTTATGAAAAATAAAAGAAGAGAACAACACACATTTATATATTCAATTCGTCAAGATGACTAGGTTTGGGGGCATATCAAGCTAAGAAAATATCACTATTTCTTGTGTTTCATAGGAAAAATGTCGTTTTAGGCTCGTACCTTAGGGTAGTTGTGTTTTAAGGACAATATATTTTTGAGCTTGTAAAAGTAGGACAATATGTTTTTGGGCATGTAAAAGAAGAACAATATATTTTTAAGCTTGTAAAAGTTGGACAATAACTTCAGACTTGTAAAAGTAGGATAATCTATATTAAAGTGTAAGACAATTGAGCCTGTGGGGGGTGTATTTCGGGCTTCTTCAGGCTTGGTAGTCCTACATTTACTGATTTTTGAAACATATTGTCATATATACTTTTACAATCTTGTAAAAAATATCGTCCTACTTTTACAAGCTCGAAAATATATTGTCCTACTTTCACAAACACGAAGACATATATATTGTTCTACTTTTACAAGCTCGAAAATATATTGTCCCACTTTCACAAACACGAAGACTTATTGTCCTACTTTTACAAGCTCGAAAATATATTGTCCTTAAAATACAACCACCCCTTAGTTACGGGCCTAAAAAAATATATTTCCCTGTATTCTACATTACACCTCATCTCACCAATGAGCTATGTTTATACAAATATACAAGCTCTAAACATGTTAACTACATAGTGAACGATTAACATCTGTCTAATTGCTAACGAGCAAATTAATTGGTGAACATAAATGATACAATAATGATATATAA
This sequence comes from Ballota nigra, assembly GCA_947034835.1. Taxonomy (NCBI): domain Eukaryota; kingdom Viridiplantae; phylum Streptophyta; class Magnoliopsida; order Lamiales; family Lamiaceae; genus Ballota; species Ballota nigra. The sequence continues at coordinate 82,297,495 of OX344723.1, forward strand.
TATTGATACATAATGACATTCACTAATTATTCACAATAGCACTCCCTTCTTCTCTTTATTTTAATGAATAAATTCCAACAAAGTATTAATTGCTATCGATATATAAGAGGTGTTTGATCGTGTAGTTTAGTTCAAATTTTAACATTTTAAATTATTTTAGTATAATTAATACTCACTTCATTTTTATATTTTGCCATTTAAAGCATCTCAATTTAAGTTTTACATTTTCTATTTTGACACTCAATTAATATTAAAAAAATACCTATTCCATCTACTTTTTACATTCTCAATCTACATTCTTACATTTTTACATCTCAACCATGATTCTACATTGAATACTATTTTTTCCTTAAAAAGTGTGTAAAAACAAATTTAAAGCTTTACTCGGGATTAATGTCCATTGAATAAAATTAATACATTTTAATGAAAATGACTAGAGTAGGTTTTGTATAAGACCTTCTCATTATATGAGACAATGAGATTGAATATAACTAGACCATTGACGCATTAACACTTTGGTAGAAGTGGATGTTTATTTGCGTTGTTACAAGTTTTTGCCAAACAATTAATATCATTTAAACATTTGAGGATTAAAATAGATTTCAAATGTAAAGCTGGTTTCAGTTACATGTTACATGGCCCGTTACAGGCTGTAATTACGTATAGAAGTAAAATCTAATGACACAATCATCATAATCTTTCTCATTTGATTTTATTAAGATCCAGTTCACACGATATGTTAAGTAAATAATGGGAAAAAAAATGGGAATTATTGTCTCTGTTATATATATATATATACGTGCACACATGATACGTGGAAGACTCTCTCTCTATATAAATCTATTATTCTTAACGTGCAGGCAAGGCAATTTCAATTAATTTGTGTTTCACAGGAAATTAAAGCGATGGCGAAAATCCAAGTTTTTATGATGATATTGATATTAATCCTACACATTTTGTCAGCCAAGTCAGAGGCTCTTGCTCCTGCATTGTTTGTTTTTGGGGATTCTTTGGTCGAAAATGGGAACAATAATTTGTTACCCACTCTTTCTAAGGCCAATTATCCACCATATGGCATCAATTTCAAGAAAGGCCCAACCGGAAGATTCACCAACGGAAGAACTCCCGCTGATTTTATAGGTATTTATCATCAACGTTATATTAATTGAATATATTATTTAATTTCATTTTTAAGAGAAATGATAACACTAAATGAATAATAATATCAGTTTCATATTATATTTATTTTCCTCATACAATTAAATTTTTTTTTTTGGGAAATAGCAAAACATGCCTACCAGGTTAGGAGGTGGCAAAAATTGTCCATCACGTTAGGGATAACAATTTATACCCTTTAGTTACAATTTTTTTTTTTTTTTTTTTTTTTTTTGCAATTTATGCTCAAATTCACTGGAAAGTATGAATTTTAATATATCAATGACGAGTTTGGAGAGATGAACAATTTGATATATGTCTTGACCTTTAATTTGTTAAAAAAAAAAAAGATCAAATTTCGGTCACCAGATTAATATTGACGTGGATGAGACTTTGTAGTATACGAAATGAACAATTTGTACCAAATTGAAGAGACAAACAGTGTGATATATCACTCGCCTTTTAATTGGCCGGTAAATGGCAGCAACAACCGCAAAATATACTGAAATTTACTCTTTCTAGCATCTTTGATCATAAATTGCAAAAAAGTTGGTGAGGGGCATATAAATTGCAAAAAAGTTGACAAGTTAGGAGCACAAATTGCAAAGAATTTGGTAAGTGAGGGACATAAATTGCTACCCCTAATTTGATGGACAAATTTTACACTTTTGCTTTTTCTTAAGTGATTTTTTTAAATATTTTTTATTTATTTTTTAATATTTTTTACTTTATATAATTTAACATGTAAGGAACTAAATTATTGATGAAGTGGTACCACATCAACAAGTAGGTTATATAAAAAAAAAGGAATGTATATTGAAATATAAATTGTTAAAACTTGTGATGTGTGATATATATTAATTTTTTAATCATGATTAAATAAAATTTGTGAATTTATTTATGTACTTGCAGCTGAGTTTCTTGGATTGCCATATTCTCCACCATACTTGAGCTTAGTTAGAGGGTTGTTACCTGCACCGCTGAAGCTGAGAGGCCTAAATTTTTTTGATCGGAAGTTGACAGGACTAAATTATGCATCCTCATCATCCGGAATTCTTCCTGAGACTGGACGACCCAATGTATGATTCTCCACTCTCTTAGAGTTTTAATTTTATATATAATGTTACTACATGCTTTACTTCAAAGTACATAAATTATATATATATTACACATGCATGCAGTGGTTTTAATTAGAAATTTATGTGTGTGTATTTTAATAAAGGATAAAATTTTCATTATAAAATATAAAATAATTAAGGATGGAAGAGTAAATAATATATTATGCGGGTGTTTTTGTCAGGAAAAAGTCTTGAGTTTGGGGGAGCAAATTGAGTTATTTGAGAGAACGGTGAAAGACGAAATACCAAGAGAATACAAGAAGTCCGAAGAGGTTTCAAATTATTTGTCAAAATCAGTATTTGTTTTTGTAACAGGCAACAATGACTATGATATCACCAAGCCTCCTCAATCTTTTTCCGACCTCCTTATTCGTACTCTTTCCCAACATTTTCAGGTAATATTACTATTCAAAACAAACAATTATTTAAAGTTATAGCATTTCGTATAATAGGGAATGTGTGCAGAGGTTGTATGAATTGGGAGCAAGAAAAGTGATCATGTTCGAGATAGGAGCAATCGGGTGTATACCCTACAATACAAGGCAAATAAAACACAATGGAACTTGTGTTGAGGAACTTAATGAATTTGCACAAATCTTCAACAACAAACTTGGTTCTATGCTTAATAATTTGACATCAACCCTTCATGGTTCATCCTTCGTTCTTGGTCGTATCCATGGGATTAGCTACGATGCAATCATCAATCCATCCAAATATGGTAATTCTCATCCCAACCCTTCTCCTTAAAATTGAGATATAAAGATGTCGAGATTGTAATTTTTTACATAATAATTTAATACTTCTATATATAAAAAAAGAAAGTTGAATACGATTACCTAGTTAATTTGGTTATAAGGACTGAAATGTATAGGTATGTACTCTTTCATGAACGGACTCCTAAGATCTCTACTGACTAATAATGTATTATGTATTAGCTAAATGAATGCCGCGTGCATATTAAATATAATTTAATCTTGTATGCAATATGTGTATTTTATTTGTACATAATATCAATTGGTACATTTTCACTAAATAGTTAAAGTTGTTTTTACTAAACAATTATAAATAGTAAACCTATTCAGTAAAAACAAATGTACTGTTTAGTTAAAACAATTGATATTATTTTAAAATATGAATTGCACACAAGAGAATTATAGTGTAAATGGAAAAAAGCTAGTGTCAACTGCAGGGGACAAATATAGGTAATTGTCAGTAAAACAAAAGTCTTAAAAATAATTAGATACATTGGGCATATAGATCAAGATGAAGTATTAAAATAACACTACAAGAAATTGACCTAAAAATTTTTAGTGACTAGAAAATAATCTTTAATGACAGAGCCTATCACTAAATATTATTATTCTGTCATTAAAGACTTTTAACTTGATAAACAATAATGACACAATCTCTGTCATTAAAGATCAATTTTGTTGTAGTGTAATAATTGCGGAACAAATGATGGGATAAGAAGAGGAAAAAACAAAAAAAACAAAATTGTGAGTGAAGTGGGTTAATTGAGTGACAACCCTTTAAAATAAGGGTGACATATACTGACTGATATAAATTAAGAAAGAAATTTTTAGGAAAAAAAAATGAAAATATATATACAGTGGGACAACCCCAAATAAAAAAAATAGGTAAGGAAGTATATATAACCTATTCATTTAAGCATATGACTAGTTGCGAAATTTTCTTTTAGAAGTTAAAAATCAAATTAATTATATTTTTACGCATGCAAATTAATATTTTGATTGATTTAATTAATTAGGTTTGAGTGATACAAGTAACCCATGCTGTGTAGCATGGTTCAATGGGACTTCTGCCTGCATCCCTGGATTAATACCACTAACGTGCAAGCACCCAGAAAAGCACTACTTCTTTGATGGCTATCATCCTACTGAAACTCTCCATAGAACATTTGCTACACTATGCTTTAATGGTTCCTCTGTTTGCATTCCCAATATTCAACACTTGGTGTCTCAAGATTGATGAATATTTATGTATTTATTTCTTGTATTTACCAAAATAGATACATACGATATTTTTTTAGCTCAAACATCAGCGAGTTTCTTATGTTATATTATTTCATTTGGATATTGTATTGTTTGATATACTTGATGAGGTATACAATTAATGAATGATAAAGGATATTGTGAACTAGTTTATAATCTTGAAATTGTTTGTATGTTGTGTATATTTAATTACTGTAGTATTAGTTGTTTCTTTACAGTTTATTAGTTTGGTAGTAATACTTATAATTGAAACAAAGTATCTAGACAAACCAATTTTTTCATTAATTAGGATTATTTTTCCCTCATTAATTAAGATATTATCAAAGAATTATATCACTACAAAAATAACCTTCTTAGACGAGGGCTTTTAAGGAGGGAAATCAAGCCCTCGACTTTGAAGAGGGTTTTAACGAGCAAGTTTTCTAGACGAGGGTTTTTACTAGGGTTCAATTTCCCTCGTCTGTCACGAGAGAATTGACGAGCGAACAGGGGGCCCACCTACCTTAGACGAGGGCTTTCACGAGGGAATTTCACTCTGCAACTTCACGAGGGTTGTTTCCCTCGACAACCACTGACATGGCAGGTACCACGAGGGATTTGTATTCCCTCGGCTTCTTCACGAGGGAAAAACCTTCTTCTCCACCTTGGATTCCATTCACGAGGGAATCACATCCCTCTTCAACTTTTGCAGGTTTTCAGGTTTGAATTCAAACATGCAGGTTGCAGGTGGGGCCGTGGGAACCTATTGGACGAGGGTTATTCCCTCTTCAAAACCCTCGTCCAAGATGTCATGAATTCCACTTATCTACCAGCCGTGAGTTACCATACTCAGTACACAGAAGAGAGGAGAAGAAGAAAGGAGAGGAGAGGAAGAAAGGAGAGGAGCTTCGGTTATACATTCGCAAAAACGTTTATACGGTAAGGTTTTTTATATTTTAAATCGGTTAAATTAAATGATATAATGATTGCATTTTTATATTTCTCATCATGATATATATATGTATATATATGTGTGTGTGCATATACTCAAGTATGTATGTAGGTAATTAGTTATATATTTAATTTATTTAGTATTAGTTGTTAATTATGCATGCATAAATATAGGTATAATATTTAATTTGTTGGTAATTATAAATTACTATATTTTTGCAATTAATATAAATAATTAATTAGTAGAATTTAATTTGATATGTATATATATATTTAATTGTTAATTTAGTTGCTAATTAATTTCTTAATGTGCGTATATATTTGTGTATGTAATATTATTCATGATGTATTCATGGATGAAGTTGAAGGAGGGGTTATTGATATTGTTTGTTGTAGAATATGTGCGCTCCGACTTGATTAATTATAATTAAGTCGGAAATGGATGCACGTAGGAATTTTGATTAACTGAGGAATACAAAAACACTAAACGAAACTCTGCCGAAATTTTTAGAAAATATTAATTAATTAATTATAATGTAATAATAAATTAATAGTAGAATACAAAATATTAATTGTAGGGTTTAATTCATTAATATGAAACAGATTGATATGGATTACTCAAGCCGTTTACGTTGGATGTATGGTCCAAGATCGATTAATGGCATGTTAGCTCCTAAATTTATTAGTGGACTCGATTCATTCATAGACTTCGCCACTAGTAACCCAAATTGGATGAATCGAGGAAAGATTAGGTGTCCCTGTAATAAATTTAGATGCAGGAACAAAACGTTTCAGTACCCCGATGATGTGAAAGCTCATCTGTATAGAAATAGTTTTATGCCAAATTATTACAATTGAGTTTTTCATGATGAGGAAAATTGGGGTCAAATTCCGCATCAATACAATAATCAGGCGTCGTCTTCTTACGGACCGGTTGATGAGACCGCAGGATCTAGCTCGTACCACGATATGATCACGGACTTAACTTCCGGGCCCCACTTTGGAAATGTGGATAACGAGTCGACTGTTGAGGAACCCCCTAATCAGTATGCTGCACAGTTGAGTCGACTGGTTTTGGAATACCCTGGACTTACTGAAAAAGAAGTTGTCCTGTTCAAATGCCAGTGGTTTGATCCTACTGTACCGGGTGGAACAAGAATACATCCTGATTATAAACTCGTGGATATTAATCCAAGAGGTCGATACGGTCGTTATGATCCATTTGTACTAGCAAGTCAAGCTACACAAGTTTACTATTGCAAGTACCCCGGTGCATCTGTCCAACCGGGTCGAGAGTGGTGGGCAGTTTGCACAACCAAGGCATGATCCTTAGTGGAAATGGATATAAAGAGTGAACCAGAGCTTCCTCCATTTCAAGAGGACGATATAGTGTCCCAGATGAATGTGCGAATGGATGATGATCCTGTCGTTTTGGCTGATTTGGACGCTGCACTAATTGAGGTACAAAATGAAGAAGAGGAAGAAGATCAAGAAGATCAAGAAGACGATAATGATGATGAGGATGATGATGACGAGGATGAAGATGATGATCAAGAAGATGAACATGATGATTATGATGACGATGATTGATATTGTTAATTGATTGGACCATTATTTGTTATGTATACATGTTACAATTTTATATTAATTATTGATGTGTTCATTATTTGTTATGTATACATGTTACAATTTTATATTAACTATTGATGTGTTCATTATTTGTTATGTATACATGTTATAATTTTATATTAATTATTAATGTGTTTATTAAATGCTATGTATACAGATGGCTGGAGGTAGAAGTATTCGTAACCTTTTCGGTGGCCGGCGATCGTCCTCCCGTACACCAGAGTCAGACCGTGAACCGGTACAACTCTTTTTAGTTGTTATATATAATATCTTATACACATGTTATAACTGTAATTATTAAATACAGATGGAAACGTCTGAAGAAAATATGGGTCGACGTAGGGATTGGAGATCGTCCTCTCAAACCGGAACAATACCGGTTCCTGATTTGCAGAATCAGGAAGATGATCTAACTCAACACGGTGGAACATCTCCAGAAACGCTTGAGGACGACCCTGAGATTCCAGAAACTGCAGAAGAACTCACCAACCATGAACCTCGTCCTAATGTGCTACGCATCTACACGTATCACAATGTGTATGTTAAATATCACTTAGTCTTTTTTATTTGATTTTATTTGATTTTTTTACATATACGCTTGAAAAATATACAGATTGATGCCCTCGAATGCTGTTTCGAGGTTGATTCGAAATATAATGTCCCGTCGAATGGAGATGGGCGGGTTCACATATAAGTTGGTGTCAAAAGAAAGGAAAAATGAATGGTGGGAAACATTCCAGGTATACATTCATTTTGTTAATATTGTGTAAAATTATATGTATGTATATATTTTTACTTAATTAAAATCAATATGATTGTATATATTTTCTTCAGAGGGAGACGTACTGGGATCCTCGGACGGAAAATACTGTGTTCATCAAAGAGTTGTTTATCCGGAGGTCTAGAGAACGATTTTCTGATCTGCTCAGTCTTTGGAAGAGGATCAATAGAAGGGAAGGGAAAATACCTCCGTGGGACATGAGATTCTGGACTGCATTACTTCAGTACTGGCAATTGCCCGAGGTCATTAAAAAAAGCAACCAGTGCAGAGCAAACCGCTTGTCTGCGGCCGGAGAAAGAGGCCCCTCAAAACACAAAGGAGGGGCAAAGGGAGCCGCACAATGGACTCAGGAATACGTAAGTAATTCCTATACTACAACATAGGGAGATTTTAATTACTTGATTACACATATCTTTATTTTTTGGAATATAGGAGAAGAAATATAACCGTCTCCCAACTGAATGGGAAATTGTGCAACATTTCCACAACTGTGGGGAAGGGGAGTACACGTATGGAGGAATTGCTGACATAATTGTAAGTGTTTTACATTAACATTATAAATTGAATAGTAAGGTAACACGTTTGTATATTTGAGATGATGTAAAAAAATTTGTATATCTAGGACTCTGTGGAGGTACGAGTCTCGCAATTACCGCCTCCAGTAGACGATACTGAGCGCTTGAACCGACTGAGTCAAGTGTATGTTGAGACAGTGAGGCCAGGCCACAGAAAAGTTAGGGGCCTCGGTCAAATGAAGACGATGCGTATACAATCTGGCTCAAGCGGGACATCAGCTGGCACACACATTGGCGGTTATGATCAAAGAGATATTGATCGTTTACTGGCTGAGGAGCGCGCGAGATACGAAAGATTGCTGGCCGAGCAACAAAGACAGCAAAATGAATTTGTGCGCCAGGAAGTACACAATCAGATGATGGCATGGTTTCAAGGCCAACAGGAAAACCTACCTAGTGGGTTTTCCCAACCAGCTAGTGCATATCCTCCTTACCCAGCTTATCCTTCATATCCTCCCGCCCCTTCCGCATCTGGTTACGCCCCTTATCCTCCCCTCGCCCCTTATCCCTCGGCCGGTCCTTCTACTGGTATTCCTCCTGTTCCTCCTACTGGTTTTCCCACCGCCCCTAATCCTCAGGCCTCTCCTGCTCGTCCTCCCGCTTCCGGTCCTTCATCGTCTCGTCGCAATTCCATCTCTCCAACTGGGTTTATAGACCTACTTGAAAGAGGTACATATTCTAGTTACCCCCGAGGGGTAATTATTCTGGAAATGAAAGAGGTGATGATGATGATGATGATGAGAGTTAGGATGTCATAAATATTTGAACATGCTTTGGAACTATATTTGTTGGTTTGATATTTTACTGTTTATTTGGATTTATATGTCTGGATATCTGAGCATGTGAGTTTGTTATTATCATTATTATTGATTATTAGTTATGAATATTGTTGAATATTAAAATTTTATTGATTTTTAAAAAATATATTCATCAATATAAGTGTATATGTGTATATGTGTACACATATTAGTAATTAGTGAAGATAATTTAAAAAGTATGTATTTTAAATTTTATTGATTTAAAAAAAACGATCAATATATGTGTATATATGGACACATATTAGTAAGTAGTGAAAAATAATTTAAAAAGTATGTATTTTATAATTTTATTGATTTAAAAAAAAACAATCAATATATATATATATATTAGTAATTAGTGAAAAAGAATTTAAAAAGCTAAATATAAATGTACACAAATATATAAGTAGTGAAAAAGAATTTATTGATGTATTCATTAAAAATATTTTAATATTATAAATAATAAAAATAATATATATAAGTGATAGTTTAATTTTATATGTAATAATAATTTACATATAAAGTATAACAAACAATTAATATTAATTAGTATGATATTTAAAATATATAACACAAAAATATATGATATATATATATTACACCCTAAAACATAACAACTAAATTGCCTTGTCCAAGCAGCACGGCAAAACACGCAAGACCTCTCCATACATAGAGGTCGCGTGTTCGAAACTTGAGGGGGGTGAATTTCGCCCAATTAAAGCTGAGATTGAGGTTGGAGGGTGGTAGCCTAGCGGATCCGCGGGGGAGGGGTTGTGTTAGAGGTCGTGGGTTCGAAACCCACGAAATTGTATTTTTTTCAGAGGGAACTAGACGAGGGAAGTAAACGAGGGAATTTCCCTCGCCACGTCAGCCGAGGGAAAATTCCCTCGCCAACTGCCGCCTGTCACGTCAGGCTTGAAGAGGGTTTTAATTCCCTCGTGCCCCATTCCCGAGGGTTTAATTCCCTCGCCTTTCACGAGGGTTTAGCCGAGGGAAACTTTGTCGAGGGATTTTTTCCCTCTTCTCTTCCCACGCGAATTCCCTCGTTAAAACCCTCTCCATTTTTCGAGGGATTCGTTTTTCCCTCGTGTACAGATTGGCGACGAGCATTTTGGAGAGGGAATAAATCCCTCTTCAATACCCTCTCTATCTCCAAAACCCTCTCCAAAACCCTCTTTAAATCATCTTATTTTTGTAGTGTATATTAGAAGATGATTACTTATTATTTATTAGTGGTACTAGTATGTTACCCGTGCATTGCACGGTCAAGATACATATAAAATGTATTATATTTTTTTCAAATTTAAGTAGATAATATTATAGTGAAAATATACAAAAGTGCCTAAAATTTAAGGGGCTTGATTTTTGTCCCATTTTGTAAAAAAAATATTTTTTGTCCCTAAAAAGTTGGCAAACGGTTGACAAAAGGTTGGCAAAGGGTTGGCACCCATGCCAACCTGTGTGTCAACCATTTGCCAATCTCTTGCCAACCTTTTCGGGGTAAAAATATCTTTTTTAAAAAGTTGGACAAAAAACATTTTGACCTTACAAAAATGGGCAATTTTGTTTTTCTCTAATATATATTTGAGGGAGTCTTGACGTGTAAGACAATCTCATAAATGACATGGAGCTTCATTTTTGTGTTTACGTCAAACTCGTCTTTACTACATGACAAATGAGATTCTCTCATATATGAGACTGTCCCATATAAGTTTTAGTCCACATATTTTAGTACGTCCTATTTTTTTTTTTAAAACTTGTGTAATATAGTTTATTTTTGTAATTATGGCAAATGCATATTTTAAAAAAATATCATAAAATGTAAACAACATATTCTAGAACATAAATACAATAATATAAGTAAACAACTAATACTCTTCAGTGAAAATAACTGATACCTTTCAGTGAAATAATTGATACCTTTCAATAAAAACAACTGATACTTTTTAGTGAAAACAAATAATATCCTTCAATAGTTCATGTATGAATCATTTTCACTCTATACTTTGTCTTTAAATTATCTTTCAAATCCTCTGCAGTTGAAGTTTTCTCAAATTCCTAAACTCTTCATATTTGGACCGTCCATTATAATATATGGATAAAAAATTATCACGTTTTCTTTTTACTCCTCAAAACTACATTTGTCCAAGTAATTTGTATGTCCATTTAAACCATGATAAATGTTGTTTTTAACTTTATGGGTAAAAGAAATACACAATTTATGTAAATAATTAAATTAAAATTCATATTCATTTTTCATACGATCCAAATCTATTAAATGTAAGCTCAATACAAATATTATAGCTATGATATAATAAGCCTAAAATATATGTAATTAATACAACTATGTTTAAGATGGATAACTAAATATATGAATATATACAAATCTCTTCTCATTCTTTTTTGACCTAGCAGTGGCTTCTGTGTGTTTTGTAGCTAATGCAAGAAAATGAAGAGAGAGATATCTAAAAATAAAAAAATATTTTTCTTCTTTTCAGTTCTTTATAAATGTTGCATTTGAATCGTATATTCTCACTCTCATTAACCATTTATAATCATGAAGATATAGTCACCGATAATTCTAAGAAATAACTGAATTACAAATCAAAATGATGCAATTGAAAAACCACTCACTGATATGGCCGGCAAAATTAAAATAATTGAAAGAAATGGTTGATAAATCAAATCTTGAAACCGCTATAATGATTCCAATCGGAAAACAATAGCAATATAACTAATTCAAGATAAGTAATTTGAATTGGAAATCAAAATCATCCAAAAATTCAAAATTTCCAACAGAAAACTTAAAATTTGAATCTCACTTATGAAAGCCCAATTGCGGAAACCCGATTCACGAAATTGTAAACACAATTCCAACGAAACCCATCAAAATATATTCCAAATTTCAATCGACCATATATGAGTCTTAAAACTCTAAAATTGTTTCAGTGCAAAAGGGTAATGCTTTGAAAAAAAAATAGGGGGAAAAGCAAAATTGCCCAAAATTTAAGGGGGCACTTGATTTTTGCCCTACTTTAAAAAAAAAAAATATTTTTTGTCCAAAAAATGTTGGCAAAACGGTTGGAAAGGGTTGGCACTCATGCCAACCTGTGTGCCAACCATTCGCCAACCTTTTGCCAACATTTTTTGAACAATATTCATCTTTTGTAAAAAGGGGGCAAAAATCAAGTGCCCCTTATATTTTGGGCACTTTTGTATATTTTCACAAAAAAATACTGTCTCAAAAACCGTCTTCTAAGCGAAGATTGATGAACAACTAAGATTTATCCATGAACTTTCATTCATCAAAACACTTTAAATCAACCATCAAGGTTTGAAGATTTTGCTCCATAAAAAATGTGATAAATCTAATCATCCAAAAGCGCGCAAGCATAATTTATATACATTAGATGTGAAAACAAATTTAAAATAAACATGTATAAAAAATATTTGATTCTATTTTCAGAATTTTCGGCTATGGTTAGAAGAACTATAGAGGAAATAACAGTTATTAATGTAAAAGATGGAGGTGAAAAGGGTTGGAGGTGAGCGGTTATGTTTAAAGTTAATTGTGGTTTAGGGCAGGGGAGTGGAGAGGTTGGGAGTAACAGTTTTTATAATTAATTAATGTAATAATAATGCTGATAATCTTTACCAATTTAGAAATTAGGTTTTTGGACGGTAGAATTTTTTTCCTAAAGAGGTATAAGATCTCGTTATTATATACTCCATCTGATTCAAAATGTTTGATGTTTTAGGATTTGTTGTGAAAATTAAGAAGTGGTGTATAGTGACTATTATACCCCTATGATATATTGATTGAATAAAGATTGATGGAAAGTCAACTAGTTTATTTATGGTGTAAAATTATTAAAAGGTATGTAGAAAATATGAGTGATATTTTAAGGGGATTTAAATAGGAGCATAATAGGAAAATAAGGTGCAAAATACCCTAAAACATCAAATATTTTAAAACAAATAAAACACCCCAAAATATTAAACATTTTGAATTGGAGGGAGTAGTTATAGATTAAAGGTAAAATAAAATATTGATATTAACAAAATGATAAATAATTAAAAACACCATTTAAAATAAAATTGACGAAGTGAAATAACTTAAACAATCAAAGCCCAACTATCTATAATTGTGAGCTCATATAGAATCCACCATTTGGATCACCATTTTTAATAAAATCAGCCAGAATATATTGATATTTGGCATAGATTAAGTTGTTGTTCCCAGAAACCTGAACTGATGTTCTAATTACTGTTGTAGTTGTCTTTCGAATGATTTTTTTATTTTAAATCTATCTTTAGGAACCCCACAACTCAATCTCTTAATAAAAAATTCTAATTTTTTTTTTTTTACAACTTAACAGAAATTAAGAACAAAGGGAGTATAAAAAAATAAATCTGACCCCTCATTAATAATGAGCACCAAGTTTCATGAACTAAGAAAGGGGTAGTTATATATTTGCATTAATTCTCACGATTGTTCCAACTCGACTTTCCTGTAACCGTAACAAATTGAAAGGAGGATAATTAAAGTGACGAATTCATGATCAATATCGTTGACTATTTGCCTATTCAATGTAATAATATTACCTGTCCAGTACTATCATACAATTATAGATTTGCTATTTAAAAATAATTGTAATTTTTTTTAAATAATAGTAATATATAAAAAAATTGTAAATCACCCTCATATGTATTCGCATCTTAATAGTAAATCACCCTCATATGAATTTGCATTTTTCTTATCCCTTTGTTTTGCATATGAAATCATATGTTCCAGTTTTAAAAATATTTAATGGATCATCACAATTTTAGATTTATGTGTTAAAAATTCAGCAAGAGGAACATAAAAAGTGACGCAGAGAATTTGAATTGTTTATGCTACTTCAAGTGCTGTAAGGTCATTAATCATACAAACAATGTACTGTATATATATTTTATAATTATTCCCTAATAGGAATATAAAAAGTTAGCGAACCAAAGATAATGAAGCGAGAAATCATGAAAAGTTGAGAAACTTGGAATTTGGGGAAATGATTATAATTAAAAGATCGAATAGCCAGATTCTATTTGAATCCTTGTTCATGTGAATTTTCATTTTTAACTATCATATTTCAGCATATGTAGTATCATCTTTTAACATACTAATTAAGTATCACTATTTAGAAAATAATTAATTACTTAATTTTATATGTTGTTCTACTTTGAATCTCTGAACAATAACATTTGACATGCTAAACAATAATACTTAATTTATAGGCTAAATAGTAATACTTAATTTGAAACAAAGAGTTCACCCAGTCCATAAAAACTTTTATGAACCCATAAAAGGACTAAAATATAAATCAATCTAAATAATTGCGTTACACGAGACGTGTACTTTTGGCCATGTTACAACCTGTAATTACGTATGGGAATGCATATATATATATCTCCCAAAAATCTAATGACACAATCATCATAATATTTCTCATTTAAGAGTTCCACAATAAATTAATTAATTATGAAAGAAAAACAAAAGTTATTAATAATCTCTGAAACTTCTGTTATATATAAACATACATACAGTCATTAAATCTATTCTTCAACCTGCACCCAATTTGTGTTACTGAATAAAGTGGTGACGATGAATATCCAAATAATGTTGATGATGATATTAAGCCTACATATTTTGTCAGCAAATTCAGGGCCTCTTGCTCCTGCATTGTATGTTTTTGGGGATTCTTTGGTGGATAGTGGCAACAATAATTTCTTACCAACTCTGGCAAGGGCACATTATTTACCATATGGCATGAATTTTGAGAAAGGCCCAACCGGAAGATTCACCAATGGAAGAACCGTTGCTGATTTTAAATATCTACTTAGTTGGCTTTTAATTAGTTTAATTGAGTTGATGTTATGTAAAATAATTTTATGGCGCAATTGGTTTACAATTACTCCCTTCGTCCTAATTTTTTTTTTCACATTATTTTTTGGGACGTTCCAATTCTTTTATCACAATTTTAAAGAGGAAATAACTTACCCCACAAAAGTCAATAATATTTTATTATTATTATTATTATTATTATTATTATTTAACTTCACACTCACATTCTCCATTTTTTTTTAAAATTGTTTCATTGTGACGGTGGGAATATTATTTTATAGTAGTATATAATACTTTTAAGTGAAATAATTAATTCTGTTTTAAAAATATATACAAATTTAACTGCACAATGTGTACATAAGACTTTGTCTAGTTTAATAATTAACAAGAGAAATTTAATATATAAATTATGATTTTCTAATTTTTAACGAAACACTTTGAAGGTATAAATATCACTAACTGTTATACATGTTTAATTTCCTCATAAGTTTTTCAATATACTGTTTTGCAAAGTGGAGAATGTTTTATTCGTTTGTTTGTTTGTTTTTTTTTTTTGAATTTATTTTTTCACAAATTGAAGAACCAGATAATTAACGTTCCATCTACTTGATTATTGTTGAAGTGGCAAAGAGTGAATTCTTCCTTGCTACACAACAGTGCATTGTTCAATACTTTTGTGTAGTGTTGTACCACCTACAATGAGGTGTTGTACTACAACACTACACAATAGTGTTGGGTATTACATTGTTGTGTAGCATAGACTAAACCGTAAAGAGTTTCGATTGACTGACAGCGATGAGTTGTCGAAAAAGTTGTCATGTGTACTAAATTGCAAATATAGAAATTGTGGTCATAGGTATAAGGTGAAATTGATTAATACATATAACACTTTAAAGAGTATGAACTGTTTTACTGAATTAAGGGTGTTCAGTAAAGAATAGTATGACTTTTTCTACTAAAAACTACTGAAAATGGTTTATATATGAACAAGTTTCATATTATACCTATTCAAAATTGTAAGGTGTAATAATAAATTTATTTACAAAGTACACAAATATATGAAATTTATTTGATTTTGAAATTTTAATCTATTGGCAGCGGAGTATTTAGGATTACCATATCCTCCACCATACATGAGCTTACTTGTTGAGTTATTACAACAGGAGAAATTTACCAGACTAAATTATGCATCATCAGCTTGTGGTGTTCTTCTAGAGACGACAAGTATAGGCGTGAGATTCACGACTTTTTGAGAATTTAGTCTTTCATTATTAATCTGTTAGCAAAATAATATAAATCAATTGTTTATATATTTATTTATAAGTTTGAACTTTTAGATGAGACGATTTATTTTTAATAGTACTAGAGTCTTTAGCTTACGCCAAGATCATATGTCCGATTCCTGCAGAAAGTAACTCCACCCATATTAATTTTACACTTCTAAAAAAATTCGAACTTTTAGATGAGATAATTTTTAAAAAAATTTATATTCCGCATTTTTATTTTTCATTCAAAAATATGTTATATGCTATCGATATTTGAAGTACATCACTATAAGAAAATAAAAAATTGTCTACAAAATTAGAATACAAAATTTTTCCAACAAAAAAATTTGTAGTAAGAATTGCCTACGAAATTTTCTAATTATGAAAGTTTCTACATTTCTCAACCTAAAAACAACTTGCGTAAGAAATTAGTTTGCCTACGAAATAAAATCTCTAGGTATAATTACCTACAACTCATACATTTGCCTACAACACAATTTGCCAACGGAATTTCCGTAAACAAATTTCTTTTTTTTAGGTGAGGAAGGAGGATGCATATGCAATTAGAAATTTTTGTAGGCAATTCGTAGGTAATCCCCACTACAAATTTTTTTGTTGAAAATTTCGTAGTCATACTGACAATTTGCGTAGACAATTTTATGTTTTTTTTTTGTAGTGCATGAAATATAAAAAAAAAATGTCTTAATTAGGAACTAATTTGTGTTCGCGTGTTAATTTGTGAATTTTTGTCAAGTATAATAGTGTATCAATAAAGTTAATTTATTGTGTTTATAACATGCATGCCAATGAGAGATTTATATATATATATGTGGTTGGTTTTAACAGGGAAACTGCCTAAACTTGGGGGACCAAATAGACTTATTTGAGAGAACGGTGAAAGAAGAAATACCAAAATATTATAAGAAGTCTGAGGAAGTATCAGATTATATGTCAAAATCAGTGTTTTGTATTGTAATAGGCAGCAATGACTACCTCATCACCTATCTCGACAAAAAGAGTACCCGCAAACGTTCACTCCTCGATCTTTTGCAGACCTCCTCATTCTTAATCTTTCCCAACAATTACAGGTATGTGCATACAACATTTTATATTTGATTAATTGTGAAACTATCAGGTTTTAATTTCAATCTTTATAAATTTTGTGTCTTCATATCTTATGTTCGCTTATTTTTTAATAAAATGAAAATGGTTGGATGGTAAGGATTGATCACAATGCAATAGTTTAATAGTTGCAATTCTAAAACTCATTCAAATATGATGGAACATTAATGAATTTAAGATTGTTATTTACTATTCTAAAAACCCGCGGAGACCACGGGTACTACACTAGTAATTAGATAAAGTGGTATACCTTTAAGTGATTAGAATTTCACCACTTATGCTTTGAGGTCATGAGTTCAAGTCATCATTTGTCCAATAAATTTTTTAAAAAATTATTGCTCCCTCTGTACGTTCAGTATAAACAGGTATACTTTTCTTTTTTAGCCGTCCAATATGAGTAGACTCGTTCCCTAAAATAACAATATTTTACAACATCATTGCACTACAAAAAAATAAAGAATTGTCCATGAAATTTTCCAACAAAGAGTTTCGTATTGTGTATCGCCTAAGACACCGGCCTACAAAATTTTCTAATTATGAAAGCATATTTTCATTTCTCAACTTAGAAACAACCTATAAAATCAATTTGTCTACGAAATAAAATTTCTAGGTAATTAATTACCAATCTAGTACAGATTTTTTTTGGAAATTTCGTAGTCATATTGATAAATTTTTTTAGACAATTCTTTATTTTTTTAGTGTTATAATTCTCTTTACTTTTATATACAATTGGTCTATTTTCTTAAAATTTGTGCAAAAATTTTAGTTCTTGTAAAACTGGACGGGGGGAGGAAGTATGTAGTATTGAATGGGTGTAATTGTGTTTATTATGATATCAGAGATTGTATGGGTTGGGAGCAAGAAAGGTGATAATGTTCGAAATTGGACCAATAGGGTGCATGCCCCACAATATACGGAAATTAAAACACAATGGAACATGTGTTGAGGAGTTCAATCAACTTGCAATCATCTTCAATGCCAAGCTTGCGACTATGCTTCATAATTTGACATCAACCCTTCATGCCTCATCCTTTATTCTTGGCCGTGTCAATGGGCTTGGTTATGACGCAATCATCAATCCTTCCAAATATGGTAACTCTCACTCAACCCTTTATAATTGAAGAGCCAATATATTGGAGTATTATATATATTTCTACATAATTTGACGACGTGACTTCACTATCTAAGACCGAAAGGTCATTGATTTGAGTTACTATTTGTCCAGTAAAAAACTACTTAATTCATTTGAAAACCCCCAGGGTTTGGCCTAGTGGTAGGGGCTTGAGATTTGGGAGTGTGATGCTCCATAAGTCTCAGGTTGGAAACCCACTTGGTGCAAACAATTCCTGAGATGGGCCAGTCCATACAGAGCTACGCTCTGGCTTGAAATGGGGCCCCCCGCTAGTGGATGGTGGGTTATGGGTCCCCCGGATTAGTCGGCAATGAGCCGGATACCGAGTACCAAATTTTTTTTTAATTCATTTGAAAATACACTTGAATTGCACAGTGCACAAGAGAATTACTCTTCTTGTAAACAAGTTCCACCAAAATATGAACAAGTTCTGCACTCTGCAGTGGTTGGTTCATATTATACTTTGCCAATGATCTTTTTTTTTTCTTTTTGTATTCGTACTGGAAATAAGGATTAAACGAGACTTTACCCTTCTATCCTACACAAGATTTATGTTCTCGTTGTGCTCATATTAGAACACGTGTATTATCTCTTAATAGATGTACCGTCTCAATCAAACTCCTCACTTAAGAATGTCTTGCTTTCGTCTAGATTAGTCTGTCGAGACGAGCCTTGAATTCAAAAAGAGGAACAGTGCCCCACCTCCCATTCGTGAAATAAATAGACTAACATTATTCTACTCTTGTCCTTTGATTCCCACTTATCTTACATTGAAGTCATTTTTCATAGTAGGAACAAAGAGACACCTCTCAATTAACATTCATGTTAACTCCATAATCTAGGGTCCAAGGTTCCGGGCTTTATTACACTATAATAATAGTCTACTATTGCAATTTCACGCAACAGATTCCCCACTTTGGGCAGTGTCATATGAATGTTATGAGATCATGTATTAAATATCATAACTTATGTAAATACCTAACATAGGATCATTAATAAGGCAATGATATTCATCGAATGTGGAGTGTTCATTACAGTTGTATCATCAAAGCAAATAGTGGTGCACATATTTTATGTTAGATTTGAACTAAGAAAGAAACCAATTGCACCTTTCTACTTTTGCGTGGAATACACACCCTTCATGCAAATAGTGGTGCACATATTTTATGTTAGGTTTGAACTAAGAAAGAAACCAATCACACCTTTCTACTTTTGCGTGGAATACACACCCTTCATGCAAATAGTGGTGCACATATTATATGTTAGCTAGATTTGAACTATTCATAAGAAAGAAACCAATTGCACCTTTCTACTTTTGCGTGGAATACACACCGTTCATCATTTGGTGTATTGCATTGAATATATATAGGAAAAGACTTGTGCAAACAAGTTCTACTGTAAAACTAGCTAGTTTTGATAGTATTAGTTGTTTTATTAAATGATATTTAATTGTTGTTTGTACTATAAAGTACCCCCTCCATTTTTTATTAGATATCATTTTAGCTTTTACACTATTTTTTTAATACATGTCATTTTGATGATTTTTCATTAAATATCCCAATTTTACCCCTATTAA
Source organism: Ballota nigra (assembly GCA_947034835.1). Classification (NCBI taxonomy): domain Eukaryota; kingdom Viridiplantae; phylum Streptophyta; class Magnoliopsida; order Lamiales; family Lamiaceae; genus Ballota; species Ballota nigra. Next base: position 82,317,468 of record OX344723.1, read on the forward strand.
TCTTCTACTAAATTTCTATTTTCCACAAACCTTTCCATTATTTTTTTCCCGTAATTTAGGAATTTTATGGACAATATTGACAAAATTTTATAACCTTAATTTATTGTTTTATTCCAAAACGACATATAATAAAAAAAAAGAGGGAGTATTAATTTTAAATTATATTAGTCATTTCAATAAATAATATTAGTTATTTCATTAAAGAATATTAGTTGTTTTAGTATAAAGTATTAGTTGTAAGTTGATCAGTTCCAAGGGAAAACTAATTAACACAAGACCAACTCATTTATACAATGAATATTAGTTGTTACAATTAATACTTTTTAGGAAAACAACTAATACTCTATAGTGAAAAGAACTAATACTCTTTATGGAAAACAACTAATATCCTTCAATGGTTCAGGTATAAATTATTTTCACTGTATATTTTATCTTATGTAATATGTATATATACCATTTAAAATATTGTATGTTGATGGAGTAGGACTTCTATGAACCAGGTTCACGCGAATTTTTTTCTTTCGAAAATGAATACTACAAGAAAATAAAGAATTGCCTACAAAATTTTTCCAATAAAAAAATTTGTAGTAAGAATTACCTACAATTTGCCTACAAAATTTCTAATTATGAAAACTTCTACATTTCTCAACCTAGAAACAACTTGCCTACGGAATTAATTTGTCTACGAAGTAAAATCACTAGATATTACCTACAAATCATTTGCCTACAAAAATTTACTTACAACACAATTTGTTTACATAAATTTTTTTATAGGTGAGGAAATGAGATGACTATACTATTAGACATTTTTGTTGACAAATTGTAGGTAATTCCATTATGAATTTATTTGTTGAAAATTTCGTAGCCATATTGACAGGATATAGATCCTCTACTATGCTCAATACACAGCACTCCGTACTGTGGAGTAAAACGCAGCCGTTTAAATTCTATTTCAAAATTAAATAAAATATCTTTTCTTAAAGCTTTTTTGACGTGGGTTTAATAATAATAACTAACCTACACAATTTTAGGATACAGCCGTAGTCCACTTCTAAGTAGATGAATATTTTTTTGTCGGACTTCTAGTAGATAAATATATTCTTTTTTTTCCTCGTTTGTTTTTTTAAGATTTTGTAACTTAAATACTTGATTTGATCTTTTTTTTTTTCTCAACCACGTTCTTGATTCAAATTTTTTTTCAATCTATTTTGTCTTTTATTATTTCTCAAATAAAATTTTGCATAATTCTCTTCATATATATATATATATATATATAGAATAAAAGATTAATAAAATATAGATAATTATAATAGTTGAAATTGTTAAAAGAAGTCAACAACACACAAGAAATTAAAATTATTGAAACTATAATACGAATCTAAAAAATTACATCTAAAATATATAATATAAAAAAATAGACTAGCACTCAAGAAAATGGATTGGGTGTATTTCCATTGAAACTCATGTCTTCCAGAGAATGTTGGGGATGATCAAGTGATGCCTACATTAAAAAATAAGAATTATGAATTATACGTCAATTTATTCGTTTATTTAATATTGAAATAAATCTTAAATAAATCTTAAAAATACCATCAAGAATTCAGTAAACTTAAATTGGCTCCTGGTTGTTTGTAGACACTCACGAGGCACTGGAGGTGCTGAGCAAGATGCAGACAATATATAATTTTCTCCAATATCCTATAATAATTGCAATATTTAGTTACATACAAACATACATACATATATATATATATAATTATTTATGTAATAATACTATTAATGATAAATTTATGTACCTTGGAACTTGTTCTTCTTTTTTTGTTTTGAAGTTCCACCCAACTCTTCATTCGTTTTGAATTTTTCAAACTGACCCTCTTCTTGAATCTCTTTGCTACTGTCACGAAAGATCCATTCGATGATTTTCTAGCATTATCATTGTTATCTTGATTATCTCCTGTCAAACGCATTTCCATGACTTGTTTGCTTAGATCACACACCGCCGTATGGACCAAAGAGAAAGTTGATGGATGAACAGATGCTTCAGTTGCTAGACGTATAAGCATCATACAAAGTTTTCTATAGCGTTCTGTACTTTATACCTGAGGATCTTCCTCGATTTCATTGCCCATAAAATTGTGTACCACTCCGCTTCTAGCTTCTATTGTCCACCTCTTCAATATGTACATCTCAGGAAGTTGTTTTACATCCTTCACATCATACACTTTCATAGCATGACAACACAACAATCCAGTCATCTCAAATTTTCGGCAGCTACATGAAATTGTCTTGGTGTTGGGATCAAATATCACCCTCCATTCCCCATCCTTATCTATTAATCCAACAACATATTCAAACAATAATTGAGTTTCATCTTTATCCTTTATATAGGCAGCTGCATATAGATCAAACTCCGTCTGAAACAAGTGAAATACAGTGGGGGTATAAATTTTAGAAAGCTGACGTAACATAGGAGAACTCTGTAGTTTTAATCTTGGCAGTTTTTGTCGTGTCTCAAATTCACATCGTAGCTCATTATACCTCTTTTCCTCCAAGATCTACTCAAAATGCTTGAAAAATTGCTCTATATCTAAGCCCAGATCCATGCAACTCTTAATATCGGAATTGACGCTCTCACTAAGTTGTGTGCTCCTCATACCAAGCGTATAAACGTACTTCATGTAACAAACAACCCTTTTCTTCTTCACATCATAAGTAGATTGCAACCACGTGTTCTCTTGAAGATTATATTGTTCTAGTAGAACACTCCATACCTCCTCAAACTTGATCTCATCATCAATACCATACATACACCTCTTAAAATCACTTAAGAAATGTGATCCGTCCTTCATCTTATTTCCCAAGTGCTTGATTCCATTTTGCATCAAGTGCCACGTGCACAATCCATGGGAAGTCTCAGGCATCACCTCGTGTAAGGCCTTTGCCATAGCTTGATCTTGGTCGGTGAAGATAGTCAGAGGCTTTTTTTGCTTGTGTGCTTCTAAAAAGGTTTCAAACAACCATTTAAATGATGCTGCAGTCTCATCATATAAAAGTGATGCACCGAAAATCACCACTCCCCTATGATGGTTGAAACCCGAGAAGATAGCAAGCGGTCGATGTGCCCGATTCGTACAATACGTGGTATCTAGTGATACAACATCACCGAAATACTCATAGTCAATTAACATTCTTGCATCGGCCCAAAAAACATTAGTTATCTGTTCTTCCATATCCATCCGGTTAGCATGATAAAATGATGGATTTTTAGTCAACTGATTTTGAAAATATCGCATTAAGCATCCGACTTCCCCATACACCATGCTCCTTTGTCTCTTGGATCGGAGATAATTTTTTGCATCTATCCTTGTATAACCAAGACCATCTCTACCTCCTGCCTGTCTACTCATCAACTGAAAATTTGATTTTTGTTTAAGTCCAGCATCATTTGCCAAATCAATCTCGTGTGCTTGAACTTCTGTAATGTTACGTTGGGAAGCCAACATGTGAACTGTCTCCTGAAGATGGAGAGGGTGATTATGATTTTCGATGAACTCATCAACTTTGTACATACCATCCACATGTTTGACTCCCATTCTTACTTTACAATCTGTTCGAGTCTCAAGCCGAGGATTGAGGGTCAAATGATCTCTTTTGTCTTGTTTACGAATACCTTCTTTGCAACAGACATATCTATATGAAGTTATAACACCGGTCTTCTTATTCTTGTTAGAATAATGCTTTCTAACTCCAAAACCTACTTTGCCACCATAATCAACCCAAAACTTCCAAGCCTCGTCTAGGCTATTAAAATTCATACCAATCTCAGGCTTGAACTTATCATTTGAAGTAGAATCCATAAAAATATCTTTATATGTAACAATAAGTCAAAGTGTGTTCTGCACATGACAAACAAATCATAAATATATAATAGCAACAAGTTTTCCTTTTATAGTTTTGGAGGGAATCGTTTTGGGCCATTGATCAGTATTTTGTGAGTTGATCATCACCATCCATTTGTTTTTTTTAATGATTAATTTAATTTGTCTATCAATCAGGAATTAATTTCTCCATTAATATTATCCATTATTGACATAATAATTATATTCCGTATCCTATATATACTCTCTCCATTGCAATCTTCATCTTCACAGTTTTCTCTTCTCCTTCTTCTTTTTCATATGTATTTTTAGTTTGCATAGGTGATTATCACTTGATATTCATCTTCATTGTCCAGATTTTTTTTCCTTATGTATTTTTAGTTTGTATAGGTGATTTTCACATGATATTCGAATATATGTAATTCAATTTTTGTGTTGTTTTTATATATTGCTTTTATTGAATGCAAATTAATTTGTACGTTTTCATGGAGATTTGAATGTTTGTTTAAGATTCACCGTGATTTGAAGATTTGAAGGTTTTACAAGATCGCTCGGTGATTTATTGAAGATTCAATTTATTTTATATTCCAATACAACGATACAATTACTCAACACCAATTTGTAGATTTTGTAGATTATTTTTATTAAGTTTCAATTTCATGGATCATTTATATATATTCAATATTTTTATACTAATTTATTGTGTAATTTTTATGAAAAAATTATAAAATTTACAATAAGTTTGTCAAATACATTATTTAATTTTTGATCTTGCTACTTTTTATTCTCTTAAATTCCTGAAATTGCATTCCAATTTTAACAAAGTGTTTTTGAAATTCATGAGTTCGAATACTTTATCAATGAATTTCTTTATTACTACGGAGGCAAAATCATCAAATGTTGAAGGAATGTTTGAGATGACAATTTCAATTTGATAGTATGGATTGGTCACCAATTCTTTTTTATGGCAATAAGGCAGTGGTGATTATAATTTGCTTGGACAAAATAAATTCTCTTTGAGCCTTTTTATATTTGTTTTATTTTATTCTCTTTCAAAAGTTTGATGTACGACTCCATGCATTTTACTATTGGGTTTCATTTTTGTACCAAAATCCCATGAGTGTTAAAACAATTTATTTTGGTAATCGTATTCTTTTTTAAAGCATATTCCAATAATCATAGTGTGTCATAATTATTGTATCTTTATATTTTGATAATGTGCACAAAATATATAATAAAATAAATATTTTATGCATTTGTTTAGATAAAAGTAAAATTTCAACAAAAAAATCCGTATTTTATTAATAATATTTGTCATTTGATTATTATCTTTATTAACTTTCCTTATACATATTTAACCTTTGATAATGATCATCTAAATTAAGAACAAAAAATATGTTAGACAACACAAATTAATGCACATTCATGTCAAAGTGTTAATGCATCATGTGCAATTTGTACTCCACCCCATCATCTCATGACATGAGACGGTCTCACCCAAGACCTACTCAAATTAAATTATGATTATAAAAGTATTGATGTGTTTTAATTTATGCATTTATGTTAATTATTTAAGTTTCCCACCATAACTTAATGTAAATATAAAGAGAGCACTATGAACCTTCATTTTGAATGATTACATATTACAAAATTAATTACATAAATTCGTAAAGGGTGTTGCTAGATAATGACATAAATGTATGTTTATTCTATGTTTATATTATCCCTTGATAAATCATTTTAATTATTTAATATAATAATAAATATATATTGATTTTACTTTAGTTTGTGAGAGTAAATTATGCAATGAGATTAATGTTGAATCAAATCTTGGTAGTTTGGGGTAGAAGATTAGGCAACAAATTAATGCTGATCAAGGTGATAAATATTGATTATTTGTGATTTTTTTTTTATGGAGAATAGCTAATAATATAAATATACAAATATATATATATATATATATATATATATATATATATATATTAATACGAGTAAGATGCAAAATTATAGGAACCTTCATTGAATGATTTTTGTTATCACACATTGACAATAATTCACGTTATAATAATACATAAATTTATATATATATTACTTTGAGTTTAGTAATTCAAATAATTACATAGTTTATATTCGTTCTATATTAATATTGGTAAAAAAATCTTACATAACATTTCTTTTAAATTGATTTTTTTAATATTATTAATTATTAATTGATACAACATTATTTTGTACGGTCTTATACATAAAAAAGAATTTAATGAAATTATGAAAGAATTCTAAACTAAACAATTATTTGGCATGTTGGTCAAAATTCCATATATGTCAAATTGTAACAGTAGCTTTTATGCTTTATGGAACAATGTCATTCTCGGTCGATTTTATAGTGAAATTGGTTCAAACATGAATCATTAAAAGATATTAGTTGATTTCACTAAAGTGTATTAGTTGTTTTCATTGAAGAGTATTAGTTGTTTTCACTAACAAGTCTTAGTTTGTTTTCAATAAACAACTAATACTCTTCAATGAAAACAACTAATATCCTTTTGTGCAAACTTTTTTTTAGTGAAAATAACTATTTTTTTTTTATCAGACAAAGAGACTTTTATTTACACTAAAGAAAGAAAAGGGTATCAGTGATACCCAAAGAGTTTGCAATTACAAGGATTATATACTCAACATTTAAAATCATTTTTGGATTTGCTAACCAATCAGAGTAGGAAAAACTAGAACACCTCAACCCTTTCGCATAAAATCAACTCCACAACCTAGCTTTAATTTCCTCTACTACCTTAATATCAGAAAAAGGAATGTTGTTAAAAATCAAGGAATTCCTCTCTTTTCACAACACCCAAACGATGCACATCCACAAAGAAATTGGCACTAATCCCCCCTTTTTCCCCTCAAAATTGGTCTATAACCGGTCAAATTTTAGTGAAAACAACTAATAAACTTTAATGATTCATGTATGAACCATTTTCAATCTATACTTTGTTTAATTTTAAACATTAGGCTTGATAACGGGAGGGGAATCCCCGAAGGAAATGAGGACGGAGGCGGGGAATTTTTTGCTCCGTAGGCGGGGACGGAGATAGTATTCCCCGCCCCATGGAGACCCGTATTTTTTCATATAATTAATATATTTATATGTATATAATATATAAATTTAAAAGTAAATTATAAATAAATATTTTATAATTTCCTATTCAAATAACTATTTATTCAAAATTACATATATATTTTATTTAATATTATATTATTAGTTCCAAATTATATAATTTTCACTTCAGTATATATGTTAACTAAAAAATTTAGAATTAGAGGCTCTTCAAATTTCTTAAATTAGTTTTTTTTACACCAACTTAAACTAATTTTTGTGTATGAATACATTTTTTAATTTAAATATTATTTATATTTTAAAAATGGGATAAAAATAATGATGCGGGGAACGGGGAATTCCCATGGGGACGGGATCCTCGACGGGGCGGGGATGAGGGAACAAAGGTATATTTAAAGTTTTAGACACAAGAAAAAAGTATCAATGACAAACTTTTTCATAACTTTCATGATTTACCATATTAACTCATATATAGAAGAAGAAAATTAAGATTGATGATTTGCATGGTTATGGATGTCACTTTAATTATGTTGGTTTGCTTTATTCAGGCATTCTCCATTTTTATGCCTAATTGTGATGTGAAGTTCATGAAAATGATTATAAGTTCCTAAAATTAATGATAATCAATTGATGATGAGCTCATGTATACGATACTAATCTTAGATGACACAAAATATACTAAAATGTTTTAAATTTTACCAATCTTAATTTTGAGTGTAAACTGGTACTTTTCAGTTAAATATTAACACTTATACATAAGATGTATGTACTTTATATTGAGCATGATTATTTCTTAGTGAAAAGTGTAATAGTTACATACAAGACCAATTCATAACTTGAAATTATATAGTAATACTTAACTTGGTTTATTATACTTTATTATCAAATAATACTCAGTCAAACTCAGATGAATTTACACAAATTTTTTATTTAGACGTCTCACACAAATTTACTCACTATCTAAATAGAAAATATTAATTTGTGTGCACACGCACAAAATTAAACATATATTTACTTATGTGTCACTACTTTACATCTTTTCTTATTCCACATGTAATTTTAAGGGTGCAAATATGCATGAGGAAGAGGGAGTAATTATTTCATTAACAAAGTATTTATTATACAACATTGTTAACTACATTAGTTGATAATTATAATTTTTGTTCATCCAAATGTTATTATTATTATCTAACAAAAAAAGCCGATTTCAATCTGCTTAAAAATAATACTCTCATCGTCTAGGGAACACCACATTTTTTTAAGTAAAATGAGTAGGTGGGTGTGAGGTTGAATATTTTTTAATAAAGTAAATTTATTTTGTTAATTTTTATGAGGATATTTTCTTTTTAGAAGTGTGAAAGTAGTTGCGGGGCAGAGGGAATAATTAATATTGTGTTGTTATTTGAACCAATTGAAACATATCAATTTGATTAATTATTCATTAATTTGTCACGTAGGTAAAACATCATTTTCAGATAGAGTAATGTAACCAAATATTAAATTGTATTTTTTTTTTAAGTTTTAAAAATTTAGATTAAATTGCAATTTGCGAAAATATTGTATTTTTATTTGCAATTAAACCTATAATAAATTTATCAATCATCATAATCAATGCATTAGATCCTGAAAATTTATTGGTACAAATTCTTTGGATTGATAAATATTGTTATTATAATTTAAACATGAAGGATGTTGGATAGTATATTACTCATTTTTCACTAAAAAATAATTATATAGAAGTATAAAAAATAATTATATAGAAGTATGGAAAAGGCAATTTGGTACTTATAAAATCATGTAACACATGATCCATTTTCTAATATAATGCAATTACAATTTTTTGAAATGACGATGTTCATTTTGATTTTTGGCAAACAAAGTGGCTTTTATTTCATGTATAAACAATCTTAGTGCTCCCTTAAGTGTTTCTCCAGAAAGTAAATTTAATCATTTTGAAACTTATTACGAGGATTGAATTTCTCTACATACCATAACATGACACCAATATTACTTTTTTCTCGATCTATTACTTTGTTTGACTTTGGTTCTATAAGTTTAAAAATATATAAAAATCAATAATTTTACTTACATTAGTAGGTGTCATGTCCTGCCATACTCCACGTGAACGTTTTTTTTTTCCTTTTTTTTTTTTTTCTAAAATTAAATATATGAATTTGGATTGTGGGCATTAGGCTGGGTTTTTTAAACATGATCAGAATTTATAAATCAAAAAAATATTTGTGCAATAATAAAAAAAAATGCCGCATATATTTAAGATATAGTTATAATTATATTACATCTTAAAAAATATAAATTTAAAACAAGTATTGAAAATTCACGCCTAGATTATGTTAAACCAAATTGTAGCGCCTAAAACAAATTAATTGATCCCCGGTCCAATTTCATAGATTACAATCCCATGCAGAAACTCTCGCCCAAAGTCAATTTGCAGCTTAAAATAAGATGGGTTACCGACAATAATGGCGCTCGAAGGAGTGCGAGAGAAGAATAGAGTTTTACCATTCAATGAGGATCTTCCATTGACGGTGGTTGCAGTGTATCAAGAAGATGGAATGATGTGATTAATATTTTTGTATGTTAGAACTGGGGGTTTAATAAATCATTCATCAAGTTGAGAGAGAGAAATTCGATTTGGGATCCTAACCTAATTTCTCAAATTAACAAAATTACATTTTTGTTTTAGTGATTATACAAATGAATTGTGTTTAGTTTATTTCAAAATTTTAATTTGAAAGTTGAAAATATGGATCTCCGCCGCTAGAGCATCGTCGTCTGGGTTTTGCTAGAAAATTTGGGTCTTCACAATTAGGGTTTAATTTATCTACAAATTCAATGATCAATAGAGTAATTTCAAACTAATATGAACAAAATTAAAATGGTTAATTGATCGGGACTAAAATCAATTTGGTGTCAAGTTATGGGATGTAAAAAACTTTAATCTCATTACGAACATTGTCGTTATATGATATCAGCTGGATTAAAGAAAATTGTTAAGGATTTGGGTTTTTAAGTTAGATTTGTCTTAAATATATTAGTTATGTGTTATTGAATTAATACATATCAAGATTAATTTTTATAATTTTAATACTCCCTCCGTCCCAATTTTGTTTACCCAAAAGCCCAAAAAAGGAAGGTTTTTTTTTCATTTCCTAAAATGGCAAAAAACAATACCACTTTCCCAAAATCAACCCTAAAAAATCTACTTTATACTAAAAAATATTAATAAACAATTCCTAAAAAACTACTTTATACTCAAAAGTATTAATAAACATTGTTTACTTAAAAATTGTGTCATTTTAAAATGGGTAATCAAAATTGGGACGGAGGGAGTATATTTTTAACTCAAAATCTTAAAGTGCAAAATTGCCTATTATGCACTTGAATTTTAAATATATTTAAATTCAATTTTTCGTCAATGAAAAATATATTTTTAATAAAATACTAAAGTATTATATATTATTAAATAGAGTTTTTTTATGAGCTATACTTGGTGTATTATTGATCGTCACTTGAGTTATTATTAATGATTGTTGTTTTAGATATTAGTGATAAATCATTGGAGTATCATTTATTATTGTTTAAGTTAGTGTTGCTTATTAATTGTCTCTTAATGAATATAAAAAACAAAATATATGTGTCTTCCATATTTTTGAAAATTAAATAATGTACTTGAGTGCATATTAGAACTATTCTTTTTAAATTCAAGCTAAATTGTAGATGCTTTTCGTAACAAAAATCATGGTATTTTGGTAAAGAATGTGTCACATATCATTTGTATGTCATTATTATAGTATTAATAATTTTATTTTGTATCCCTTTAAAATTACATGTATGTTTAAGTAATAATTATATATATATATATATATATATATATATATATATATATATATATATATATATTTTAAAGTGATAATAGTCCAAACGTTTGTTGATTATGTTAAAAAATTTAAGAAAATCTATTTAGATGTTACAATGTTTTTTTTTCCAGCAATATATATTTAAATAACAAATTGATTTAATATGAATTATTTTGAAATAAAATTTCTTATAAGTTTAAATTTATTCTAAAATAATTAAATTGTAATTTTTTTTATCAATAATATTTAATTTTATAGAAAAAAATTGAAAAAAAGTCTTCCGTGCGAAGCACGGGTAGGCAAAACACTAGTATTCAATAATATGCATAATATGATACATTACAGACAACTATATAATACTACTTATTTTTAAGATATTAATATCTCTAACTATTAACCAAGTCATATTCTACAAAAAAAAAATGTACATAGTAATTAATTATCGTGATCACTAAACTATGAAAATATTGCAAGAATTCCCTCCTCCTCACATAAATTAAGAGTTTCAATAATCAATATATATATTTTTATAGTGCTCGAATTTTTTTATTTTAAATCTTATAACATTGATCAAGAAACCTGCTACTGGAAACATTATACACACACATGTTCAACTAATTAACAAACATTTAATTGTCCAAAAAAAAAATGAACATAACTTAAAAAGCAAAAAAAAAAAAAAATGAAAATCAATATAAAGTAATATTGGGAGATAAAATTAAATTACCGTTCTTCAATGTCCAAAATGATGACCCAGTGAAGATGTATTGATAATTGATCGGCCTCCTATTGAACAAGATTGTTGTGAATTCAATAGAAATAGGATTGGAAAAAAAAAGTTTGAGAATAAATGGTGGTTCTGTAAATGAAGATTCACGACGCTAAAAAAAAGAAAAAAAAAAAGAGGGAAATTAGTAAAGATTGTAAATTCTTGCCGCCAAATTATATAGATTGATATATATTATTTTTAATTAAAAGATATATACAAATCTTAAATAACAAAGGAAAGTAAATGAAAAAAAATTATTAGAAAATCTTTATCTACGCCTGTAACCTAAAAAAGTGGAAGTTATTATTAAGTGGAAGTTATCATTATTATCACGTATTCAAAAAGCTATTAAAAAAATATTTTATTTAATTTTGAAATAAGATATAAACGACTATTTTACTCCACAGTATGGAGTACTGTGTATTAAACACAGTAGAGGATCTATACCCATATTGACAATTTCCATAAGCAATTTTATGTTTTGTTGGAGGGGAAGTACCGCATATTAGCATGAGGAGTATCATTATTTAGAAATTGGTTAATATCACATTTGACCACCAAACATAACCTCAATTTTAGTTTTGTTCACAAAATTCAACTATTATCAAAGTAGTTATGAAATTACACTTTTTTTAATCATTATTTGTTTGAGCATTATTTGACTGTCAGTCGAATCATGAAATCAACTTTTGGGTGATTAAATTTTAAAATAATATGTGTTTAGAATTAATATCATTTGGTCTCCAAACTTAACCAATATTTCACTTTTGATCCCAACTTTTTTATTTCATTCAGTCAACGACTGACGGTTAACTAATATTCAGACATAAAGTATTAAATCAAATGAACTTTTAGGACTATTTTTATGGCGAGTGAAATCTGGTGATCAAAGCTATACTTTAGATTAAGTTTATGAGTAATTATGTTATAATCCCTTTAAAAACCTATTCAATTTATGTGTTTCTTATCAAAATCACTGAGCAGTGATATTGCGTATGTGTAACAATATATCGAGTTGATTATTAAAATTCTGTTAATCAAGTTCATTAAAGTTTTTATCATGTCTTTTTTAAAATAGGAACAGTAATATGATCAAGGAGAGTGTCGCCTCCTTTCTCACTCTCTCACAAACAATACCTAGAAGTACCTCTTATTTTTTTGTGCTTCACCATCAGATTCATTCGTCAATCACCATTAGTGGGGTCCTAGACCGTGCAACCTAGCGCGATTTGGAATCCTTGGAGAATCAATAAGTTGATCACCTCAGAGGTATTAAAAACCCTCCAATGGACGAACAATTTGTTGATGATCATTTCTAATCACGTGGATTAGTGGCTGTTGTCAACACAATAGTCCACTAATTTTCGTAGGTTGTCTTACATAGTTTTTAATATTCATATAACTTTTAGAGTCTAGTACTTAGTGCTACAAAATAATTCACAACAAATACTTATAGCTGCAACAACAAAAATATTACTCATAACTATGAAATTTATGCACTCGTGCACAAAAAAATATGTAAACATGTAAAAAATTTGCACATGTGCACAACATTTTGTAGTTGCGAATCATATTTTTTGTTGCTGGTGTGGAAATTAAGTACTATTAGACATAGTTTTGTATTTGAGGGTAATTAATTCTATTTTCTTATAGTCCTTTAATTTTTATATCTTTTAGATTTGAGTGGCTTGCCCCTACCTAGAAGAATTATTGTTTTGTCATCGTTTGTCGTTCTTCCAGATCGTGCAGTGTTGGTTCCTCTTTTCAGTTGAGAGCCTCTGGTTTTCTCTCCTAAGTTAAGAGTCTTTAATTTTCTCTCCCGAGTTGAAAGTCTTTGATTCCACTTCTGAGTTGAGAGTCTTCATTTTGTTCTTCTCGTGTCGTCTTTGTGAAGTCAACTTTTTTGGGTCAAATTTTGACAATGTAGGCTTCAAAAGTTAAATCAAGAGCGTTGATTGCATAATAAAAGTGGTGGATTGACAAGTGGAGTAAAGAAGATACAATGAAGATGGATTCTACGTTCGCTTCTTTAGTGACTTGTAGAACTAAATTAAGACAGAATAACGATGTGACGAAGTGGTATAACTCAAGTTGTTAGAGCTCAACTACCTATAGCCCAGTGGTTATGGATTCGAGTCACCATTTGTCTGATAAAAAAATAAAATTTATTACATGATTTTTCTTGTTCGTGGGATAGCCAACAATTTGGCTAATCGTTTTGTTTAGGTATTTGGATCATTCTCATGTCCTTATTAGTGTGTCGAACTTTCAACTATTATTGATGACCTTCTCAATAGCTTTCATTCATATATTTCTTAAGTCAGAAAATTTGTTTTGTTTTAAGAAAATAATTCTACCATATTGATTGGTAAAAATACTTTACATGTTTTAGTATCATTTAAGACAAAGTATAGAGTGAAAATGGTTCATACATAAATCATTGAAGGTATTAATTTTTTCATTAAAGAGTAACAACTAATACTCTTTACTAAAAAAAATCAATATCCTTTAATGATTTATGTATAAACTATTTTCACCCTATACATACTCGTCATTTAATTGCATTATTTCCTTACGTGATATTATCCACATGACTAACTATTATACTTGAAAGAGAGAAAATAGTGTTTTGATAGTTTTATAAGAAAAAATGAGATTTTAGTAGCTATATACATATTGATTATTTATAAAAGTTAACTAGAGAAATATACTGAAGGGGGACACAGATAGGTCGAAAGAGAAGAGCCAAAACCTAAAAACAATTTTAGAAAAGTGAAGTAGAGGATTTTTTTTTAAATTTTTTTTTCAGTTGTAGGGCTTAAAAGTTAGTAAAATATTGAATTTAGAGGTTAAAAGATTTTTCATTTTGATTTTGAAGAACCTATAAATTTGGAGCTGAAAAGTTAAAATTACTTCCTCTGTCTCAAAGTTTTTTTTTTTACTATTCGTCACTGTAAATTAAATTGAATTTAATTTATAAATGTGAATTAATAGTATAAAGTAATTACATGAGATGTAAGTATATTAGCATAGGGAAGATATAATTGTAAAACATAATATTGTTATATTGTCATTTACGGAAGTATCGATTGGTAGTTTCGGTAAGTAGCAATTAAATTTGAGACAAATGGAGTATTATTTTAGGACTCTAAATATTATATCTTATAATTTATATACTTATTTATTAGTACATATATATATATATATATATATTATTTTCTCAATCTTTTTATTTTTATTTTTTATACTAGCATAAAATTAATATACTTTTATTTTTTTTAAAAGTTATGATATATAAAAACTTTGTTGGTTAACTACAAAATATAAAACAGTCGAGTATGGTTTAAAAAATGTGTGAGTTCTAAAATTTGATAGTTTATATTCTCTTTGTCCGTGAGAAATGATTTACGTTACTATATTTGTACTACCATGAAAAGTTGTCCACTTTCCTAAAATAGCAATATTTTATACTATCCATTTACAATCTCTTTTATACACGATATTCTACTATTTTAAACCTGTGCAAAAGGTAACATGACTATTTTTAATGGACGGAAGAAGTATCTTTTAGGTCCCAAATTAATAATTTTTTTTACTTTTTAAATTCTTAATTAATAGGATTTTTTTTTATTAAACTCTAAATAGATAGATTTGCTAGTTTGACATAAAAAGAAAAGAAAAGCAAGTGAGGAAGAAAACAAAGTTAATGAAAGTTTTATCCCATTAGCACATCAACATTGCGGACGTATGGATGTTAACTTTCCGCCCATTACAACACATATTTCAGCAGCCAAAACTTAGCTCACTATAAGCGATGTTCAAGCGGAAAAGGTAAAAGAAAACCAACTAGTTTAATTTTTGAAGCAATTATCAAATTTAGCCTGGGTGTATTGTCAATATATTAAATATTCCCTAGTCATTTTGAAAACTTCTTTTTTAACCATTTTGAACTTAAAAAGTCCATAATGCCCTTTAAACTTAAAATTTTAATTTCCAAGTCTATGGTGCCCGAAATCGATTTGTCTGCCCGATTTCATTTCATCTCCTCAACTCTGTTCGAGTTTCTTATTAGTATTTCTCAAATTTGTTCTTGTCCTAGCTAGCTTCTTTGCCGACTCATTCACGGCTGCCGTAACCGCTACCACCGTTTTACTTTTCTGTTGATTTCTTAGAAATTTCTCATCTTCTGTAAATGAAAACACCGAAGAAATAGAAGAACAAGAGGAGAAATACATAGTCGAGTTGCTTTAAAAAAAACAAATGCAGAACCCCTTTCTCCAAAAGACTCAATTTTTCCTTCTCACACGTCACCATTAGCCCTACTCTCGTCCCCGCCACTTAATAGTTCCCCTGATGCGGGCCGTATGACGCTTGATTTCCTTAAATGAGCCAAGTCGAGGCCTGATTTCCAGCCCAGTGATGAGGTCTTTTTCTATTTTGTTAATTATTTTGGCAGAATGAAAAACTTTAAAGCTGCCCATGAAGTTCTTGTCGATGGCCATGGATTAACTAGGGTCAAATTTTTAGAGGCTCTCGTTGATAGCTTGGTTCGTGCAGAAATGAAATATTTGATATTGTTTCCATATTTCTCAGCTGATATTCTGCACAATACTTTCCATATTTTTATTCTTGATTTGGTGTAATGGATTGTATTAGCTTATTTTTAGCATAGATTGATAGAGGATCCGTATCCCTCTATATGTATATGTATCCTGTGGTTGGAAACTTGATAATTGATAAGTACTGCAAATTCAGAAGAATTGACGCAGTCTAACAAGTGTTCGAAAAAATGCCTGTTAGAGGTCTGGTTACATGGAATTCCATCATAGCAGGGTACGCCAATTTTGAAGATTTGGGCAAGAAGTCACTGAATTTTCTCCAAGAGATGCAGGAGCATGGAGAAACGCCAAATGACTTACATTCTCGAGCATTTTAAAGGCGTGCCGATTTCTTGGAGCTATACGAGCGTGCCGATTTCATGGCTTTCTAATCAGGAAAGGATACTCCATTTCAGCTCACACAGTTCTTGATGGTGCCCTTATTGATCCTTATGCTCAATGTGGGTACTTGTTCGAAGCACGAGAAGTATTCTGTAAAATGGAAGCTAAAACTATGATTTCGTGGGGTGCCCTTATCTTGGGTTATGCTAGAAAAGGAGATATATTGGCAGCCATGGACCTGTTCAGACAGTTTAGATGGAGGAACATTTGTCTCAAGCGAGTAGTCCTTTCGAGCATTATTAGTTTGTTTGCAAATTGTTTCATGCTAGAGCTGGGAAAACAAATGCATTGCTACACAGTCAAAGTCCCGTCTAATTTGGACTGCTCAGTAGTTAATGCGAGTCTTGATATGTATATGGAGTGTCGATTAACAGAGGAGGCTGACAAGCTTTTCTGTAAAATGCCAGCTAAAGATGTACTCTCTTACACTATTATGATCAAAGGCTATGGAGTTCATGAACTTGGTAAAGAAGCAGTTCAACTCTTCAAGAAAATGCAGGCAGAGAAAATCGAGTCTGGTCTTATGACATATTTGGCAGTGCTCTCAGCTTGCAGTCAATCTTCTTGGCTCGTGGAAGAGAGCCAAAAGTGCTTAACTTTTACAACGAGCAAAAGTTGAAACCTAGAGTCGAGCATTATACTTGTATGGTTGATGTGCTTGGTCAAGCTGGACATTTAAAAGAAGCTAAGGACCTCATTGAGAAGATGCCGTTGAAACCCAATGTTAAAATATGGAAAAATTTATTTAATGCTTGTAGGACACATGGAAACATCGAAAATGGGGAGAGAAGTGGGAGACATTGTGTTGAAAATGGGTGGTG
Organism: Ballota nigra; assembly: GCA_947034835.1. Taxonomy (NCBI): domain Eukaryota; kingdom Viridiplantae; phylum Streptophyta; class Magnoliopsida; order Lamiales; family Lamiaceae; genus Ballota; species Ballota nigra. Next base: position 82,334,929 of record OX344723.1, read on the forward strand.
ATAGTCTCTTGAATTGCGCCTTGACAACGAACTTGTTTGCAGGTGCCGAGCTTTGGAAAGAGTGTAACAAGATGATAAAAATTGCAAAAGAAAGAGGCTTAGTTAAAGCTGGTAGAGATTGATGAAATTCTGAAACAGATGGTGCAGAGAATAAAAACAGAGAAGAGTCTTTCAATTCGTTTGTAGGGTCTGGTAGAGTTGGTTCAAGTTATGCCCAAGATCTCAAGATACTGTTTTCTGGTTAGAAATGATCCCAGGTTTCCATTTTGATACATTAATTTATAAAAATTATTTAGCCATGATTAGACAAATTCTGGTCAATATGATCAAAATTAGTTGCATCATCTAAAACTAACACAATTTGGGTGATGTGATGAATAGTGTCGAATGTGCACATGAAACAAGCAGTTGAGTTTTGCTATATTAGATGTAAAATTGGTTGAATCATCTATTGGTGCTTTATGATTAATTTTACGATTCTCATTTTAACGATGTGAAAAGTTACTATCTTTATTTTGTCAGTCTAAAAAATTACATTTTATCGAAAAAATAATTTTCCAGTAAAATCCTATGAAAAATAAAATGCAATTAACCCATGCAGTATACATCATTTTAATAAGAGTATCAACACAATTACACATATATATATATATATATATATATATATTGAAGAATAAAATTAGTTAAAAGGTAAGGAGTGAAGAAAGAAATAACCATAGAGCCACAGGTGGAAAGATCAAGATAGAAGGATTGAAGAAAAGGCTTGCGATGGGGATGATCAGGGCTCCACCTATAAATCCTGAATTCCTTCTTCAGATTTTTACCACCTGTAAATCCTGAATTCCTTCTTCAGATTCTTACCACCTTTAGCTTCGAGAGTCATTCTTACTGGTAAAATAAGCTCCATTTAATATTCAAGTCATCTTTCCAAATAAAAGTTGTATGAGATTAACCTATGGGGTATTGTCTTTCGTGTAGTGTTTTTTGGCTTGAACCACATATCATTTAATCTTGAGAACCCTTATCCACTTATCCCTAGGTGTAATCACACGTTCCACCCTATTCCACATGTACTCCACGTCAAAACCTTTCGTTCCACCAATATATTTAAAAAAATAATAATTGGGATAATAGATTTTGTGTGTGGAAACAAGATTTTTTTTATAGTGGTGTAATGCAGTTTTTAGATGTGGAATACGTATCGAATTAGGTGGAACGTGCGATTACAATTGGAGATAGGTGGAAAAGTGGTGGGTTGTCATCGACACACCAAATTAGTATTAATTACCTCGATTAATCCACTAGTATAGTAGGATAAGAAAGGGTTGAACCTACGAGAAACAATGTAATTTAATTGAATAAATTCTTGTACTAAAAGCAATAAAAATATGGGGTGTTTGGTTGGTTGAATTATTAATAGAAAAATTAAGCAAAATATAATAATGAGAATAAAATGAGAGTAAATTCTAGTTCATGGATTGTTTCCCCCTGAATAGTTTCATTAATTTCCACATCATTCCACTTCATTCCACATGTACTCCCGTTCTAAATTGTACATTCCACATCTGTTGCTTAATGTTCCCCTAATTGGTAGTGTAATGATATTAAGTGATAATGGCACTTGTAGTGTATTCTTAAGAACCCTTGTCCACCTATCTTCAAGTGTAAACGCACGTTCCACCCTATTTCACACGTACTCCACATTTAAAATCTCCGCTCCACTACTATATTCAAATAACCGGGATAATAGATTTTGTGTGTCGAAGCAAGAGTTTTTTTTAAAGAAAATATGCACTCCATTATACTTTTAAATTATCTTAGTGTGGAGAAATGTGTCTCAATTATTTAAAGGACGTATACTCCAAAATGGTGCACTCTAATGAGCTTAAGGCTACAAATGTTTGTTATTTTTTTTATCTCAATCCCTATTTTGGCAAGAATTTGGCGAGAGATGGCAAGATATTTAAAAAAAGGTGATGGAATGGGCAGGGAAGAAGATGGTTTTATAAAGTGAGGGCTTTAGCCCTCTCCCAGCCCTCTCCAATTTCGTTAGCTAACTAGTAAAAAAAATTCATCACATAAATTGCCAGCAATTAGTATTTAAATAGTTACTGGACCAAAGAAATTTAAGATTCAACTTTATAATTTAAGTAAACATGCACATGTTGTGAGAAGGGTGCACATATATGTATAAGTAAGTTTCACACATTATGAAAAGGGTGCACATATGAAAAGGGTATATTATCTTTGGCATGAAACACCTATCATTTAATTTAAAAAACCCTTTTCCATCTATCCTCAAGTATAATCACAAGTTCCACCTTATTCCACATATACTCCACATCTAAAACCTTCATTCCACCACTATATTAAAAAAAAAATAGTATTTTCCACTATGTGTCTAAGATATATATGTTTGATAAAATAAATCTTCTATCATTTAATAGCACATTCCTACCTTAATTAGCATATTCCACTACATTCCACCTTGATTCCACCACTAATTTTTCAATTCGACTACGTTAAATAGCACATTCCACTACGTTCCACCACTAATTTTCCAATTGCATACCTAGTGATTTCACAGTTGGGAGTTTAGTTTTTAACTACAAATTTAGTTATTGTACTTTTGAGTACATGATTATTTGTATATTTATGTTGCTAAATTTAATAAAATAAAATAAATTGTCAAATTAGAATAGTTTTTAAAAGCCTTACAAAAAATGGGATGTGACAGGTTTTGAGTACTAAGCACATGTGGAATAGACGCATTAGAGGTGGTGTACACACTCTAAAAAAGGAAACATTGATTTGCGTGCACACTCACAATAATATACACATATTTACCCATATGCCACTATTTTACTCAAAAAATAATTTTTTCTTAATATGTGTGCCGTCCCAACTATGCAGATAATGCTGGGACGGAGGGAGTAGTAAGTAAGACCTAGCAAAACAATCTCTAATTATCATCTCCTTGTTATGTTATACATTTGAACTAGTGGTCGTTCATTAAAACAAGTGTGGAATAAACGCGATAGAGATGGAGAACATGTGGAATGAGGTGGAACAAGATAGAATTTCACATTTTGCCAAGTTAAACTTAGCAAAACAACCTATAACTATTAATACCTAATTTCTAGACATCGAATCAGGTGGAACATTGAACAACTTAGAGTATGTGGAATGGATGCATTTGAGGTGGAGTACACATGGAATGAAACAACACCAAATATTTTTTTCCTCTCACACTCACCCTTGATAGCTCTCACACTTCTCTCTCTCTCTCTCTCTAAAAAAATATGTAACACAAGGAGTAATTTGTTGTGTAGTGGAAAGAAAAGGAAAAGAAAATCAGGTATGAATATATAGCAAATAAAAATGAGACGGAAGTATTAATTATTATCTAGACAAAACGTAAATAATAATTCATATCAACATGATAAAAAGAGAAATAACACATACAATTTTTACCTGCAAATTCTCTCAATGTGAGAAGTACAAGTTGTGGATTGTGGGCACCAAAACTCCACTATAATCAATAAAAAGTTTTAACACTACAAGTCTACAAATCATCCCAAATTGTGTAACTTAAAGTATATCTTATAAAGTTTTAGAAAAATAAATTAGGATTGTGTTACTTTTTATTTTGGAGCTTATAAGCTCTAAATAATTTATGTTTACGACTTATAAGATGTTAATATGAATTTTTTTTCTTGCCAAGCACATTTTGACAACTTAACATCCTATAAGATGTTTTAAGGAACTTATAAGCTCTACAAAACGGGGCCTTAATTAATGCTAAAAACAGCTATCATTAGACGAAGATTCAAGACAAAAATATCTATAGTCTTGGAAAATCAAACTCGAGAAGAAAAAATTAAAGAAAATCACAAAACTTATAACTTGTTTGGTGCTTTCTGTTGAGCCTAAAACACTCTAGTTCATTTACTCGTTATGTACATATACTACGACTGCAAAGACTCAGCTTATTTTTCCCATTATGTGCATCTTCAACTACTGCATTGCCAATAAATCATCCACATGAATGTTTTGTATCATGTCATCACGTCCTGCTGGTCCTTTCTTTTCCTTCAAAATGACATAAAATCAGTTATGCATTGAGTTACAAAACCACAAACTAGTTTCAGAGACACCATAAATAAATAAGTCTACCACACATACTAGATTTCAGAGAGAATTAATCGGCGTGATGATCCTTTCCCTTTGACGTCCCAAAGTGCTAGACACCAACACGATCAATGTTACACCATAGAGCAATAGGAGATTCATAGCAATTCCTAGAATACAAAATCATAGGATAGGAAAAAGAGCAAAAAAATTCATAGGACTCCAACTGCAATTATCTTACCCATAAAATGGAAATACCATTGCCTCAATATAATTTTAAATTCAAATAAAATTTATTTTTGACAAATTTTTATTTTAAAAGTACATGTGTTTAACTATATATGGAGTTTAATATGGGAGAAGGTATATTAAATAAAACAGTAAAATAGTATTGAATAGAATAGAATTACATAAAAATATTATGCAGATACATTGATGCGCTTCTCTCTCTAAAAGACGGAAGAGTAATTCAAGTGAAGCTAGCGGCTAGACGAAGTGCCGCTCTGTTCATGGCTACAAAAACGCAGACCATAATTTCATGGCTACAAAAACACCAACCACGAGACAAGCTAGACTGAGAATGAAATTGTTGGAAATTGGTTTTAATTTGGGTATTTTGACCTAAGTTTGACCAATTTTAATTTGATGTTCCATTTACGAACAATGGAAATAAATGGCAAATTCATAATCTACGTTCGGAGTAGATGAATTTGGTATATTAATTTGCTCAAAACCAATTTCGGGTGAATTTGGTGTATTAATACATGAAGATGGGAATTTATCATTGAAATTCCTAAATTGAAGAGGAAAATGGGAAGAAGGAAAAAGGAATTCCTTGTCCCACATTGGAAAATTGGAAGACATGGACCTTCCATATAAGTAGACTTGAGTGATAGATTTATAATCTTAACTAAGTCTAAAAGTGGTGGTGACTAAGGTTAGCCCTTCGGGCTAACCCAAAGACTTAGACTCACACCCGCACCCGCACGGGCTCGGGCTCGGGCACGCGCACGTCGCACTTAGTCGCATTGGGCGCTTTAGAGGCGCACTTCGCATCGTCGCGAGGAGCCTAGAATTTTTCGAGGCAATTCGGACCGAACGTAGCTCATGGGATGGAATACGGTTCGAACCGAGGCTCGGTGCGAGAAGGTGCAATCCGCGGGTTTCGAACCCGTGATCAGACGGAGCGGGTCGGCGGCCGTGGTCATGTCTGCCGTTTCGCGGAGAGGCGCGTCCCGTGGGTTTCGAACCCGGGGCGCGCGCTTGGCAAAGCGAATCGGGTCGGGTCACGCATGCGGGTCGAAGCCAAAATGGCCGCCCGGGCCCGTACGGACGCATCCGTTGGGTTCAAATTCGAATCCAAGGGCTTGGATTGAAAAGCCCAAAGGTCACACCCCTTAGTGATAAGGACACCACACCTCTTCAATACCTATAAATACACCCCCCATAATGCAATTCCAATCAATCCAGAAAACAAACAATCCTTCTGCATTCATAACCTTTAAAGCATCCTACCATTCTAAGTTTTACATTAGAGTCGAGTCAAAGAAAGTTCCGGATACCCGAGTCCGTTCGCCGATAACTTTCGTTTCGTAGTGCAGCGATCGAAAGTTCCAAAAGTCGTTGTATCTTGGGGACGATTGCCTTTGATACCGTATTGCACCGAAGTACGGGGCAATATCATCTTACGGAGAAAGAGTCCAACTCTTGCCTCGACTTACCAGTTTAAAGTCTGTGACCACTTGTTCATCTTCATCTACACCAAACCCATAAATTTCCAACAGCGTAAGACGATATTTTCAGTGTATTCGAAGATGTCTTCTTCAACTCCTTCAGCAACTCCTCATCTTTCAGCTGCCCACTCTGAAAAAACCGGCTAAATTTGTTGGTACGGACTTCAAGAGATGGCAGTCAAAGATGCTGTTTTATCTGACTACCCTCAACCTCGCTCGGTTCCTGAGGGAAGATCCTCCTACGGTTGAGGAGGGGAGCAACGACCAAGAGAGGTTGAATGCTCTTGACGCTTGGAATCATAGTGATTTCCTGTGTCAAAACTACATACTGAATGGGCTAGACGACTCAATGTATAATGTCTATACCATCTACAAGACCGCTAAAGAATTGTGGGGGTCTCTGGAAAAGAAGTACAAAACGGAGGATGCCGGAATGAAGAAATTCATTGTCGGACGGTTCCTCGACTTCAAGATGACTGACTCGAAGACAGTCATGGAGCAAGTTCGAGAGTTGCGGTTGATTCTTCATGAGATTCATGCCGAAGATATGCAACTTTCAGAATCCTTTCAAGTAGCTGCCTTAATAGAGAAGCTACCGCCTCTCTGGAAGGATTTCAAAAACTACCTCAAGCACAAACGCAAGGAGATGGGGCTTGAGGACTTGATCATGAGACTAAGGATCGAGGAAGATAATCGGAAATCCGAAGTCAAAAGCGACAAGAAGAATGGAGAGGCGCGTGTGAACTTGGCCGAGTCCGGGAAAAGCAAAAAGAGAAAATGTGCTGGCAAGGAATAGAAACCTCCGAACAAGAAGTTCAAGGGCAACTGTTACAACTGTGATAAACCCGGACACAAGTCGAAAGAATGTCGACAGCCAAAGAAGGCCGATCAGAGTCAAAATCAGAATCAGGCCAACCTTGCCGAAGACAGTTCCTTAAGCCAAGAAATGTCTGAACTTGATCTGTCTGCCGTCGTGTTCGAGGCAAACCTGGTGGATAACCCGAGGGAGTGGTGGGTCGATACTGGAGCTACCCGTCATACTTGCTCAGACAAGGAACTGCTCTCTACCTACCAACCGATCAATGGGAGGAAGCTCTTCATGGGTAACTCTGCAACGTCAAACGTGGTCGGACTTGGAAGAGTGGTGCTGAAGATGACCTCGGGGAAAGAACTAACTCTCGTGGATGTGCTGCATGTCCCAGACATTCGCAAGAATTTAGTCTCCGGCTCATTGTTGAACAAAGCCGGATTCAAGTTAGTATTTGAGGCCGATAAATTTGTACTGACCAAATATGGTCAATTTATTGGAAAAGGGTACCTTGATAAGGGCTGTTGGGACATTGTCAGTTTTGATTAAGATCCCAAAGCCCCTGAAAAGATGATTGCCTTAATCTGTCTTTGTTAGGCTAGTCTTGGTTAGGTTTTGTACTTAGTCGTTTTACACTTCACAGGTACTCAGTGAGAAGAGAACTCACTGGAGACAATCAAGACTCAGAGCCTGAAGACAAAGAGCACCATCCTGAACTTATGACAGTCTTCTAAGCTGGCTGAGTAAGTGTCAGTGATGAAGAGTATGACCCTGAGGTCATTACTAACTCAGTCTCGAAGGAAACGGGATGTCACTGAGTTAATGGGAAGACTTGGAGTAGAGCCAAGCAATGCAGAAGGAATTTCAGCGTCAGGACAAGACTGGTGGGCTCAAGACAAAATGAACTTAATAAGACAAGCCTGAAGCTCAGGAATAAGTTCTGACATTCTCACCAACCTGATGACGTGGACCAATCCAAGAAAGACACGCACGTACGGAACCTGATATGAAGGTTGAATTCAGACTGCATATTCAACGGGCAAGCATTCAATGTGCATTTAATGCAAATACCAAATCCATGCAAGGACGGCTGCTGCATGAAGATATGTCCGTTTGAAGCCACTCTACATAGATGACTCGAAGGCTATCTCTCCAACGGATAGTTTTTCAAATCACCTATAAATACAGAAGACCTTGAAAATTCAAGGTGACGGGAAATTTCCAAGCCAGAAATTACTCAAACTCTCAAGCATTCAAAGCATTCAACCCTTAAGAGAAGCACTCGAAACCTTCTAAATTTCCCAAGTGTTTCTCAGCATTTGAGAGTTATTCTGTATTCCAAGAGCTAATTAGAATTATCTTAAGCTTAGAGAGATTATCCAACCCTTAGCATAGCTTTGCCTTGTAAGGATAATCTCAACCTAGTTGGAATCCAAACTGAAACCAAAACCCTAAGTTAGGCTTGTTGGGAGTAAGTCAGTTAGAGTGTTAGTAAGTGGAGTTGTATAGATCAGTGAGGTTAGCTGGTCTTGGTGCACCTTGGCACGTTAAAAACAAGAATCCCTTGAGTGGATTTCCTGTTAAGTCAGGCCGTGGACGTAGGAGCTTGAGACTCTGAACCACGTTAAACTCCCTGTGTTCTTACTGCTTTGATATTGTGCATACTTGCCATATTATTTGTTCATTCATTGCATTCAAGTTTATCAGGCCTGAATCAATCAGGCTGATCTTCAAAAGAGCACTGCCCTACTAAACACTTTTCAGGTTTGAGTAAAACAAGTTTTTCAGAAAGCAAACTAAACAAGACTTTAAACTTTCAGGGCTCAAACATTTCCGCACTGAACTTGAACTGATAGTTAGCCAACTGACCCGCACCAAGTGTAGTCAGTAGGTGTGTTATCAGCTCCTAGTTCTTTACCACTCTGAGCAAAGGGGACTCAGTCAGTTTTAAGGTTGAAAAATTGGTATACGTGTATTCCCCCCCATACACGTATTCCTCAGTCTTGTACCGGGACCAACAAGTGGTATCAGAGCACGAAATGGACCAAGTCAGGGTCATCGGAGTTCAAGGCTCGTCAGAACAAGAATACTCTGAAGCCTGAGTACAGAGCACTGGTGGACTTGGTGTCCAAGTTAGTGATGGGAGCAACTGGCTCTCACGAGCAGTTGAGTCTGCCCAAGGTGAGGCTCATGGGGGCAATTGCTGATGGAGTGGAAGCGAACTGGGAGCAGTTCTTTCTCGATCAACTCCATCAGGCTGGGTTGGACAAGCTTACGCGAGATGAGGAGGAGAAGCACATTTCCGTCAGTGCCATCTTGCCTTTCGGCACGAGGATGTCCATCCTGATTGCTCATGCTTGCCATGAGTATACCTTCGACTTTGAGGACAGTCTCTCCTCAAAGAAGGTAATGTTTTCCTTACTGAGTGATACCTATTCAGTGCTAGGGCTGACTGATCCCAATGCGAAAGCAAAGGGTCAGGCCAAAAAGCCAGCTGGTAAGGCCAAGAGAGTGGCAACCAGTCTCATTGAACGGGTAGATGAGCTCCTTGAGAGGAGTAAGGAGGGTGAGGAGGTTGCAGCTGAGGAAGTGGAGCAGCCTGAGGTGGAAGCGGCTGAGAAGAGGAAAAGGGTGAAGATAGTGCTGTCAGGGAAGAGCACGAAATCTGGGACTGAGTCTGATCCCAAGAAGGCCGGGTCTGAGGCTGAGGGAACTGACGATGACGTCAGAAAGGAGGGTGCTCAGGGAGAGAGGCCCCTGAAAAGGCTTAGAAAGGGGACCAGAAAATCCCCTGCTAAGAAGCTGTCTGAGGTGAGAGAGAGAGAGAAGTCAAGCTCTCCTGGAGCCTCTGACTTGGAGGAAGTGAGAAAAACTGTCGAGACGGCTGAGTCGTTGCAGCCTGAGACAGTACCCACTCAAACACCCCCACACCCTGAAACCCAAACACCTTTCATCCCTGACCCCACACCTCAAACTCCCCAACCACCCCGAACCTCAGAGCCAAACCATCCTACTGAGTCAGCACCTTCAACTTCACACATGAATGAGCCTGACCAGTCAGCCGAGCCTAACCTTCCAAACCCCTCAGATTTTCCCTCATACCCTAATCCCAAAGACTGTCCCAAATCCATTTCAGATGAGGAGGATGAATTCCTCGAAGTGGAGGAGGAGGATTTAGATGAACACATGGCTGGAGGGATTCTGGAGAACACGCTCAGGGGGAACGCCACAGAATGGGCAGGAAAGTGTTGGCCTGGGCTATCCAAGTATACTGAGCTGCTGGCGTATGTGATTGAACTCAAAGTTTGGTTGGACTTCAAACAATCAAACATGCAGGAGCAACATATGCTGGTGGATGCTCGTGGCTGGGAGCACTGGGAGGCGGAAGAGGCCAAGATTTGCTCGTTCTTTGGACTTACTAGCTGGCTTCAACTCTTGAACTTTGACAACCTGAAGCAGCTAGTGGCTGATATGATGTCCAAGAGCAAGGCTGACCTCCTATCTGGTGATGAGAAGGATGGTGATGAGGATGATGAAGGAGCTCAGGGTGGAGACCTGGAGAAGGCAGTGGAGGAAAATGCACAGGAAGTTGATGAGATGAACTCTGTGCCTCAGGCTCAGGGGGAAGGTGATAAGAACACTGGTGCCAAGGGTGGACCAGTGGCTGAGGATGTTGTGAACATCTCAGCTGCCAATGAAACATCTGTCAATGACGGGATTCCCTGCCCTGAGACAAGAGAGGAAGATGTTGAGGCATTCAAGGAGACTCTCAGTTCCGAGGGACTTGCTCCTAAGGTTCAAGTTAGCTTAGCTGAGCCTGAGGAGGCGGCTATGACTACTTCACAACTGCCTTCAGTGCACCTTGAAGAAGGGACTGATGCTGCAGGGGCTGACAAGGGAAAGCAGCCAGTCAATGATGCGGCCGTTGATGATGAGGATGTGATCATAACCGGGGTCGGACGTGCTGAAATCACAAGCCTAGTGGAGGTCAAGCAAGAGAAAACCACAGAAAATCTAGCTGAACTTCAGGAGGAGGTAATGAGGCTACGAGCTGAGAAGGAAGAGGACTCCAAGGCCCTGGCAAAGCACATCAGGTGGACAAAGTCAGCTTACAACACCCTTGCTAACAGGGAGCTGATTTTGTTAAGGAAAACGATGACTGACACGGCCAAGTCAGTGAGGAATGAGAGGAAGCGCACCAAGAAGATGCTCAGGAACACTCTCAAGAAGCTTGAAGAGAGGGATGAGATCAGAGACGAGAAGATGAATCAGGCAGTGGACAGGCTTGCAGTTCAGACTGGAGCTATTGTCACTCAGGCCATGAAGAACTCAGCGTCCAAACTGGAGCTGGAGTCAGGAAGATTGGATCGCACCTCTCAGTCAGTGGCCGACACTTTGGCAAAGGCCACTGAGGAATCGGCAAAGATACTAACTGAGGCTAGCAGAATCAGCGGTGAGTCCTTGAAGGTGGAGGAAAGGATCACCAAGGCTGAACAAAGACTCCAACTCTCCATGGAGGTCTTTGAGAAGAAAGTCAATGCTGCTATCAGTTCAGTTTCTTTTGCAGGCACTGGGATTGCCACGGGAGTTGAGATGCTGAAGGAGGGCATTTTGGAAGTTCAATCCTTAGTCTCTTTTGTTATCAACAGTGGAGCTGAGTCACTCCCATCCCAGGCCAATGATGATGCCAAAAAGGGGGAAAAGAAGAAGAAAAGATCCCGCCCTGAGGCATCGGAGGCAGTCAACCTTGGTGAAACCGTTCTAGCTGACCCTGAAGCCAATCCTGATGGAAACATTTTAAGGGTAAGGAAGTCAGCTAGGTTAGCGGCGGTGGAAAAGGAAGGAGAAGAAATTGTTGCCAAGCTGAGAGAGGAGGCAACAAAGGCAAAGGCTAATGAACCTTCCAAGCAACAACCTGAGCCAGTTCAGAGGTCGTCTCCCATGAGCTCAAGGAAGAATCCCATCACTTTTTCAGGAGAGTTGGTTGCGGAGTTATGTGCTGAAGCATGGGGAGATCAACCTGAAAAATCTGAGGCTATGCGCAGAGCGGAAATTGCTCAGAAGGAGAAGATGCGCATTTTGGAGAAGAAGGTTGAGAAGCTGACTGATATCACTGAGCTTCAACAACGAGAACTGGATGATGCAGTGATCAGCTTGCTAAGGAGGAAGAAGGCGAAGCCTGAGCCCAGGAAGTACAGGAAGAAGCCAACAGTTAGGAAATCAACAATTCTTCAAGTCAGAAGGCCAGAATCAGAAACAAGGGAAGCTTTTGTTGATGAGTTCGTCTCAGAGACATTGAAGGAGTTTTGGACTGATGCAAGGGATGAATTTGTTAGATTGTGGTTTGTTGTGAAGAAGTGGGGCGACACTGACGATATCAACGCCCACTTCACTGACTACATGATGGATAATCTTCCTGAGCTATTCCAGAAGATCTTGGAGGAGGCTGAGGCAGCTCATGTTCAAGTGAAGGCTCCTGAGTTCACCATTCGAGCTCCTCCCTTGGTTCCTGGAACTCAAAAGCATGATACAAAGGCCATTATGATGGAAGTTTTGAAGATAGCCAAAGCTGAAGGGTACGTGAATCAACCTGGAAGACTTGACGAACTGAAGGCAAGAGTTTATGCAGGATATGGACTCAAGCCTGAAATGAGATTAGTCTAGGTGTTCACAGGCTTCTTTGTAATAAATTAGATTCATTGTAATCATTTCCACATCAATCAATGAAATCTATTACTTTTGCCCACAGACAAAAACTCATTGTCTTTTTGGCTGTTGTTTAAAATTACGTACTTTATCAAGAATTGTTCTAACACTGTCTTATCTTATAGATAGGTTTATCTCTTTTCCTCTAAGTGTTTTGAGGATCTTTTCAGTGTTTTGGCATCATCAAAAAGGGGGAAATTGTTAGGACATTGTCAGTTTTGATTAAGATCCCAAAGCCCCTGAAAAGATGATTGCCTTAATCTGTCTTTGTCAGGCTAGTCTTGGTTAGGATTTGTACTTAGTCGTTTTACACTTCACAGGTACTCAGGTGAGAGGAGAACTCACTGGAGACAATCAAGACTTAGAGCCTGAAGACAAAGAGCACCATCCTGAACTTATGGCAGTCTTCTAAGCTGGCTGAGTAAGTGTCAGTGATGAAGAGTATGACCCTGAGGTCATTACTAACTCAGTCTCGAAGGAAACGGGATGTCACTGAGTTAATGGGAAGACTTGGGGTAGAGCCAAGCAATGCAGAAGGAATTTCAGCGTCAGGACAAGACTGGTGGGCTCAAGACAAAATGAACTTAATAAGACAAGCCTGAAGCTCAGGAATAAGTTCTGACATTCTCACCAACCTGATGACGTGGACCAATCCGAGAAAGACACGCACGTACGGAACCTGACATGAAGGCTGAATTCAGACTGCATATTCAACGGGCAAGCATTCAATGTGCATTTAATGCAAATACCAAATCCATGCAAGGACGGCTGCTGCATGAAGATATGTCCGTTTGAAGCCACTCTACATAGATGACTCGAAGGCTATCTCTCCAACGGATAGTTTTTCAAATCACCTATAAATACAGAAGACCTTGAAAATTCAAGGTGACGGGAAATTTCCAAGCCAGAAATTACTCAAACTCTCAAGCATTCAAAGCATTCAACCCTTAAGAGAAGCACTCGAAACCTTCTAAATTTCCCAAGTGTTTCTCAGCATTTGAGAGTTATTCTGTATTCCAAGAGCTAATTAGAATTATCTTAAGCTTAGAGAGATTATCCAACCCTTAGCATAGCTTTGCCTTGTAAGGATAATCTCAACCTAGTTGGAATCCAAACTGAAACCAAAACCCTAAGTTAGGCTTGTTGGGAGTAAGTCAGTTAGAGTGTTAGTAAGTGGAGTTGTATAGATCAGTGAGGTTAGCTGGTCTTGGTGCACCTTGGCACGTTAAAAACAAGAATCCCTTGAGTGGATTTCCTGTTAAGTCAGGCCGTGGACGTAGGAGCTTGAGACTCTGAACCACGTTAAACTCCCTGTGTTCTTACTGCTTTGATATTGTGCATACTTGCCATATTATTTGTTCATTCATTGCATTCAAGTTTATCAGGCCTGAATCAATCAGGCTGATCTTCAAAAGAGCACTGCCCTACTAAACACTTTTCAGGTTTGAGTAAAACAAGTTTTTCCAGAAAGCAAACTAAACAAGACTTTAAACTTTCAGGGCTCAAACATTTCCGCACTGAACTTGAACTGATAGTTAGCCAACTGACCCGCACCAAGTGTAGTCAGTAGGTGTGTTATCAGCTCCTAGTTCTTTACCACTCTGAGCAAAGGGGACTCAGTCAGTTTTAAGGTTGAAAAATTGGTATACGTGTATTCCCCCCATACACGTATTCCTCAGTCTTGTACCGGGACCAAAAGGGCCTCTTTTAAATGAATGTACTAACTGTAAAGCGCGAAATTAAGCGCAATGTTATTAATGGAAGTAACGTTAATTACTTGCTGGAGTGTTCTAATTTATGGCATGATAGATTAGGATATGCAAATTTAAATGCAATTAGACAATTGGTGAATTTAAATTTGCTCCCTGAAATGGAATTCAATTCACAAAAGTGTGAGATCTGTGTGGAGGCAAAAATGGCCAAAGCAGCATTCCATTCAGTGGATAGAAGTAGTACTCCTCTAGAACTCATCCATACCGACGTATGTGATTTGAAGTTTGTGCAAACTAGAGGTGGAAAGAACTACTTCATAACGTTTATCGATGATTGCACTAGATACTGTTATGTGTATCTTTTGAAGAGCAAAGAAGAAGCCATTGAGGCCTTCAAAACTTATAAGAATGAGGTTGAAAATCAACTTAGCACAAGAACCAAGATGATTCGAAGCGATAGAGGTGGGGAATATGTTGCTCCATTTGAAGAATTTTGTTCTCAAAATGGCATCATTTATCAAACTACTGCTCCATACTCACCTCAGTCGAATGGCGTTGCGGAACGCAAGAATAGAACTCTGAAAGAGATGATGAATGCTATGTTGATTAGTTCAGGCTTACCCCAGAATATGTGGGGGGAAGCTGTGTTGTCTGCAAACCACATTCTCAATAAGTTGCCACACAAAAGGAGGGACAAGACTCCGTATGAGTTGTGGAATGGTAGAAAACCTTCCTACAATTACCTCAAAGTGTGGGGGTGCCTAGCTAAGGTTAAAATACCTGAGCCTAAACAAGTGAGAATAGGACCCAAAACAGTTGATTGCGTCTTCATTGGATATGCACATAATAGTAGTGCATATCGATTTCTGGTGCACAAATCGGACGTTCTTGAGATGAACGTGGGAATGACTATTGAGTCAAGAAATACAGTGTTCTTTGAGAACATATTCCCTAAGAAAGAAAGGGAAGAAAACAGTTCGCGTAAGAGAACTTATAAAACTGCAAATGGTTCACCTGAAGTCGACAAAGATCCTAAGGTTGATAAGGAGCCAAGACGCAGTAAGAGGGCCAGAAAGGAAAAATCCTTTGGGCCAGATTTTCTGTCATACATGATGGAGAACGAACCCCGGATAATTCAAGAGGCATTGTCCAGTCCAGACGCTCCCCTCTGGAAAGAGGCTATAAACAGCGAAATTGAGTCCATCATGTACAACCACACATGGGAATTAGTAGATCTTCCACCGGGTTGTAAGCCTTTGGGATGCAAATGGATCCTAAAGAGGAAGTATAAGGCTGATGGATCAGTTGAGAAATACAAGGCTCGTTTAGTAGCGAAGGGGTTCAGACAGAAAGAAGGATACAATTTCTTCGACACCTACTCTCCTGTCACAAGAATTACATCCATTAGAGTGTTGATTGTTATTGCTGCATTACATGACCTTGAAATACACCAGATGGACGTAAAGACAACATTCCTAAATGGTGAGTTAGATGATGAGATCTACATGGAACAACCTGAAGGGTTTGTCGTGCCTGGCCAAGAGAAGAAGGTGTGCAAACCTGTTAAGTCATTGTATGGACTCAAACAAGCACCTCTTATGTGGCACGAGAAATTTGATGCTGTAATGCTATCAAATGGTTTCAAAACAAATGAGTGTGACAAATGTGTGTACATTAAGGGTACACCGGAAGAATTCGTGATAGTTTGTCTATACGTGGATGACATGCTCATTATGGGGAGTAATCATGATTTGATCGTAAATACTAAGAACATGTTGAAAAGAAATTTTGACATGAAGGATATGGGTCTAGCCGACGTCATACTAGGGATGAAGATCTCTAGGACACCCAATGGAATTGTCTTAACACAAGCTCACTATATTGAGAATGTGCTTAAGAAATTCTATGCATTTGACGTTTCCCTGACTAACACACCGGTAGATTTAAGTCTACACTTAGCCAAAAATAGAGGGGACCCAGTATCACAACTGAAGTATGCGAGAATTATCGGAAGCTTGATGTACTTAACGAATTGTACACGCCCTGATATAGCATACTCGGTCAGTAAGCTTAGTAGATTCACAAGCAATCCTAACGAGGATCATTGGAAAGCTCTTATGAGAGTTCTGAGGTATTTAAAACATACCGCAAGTCATGGAATCTTGTATACGAGATATCCAGCTGTGTTGGAAGGGTACACAGATGCAAATTGGATATCTGATACAAAGGACTCCAAATCCACCAGTGGTTATGTGTTTACTATCGGTGGAGGAGCAGTGTCTTGGAAATCCTCTAAGCAAACATGCATAGCTCGTTCTACAATGGAGTCAGAGTTTATTGCATTGGATAAGGCTGGTGAAGAAGCAGAATGACTTCGAAATTTCTTAGAGGATATTCCCTGCTGGACAAAACCTATGCCTCCTGTGATGATACACTGCGATAGCATGTCGGCTATTGGGAGAGCACAAAGTCACATGTACAATGGTAAGTCTCGACACATACGAAGGAGACATAATACCGTTAGACATTTGATCTCAAGTGGAGTAATCTCCATTGACTATGTGAAGTCAAAAGAAAACATTGCGGATCCGCTAACAAAAGGCATTAACAGAGATCAAATGTACAGTGCGGTAAGGGGAATGGGGCTAAAACCCACACATTAAAGGGTGTTCATAGCGGAAACTCGTCCATGCAGACTGGAGGATCCCAAGAACTTGGTTCAACGAGACAACTAAGTTATGAAGCACTCATGTATGCACTTGAAAGACATTTTACAAAGCCCATTCTCGAATCCGCTCAAGTGCAAATCTGCACCTTTGAAAGCCTTTAGGTGCAGAAAAACCTGCTGACGTGTGGTAAGGATAAGCTTAACGACTTTTAATGATTCCTATATCCCAAGGGTGGAGTATTGCAGGTTACTCTTGATAGGAGATCACCTATATAAGCGTTGAAATGTGGCCGCTTCTGACTGAAGGTTTTCAGTACACGCTTATGAATCTAAGATAAGGTCCAGGGTCGAAATGGACAACAACGTGAGAACCAAAAAGGTATTAGAATCGTTGTTGTGTGAATGTCATTGTCTTGGTTTACACAAAAAAGCCGACCAGTTCAAGACATCGCGTTCACTGAGTGGCGAGTAAATCCAATGGCATCTCACTAGGGAAGGTTCAAAGCCTGAAGCTACCTATCCTGATGCAGCAGCGGTTCATCGGAACTTTCTTAGGTGGTCACATGCATTAATATCATTCATGTGGGGGATTGTTGGAAATTGGTTTTAATTTGGGTATTTTGACCTAAGTTTGACCAATTTTAATTTGATGTTCCATTTACGAACAATGGAAATAAATGGCAAATTCATAATCTACGTTCGGAGTAGATGAATTTGGTGTATTAATTTGCTCAAAACCAATTTCGGGTGAATGAGATATTAATACATGAAGATGGGAATTTATCATTGAAATTCCTAAATTGAAGAGGAAAATGGGAAGAAGGAAAAAGGAATTCCTTGTCCCACATTGGAAAATTGGAAGACATGGACCTTCCATATAAGTAGACTTGAGTGATAGATTTATAATCTTAACTAAGTCTAAAAGTGGTGGTGACTAAGGTTAGCCCGAAGGGCTAACCCAAAGACTTAGACGCACACCCGCACCCGCACCCGCACGGGCTCGGGCTCGGGCACGCGCACGTCGCATTGGGCGCTTTAGAGGCGCACTTTGCACTTCGCACGTGCGCATCGTCCTGAGGAGCCTTGAATTTTTTGAGGCAATTCGGACCGAACGTAGCTCATGGGATGGAATACGGTTCGAACCAAGGCTCGGTGCGAGAAGGTGCGATCCGCGGGTTACGAACCCGCGATCAGACGGAGCGGGTCGGCGGCCGTGGTCGGGTCTGTCGTTTCGCGGAGAGGCGCGTCCCGTGGGTTTCGAACCCGGGTCACGCGCTTGTCAGAGCGAATCGGGTCGGGTCACGCATGCGGGTCGGTGCCAAATTGGCCGCCCGGGCCTGCACGGACGCGTCTGTTGGGTTCAAATTCGAATCCAAGGGCTTGGATTGAAAAGCCCAAAGGTCACACCCCTTAGTGATAAGGACACCACACCTCTTCAATACCTATAAATACACCCCCCATAATGCAATTCCAATCAATCCAGAAAATAAACAATCCTTCTGCATTCATAACCTTTAAAGCATCCTACCATTCTAAGTTTTACATTAGAGTCGAGTCAAAGAAAGTTCCGGATACCCGAGTCCGTTCGCCGATAACTTTCGTTTCGTAGTGCAGCGATCAAAAGTTCCAAAAGTCGTTGTATCTTGGGGACGATTGCCTTTGATACCGTATTGCACCGAAGTACGGGGCAATATCGTCTTACGGAGAAAGAGTCCAACTCTTGCCTCGACTTACCAGTTTAAAGTCTGTGACCACTTGTTCATCTTCGTCTACACCAAACCCATAAATTTCCAACAGAAATAACCAAGAAGCCACAAGTTATATATTACTGGTGTTATTAGTTCGTCGGATTTGAGTTCAAGAGGCTCTGTCCCTACTTTTTTTGCCGAAATCATCAACCGCAACCCCACCTCACACCGTTATTTTCCTTTTCTTAAAGTAAAAAAGTCAATTCTTGAACTTCACATCGGTCTTTATAACCACCCTGAACTCCCACCGTGGATCCACCGGAAAGAGCAGACGGAGTCACCACGGCCACTTCCCTCCGCTGAGCCTTCTTATGCATCCCCTGGTAGAAACCAGGCACCGGAAAATGCCTATGTAATGATAAAAAGATTCATAGCACATCAATGTTAATTATAATTGCATAGTATTGATAAACTGGGAATCAAGTTTAACTGTTCAGTTTGTAGAGAAGAAGAGCCAATAAAAGTAGTAGCAAGTATTCAGACGGAAATATCATCACAACTCATGGACCAAACTCACGAACCTAGGGAAGCACAAAGAACTCCACAACACTCCTCTCAAGAAAGAAGAGCTGAAGAAAATATTTAAAACACCTATATTCTACAGAATTTTGTTTGTCTTAAAGACAAGAAAGACTGTAAAAATTGCCATTGGCTCTTCTGCAGCTACTCTTGCAGGCATATCTAAACCTGTCTTTAGGTTCTTCATCATAACAATAGGAGTAGCTTACAAGTTTATAGTCAGTCATATGAATTAACACACAAGAGTCCTAGTATTTTTCTCCATAAGAAAACAAAGAATATGATCAAATATGACACACCAAATAAAAATTAGAAAATGACGCACAAAACCAAAGTCTAAATATGATCAACATGAGATTTTTTTTAGCATTCAAGAAAAGATTTCACTAAAGAGGGGTACTTCAACATTTACATATTACCATTCACAGAAATTCCTAACACTTGGTGAGGAGAGCAATTACCTTTCTCACCAATTACTACTCTCAGGGCCAATATCAAATAATGCAGAATAAAACACCTTCATTCTATCACTGATCTAGAAACTGAAATTGAAATGAAGATAAACAAGTAATAGGAAAATTCACTCACAAAAATTCTTCAATAGAGTTGGTAACTTGTTATCAGATTGAAGATGCTCGGAGGTGCGGCTGCTGGCGGTGCTCAGAATAGTTACTGGTGAAGGTCGTTGCCGGTCGAGAAATAGTGTGGAGAGGATGAATGTGATTACACTGGAGTGGGATGAAATATAGGTGTTTGTAACTGCTATTAAATAAGATTAATTTTTCAAAAGGAAATGCTTGAGAAATAGAGCTGAAATTTGAATGTGCTGCTAAACAATATACCAACATGTCAATTATAATATATAAACAACGTGCCTCGTTTTTCCTTCTCATTCACTCAATTATAAACAACTATATTCGGTGTACTAAGCAGGAAAAATAATTTTAACGATATCTGCATATTGAAATAAATATGGCATAGCAAAAACAAGTAATTTTTCATTCAGGCAATTGATCAAACACTTTCAACTCACTAATATTCATCACCAATAGAAAAGGTAATCTTTTAGTTTTTGAATTTATCTTTTTTATTCTTCAAGTTACCATAAACCCGATAAAAAAAAAAAGGTTCAAGAACTCTCAATTTTCAGGCCAGGTAGAAGTGACCAACGTACATGGGTTTCTAAATTTATGAAGATAAATTGATTACATTATCGAATTGATATTTATGTCTCACAGGCACATTTTTATCAAATATTTTATCTACAACACAATTTTAAAATGAAAAACCCTAATTGCACTCTTAAATTGACAATCTCAAACCTAAAAGTCTCAAATTAGTTGTATTATTATCTTGTATCGCTACCCCGGATGTTGCCGATGCGTCACAGCTTCAGAACTCGTAGGAAAATTTTCGTAAGAAATCGTAGGCTCCACCGGAATTACTATTCCTCCCAGCATTCTTCCATAGCCTCCGTTTCCCATTCCAAAATAATTCCTAGAAGGAAAATCAATTAGAACAAAAACAGATGTAGAGATTGAAAAGTGGAAACTAAGGCCAAAGAAATGGTAACATTGAATTTGGTAAAGAGAAGATAGAGAGAGAAAAACTGGGTGCGAATGAATTCTTTTTTAGCCAAGGGCAGCTTGGTCAGGAGGGCCTGGAATTTTAAGCTAAGGGTATTTTAGTCTTGAACAGTACCAAAATGGCTAAAAAAGAATTTGGAACAGGCCAAAATGGCTTAAAAAGAAAATTTTCAAATGGTTAGGGCATTTTTGATATATTACATATACACCATGGCTAAAAAAGAATTTCTTCCTTAATTTTTTGGACCTACTGTATACCCTCAATCACCCCATGTTTATTGTATATGCCCACTTAAATCAAATGTTATTTTAAACTATTTATTAAATGATTCATATACCTTTTGTCATTCAAAATTAAAATTATGAATATTTAATACATTCACCTAAAAAGTCAAGAATCACAATCTTCTTCATCGCCTTCTTCTCTATCGGAGTCATCACCACCAAAAATTTTCGGTGAAACAATATATTTTTCGATTAAAATTCGGCAAAATGTTACTAATTTCCAAAAATAAAAGTTCGAAAACTGAACAATAGTTTGACTAAATAATTAACAAAAAAATTCAACAATATTTTGTCAAAATCTTATACTCTGTTCGACAGCATTTTGTCGAAATACTAGTGAGTATTCAAAAAACCAAATTAAAAAACTACGACCTCGTCAGTTTCAAACATCAATCCATAGATAATACAATATCCGACCATAAAATCATCAAAATAAAATATGTCCATAACACTATCATCAAAATCAAATCACAGATGAAAATCAAAGAAAAAGCCAAACAAAATCCTAAAACCCTAAGCACAATCATAAAAAATCATTAATTACTACTTTTCGGTCGGCCATCATCCTTGGTAGGTTGCCATTGTGTCCGACTCTCCCGTTTGTCGATGTCTCCAATAGGTTGATGTATTTTTGAGATAGCCGCTTCATACTTGTTGTCTCTGGTCACGTGGAAATGGAAGTGGTTTGGTGGGTGTATCAACATTTGAAACTGATATAAGAATGAAGAGTAGAAGGAAAATTAAGGTTAAGGGTATTGTGGGAACATCGTGGAAGGTGTATCTAATAATCAATTAAAATAGAGTGGACAGATTAAGTGGATGGATGTATCTAACAAGTTTGGAGGGATATATAGTCGGGCCTCTAATTTTTTCCCAGACCCCACGGCCGGTCAATGACGCGGATTGCCTTATTAAGCTGCTACCAATGTTGTTTTAAAGGAGAATAGTAAAGCGCTTATAGAGAAGCATCTAGTGAGTTAACAATTAAAAAAAATGTTAATTGCAAATAAAATCACGATATTTTCGCTAATTGCAATTTAAGCTAAATTTTTGAAACGTTGCAAATAAAACTTCAACTATAAATTTGTTAGCATTTCTAACCAAATGACAAATTTCAATCAGCCTGAAATTGATGATTAATTATGTATTGTCATCAGAACCAATCTAAACATATTAATACAATTAATTATTTATTGTCGAGTAAGTGAAACATCATTTTCGGACAGTAAAAAATTTATTTGTTGGTTCGAATTGCAACCAAATGTTAAGTTGGAGTTTTATTTGCAAAGATTCAAAAGTTTAGATTAGATTGCAATTTGCAAAAATATTATGATTTTATTTGCAATTACTCCTAAAAAAAATAAAAAACGTACATTGTGAACAAGTCTCACCATAAAACTGATTTTCAAATAATATATTTACTGAGAATCAACTAAGCAGTCTAGTAACATAACAATTGTGAGTTGTCTATCCCTTTCTTTGTAGTTTTTATTTAATTAAATATTATTTTTATATCTCATACTTAATTGCTCCTTTTTATAATTTGATATTTTTATAAATAACAATAAAATAACATTAACTTTTATAATTAATGAAGTAGGAAGTTCTCCCGTGGAAAATATTTTTCCTTTAATCTGAAAATGTCTGACTCCAAAAAAATATGGTGCGATCGTATGCAAAACGGTGAAGTAGAAGCTCACAACAAAGGACAATTTATGGGGAAGAGGTATTATTCAATCAGTTGAAGACGCCAACTGTGAAGTATGTGTGGAAGGTGTTGAAAGTGCCCCTTTTTTTTTTTTTTTTTAGTGTGGGATGACATTTGAACTTTTGGTCCTGTATTTTTTATTATGTGAATCATGATGCACCTGCTAGCAGCATGATTGAAGATGATAAAACACAAGATTGTTTATTCTATTTGGGTGGGGATAATTTGGAGATGTAGGAAAGATACGGTGTTCAATGACATTAAATTTGTGGTGCAGTGAATGTTTGATGAAATCATTATCAAGAGTTGGTCGAGGATGTATTGTTAAGAAATTGATAGATATAGAGAAAGGAGCGACGAGATGGGTGAAAGAGCCTAGAGAGTGTTTTCTTTAATTAGTGAAAGTGGAGATAAGAGTCCGATTCTTCTTGTTGTTTTTTTTATGTTTTTTTTGTTTTGTTTTTTTTTTTTTTTTTTTTTTGAGTGATTGATGGTTTGATTGTTGTGTATGGGTTGAGTACCCCTTGTACTCGATCTAAAAAAAATTTCATTTACCGTTCAAAAAAAAAAAATTTACTTTACACATATTAATTCATGTTTAATTAAATTCAATATAATTTAGAGAACTAATAATAACATAGCAATTAAGTTTGAGATAAGTAGAGCATATATTATGAATATTGCTATATGAGACTTGGTAAGTATTTCATTTGTTGGTTGTTTATCCCTTTTCCTATGCTTAGCATATATTTTATTAATTATGACCTATTAAATTTTTACTTTACATATTGGGCCGTTTTTAACAATTTTTTTTTGGCCAGGATCGAATAAAAAAATAGGTCCCTCCTACTTATTTTTATCTTAAGCTCCACTTGGTAGGGATTATTAATTTTAATAGGGGATACAAATTTAATATAGAAAAATCATATAAAATTTCTTGGTAGATTAAAAATAAAAGAATGTATAAAATTAATTTTGAAAAAGAAGTTACTTGGTAGGGTGTAATATATATTTTCTTACCCACATTGAGTTACTTGGTAGCTCATATAATTATTAGATGAATTATTGTAAAATAGACTATTTACTCTTTAACCTAATTCCATCTCACATTTAACCCAAAAAATCTGATCAATTATGTAGAAGCAGCAACACAACGATTCTCTCTCACAAAGAAAGACCAGGAACTAAGGTTTTCTCAAAACTGTTCCTCTTCATTTTCTCGTTCGATCAGATGGTATGTTCCCTACATTCGAAAGGAATTTTATCATTTCTCATTGAATTTGCATCCTTTTCGCCAATTACCTATAATTCAGTATGAACAGAGTATGCAAATAAATGTGTAATTTTTTTTAATTGATCATCTTTCAAATGCGAAGAAAACTATTGTTGTGTTCTTCGATGTGTGCTTGCCATAAGTTTCAGTTTTTACCCGAAACCCATAGCTGTAGATATGAACATATATTTCATGTTATTTGTTATTTATGGATGCAGTCCTTTTATACCTGGTTCAAGTTTGCATAACATTGTTAAACACGACATGGGCTCCGTCCTATGCTTGTAATTGGATTTTTTTATTTTTTTTTAACAAAAAAATGTTAGTTGTTTCTTAGTTATGCATTCAGATGTTGTATAGATTACCTATTGACATAGTGTTGGTGATGAAGATGGTTTCTTTTTTTCTATTTTGTGTGGCATTTTAATTTCCATACATGTACCCCCTCACTCTAACTGATAAATTTTCCCAAATCTTTTTAATTTTACAGTACGAATGGTGGGTGGTGGTAGTAGTTATGGAGGCAACAAATGGAAAGCAAAGACAACTGTAATTAGGAGGACATAGAATCCAATGAAAGAGGCAATATTGATGGACCTATTGAAAGCACTTGTGCAAATGGTCACTAGAAGACTGAAAACGGGTTCCGACCTGGTTATTTGCAAAAGTTAGAGAAGGGCATGCATCAAAAAATATCTAGAAATGATCTCCGGGTGAGCCCACATATAAACTCGGGGATAACCATCTGAAAAAGACACCACGGTTCCATTCAGACTGCTTTAGGGGGTTCTAGTGGTGCTTTTAACTCAGTAGCCAAGATTCCCAATGTCTCCGATGATGCTTGGGCTAAAGCTGTGAGGGTATGTCTTAACTAGCATGTATTATGCATTTTTCAATACCAAAGTTTATTAGGGATAATGTATTAGGATTACGTGGATACAATCTTATCATTTACAGAAAGAACCAACTGTATAGGGATGCGCTACAAACTTTGGTCGTTCTATTATGATTGGATTGAGGTGATTGGTTGTGATCGAGCCACTGGTATGGCAAGCGAGGATGTAATGGATGCGATTAATGAGCTTGTTTTTTAGGATACACAAGCACGTGTTGGTGAGACTGTGCTAGTAGATAACGACCTCCACATGGAAGAAGATGTCGCAACCAAGCTGGACGTCGAAAGTAGTCTCCTGCAATTGAAACTGGAAAGTCTTCTTCATCTAACACCAAGAAGAGGGCATCGTCATTAGGGTCTGAGAATGCAGACAAATTATTATTTGATGGTTTGTATGTTCTGTTTAAGGAGTCTGATGACAAAATGGAGAAAATGGTAGAGAAAACCGTAGTTGCTCTACACGATGATCACTCAACACAAGGATTGTTTAACATTCTTGAAACAACTATCCCCGATCTCAGTTTGGATGAACTTCTTGATGCTTCAAAGAATCTTTCGAATAATCCGAGGTATTTGGCGATGTTCTTGGGTTTTCCTGAACATGCTCGTCCACATTACGTGTGTCGGTTGTTGAAGGGGGACTTTGATAAGCCTTGATAATGGATAGGAAAATTGGATGGATAACTCTTTTTGTGATTGTACGAGCCATTTATATGATGTTTAAACAATGATATTAATTTGCCTTTTGTGAAGTATTTTGTAGTTTCATGTCTGCAATTTAATTTTCATAGAACTAGTACCTTATGAAGGCTGCTTATCTCTATGCTGATGAATGAAAAATCCTCATCACTGTAGTGTCTTTTGTGAAGTATTATGTAGTTTATTGGATTTGCTGATGAATGAAAAATCTATTTTGCTGTAGAATTTAATGATCTATATTTTGTATAAATTGTATTAGTTGCAATGATGCAGACATTTGACATTTTTTTCATTGGAGTATGTTGGGACATTTTCAGTTTTGATTAAGATCTCAAAACCCCTAAAAAGATGATCTGCCTTAGTTTGTCTTAAGTCAAGCTAGTCTTGGTTAGGTTCTTGTACTTAGTTATTTTACACTTCACATGTACTCAGTGAGATGAGAACTCACTGATGACAATCAAGACTAAGAGCCTGAAGACAAAGGGCATCATCCTGAACTTATGGTAGTCTTCTAAGCTGGCTGAGTAAGTGTCAGTGATGAAGAGTATGACCCTGAGGTCATTACTAACTCAGTCCTGAAGGGATCAGGATGACACTGAGTTTATGGGAAAGGCTTGGAGTAGAGCCATGCAATGCAAAAGGAATGTCAGCATCAGGACAAGACCGTTGTGCTTGAGATAAAAAGAACTTAATGAGACAGGCCTGAAGCTTAGGAATAAGTTCTGACATTCTCACCAACCTGATGATGTGGACCAATCCGGGAAGGACACGCACGTACGGACCCTGATATGAAGACTGACTTCAGACTGTATTTTCAACGGGCAAGCATTAAATGACGCATTAAATGCAAATACCAAATCCATGCAAGGACGGCTGCTGCATGGGAAATATGTCCGTTTGAAGCACTCTACATAGAGGACTAGAAGGTTATCTCCTCCAAAGGATAGTTTTCAAATCACCTATAAATACAGAAAACCTTGAACCCATTCAAGGTTACGGGAAACTTCCAAGCCAGAAATTACTCAAACTCTCAAGCATACAAAGCATTCAGCCTTTAGAAGAAGCACTCGAAACCAACTAAATTTCCCAAGTGTTTCTTAGCTACTGAGAGTTATTCTGTATTCCAAGAGGTACTAGCGTTATCTTAAGCTTAGAGTGATTATCCAATCCTTAGCAAAACTTTGTCTTGTAAGGATAATCAAAACCTAGTTGGAATCCAAACTGAAACCAAAACCCTAAGTTAGGTTTGTTGGTAGTAAGTTCAGTTAGTGAGTTAGTAAGGAATTGTATAGGTCAGTGAGGTTAGCTGATCTTGGTGCACCTTGTCACGTTAAAAACAAGAATCTCTTGAGTGGATTTCCTGTTAAATCAGGCCGTGGACGTAGGAGCTTGAGTCTCCGAACCACGTTAAACTCCCTGTGTTCTTACTGCTTTGATATTGTGCTTACCTGTCATATTATTTGTTCATTCATAGCTTTTGGCTTTTATCAGGCTGAATCAATCAGTCTGATCATCAAACAGATCACTGCCCTACTAATCACTATTTCAGAGTTGAGTAATCAAGTTTTTCAGAAAGAAAACTAAACAAGACTTTAAACTATCAGGGCTCACGCATTTCCGCACTGAACTTAAATTGATAGTTAGTCAACTGACCCGTACTAAGTGTAGCCAGTGGGTATATTATCAGCTCTTAGTTCATTATCACTCTGAGTAAAGGGGACTCCGTAAGGTTTAAGTTGAAAATCGGTATACGTGTATTCACCCCCCCTACACGTATTCATCAGTCTTGTACCGGGACCAATAGAGTATTTTTTAGAGCTTTGAGAAGTTATTTGTAATTTTTATGAGGTTATTCTGGTTTTGGATACTGAAAATTAACCCATCAATATTGGACATTGTTCATCTGGTAATTAATGTGATCTGAAATGGTTTTCTAAAGTAATATATATATTGGGCCAAAATAATATATTTGGCCTACTATACTACCTACAGATTGGCAATTGATAAAAACTTTGGGAAAGCTTAAGAATTCAAACCACTCTACGGATTGCATTTCCTCTTATTTTCTTGAAGAATCCAACCATCTCCTACACAAACATTTCCTTCCCAATCTTTTATTTCTCGAAATTTGAAATTTAAGTATATTTTACGGATTGTGAAAATGGGTTTTCATTTCAGACAATTAATTTTAAATTTCATTTTCGATAGTTATGAAGTGTCGCCCAAATTAAATGTGAAAAATTGCCTTTTCATTTCTATCCCCAGCAAAAATTTCCCCATTTCTTCGACACTATTGTTATGTAAGCATCTCCAAATACAGGATTGAAGTTTCCAAAAGAATTTCAGCATAAGACTTTTGACTGAGCGAGGTACAACGAATTTGTTTGTATCGATTTTGGGGTTTTAGACTTTAGTTGTATTGTATGATATCTGATGGAAAAATTATACCATATGGATATAATGGAATAATATCATACATAATATCTTACCATATGGGATATTTGATTGTGATCTTTTTATTTATGGAAAGTTGAATAAATTGATTCAATTAGTATGCAGATTGATGCATCTAATTATGTCCATAATTATACCCATAAATCCCTATAAATATGGTTCTCTATTTTCATACGTGATACATCAGATAATACAGAACATATAATTCTCTCTGCACCTTCTGGAGTATCACCACAAAAACACCATTAGTTTAAAGTGTGGAATATAGGTGAATACTCTAGTAGTATTCATATCTTAGCGAGAGCTGTAGGCGAGTCATATCAGATTCACGTATTCTTATTCCGCTGCTCACCGAGGTATAAATAAATTATATATTTTATATGTTATGCCTTTAATTCTAACAGTGGTATCAGAGCCATTACTGGCTCGATCTCACCTTATTAGTTCAAATATATATATATGTCTATGTTTCACACAAATTATTTTTTAAGCATATAATTGTTGGTGTGAATGTATGACGAAATTGTATATAAACACGACATTTATTTGTAGGCATATATATGTTCATATCCACATAATGCATGTAGATGTATGTATGTATGCACCTATGTTTGTGTAAAATTTTCTGATGTATTCAAATCCATATGCAGCAAATATATATACATATTCATATCAAGTTATCAATACCCGTACATATATGTATATATTCATATTACTGCCCGATTAGATAATTTTGCATGCAATGTATTATGTATTTATGTGCGCCAATATTCACTAACGTGGTTGAACTATTGGCCCCACACGCGGTGACAACGACGGTTGAGCCGAAGTGTGCCGCAAAACCCCACAGCGCTAACCGGATACGAGAGTGCTCGCTTGGTAAGTGAATCTCTTCCGACTATGACGCCATCGCTGGATGCTTTCTGGGCGAGCATGTGTGCTAAACCTGTGCTTTACGAAAACGGTCAATGATTGACGATGGGTGACTAAGATGATGAGCGGGCCATTGGCGCCGCACGACGTTACGATCCATAGGTGATCCGATTGGATAAGAATCGCTGCATATTAGTCCATGAATTTCTAGGATTTTTTTTTAAATGATTTCCGAAAGTTTCATGTGTATTTTTTTTCCTAGGGCAAAATAATGTGTTTTTTTAATGCCCCTGTTTTTTTTAATGCCCCATTATAGATATGCATCAGGGGTATACATGTTCTCTGTGTATATATATATACATCACATAAGATACTTGTTCTTCGATCAATATTTGGCATCTTCATCTCCGAGTGGCCCGCTGGGCGTACAACAACTCGATTGAGACCGGCTGGGTTGGCAAATCACCCTTGGCCGCTACAACACCGTCGATGAACGCTAGGCGTACAACAATATTGGCGGTCGTGGACTGAACGAGTTATGTAGCGATTTAAATCGCACCGCAGTTTGGACGATTGGCCATGAAAACGCCACCTCACATTGTAGTCGTAGATCGAGGGACACTCAGGGTCCTTCGCAGTGGCAGCTGTGTTTGCGAGCTTTCATGAATAGCGTCCGTCCTCGTCGGCGTTGTGATGTTGATCACGGTCGCGATGGGCTGTCCATCGGTGGAATTGCTCAACAGCAACGTCCATACCTGTGAATGTCGTTGTACAACATAATTGATTAGGAACTTGGGTCGAGAATTTGATTCTCCCCAGGCCCTTCTATGCAATAATGAAGATAATTAGGGCGTTAAATTTTTTTGTAGGCCCATATTTTGTTATGGGCCATACATAATTATGCAATTTTTATGCAATCTCTAGTATTTTAAAAATTGAAAATTGGCATGTGACTCATTTATTAAGAAAATTTGTGAGGTCCTGTTTGGTTAAATTTAATCCAAATAAGGCTTGTTTGGTTAGATCAAAATTTTTAAAATTTGATAAAATAATATTTTGAGCTAAAGGTCAAAATTTAATAATTTGGGGCTAATCTTGCATTTGAGCCTTATTAAAATTAAAAGATATATATGTGCTGTCTTTTGTGCATTTGATTAAGATTATTACATGTATATTTTGATATCTTATGCTAATTAAAAGAGGATGTTGAATTCCTGGGTCAAAATTGTTTGAGTCTGATTGAGTCATGGACTTTGTTCAATATATTTCTTTTGGATTCCTCGATATCATATTAATTTTTTTTGGGATTAAATATCGTTCTCTTGAGAATTGCTAGCAAATAAACAATGGTAATTAAGGCCTTATCAGAAATTGTGCTTGAGAGCACAAATTGTAATTTGGATTTAGTCCTAAACATTTGGGTCATATAGTTCACTTGGAAATTTCTCACGAATAAATAAAGACAATTAAGGTCTTAAGGAAATTGTGCTTGTGAGCCCAAATTGGATTTTAGATTCAATTCTAAAATTCGGATTGCATGATTCGCTCGAGAATTCATCGCGAGTATATAAATGGTGGCAATTGAGGCAACATTGCAAATTGTGCTTGGGAGCATAAGTTGAGTTTTGGACTCAATCCAAATATATTTGACTTGTATAATTCAATAAGGAATTATTTGAAAGTCAAAGGTGGTAATTATAGACACATTTGTTTGCTATATTGCACTAAGTGTTTTGGACTTATGCAATTAATTTGGGCATGTATAGGTTTGGACTATCATAAATTCTTAAGAAATTAAGTATTGGTCCATGAGTTATATTCTGAAATTTATAAGGCCATGATTGGTTAGACCAAAAAATTGTATTCTGGAGAATATATTAAAACCTTGTTTGTATGGCTGAATATTTTGGAAATTCTGAAAAATAAAGTTAAGGATTTATTTTGGTTAGACCAAAATAATGATTTTTTTTAAATAAGGAGATGTTATGGTCTGATAATATTTTAAATATTTTTGGGCAAAATATTTTTTTAAAGGACTTTACAAGTCAATCGAAAGCTTGAAAACTTGTTTGTAGTTCTATTTTGCCTATGTATGATTGTTATTTATACATGTCTACTTAACTTATGTGTTAATCCTTAATTAAATGCTTTATTCATGTCATTTAAAAACTCTAGGTAATAAAGCATGTGAGCATACTTGTCTATCAATTCATGTGAAAATTTACATTATTAGTGAGAGTCCGTACATTTTGTTTAGGTAAGCGATAACCTAGTACGTGTCAGACCATTTAAATTTTTTGGGTTGTTAGCACCCAATACTTGCTCGTTTCTCATTGAGCATAGATAAAATTGATATGATTATATGAGTGATGTCGTGAAGGTGGTCAGCCGACATGATCATGGGTATCCAATGGGAACACGGACGGTCAGCAAGCAAAACACTCATCTAATTCGTGTTAGTGCAGCATCAAAGAGAGATCGGACTGGCTAGTTGCTAGCCAAGGTTCATCTCAGGAGACTATGTTTCTCCGTCTATAGCATCAGGAGATCGTTCGCTATGAGAGCGTCAAATTTTTGGAAATTGAATTGTGGTTGTTGCACTATGTGAAAAAGAATGTGCGGGTTAAAATAATTGATTGCGCTTCAAACCCTGTACATGATGAGGTCGATTGGCTCTAGATGATGATCTACGAATCTAACGCTCTTTGTAGCAGAGTTGCGATTATTGACTACCAGTGGGGCCATTAATTTTTTAGTGATAGCCAGGTTTTATATGCAATCAGGACAGTCTTATATGCAATTAAATCTGGGTAGTTAACCACAACATTTGCTCATTTCTGATTTAGCATGAGTATTTTTTTTTTATTTGTAGATCATTTAAACTTTTATTACCTTCTTCAAGTGAGTGGAGATGATCATGAGTCAGTTGACATAATTTTCGATCTTATTCACTTGTGAGAAATAATAAAATATTATTTGGATCCGAATAAAAAACTATACAATAGAATTATATCTAATTCATTGTACATAATAAAGAGATGGATGCACAAATGATGACTACATCGATTTTAAAATTGATTATCAGGACTTTGCCATGAGGCATTTTAAAGTTCAAAATTTTTGGTGCAATACAAGGGTGTCCTCGACCTGATGGTTTGAGAGGCTGTCTGGTTTAAGAGGTACTTTTATGACTCTATGCATTATGGCGCACATTGATGATGCAGTAGTTGTCCATTTTGACATCAAGATTGTTTTAACATATGCTAAGAATCCCAAATACCGTTGGAGAACTAAGCATATTAACACCAGATATTATTTGAGATAGTATTGCACAAGGGCAAGTGATTCTCAGGCATGTCCCCATCCGTGAAATGGTTTTTGAACTTTTCACTAAGCCTTTGGATAAAGTCATGTTCAAAAGGCATATTAATAGTGTGGGACTTCGAAGAGTTTAAGCTCTTTTGTCTTGTATGATTAAGTATATCAGGAATACTATGCCCTTATTTAAAATTGTTATATATAATGTGTCTATTGTAAGTAATTGTCACAAGGCTTAAAATGTCCCTCTCATACGGGAATTCGCCCTGGCGCTTTGATAGCGAGTAGGGTGAGACTAGCAGATCAAAATTTTGATGAGTGATCACCTTGATGAGGAACAACATGCAAGGTACATGCAAGGTAGTTGCCTAAAGTCGCCTTGATAATGAGATCAAGATGAGATTATATTTTGATCGAGTATGAAGTACGTCCTAACTTCATAAAAGTCTATTGATAGCCGAGTGTGTGAATTATTAGAAGTTATGTGGGAGTCTAACTTATAATGATATGCAAGTCAGGTGATGGACAAGCGACTGGACAAAGACTCGTATGATGCTTTTTAGAGTGTGACATGCCCAAATTGAGTGGGAGTTCCATCATAACATGTATTCATACTACATGTGCTTAAATGACGACCTATATAAGAGTAGTGACTGAATAGATCTCTGCTTCATCATTGTGTGAGCTCTTATGGTGATTAAAAATTCCCTTTGTGACTTCGGACTCTATCATGACGTGTAAGCTAGATAATGCTACTTTAGCATGTATCTAATGGCCAAGATTCATGCGGTCTGTCAGAGCATGACTAGGAAATCTATCAAGTCCAAACTAATTGACATGGAGGGCCAAGGAAAAACTATGTTGGTAACGCACTTGTGTACTATAACGCAAAGGCCGGCCGACTAAGTCAAAATATTGTTTGACATAGTTTTGAGTATAGTTATGAATAATAGGTAGTCAAACATGCTCTATGAATTTACACATGAAAGTTCATTGATGTTTGACTTGGTGCGACCATATAGTTTAGGGTACACAGCGAGTCTCCTGAGTTTGATGAGTTATGTTGGTTGGGTGATAACTTGATATAACTGTCCTCACTTTGTTTCATCTGTTGGAAAAATTATATCATATGGGTATAATGGAATAAAATCATACATAATATCTTACCATATGGGATAATTGATTGTGATCTTTTTATTTATGGATAGTTGAATAAATTGATTCAATTAGTATGCAGATTGATGCATCTAATTATGTCCATAATTATACCCATAAATCCCTATAAATATGGTGCTCTGGTTTTATACGTGATACATCAGATAATACATGCAAAACATGTAATTCTCTCTGCACCTTCTGGAGTATCACCACAAAAACTCCATTAGTTTAAAGTGTGGAATATAGGTAAATACTCTAGTAGCATGCATCTCTTAGCGAGAGTTGTAGGCGAGCCATATCAGATCCACGTATTTTTATTCCGGTGCTCATCGAGGTATAAATAAATTATATATTTTATATTTATGCCTTTAATTCTAACAATATCAAATCAATTCTTTAGGAATTTTTTATTTTCACTTCTTATATTTGTTGGGATGTTTATGCTTATTAGCCCTGAAAATAGCGTGAAGGTCATATGTAGACTGTTCCTATTTTAAGATTTTATTTCTTTGTTTGGTTTAGTAGTGATGTGTTGATTTCATTCGTTTATCAGCAATAGTATATTGCTAATCAGAAAATTGTTGGGAATTACGTTTGTATTTGTGCACTAATAAAGAAATTGATCTTCGGCATTAGTTGAATAGAATGCACACCAAGTGTTCGACGAAATACCCAATGGAGAAATAGATAATTTTTTTACACGTAAATGCAGAATATTAACTAGGTGTGTTCACAAGAAGGTTTACAATTTAAATTCAAAGCAAGTTAGGATTTCCACATGGAGTTGCAACATAAAATTTCCCACAAATTAATGATTGTAGTTTCTTCTTGCTGTGGCAAAAGTAATAATGTTGCTACCTGAGAACAAAGTTGTACATGAACAAATTTATGCCAGTGGGAGAAATACTTGGTTTTGGTAATCAGATTTATGCCATTGTAAAATAGTTGCCTTTTGTAATTTTTCTTTATGCTCATATTTTGTGTCATTTACATTCTCATTCTTGTTTATTTTTATAGATGGCAATTGTGAAGTGAGAGGATTATTTCAATGCTAGACTTAGTTGTCGAGCTGATCCAACCATAATCACAACCATAAAGGTGAGGTTGACTAATGATGAGAAAAAAGTTATTCAATGAATCATGTTTTGACCAATTTTACACGTTCGAAAACATCCCATTTCAAGACCATCTCTATCTGCACTTGCTTGTGAAAAACTGGTCTTTCATGTAAACAATAGTTGGACGGAGTTTGGTCCCATGGAATTTGCTTTCGTAACGGGTCTCAAATTCGGCCCTAAACCTGTCATTCCTGAGACTTCCAAGTTTTATAAGGCTGCTTTTGGGAGAAAAAAACATCTATTTGTGAAGGATATTGATGAGGCCTTTTTATTAGCTATAGAGAGTAAGGGCAAGAATGATAGTGATAAACGTGTTAAGCTGGCCGTTTTGTGGGTTTTGTACGGCGTCCTCCTGATCAAAGACAAAATGAGCAAGAAGCTGGACACTAAGTATGTATACATGTTGGACAATCTTAATGAATTTAACAACTATCCATGTGGTCGGGTGGCATTTGAGTTTCTCTAGGACAATATAAGAAGTACTATGGATGCTAATTCGTGGGTGCATAGCAAAAAAAGTCAACCAGGTCAAATAAAAATGCTTGATTCCACATTGACCTTTGGGGTTTTGCCTATGCTCTTCAATTATGGGTGTATGAAGCAATCCCATGTGTTACACGATTTTTTGGAGGTAGAAAGTCGGGTTCAGAAATCCCTCGAATGCTCCATTGGCGGCCAATAAATTCCTCTAGATTTGAGGCTCTGGCAGGAGCTTGCTTCCCTGAATTGAGGACTGGTGATGAAACATCTAATCGAGTAAGTAAAGCATACTTAAATTAAGTTTGTTTCTTTGTCATTTTAACCTTATACTTCAGGGAAATAATTTTTTCTTCATAATGTACACAGATTAGGGTGTTGCCTAAATTGAAACCCGCAAAAGTAGAGCAGGTGAAGCAATACTTTCTGAGTTGTGTAGCATGGGAAAAGAAATTGACCGCAAATGGTGTTTTCTTGCAGCCAAAAACCCATAAGCGAAAGAGAAAAGAACCAGATATCGAAATGGAAGAAGAGTTTGGAGACACACAAAGCAAACCAAGGGAGGAGGGTCATTCAAGAAACCATGTTTTGGTGAAAAAATTGAAGAAAATAAACAGCAGATTCAAAAAAATAGAGAAGGAAATGTTGTCCATTATGTTGGGAAAATAGGGGTGCCCGGAATCTATTCGGGATGCAATTTAAATACGAATTTAAATTCAATTATTACTAGCATGAATTAATCCTAATTAATTCAAATAATAATTCCAAAAACTAATTTATCATCATGCATGTTCAATTAATTCACATAAAATCTAGGCGGAATAAACAAGAAATTATGTGACTTACGTACCTCTTGTAGAATTGGCCTTTGAATAAACGGGACAATCACGATCTCGCTTTATCAACCAAAAAACCTTCTCAAGTATTTCCCTTTCGCCTTACTTGATCACCGGTGGGAGATGCTTTCAAGTAATTTAAATAACTAAGGAAAAAGAAAAAATATCTATGCTTTTGATTTTTCCAACACATGGAATTATGTACTTGGGGATGAAATAATCACCCCCTATTTATAATAGGTAGTGGCCGAATTTTTTAGGCTTATTTGGGCTTGGAGAAAATCTTTTCTTAGGCTCTAAGAAATCTTGAATATATATCATATATTCTTTTCTCCATAATAAAATATTCCACAAAAATCTCACTCTCCTAAATAGGTTGATATTTTCGAAAATTTCATGAAGAGATCCTAAGATTTGGATCTTCTTGAATATATGAGATATTCTTGTATTCCAAGAATACATATCTTCCATAATATCTTTCCAAGAAAATCAACAAAATCTTCTCTCTCCCTGAATCACGATTTTCGAAAATTACATGGAAAAATCAGCAATATTGTTGGGATATGTTTAGTTTTGATGATTTTCCAAAAACATGTAATAGGTTTGAAAGCAGTCAGGATAGTATCTTTAGAATCAGGTCAGGATAGTTTGTTTATTCAGTTAGACAGGTTGTAATATGAGAAGAACTTAGCTGAGGAAGCACTCAGTTGAGGGGGAACTCAGCAAGGGGGAACTCACTGACAGCCTGAGAAAGTCAAGATGACATCTCAAGAATTGACTGAAGCTAATGAAGAAAGACATGAACCTGAAGAGAAGCCTGAAGGAAGTCCCACTGAGTGTAAGTCAGGCTGATCTAAGCCAAGTCTGGTGGACCACTCAGTGAAGAGCCTGATCAGGTGGATCAGTGCTGCACCAAGTAGGCCCTGAAGGAGTCAGGCTACTGTGGTCAGGGAAGTTTGTCATTCAGCCTTATGACAAACTTCTTGGAAAGATCTTCAAAGAGTCTCTGAAGGACAACTACACTGAGGACGAGTCAGTCCAACTGAAGATCATCATGTCAGTGAAGGAGAAAACTACCTAAAGTCAGTGGGTCTTAGTCAAACCCACTGAGTCAAAGATCCGTGACTCCAGGCCACGTGGACCAATCAGCACGAGGCAGCAACTCTGACACTGACAAAGGCCGCATTCCAAGAAAAGTGGTTGAAACCATTTAATGCTGGATTCAAATGTATCTTCCTCTCCAACGGATACATTTGAATCCCCATTATAAATACAAGCTCATAGCTTGTTGTTAGAGTGTGTTGTTTTTGTTTGAGAATTGTATTGTTGTATCTTGTAAGAAAAACAAACACCTACGAGCTGAGAGTGTGAGTAGTAGCATACGTGCATGGGAGATATAAGGAGGTTCTACTCATATCTATACACTGAGAGTTCACAAACATATACATAAGAGTGCTCAGCTTGTAACTCTAGGCTTAGAGAGGTTTTCCCTATCTTAGCTATTGGCTAACACATTGTAACGGGAAAACCTCACCTAGTTGGAGAAAACCCTAACCGAAACCAAAACCCTCTAGTTAGGTTTGTTGGGAGTAAGTTGTTTGTAAGAAGAGGCAGCTCCGTGGAGGGGCGTGAGTCCAGTTGTAAGTGCACCTTGGCACGTTAAAAACAAGAATCCAAAGGAGTGGATTTCCTGTTAAATCAGGCCGTGGATGTAAGAGCTTGTGTCTCTGAACCACGTTAAACCAAGTGTTATTATTTGGAATGTCTTTTCTTCTAAAGTATTGTGAAAATCTGCTCACTGAGAGCATTGTTTAAAAAGGAACTTAAGTTAAGCATTTCAGTCAGGGAGATTCATCTTACTGACTAAATCAGGCTAGCACTCGAGAGTTCAGTCTCTCGAGTCACTGCCTTGTTGAGAGCCTGAGCTTTCAAGTTTCATCACTGACTTGATAGCTCTGACTCTCAGCAACACAGTGACTTGAGTATTCCGCCACTGAACTCGGTCAGGGTGCAAGCTGTGATTTGATAACGCACTCGAGAGTTCAGCATCTCAAGCCACTGTCCTTGCTCAGAGCATGAGTCTCCAAGCCTTCTCACTGACCTGGTAACTCAGCCTCTGAGCAGAGCAGTGACTTGAGTATTTCTCATCTTGCTGAACTCCCTGAGAAATGAAGGTTTGTTTAAAAAAAAAATTTGCTCCTGAATTCCCATTTTGCCCTTCGAAAACGGGACCATCAAATATATTTTCTTTTTATTTTAATTACCTTATCATTATTGGACTACTTAATGGGCTACTTGAGGGGCCTTTAAGGAGAATTAAGATTGGACCTACTAATGGACTTCTGAATTTCAATATTGAGCCCCAATATAATTCAATCCATTAATATTAATTATTACCACTAATAAATTAATATTGCACTATCCATCTTAATCCATATTACGATAATATGGGCTCCCGGTTATTATTTTCCGCGTTTAAGATTATCAAGTCCATTAATTAATTAAGCTTCTGAATAGCCCTAAATTAATTAATATATTTCACCTTGGAGTAAAGACAGCTCAACATTATTATCCGTACCGAAGAAACTAATTCTTCACTTGCAAGATTTGGTACGATAAAACTTCTGAGCCCACCAAGGGGACTAATCACACGAGCTGTACTCGCACGCGTTTCTCCCTATTAAATCTTAGCAACCGTCATATGATTAATATTACTACCCAAGACACAAAGTTCGAAGTCACAATGATTCTCACCCAACATGAATCAAAGCAGTAACCATTAAGCACACACGGTCCTATTTAAGTGACGGAGATTAAGAAATCAACAACCACTGAGGTCTAATTCTTCACATTTCAGAACAGAAGAATTTATCCTCCATGTATGTCCTCTTCAACACATACTAAATGTGCTAGTGCAATCTCTTAGTCAAGACAGACCAATCTGAGACTTACACATCGACCTTTCACGGCGGATTGTTCAATTCCACCTAGGTCCTGAAAATGTACGTTTAGTTACAAGGAAACCGTTAATGTTGTCTTCCGTGATCGGGTATCACCACATTAACTATAATGTAACTAGTACTATTATGAACTATTTGCAATAAATATTCAACATTCAATCATATCTAAAGCATATGCGATAAAAGAATAATTCTCATAACCAAGTGTTTGATACACGAGTTATACAAAGTAAAAGCATACTTTCACGTATAACTCCAACACATTATCCATAATAAAAAAATTATTATGGAAAAGTTGGGATGCTCAACCTCAGATCAAAAATAAAAAGATGAAGCAAGTGATGGTAGATATGAACCGGAGGACGATAAATTGCTCTAGATTGAATGTTATACTGAAGTAGCTGATGTGTCGAAGGGACCTTCTGAAGTGATGCCTGAAGGGTTGGACGAATCTGAACCTTCTGGAGTGATGCCTGATGGGCTGGACAAATCTACACACAACCCATCCGGTGACGATGATGACACAATGGATGAGGAGAACTTTGAGATGTGGTATGTCAAGGTCAAATCTAATTCGAGAGTGAAGGGTAATGTTTCAGTACCGAACATAGGCTTAGTAGACGCTAATAGGTTCACTAGTATATGGGATCCATTGGGTTGGCTTGGAACCGAGGTCAGTATCATACTAAAGCATACTCAAATTAATTTATTTTATATTGTTGGTTTATTTTTATTTTAATATTGATTTCCTTTTAAAATGTTGTTTTATGTAGAATCTAGATGCATTGACGAACCTGATTGTCTATAAAGCCAAAACGTGGCCAGAAAGCTTCTTAAAAGATTGGACAACAGTAGACTTAAATTTCTAGGTATGTATTAACAATTTGGTTGCATCTATGAGTATATGTGTTTATGCGTTGGCAACATATTTTGGAAGCTCACTACTCTTTCTGCCTCTTCTCCTGTAAAAGTCAACAGGACAAATATTTGTTTATTATTGTCATTTTCCTTTTTTTGGTTGGGCATATGGTTTATGTGGTGGGTTTAGGGTTGGTTTTAATTTTTCTTTTGGTGAATGAATGACTTAAAATTGCGGCTTGTTTGATTTCTATTGAAAAATAGAAACAGATATGTGGGGGACTGAATAAATTTCGATCGGGTATCCACCTTATTTGTGATTATAGGTTTTGTTTGATCATGTTGGAACCTGTTACTTCCAAGCTTTTATTGGTTACATTTTCAGCTACGTGTTACCTTACATTTGTGTTTTGTTGAACCTGTGAGCGAGTGGGCAGAAATTGTTGGAATTAGTATACACTTCCTGTTGCATCTCTTTATAGTTGCCTTGATTAATGTTCTTGCGAAGTTGTTGGAATTAGCATACACTTCTTGTTGCATTTCTTTTTGGGCTATCTTGATTAATGTTCTTGCCAAATTGTTGGAATTATCATACACTTCCTGTTGCATTTCTTTTTGGGTTGTCTTGATTAATGTTTTTGCCAAATTGTTAGAATTAGCATACACTACCTGCTGCATTTCTTTTTAGGTTCTCTTGATTAATGTTCTTGCCAAATTTTTGGAATTGGCATACACTTCCTGTTGCATGTCGTGTAGGGCTGTCTTGATTAATGTTCTTGCCAAATTGTTGGAATTAGCATACACTTCCTACTGCATTTCTTTATAGCAGTCTTGATTGATGTTCTTGGTAAATTGTTGGAATGTAGGCACACATGTCAGAGAGGGTATACAATAGTTGGAAAAAATGGAGAATAGTTATACCCCATGGGTTTGGTCGGAAAAAGGAATCAACGGTTGGTGATTACGTTAGTGGCAAGTTTCCGTTGCATGGGATGGGACTGGCTTAGGGAGAAGTCGATCGGGTATTTGGAGTGGCACATATTAACCAGAACCACTGGGTATTGTACGAGCTATCGCTACACGAAGCGACAATTCATGTTTACGACTCTCAATCGGGCATTGGAAGAAGGGGTAACCCAAAACACTTGTACCAAATAAAAAAGATTGCTTCACTAATGCCTTCGATTTTCAACCAGCTGGTTGCACCCAGGAAAATGAAAGACAAAGCTGCTTCAAAAAATCTTGGGATGTTAAATTATCCTCAAATGCCCCACAACAATCTGATTCTTCATCGTGTGGCGTAATGTGTATTAAGATGCTTGGGTGTCTCGTACAAGGCCGTTGTCTGGATGAAATCAACACGGATGCATGCATTGAATACAGAAAGAAATTTTGTTCGGAGTTGTTTAATAGTAAGAATATTTCAATGAATTGTTGATTAGTGGACGTGTGAAGTATGGACACACCTTTTAAATGCTAAGTTAGGATATTTGGGTCTTTGTATGACACTTCTTTCTGTAGTATGTCCTTAATGGAACATTTTGTTGTAATCATACATTTAGGAATTAATGTTATCTTCAACATCATTTTGGTCTCTATTTGGATTCTTGGATTTTAATGTTATATATCACACTACTGGGACGTGCAATTGTATAATAATGAGGACACACACAAGAACAAACTGGATGATGTATTACTAATTCATAGAAATTAAACACTTGTACATTAGATTAGACGGCTATAACATTATAATTTTAAATAAAATACATAATTGAACAACTAGAAGACAACTTAGGTAAATAAAAACACCAGCAAGTAAAATAGTTTCACAATAACCCCTTCAACTACTCTCTTCTATGGAACCAAAACCACTTGACAGGGCTTGCATCTGACTGCAATGCTTCTGAGATGGGTGAAGTATGCGGGTTGGGTAAAGTAGGAAGATTTGAGACAGGTAACGCTTGCGAGTTGGGCGAAGTGGGAAGATTTGGAGGAATGAATCTTCTAGAGTGATTTCGTGTCTATGCAGGGTGATTAGTATCGCGTTGAACCTTGTCCACACGATGAGGTTCTTCGTAGATGTCATTAAACAACCTCCTTGCAGTAGAATGATGGTAATCTATAATTGGTGACACAACTTCTTCACTATCATCTGACAAAACAATGGTATGTGGACCGCTACGATTCCTGTGTGGAAAAGTAGATGTGCCATCACTTATCACAATAACTTCAGGGTTTTCTGGAATCAAGTATGGTGGTTCAGGGCGGCATTGTACTTCTGTATTGAAGAGAAGATACATGTTATCATACTCGAGCTCACCCCGGTAGTAATATTCCCCTGCATTTCGATCCATCTTAAAGAAAGAAATGGATAGTTGAAATAATGGACAAAATTGTGACATAAAAAATTAAATACAATATGTCATGCATACCCCAAATTACAAGAACCTCCAAATATCATATGTATCAAACATACAGTTGTGAGGGAGTTTTTCCCAGTAAACACCGGGTGTTAGAAGGACGTTGCTGAAACAATCATACTGCCTCCCTAAGTGTTTCACCCTAGCAAAGGCATCCTCGTACGATAAACTTATCATAAAGTTTTCATTCAGCTTACCAAGAGCAGTTCCAATTGCATGGAAGTTTGTTTGGTCATGGCCATATCAATTACCGTATCGGTATTCATCTGTCAAACATTGAAGGAATAAATCCTCAATGGGCTTAGACCAAACACGGTTGTAGAAGATATCCTCTTGACGTAGAATATTTTTCATTGGCATTTTAGTATCGATCTTTTAGGTTGGTCGTAAAATTTCAACCAATGGAGATATACATATATAGGCAAATATGAACAATTTAGACCACACATGTGACCACACCTGCTATCAAATCCAATTTAGTGAATACACCAAAACGAATCACATGGGGTATAGAAACATGGCATTGGAAAGGGCAAAAAATAAAGCTTGTGATAGCTAATAAGCAGGCTATATTGAAAAAACCAAAATAGTACCATCAACTAGTATGCATCCTTTTTTCAACTAGAAATCATAAACTATTTGGAAAGTTTAAATAAAATCAGCATAAATACATGAACCAATTAGAATCCAATACAACTATATTGA
The DNA here is from genome assembly GCA_947034835.1 of Ballota nigra. Lineage (NCBI taxonomy): Eukaryota > Viridiplantae > Streptophyta > Magnoliopsida > Lamiales > Lamiaceae > Ballota > Ballota nigra. The sequence continues at coordinate 82,377,577 of OX344723.1, forward strand.
AAAAGCCAATTTAGTACCTCACACAAGTATGCATCATTTTTTCTACTGGAAATTATAAACTATATGATTTTAAAAAAACCAACATAACATAAAACCAAATAATAAAGTATTTTTCAGGAACTCAATACATGGGCTAAAATATCTGAAAATGTCTAAAATGAGTACATAAAAGAGGGCAGTTAAATGAAAGTCCTCCACACAATATTAAATTGGATCATTTTGGATAATTGGATCATTTCTCCAAATATCGTTTATAGAAACAGCTAGCTCCTCCCTCCAATTATTAAACTCGGGCGATGACTCAACGATATCGATGATATCAACAAGTTGACATTCGTTATCATCAACTGGATTTTCAATCAAGAGTTGCTCATATGGGTCAACAGGCATTTCAGATTGAATGAAGTTATGGAGTAGAAAGCATGTCATTATCAGTCTAACTTGGATCTTAATAGGGTAAAAAGATGGACTCTTCAGGATCCCAAAGCGTTTTTTTAGGACACCGAGTGCACGTTCTATGACATTGCGTGCTCTCGTACGCCTCATATTGAAGTGTTCATGTGGATTAATTGGACGACCAGTGTTTGGACCCCACTCCTTCAAATGGTATGGCAACCTCGGTACGGTGTGAGAAATCTCTCAGAGTTTGCATACCCATTGTCACAAAGATAATAATTTCCTGAACAAAACAAACATAGCACATATCACACATATCACACATATCGCATATCACATACATGTAAACTTTTAACATATGCTGTAAACATACACATGGGGACTTTCAGGCCATTGGGTCGATTAATTGAATCTCGAAGGACTCGAGAATCAGCAGCAAACCCTTCCCATCCGGGAAGAACATAAACAAATCTCATTTGCGTGTCACGCACTCCAAGGACATTTTTTGATATACGGCCTTTTCGAGTCCTATATCGACCTCTTTCTTAAGGAGAAATGTGGACATCAATATATGTCTCGTCTAGAGCACCTAAACAACCTTATGTAAATTTATAAGAAGAAATGTATGCAATTCAGATTGTTATCATTTCACATTAGTTAAGTTAACTTATTATAATACCATTTCAAGAATGTACCTTGGACCATTTTCATCTTGGATTATTAAAATCCTCGGGCATTGGAGTGGTGTGAATGATTAGTGTGATTTTTGCTAGAAATTCGTGTACTATTTTTGCCGATTTAATTGAATTTCGTGTGATTATTTACATTAACCTGATTTAATGTGCTTAATTGTCGAGAAGGGTATTTGTGATCTATTTTGCAGAAAATTAGTATTATTGAATACAAATATGTGCTTAATGAAGTCGAAAAGAAAAATCGAGAAGAGAATGAAAGAACTGAGCTTAAGAAATTAATTTCAGAATTTAATGAATCATTTATCTTAAATAGAAGCGGCCCAAAATTAATATATGAGGCCCAAAGCTTTCAGCCCACTTGTGCATTTAAATTGATGGAATTTGGCTGCAAGCTATTCACGTGAATTGTTAAGTGGATGAAGATGAAAATATCAAGCAGGCCCCACCAGTAATTCCTAAAATAGAAGAAGTCGAAATTGATTTTCTGTTTTGAAAATCCACTCCCCGAATTAAAAAGGCAGCAGCTGGAATTTAAATCATGTGGGGCCCACGTTGAATTTTACAAGAGAGAGAAAGCTTCCTTCATGCTTGCGAAGAGAGAGAAAGAGAACCATTTGAGCTTTAACCCTTGAAGACTTACAGCAAGTGCCATGGCCGCAATTCACGTTTGAAAATTATCAACGCCGGAAATTGCGAGAAATAACGCGGGAAAGTCACAGAAGCCGCCACAATCTTGCCGGAAACACCATGGCCGGAATTCGCCTGAGAACAGCGCAGCTCAAGTCACCGGAAATCAAGCTTTGCCCAAATTCGAAGCTCGGAAATAGCAGAGCTTCGTGTACGCTGGAAACTTGGAATCGATGCTTGACGTCACCGGAAACCTCATACCTCTCTAATGCCGGAATTGGAAGACGAAAGAGAGAGAATGGAAAACTGGGGTCCACCTGTTCTGTGCACCGCATAGCTGAGAGAGAAAAGGCCATAGTAATAGCGGGTCCCACATGAAAAGTTGTTGAAAATGTTCAGTACTTTAGTGCATTTAATAGAGGCGCATTTTCTTTTCTCTGCTCGTGCAAGGCTGCTGCTCGATCATAGGCCAAGTCGTGCACATCAATTTTTGTTCAGCTTGTAAAATTTGTGAAGGTGCATGGTCGTGCGGTGTCGCTCGACTATTTCAGATCGTGCAAGGTCCAAATTCTGCCAGTTTTCACTATTTTTAACCCCATTTTCGATCCACTCCTCTCATGCTCTCATCCTACCCTATAAATACATCATTTCATCAGATTTTGAAAAGAACACACATTCTATTGGGGAGAGCTTCACTCCCCACACACACACACCCCACACACTAGATTAGTTAAATTTCACTTTCATTTCTAGGTTTTTATTTTTCTTTGAATCATTAGAGTAATTAGCATAGGATTTCAAGATCAAAGTTCAATTTCAAGCTTGTAAATCCAAGAGGTGGCTTCTTTCCTTATTATTGCAATTTCATTTCATTCAGCTATGTGTTTAATATTTTGTTCTTGTTTAGCTATAGTTTTTCATTTCAAAACCATGAGTTAATTGTTTTGATGCTTGGGATGTTAGATACCATGTGAAATCTTGAGTTGTGATTGCTCTTTACCTATTCTATGTTGATATTTGGATTTTGCTTCTAATGATGGATTTGTATTGAACTTTGATTGTCGATCTCTTGTAGCTTGTTTGTCGAGGCATGTTTAGCGTAGACGAGAGTTACATGAACATGATTAGATGAACGAGTGTGAGATTTATGATTGAATGCGTATATTTTGCGTTTGATTCGTCGAGAGAGTGTTAATCGCAAAGAACCCCATCATTAGACATCAATTGCTTGGATGGTTGTTTAGGTAATTGGTGAGGTCTCCTAGTAAATTCAAATGGACACATAGAATTGGCTTGACAATCCTACTTGAGTTTCACTAAGCTGAAGATATCCTAAGCATCACCACCTTCTTATGCCTTGAATAGTGGAAGTTATGTGAGAATTAGGTTTGGGTTATTGATTTATGTCTAATTTTGATTGTTTGTGGAATTATATCCTTATTGATTGGAATTTAGCTTAGCTCTATGCATGAATTGCTTATATTGATGTGTGAATTCATTTTAGTGTAGACGAGAGTTATATTGATTTGATGAAACCTTTGTGTATGAGTGAAGAGTGCTTAGATGCGTATATCTCGTGCTAACTCGTCGAGAGAGAGTTGGAACGTAGGATACCGTCAATAAGTCTTAAACATTTGATAGTCTGTTGAATGTTTAGGTGAAGTGTTACTTGTTATAATCCATGAACAATTAAGATTTTGGCATGAGTCAATGTTTGAACCTAAGGATCACATAACGGAAACCATTTAGGGCATATCATTCTCCTTGCACTTCGTCTCGAAGTTAGATAGATTTTCTTCATTGCTTGTTAGTTCGCTTGTTTTAATTTCCTTGTTTAGTAGTATAGTCAGTCCCGATCTTGTCCTTTATTATCATTGCATTCCAACGTGAATCGACTTAACTAACCACTTGCTTCCTTTGGGTTCGATAATTTTATTACTTGGTCAATTGCCTTATTATAACAACGATCTCGTACACTTGCGAGTGAGTTCAAATTTGTGCTTTAACGAATTTGACAATCAGTGAACCACGAATAGGTAGTGGATTTTTTAAAATGGCTTTCAAAACAATGTGGACATAGTGGTGGACTGTTTCACCTTATCTTTGATAGTCGAACCCAATAACACTTTGCTTTTTATGATGTGCCAAAATGGCTAAGAACATTGAAACTTGTTTTTCGACGGTTATATACCTTTGGTTAGTTAAGACTCCTAAGTTCCGTAGTAGATAACATAGACGGGCAAAAGTGTGTCAATCCATTCTTAGATTTAACAAGCAACTGGGATCACTAAGGCTATACAATCTACTTAGCTTTTCTATTTATTGGGGAATTCGACTTATCATATGATACGGATGAACGTTGGTACGACGTCTAACATGTCGATGAGATTTTCTAAGTAATAAGTGTGCAATAATGAGGACAAATTTTTTTACGCCGACCCATACGCGCTACCAATAATAAAAGAATTAACCTCAACTTCACAAAGGACAACATCATAAGCAGTGCTTGAAATATTCCAACTATCTTAGTTCTGCATATGCACAACAAATGAACACATAAATCACAATATTGGACATAACATAATATATCATGAACATATACATTCATTTTTAGCAAAACTCAGAGATATTCATGGACAAAAAAATACCCCTTTCATTATTTCAATTAAGGAAACACAGTAAATTAATATTGCTGAGGAGCTGTAGCAAATGAATTTAAGTTACAACATCTTTTAGAAAACACAATATGAAAAAGAGGCTAGGAAACACAGTCAATTTACCAAAAGATTGAAATAAGAAAATTATAAGAATGCATACATACAATTGCAGAACATGATTAATTATTCAAAACCTCAAGAAACAACCTTTTAATCTTGTCTTAGCACTGCAACACTGCACAAATTCAGCTCTTGTGTATACCTGCAAAACAGTCAAAATTGAAAATATCAAAGGTGAATTAGTTGAAACATTGTCCACACACTATAAGTTGGAAACAAGAATACCAGGGATTCACAAGAACAAATTAATTTACATAATCTAAATTCAATCCCATTAAGTTAATTGAACGATATCTAAGATTGATTTTTTTAGATCGACAACCTAAACATTAAATGGATCATCTTCAAATCCTTTAGCGGTCTCGTAAATCTACCAAAAATTATAAAACCCCTAATTACCCAAAACTATAGGAGGCAAATTTAAGGGTCGAATTAAGATGGAAAAAAACGAAAGCATACCTACAGAAAGAGGGCTCGTATTGGTGACCAAGACAAAGTTTCAATTATTTCGATCATCCGTATGGGTCATAGTGGTCGACGTGGACACCGAGCTGAATGAAACCGAAACCCAGAACTTGAGCAGCAATTTGAACTAGAGTTTTACCAAGAGAGACGACAAGAAGATTCTCTCACCTGTCACCACTTTGAATTGAATGTTTCCTGCCCATTAATTGGGAGTGAAAGGTAGAATCGCCATGGGAAATATACTGTAGAAGCCATCTTCGAATTGTAGGAGGGGGAGTGGCGAATTATTTTTGGAGGTATGAACAGGGTAATGGTTGTATTATGTTGATGGGTTTTACCGGGTCAAGTTCATAAAAATGGATCCTTATTATTTTTATAATGTCTACCAAGTGAAAAGTGGGATTGAATAAATAGCTGTAATATGAATTTTTAAATGGCTACCAAGTGGAGCCTTATAGACAACCAATGATAATATAAAATAACATTTAAAAAATTAACAATTTATAATGTACAAAATATTTTATTACACTTAAAATAATACAATAATGTCTCAGGTAATACATAAATACCACTCGTCTAACAATTTTAGACACCAAAGTAACAATTCAAAATAATAAAGTTGTTCAATATATAGTTCCTTTCACAATTAATACCACAATGAACCTATTCAATTTTATATGTGACATGATTGATCGGAGGTAAGTTTTAATGAGTTTCAACTTAGATGTTGATGAACTTCAAAGGATAAACAACCAGTGGTTGTTTATCCTTTGAAGTTCATCATTCGATAAACTTATTTATGCAAGCATTTGAAAAACACTCACCACATTGACTGCAAAGTTTGTTTCTTTTAGTATAATGCACTTCAAAAATGATATCTCCAAAAAATTAACAGCCACAAATACGTTAAGGTGTGAAATTAATTAAGATAATTGAGCAAGTTGCATATTGCGTTTTAAGAAGATGATTAAGGTTGGGTGGGGGAATAGGCGGTGGGGAAGAGGGGTGGTGCGAGGTTCAGGCAGTGAAGGGGGATTAATTTCAAGTAAACCTTTAAATTACATTGATGGAACCTTGCCTAAGTCCACCAAAGATAATATGTATGGAAAGAAATATCAAAGGAAGAAGAAATGGAAGATGATGATCGTTGAAGAAAAGGGGAATTGATCTGATAAGATCTTTTAAATCTTTTTGTGTATATTTGATTTAGTATTTTTATTATTTCTGTAATTGTTTAGTTGAGCCCATGAACCTAGATTGTTAGAGTATATATAGCAGCACTAGGGATTTTTTGTGGTTGACGCATAAATTATTAAAGTTTTACAGCAACACAGCTGCTTACTAGAATTATCCGTGCATTCATTCGGAATTTCTAGATTACCTCGTAAAAGGATTCTATCATACATTCACATATTTTAAGAGAGGTTAATGGACATAAATACTCCCAAAAATATCTTAAAAAACCACCCTAAGTTCACATTTTGCAAAAAAATGGAACTTTGGTACAATGCCCTTTAAAAGTTGAAAATTGGATTCTCAAATTGCACATAGTAGTAAATATAAGTTCTGTTTTTGCAATTTGTCCAAAGTAATGTGTTAATTCGAGTGAAATTTGTTTATGCTAATTTGGGATTTGGGTGAACACAGTTTTAAATTATATGATTTTTTCCCCAACCCTGAAAGAGGAGAATGGACTAAATTTTGAGAATATGAACATTTTTAGGCAATTTTGTGTATATTTTTATACAATCATTTTATTGAAGGATGCAAATGATGGTTTACTTAATTGAAAAATTAGGAAAACAAACAAAAGATTTGTCCATAAGTCATAGTTTACATATCTCATCTTAATAAACTCACCACAATATAATCACCTTGCAAACTAGCACTAGAACTTAGCTGCAAACACCATATGTACATATTATTCAATCTGTAAAAGACACTATTATTTTCAAGGATCTAATTATTTATCCGCACCTAAGCGGATAAATATTTATCCCCATACAAAATGAAGCAGCAATTAATTCCCACATTGCCTGCCGAGTTTGCTTACACAAGGTATCATTGAGAATCATACTCCGTTGTATCGTATTCTTTCAAGGAATGCAGTGAATCTCCGGTTAAGCGGCTCCGATACTGCTGCACCCCCAGAACTGACGCCGTGGTCGACAACTCCGGCGAAATCAACAAGTTCCCCATTGGTCCCAATTCAGGGCATTCACTCTTCTTGTTAAGAGTCGCAGCTAATGCACCCTCAGGAATTCTTCCGACCAAAAATAGATTGCACCCTTTGTATGTCCGAACCACATCAACAACTTCAACAACATTACTCACCACAAATTCTTCAAAATTAATCGAACCATCTTTCGACACTTTCCCCTTAAACTCCGAAATGAATTCCTCGTCATTCGCTCCCATCTCAACATCGTCGTTATCATCGTGGACGTTCAGTTCAACGGCATCCTTAGCGTCCATGATGAAACGAACAGCGTTGAAACAAACACCGGGGTGCTCAGCCATGAGTGCCCCGTACGCAAGAGCTTCGCGATCATCGGGCCCACCAAAGAAGAAAGCTGTAACGGTATAATCAACTATGCTTGCAGGTACATGAACTAGTCCACCAAGGCCACGGTCGATCAAAACTCCAACCGAACACGGGGCGTGCTCGAGCACCCTCCTATTCACGTGCCTCATCTCGGCACGTGTGGTCTCCAAATGTCCATCGAACCGTTGATGCTTATGAAATGGGATAATTACCATTGCTGCCCTCTTCCTCTCTGCACTGTTGCAAATGTCCTCGTGCATACTAGACATGGCTGAAATAGCGGTCGTTGGTTGGATTGAGACTTGGTTAAGAAGCTGGAACGCCTCAAACGTAACGATGATTTGATTTGGATGTTCACCCTGCTTTTTATTCCAAAATGGCATTCCGTTCTTACGGGCCTTGTGGACCATTCGTATTGCCGAAGATCTTTCTGAAAGCTCCATTAGGTGCATTGCGAAGACGCGAAGGCCCCCTTGTTTTTCGATTCCACGAGAAATCTCCATCAGATTGATCAAGGACGGAATGGTCCTACTGCTCTGGAAACAGGCTAAAAGTCGCAATTGAGTGCCCGTTTCTTTCCTCTGAATAGTTCTATGTTTGTACTCTGATTTTGCCAGCCGAGCTGGCTTGTATATGACCATAACAACAGGGGTGGTCATGAATGAGGTGAATAACGCCATTAGAACCAGAATGGCAAACGCTTGATCATTTAAAACCTAGAATCACCAAAATTGATGTTGGTTAGATGCATACAAAAAATACAATAATATAAACATCTTCTATTACACTACTAAACTAATGACATATATGCAATGTAAATAAATAAAAATCATAGAATGTAATACCTTTCATTTATCATACCATTGTGTAACAAAGAGATCTCATTAGGATCACATGATGGATTAAAAAGAAAGTAGGTATCATTTAAAACATCATGGAGACACGTGTTAAAGATCATACAATGGAAAATATTACAAAACTTGGGAAATGGAACAGAGAAATTGTATTGAAAGAAATAGAGAGTAGTAAACCAATCAAGTTATGTACGTACCCCACGATCTTTTCCAATGTTGAGGACAATGAGCTCGACTAAGCCTTTAGTGTTCATCAGGAAACCAAGCGTAATTGCCTCCTTGAAAGGAATCTTGCAGTAAAGAGAAACAAGAACAGTGCCACCAATCTTCCCGAAGCATGCTGTAAAAGTAACCAAGACGAGAAGCCCCCACGACTGCACACCTTGGATGGTAGATATATCCGTCTTCAATCCACTAGACACGAAGTATAAAGGAAGAAACAACCCAGTCACAAGATCTTCAACTTTCACAATCAGAGCTCCGGCAAAAGAGCCTTCTTTCGGGACAAGAACGCCGATAACAAACGCCCCAAAGAGTGCGTGAATTCCAATCGTATCAGTGACAAATCCCGCAGCCAAAACAACAGCCAGAGTAGCACAAATGTATATCTCGTCCACGGGCTCCCCCTCAGGGCATCGCCGTGCCATCCATTTGAATATCGGAGGGGCCAAAAGCACGCACAAAACTACGAACCCGGTCCCACATAAGAACACCCACAATGAAACGATGGCCGAGCTACCCGTGCCGGATAAGGCTATTGCCAGAGCAAGAAGAATCCATGCTGCCACGTCATTGACTGCGGCTGCTGACATGGCCATTCTGCCGACGTCGGTGGTTAAGAGCTTAAGCTCGGCTAAAATACGGGCCAATACGGGGAAGGCGGTGATGGAAAGCGCGACTCCCATGAATACTAGGAACGGGGCCTCACTCGCCTCTTTGGAGATACTTCTTCGGAGTGCGAAGGAGGCTCCGATTCCTAATATGAATGGGAGAGTGATTCCTGCTAGAGCTATGGATAACGCTTTTTTGCCCGTTCGTCTAATGGACTGTAGGTCGAGTTCCAGCCCAACAAGAAATAGGAAGAATAGAAGGCCCAGAGTTGCGAGGGTATCAAGAACTGTGAGGCTCTTCTGAGGAAAGATAGTGTCCAGATACGCTTGGTTGCGGCCAAATGCAGATGGACCCAGTAGGACTCCTCCCTGCACCAAGGAAAGATCAAAATTGTTTTAAAATTAACTTATTCTACAGTGCATAATGTTAGATAAACTACCATATTTTAATTTTGTTTGTCTTAAGTTATAAGTTCAGATTTTTTATTGAAACAATTAATAAAAAAAATGTTTCTATTTAACAAAATTTAAATGGATATTTAATTTTTGTGTATCATGTTTTCTAAGGATAAAAATTGCAAAGAATGTTGGAAAAAATTACAATTCCAAAAAATAAAAAATTCACAATTTTGTCATAAAGAAAGACTCGTGTAACTTTTGGGTCAAATATTAAGAAGTATGATAGAATATTAGATTTAGGACATGTTTGGTTGGGGGCTACCTCACACTCACATACTTATTTTATTTTTCTTTAAAAGCCTATATTTCAAGATATGAAAGATTCAATGGGATGGTGGGAGTATTAATTAACAAAAAAATAAAATGTGGAGTGAATATTTATTAACCAGTCAAGTTCTAAGCTCCACCTAGCATTTAAGTACAAAAGGAAGATGTAGATGTTCATTTGTATATAGGATTAAGTTAATCTCCAACCCTAGACCTCAATTAATGTCTAAAAATCATCATTTTGTAAAAAAAAAAAATAATAAAGAAAATAGTGAATTATTTTCAACCACACAACCTCGAATTTTGGCTCAACTAAAATGATATTAATAAAACAATAATACATATTGACCTCAATAATATAAAACACCAAAATTAAATACTTCTATAAAAAAAATTATAATAACAGAATTATTGTCATTATAATTAATTATTGAGTAGGTTTTTTATATGAAAAGAATTCATGATAAGCTTACCATGAAATTGTTTTAAAGTATCGAATATTTGATCAAGAGTATCAAAAAATTCATCAGGAGTATCATTAATTTGTACTCAAGAAAAAACTACAACAATTACAATATAATAGTACTGACTCATACTAATTTACTCCTAATAAGATTATCGATATTTTTGACTAAATATTTGATACTTTAAAATAGTTTTATGATATAAGCTTATAGTGAACTATTTTTCATACAATACTTTACCTTAATTCTTTTGTGGTGGTGTATATGTAAAAATTTATAATATAAATGTATGTAATATCATCAAACGATTAATTAAACAAAATAAATGTTAAACTTAAAATTAATATGTATTGGTTCAAATAAGTGAACCTATATACAAATAGGTTCAATGTATTTGCACAGACGCATAAAAATATTTGCACAAAAGCAGAAAAATGTGATTGTGCAAATTGTTTTAAACCTATTTGTAATTGGAGTCACTTTTTAGAACCATGTTGTAAATTTCCCTAAAATAATTAAACCAACGAAAAAGAAAAAGGAGAAGGAAAAAGAAAAGGAAAATTTGGACAAATATATTTGTGGTGAATATGATTGCTAATCTAAAACTAAAAGAATCAATGATATCATGCAACAACCACTAAAAAACAACGACGTCAGTCACTACATATCATTTTCCTAAATAAAGAATTAAGAATATAGTTCTGAAGAATTCCCCTCCTGGAATATTCACTTCGATAATAAGACTATAGTAAACTAAAAATCAATAAAACTGTATAGGAAAATGAAATTAAAGAGATGAACGCACGATAATTTCAGTGATGACACGGGGCTGGCGTAGTGGGCGGAGAAGATAAGCAAGGCCTCGAGTGGTAAGGAGGATGAGGCATATTTGTATGATCAATAAAGGAAGTGCGAAATGGACAGGGTTTTCCCCTTGGAACACTCCGTTTGAGGTCGCCTTCATCTGTGGAGTAGAAAGGTGATGTTATGAATCACATAATGCTGTGTTGTGTACTATATATAGGGAAGGGGGGGAATAAGTGGATTTCCCATAATGATATATGACATTTGAACAACGTTTGCAATACAAAACTAGTCATGATTTTGCATCTGTCTTGCTAGTGCACTACCAAAATAACCAAAACTGTAGTACTAATTTCTTCTTTTTAACTGTTTCACATAAATATTACTCCTATATATTAGTCTCTGTTCTAAATTAATTTTCACACTTTTTTTTTATTAGTGTTCACACCCAAAAATAGTTGGATTATTTGTTTCTACAAAATTTTAAATGAATGGCTCAGATTGCTCAAAAGTTTTTTTTTTTTCTGAAAACTATAAATTGATTAATTTAATCTCGATGGTGCCATCAGCTATTAATTTTCAAATATTGTTGCCCTTGATCCTACAATTTATGCATCCATTTCTATATAGATAAATGGTTTAGATGTTTTTTTTTCCGTAGTGTAATCAGAGTTGGTATTCCGCTCGCCTTGGGATGAATTTTTGAATTCGTCTCTCGGGACCCTCGTTATACAGACTCTCATTTTATAGTTATTTATTTCACTTATGTTATTTAACGCACTATTACATTTGAATAAGTTTTATATAAAAATAGTTTATAATATGAAGCATTGTACTTTTAGTGTCACTAAATATCAACTATTTTGAAAAGGGTATCACCTAATTCAGACTTGATCACATACGAAATTTTACTGGTAGAATTGGTCCCACTCAAAATTGTACTTGTAAAATTGATCTCAATTGTTACTAAACTTTCATGTCTAACCCCAAAAATTGAACTGTCGTTATGGGGTTGTCGTTTGCTTGCAAATTTGGTCCAACGTGATATTAATCTTTAGTTTAAATTTGTAAATTAATTTTAGTGGGAAAGTCTCTTGCATAACTAGTCTCATAGGATTCAAAACTCACATTTTCACCTATTTTTACCAATATGTTTTATAAAATAATATTTGTGTAAATATTTTTAAATTATAATTATTTTAATTATAATATAAAAAAATCATAATATTTATATAAATTTTATCTTTATTTAGTATATAAATATATATATATATATTATTTATACAAATTTTAGCTTTATTTATAATATATATATATATATATATATATATCGCATTTTAATATAAAACTTTAAAATTTAAAATATTATACTCTTCATTAAAAGTATATAGAGTGAAATTGATTCATATATGAATCATCGAAGGGTATTAGTTGTTTTCACTAAAGAGTATTAGTTGTTTTCACTGAAGAGTTTTAGTTTATTTTCATTTGACAACTAATATTTTTCAGTGAAAATAACTAATATCCTTCAATGATTTATGTATGAAGAATTTTCACTTCATATTTTGTCCATTAATTGATTAAAAAAAGATAATTTCTTTTTTATTCTTGTGCCATTTCTTTTAAAATTGTACTCCCTCCGTCCCAACATTTTTTGCACACAAAAATGGGCACACATATTAAGAAAAAGTTAATTTTTGAGTAAAGTAGAGACATATGGGTAAATATATGTATATTATTGTGAGTGTGCACGCAAACTAAGGTTTCTTTTTTTAGAGTGTGCAAATAATTTTGGGACGGACGAAAAAGGAAAGTTTGCAAATAATGGTGGGACGGAGAGAGTACTAATAATTTATTTTAATAAAGTATAGCAACAATATATTTTAATTGATAAATTATTTATGTTTTATTTAATTAAAAATAAATAATATTTTCATTCAAAAAATTAGAATAATTTAATCAGCATTTCATGTAAATTAATATAATTTTTTAAGCAAATTCTTTCCATTTTATTTAATTTATTTTTTTAAATCCGAATTTTTACTATAAGAATATTACAAGAAGTATTGCTTGAAAGACACATGCAGTATGAAAAAGTGATGATGGTCATTGACATATCACCTACGGGATGTTCTTTTTAGGTTTTAAGTTACTATTAAAAGTCGATTTTTAAAATCTAGTATTTTTTAAGAAATTATTACAAATATGTTCTCCCTTAAGACCCTAAAAACAAATTAGTTTTCCACCTTTCTAAAATTGCATCTAGGTTTAAAAATATTAATAAAAAAACTCACCCACCCCATCAACTATACTAGTTGCCCCCACCCCCAAAAAAACCCACCCGTACCCCTCTCCCTCCCCCCCCCCCCCTCTCTCTCTCTACCTATCTTTCTCTCCCTCTCACTCTGTCTCTCTCAACAAATGACATCCGCGCGTGCACAATCCCCACCTCTCTCTCTAGCGCCGGCGATTAGAAACTCCAACAAATCGAACACAGGGGATGAGGGGCATGGTCGCGGCTTTGCACACGGTGGCGGCACTCGAGATCGACGGCTGAATGGACGGCGGCAACAACAAAGTTGTGCGGTCGATATCGGCGGGGTTTCGACGAAGGCGGCTCCCGATCTGAAGGATGTTGTGACGCCCCCGCTGTTAGTGTTAGTATCCTAGAGACAATCCATCGAAAGGACATAATACTAAGATAATATTCAGATTTGATTTAATATTATTATTGGTTTAATATTAAATGTACGGCGTTACACTTATCTGAATATGATGTTTGATTGTTTGCATATATTCTTATTTGTGTTCCCATGAATCACTACTGTCATTGAGTGAGTGGGAACTTAAGTATGATTCTCAAATAGCCCCGATCAAGGATCATCAAGAATGGGATATTGATGATGCAATTGAGATTGGTGTGCGATCTGCATCATACTCTTAGAGAGTGTAGTAAGATCTCACTTACTACGAGATACCGGGTATCTCATGATGGATGCACATATACCTTAGAGGGTATTGGTATACCCATCCAGAAACTGTTTGATGTAATTCCAGATAATGTGTCTACGGGTGTCTCGGTTAGTGGGAGCGATGTGATACTCCTCTGACTTGAGGTCAATACGCACGGCATGTGTGGAGTGGTGAACTTTGACCATGACCGACACTTGCACCCTTCCACGGGTAGATATGGCATGGATTGAGTTCATCACGAAATGCATGTGCGTGGTAGTTGAGCCAAGAATATGATTCATTCCTCAATGTGGATTTAGAGAGAATACTCGTCTTCTCATCATAATTGGATCTAAGTCGTCGGCCGACGCACATCAACTTAGACTTTGTGGCTAAGTGTGATATACTTGATCAATTAGTGATTTGAGATAATATGATTAAGTTATTTGAATAGACACTTCATCATGTTCAAGACTTAATCGAGTATTCGTGAATGAAAGGAAGATATCACAATAGCCTACAATATTACAGGTAGTTGCAGATTTCCTCGCAACGTACCTCGTATATTGAGAATGTCTGATTTATTGTCTAGGGTTCAATTAAGACCGTTAGTTTGACTAATCGCTCGATATACGAGGCCCTATGAGTCACACAACAAGTAATGACAATTTACTAATTATAGTTGGTTGATTAAATATTGTATTGGATATAATATTTAATTTATGGAGAATATAATAATAATTATATTTAAAATTAATTATTATTATTATTTAATTAAATTGGATTTGATTAAATATGAAATCTCAATAATAATATTTGGAATATTATTATACAAGAATAATAGATATGATAAATATATTATTCGTAGGACCATATCTAGGGAGATATAATCTGTAGAGATTATATTACGGGCTAGGCCCGATAACTTGCTTAGGAATTAAGCTAAGTTAGTCTCTATAAATATGTGTCCTATGGGAATTCAGAAAGGAATACAAGAAATATAATTTCTCCATAAAATCTCTAGTTAGCATTTTCCTAGCAAATTCGTCTCGAGATTCAACGCTGGCATATCGATGCGAGTTGGTAGAAAATCGTTACGTGGATACCATAGTGGAGGATTCCGCGTACAAATCGCTGTAAGGATTTATTTTTTATTATTAATCATTTATATTTTATGTTATGCAACCATGTTGTAGATTCGTTGTTGGTGAATCGTTATCTTCCGCTGCGCTGAACATGATGTTCGTGCCTCTAAAACCCAACACCCGCCCCCTCTCTCTCAGCGGAGGCGCAATGCCCCCACCACCACCGATCCTCTCACTCTCTCAGCGGAGTTCTAGACCGCCGCCTAAATATCTAGAGCAGACCCGTAAGTGGTGAAATCAAGAAGTCCTAGATCTAGAGATGAAACCCTTGGATCTCAGAGGTCAGACACGGTTCTCGCCGCCGATCTGGAAATGAAGAAATGGTGAGTAAATTTTTTCGATCTGTTGTTTTGTGTTCTGCTGCTTTTTCCGATCTCTTGCTTTTTCTGGTTTGTTAATTTTCCGATCCCCATTCCGCGCGTATGTGTGGTTGTGAGCGATCTTTATGCAGATGAGGTTGGGGGGATTTTTTGTGTAGACGGGTTGTGGCTGATTTGGGGGTGTGTGCGTGTGTTAGTTGTAAAAAGTGAGAATCATATATTGAATTATATTAGGAGATTATTGATGTGTGTGTTTATTGTGTTTATTAGTATTATTGATGTGTTAATTGTGTAGTTGAAATATCATTGAAACTTTATTTTTATTTTTTGATGATATGAAGATATTGGGGAGAAGAATTAAGATGAAGGCAGTGTGAAGATCAAGAATTGAAGATTGATACTGCAATTTTATATTTTTTTTCCACTATTTTTGCATATAAACATAAATATGTAATTTTATTTATGAATTTTTCAAATTCAAAAAATATGTAGTTTTTTAATTTTAAATATGATATTGATGTAACATGGGATGCAACACAATTAATAAGAAAATTAATTTTATTTGTTCAAAATATATGTTCAAAGCATATCTGCAATAAATATATGTTCAAAAGTCTTGTTCAAGGTATATATGTGTTAAATGTATGTTCAAAAATCTTGTTCAAAATTAATATTCAAAAAAGTTGATATTCTAAAAATGTAAAAAGAAAAAGATACACTAAAAATTTGAAGATGTTAAAAAATTATGTTCAAGAGTTTTGTGCAAAAGTAGGCGGCGGACAACTTGAAAAATGTGGGGCCAAAAAATAACTTTATGTCACATCATTCATAAAAAATTAAAAAGGGGCCACTAAGTGAACCATTTTGCATTTTCCACAAAATCTTAAACCAAACACTAATAAACTCTAGTGTGGTGAACTTAAATGTAACTCCCTCTTTTTTTAAATATAGAGGATTTAAAAAAAAATGTATTTGTTTTGAGTTTTTAGTAGGGTATGATTTCACTTTATGATATAAGAGTTGTATTATTATATTGTTTGTTGAGTGTGATTGTAATAATTAGATGATTGTTATTATTTTAAATTATGAGAGAGAGAGAGAGTAAATTGGTATTGGAGGGAGTAAAAATAATTGATAGATTTTATAAATTATTTATAGCGGTGTAGTATTAGGCTTTTTAAAACCAAGTTTTAAAACTCATACTAGAACTTGTTTTAAATTGTAAAATTCAAATTCGAATTTTTAAAATTCAAAATAAATATAATCTTAGAAATGTCAATATCACCCGCTTTGTCTTGACCCACACTATTTGGGCCTACCCTAGGTACAAGGTGGTGAGGGTATGAGTATCACTCAAGCCTCGTGCCTCATTTTCTTTATTAAATTTTATAGTGTGTGTATATTAAATATAATGTATTCCTTTATTATTTATATTTATTAATTTTATTATGTAAATAAAAATTATCAAGTTTATATACATATTTATAAAAACATAATATGAAATACAATATCTCAACTAAAATTTTATATTGATACCAATATTTCAATTATAGACTTTATTTCTATACATCATACAATATCAATAAATATCGAATTTATCAAAATTTAGAGATGATACCATTTTCTATTTTAATAATTTTAGTATGATGATTTGTATCATACCACAAAATAGCAATTAATTTGAAGAAAGAAAAAAAAATTTATAGAACACATAGATAATTCAATATTTATTAACAAATTAAGATTATCCAAAATTATAAGTAGCACATTCATAACATGGTATGCAAGCAAATTAAAAATAATAAATAAACAATATGAAATGTTCACAATGCATGAAATATATTAGTCAATACATAGTTGAAGTTTTATTTATACTAATTAAGAATTAACACTTAGATAGAAATTTATAATTTTTAATTTAGTATACCCTCTGTCCCTGAGTAAACTTCTCACTTTCCTTTTCGGGTTGTCCCCCAGTAAATTTCTCATTCCATAAATGTCAAAAATAACACTTTACTACATATAAACTTTAACTTTCAAATTCACACAATATTACCATAGATGCCACTCATTCAATTCACTTTTCAACACTATTCATTACTTTATCTCAAAAGCCAACATGTGGCATGTTGGTGATCGGTTCTAATCGTGTGGATTAGTGGATATTTTTAATCGGTTTTGGGATCATCTAACAAGAACATGTGATTGATTATCACCGTAAATGATAAATACGAGAAATCGGGTTATAAAATTGTAAATACGGGTATTGAATTCGTATTTATTTCGTGTGTGTGCACGTTTAGATGTATGAGTGTGTGTTTTAGGAGTGTTTGTAAACATGAACTTGTTTTTATTGCTGGAGAACAACTTATTTATACTAACCACCAAGTAGGTGGTGTAAATGACTCTTGGACTATCAAGCTTGCATGTTTGACATGTGTCCTTTTGACCACATTTGACCTAATCTAAGCTGAAACTTAGTTACAAAGTCTTGTATTTGGTCTTATTACGAATTCGTAGTTGTTTGCCATTATTTGCTTGGGGGTTCGACACTTGTATGACTTCTATATTTGTTGTTCGCTCCTTGATTACATGGTTCATAAGTTGTTCACCCATGTATTCAATATTGGTGTGCCTTTGGATCTTTAATATTTGTTCGTCAATAGTTTGGTCGACATAATAGGCTGATAGGAGCCATACACTCCATAAGCTGGTAAGCGCACCACCTTTTGGTAATGTTGTTCGTCATTCATAACTTAGCGTAGGGTCCATATCCAGCCTGGGGTCTTAGAACTTGCTCGCCAAAGAGCTGCTCATCAAGGAGGTTGTTCGTCACATAATACACTTCCTGGATTGATTCATGCACCTCGGTTTGATTATCCTTTGTTGGTCATCTCTGGTTTAAGTATTTTGCTTCATAAACCCCAATCATGGGTTAATCCTTGTTCGCCTAGCAACATTAGTTATTCGTCTATCAACAATTGCCCCCTATCCTGGACAGATGTTGCTTTAGACGAGCAACTTTGTGTCGAGCAACTGCGGTCAGGATATTATCTTAATGATGGAAAGGGACGAGCTACTTTTGCTTTGGACGAGCAACTTTGGAAGCGCCGTTTCATCTTCCCAAGATCTGGGAGTTGTTCAATGATGATATGGGCGGCATGATTATGCACCGCCCACGCGCGACCAAGCCCGAGACCATGCACTCCTATAATTGCATGTAGACCCCTTAACTTTTGAGTGTGCTCGGAAATGACCCCGTTTCTTATCATTTTAACCCCAGAGTTTATGGGAAAATATGGGTTGGACTCCGTTTTTTCTTATGACATATATATACTCGAAGTTAAAAAAATTCCCACACTTTACTATTCCTCTAAAAAAATTCTGGTCATCCACCATTATTTCCGGCGACCTTCGAGCTCTTCTTTTGTGCGTTTCAACTTTTCCGGCGTGATTTTTCACCTTCTAAGGTAGTTACATTAATCATCTCTTCTTCTTTTAATTTTATTACTTCATTTTTTGTCTTTTCATTTTTTAAAACGTACGGACAACATCAACGGTCCATTTACCGTGCAACTGGTTCACACAATTGTAAATTGTGAATTCATTATAAAAAGGTACACACAAATTGACATTTTAAACTTGGGTTTTGTCACAATTATCAATTTATAGTAAAACAACTAATACATTTCAATGAAATAACTAATAATGTCAAGCTAATAGGTACATGAGAGTTGAGACTTTGCCTTTAATCTTTTATGTCAAGAACTAATATCTTTTAAAAATATCTTTTAAAGAACTAATCTTTTATGTCAAGAACTAATATCATTTGTGTCAACAACTAATACTTTTCAAGATAACGGAACACCTAATATCTTTTAAAAGTACACACCATTAAAACTGGACTACATGAGACTTTGTCTTTAATCTTTTATGTCAAGAAAAATCAAACACATTAAAGAACAAAAAAAAAAAAAAAAAACAACTTTCAGGCAAGAAATCAAACATAAGACAGCAAATTAAGCAACATTAAATAATTGGAAAAAAAAAAAGAAAAACTTACAGCCCAGAAAAACACAAGAAACAGCTTAGCTCCTTCAAAGAAATGGAAAGCTGAAATCTTTCTAGAGAGAGAGAGTTGAGGAGAGAGAAAAGGATTAGAATTGCACGGTGGGTAAGAGGTTTATACAAGTGCTATATTATATATAGACGCACAAATTTATGGAATGAAATACACTTAGCACTATTGAGAAATTGCAATAATTAATTTAATTTTTAATTTTAATTTAAGTTTCATGAATAAATGTGCCAAAAGTGTGAACAATCATGGTGTGGTTGGCTTTGTGTGCGTGCGTGAAACTTTGGTGGGCCCGGTGATGGTGTATTATGATTCCTCTAATTGTTTCATATGATAATGAACCATTATTATTATAGTATTAATTTTTTTATTTTCCTTTTGTTTGGCAATTAAGAGTGTGGGTATTTTTTGGTAAAAAAAAAAAGTGTGTATTTTGATGGAGATGAAGAATTTGAGTGTGAGAACTTACTTAAATAGCAAAATGTAAATATTGGTTTAAGGGGTTTTTTTTTTTTCGAGTCGAAAATTAATTTTATAAATAAGAGTTGGAGTTAAGGTATATTCGAAAGAAAAGTATAGGACGTTATTGTAAAAAAGTTAACCTCCGATAACAATTTTAGGATTCGCTAATCAATTTTCAAAATCTCTATCATAGAAAATCAACAGAAACCAGGTGGCTTAGCCCACCTGGCCACCGGGTTTCTCATTCTAGTGAGTGATCCGGGTTCGATCCCCTTTGGGAACAGATTATGGGAGTTATAAAGTGGCTTGAAGATTTCTTGGAGTATTTGGGGCTTGGTGAACTAATCTAACTACTAACATCTAACATTTACCGATAAAAAAAAATCAACAGATTAATCTACTCTTGATCAGAGAGCATCTACAATACTCCTAATTCCTTCAAAGTTAACAAGATTCTTTTAACAATGAATAAAAAAAAAATTAACGGTATAAAATCATTTTTTGTTGAAGACAATGTTCATTCATCTTGTTTTGCATAGTTGGATGACAACTTGTCCCAAATACTCTCCATGCTGTAGCTAACATTTTAATAGATGCAAACTTGTTCCACTCCATTTTAAACTCATTTGATTTCCCAGCTCAAGTGTCACCTGCATTGTTGATAGAAAGTATTTTTCAGTCTTGTACATACTATCTAATTAAATTTTTGGAAAAATGATCTTTTTCGTCCTATAACTTTACCACTTTTTGATTTTCGTCCTGCTGACTTTCAAATTTTGATTTTAGTCCTGTAACTTTACCGCTTTATGATTTTCGTCCTGTTGACTTTCAAATTTTGATTTTAGTCCTGTAACTTTACCTTCCTTTTTTTTTCGTCCCGTAAGGGTTGGTAGGTTGTAGGACCAAAAAAAAATGTAAGTTACAGGACCAAAATCAAAATTTAAAAGTCAACAGGACGAAAATCAAAACTAGGTAAAGTTATAGGACTAAAATCAAAATGTGAAAGTCAGCATGACGAAAATCAAAATGAGGTAAAATTACATGACAAAAAAAAAAACAATTTTCCGCCGTCACTCTGAGATTTCCCACCGGAATCTGCTATTATCACCCAAAAACTCTTAAATTCGACCTCAATTCTTTTTGAAATTCATGTCCTCTCACTTGAGTAACCACGATTCTGTAGAAAATTTGAATCCCCTCTTCCCGATCGCGGCATATAGAAATCAACCTCCCTTCAAAGTTTCATCGGCGACGCCCCCCCGCGTCGATTCAGTGGCCTGATCCATGGAGGATACTGATGCTCATCAGTCTGGCGAAGAAGTTGTGGTGATTGCGAGCAGGGATTTAGACGAGGAGTCCTCTTCAAGCTCAGAATCTGAAGAGCCGAATCTCGAATTCGACGAGTTAACTCGTGAATTTTTGGAGGGGGTAGAATTCTCAAACCCTAGGATGCTCGAAAAGGAGATTATCTCTGGAGTTGCTCGCCCATTTGAATGGCGAGCATATGCTGCTGAGTTTGTGAACAAATTTCCTCCCTTTGAACGACAAATGATGGATTTGGTGAGGACTGAATACCAGGCGAGCAAGATAAGAATTGTTGTTCGCAAGGACGAGCTTGCCTTAATTCGAGAGGTGTATCAAATTCCCGATGACATCCCTATATGGACCCCAAAAAAGAAGGAAAGAGCTGATCGTCCTCCACCAGGATGCACAGTATCAACATTGACACCTTGATGGTTGGCTTGAGGTTGTCGTTGCCCCCAATAGTTGGTCGTTTCTTGGAGGCGACCAATTTTGCCATAACCCCAATTACTCTAATTGGGTGGATGAATTTGCTCGGCGTTATGGTTTTGTTCGCCTTGGAAGGGTACGTTGTTACTGCTGAAGAAGTCAACTACCTTATGACGATCACCAAATGTCATGTGGGCGAAGAAGGATATTACTACTTGAAGGCCCGGGCTAGACTTAAAATTGTAGAAGGAGTGCCGAACAAGATTATAAACTGGAAGGAGCACTTCTTCTTTATAGGAGGTGATTGACGAGCATCTTCTGGCCCCCATGGTGGTGTGGGGCTCATAAACTCCCCCGCATCTTATAGAAAAATTAAACGTAGGCTTGCTTTTTTCTATCTTTGAATTAAATTGTTCTAATTTAACTCTTCATGTTTGCTAGCAGGTCCCCGCTTGCTCAAGTGGAATACTGAAGAGGAAGAGATTGGCTCAGAGTTCCTCTTCACTTCTTGTTTGGTCGCCCTTCGAAACAAGGCAGAAAGGACCATTCAGCACGTGAACGAGGAGAGGTCCAGAAAGCTGCTCGCCTCTTCACGTACACACATCACCTTGAGGCCCAAGTTGAGGTGCCCCCAGGTATATAAAAAATTCTAACTCTCAAAGATAACCTTGCTCATCAATAATTTCTTGTCTCAATACTTGCTCGTCTAAGAACAAGTTACTTCCCCGTGCTTTTTTTTTTTATAGGAGAGCAAGTTACTGAAGTTGTTCCCCCGTGCTTTGGTCTTTTAGAACAAAGAGTCCAAGAGATGCCACCTCCCAAAGGAAGAAAGATCAAAGGAGATCCGCCCTCCAAAGTCTTGGCGATGACGAACAAGCCCTCAGGGGCTCCTGTTGCTCGGCAAACTGCCCCTCCCCCAAGTGCTTCACCACTATCTCCTCCATCATCATCTCCCCACGGGGCCATACAGTTGAAAATGGGAGATGGGACCCCTGTGACACAAGCTGCCCCTGCTGGCAATAAGGGGAAAGGTAAAGTGGGAGGGGGCTTTGCTCGTGCCCCCCACGAGAGGGCGAGCAAAGCTAGCAAAGACAGACAGACTCCCCCGAGAGGGCCGGAGGATATCACTTATCTTGGCTGGGATGCCAAGAAATTTGTCGAGTAAGTTTATGCCCTAACTTAACACTCAGGCTTTTGTAAATTCTCACTTTCAAAAAAATTTCTAAGTATAATTTTTATATTTGTTCGCAGATACCGGGCGGAAGACCATCCTGGGCGAGCAAATGTTATTCACCAATACGCCTGCTCTAAAATCCCGGTCAACATACGGGAAATTTCAGGCGAACACGTTCGACGTGCCACCGAGTTGATCGCCCATTCGTGGTCGAGGCCTTTGGACAAGACCATACTAGTACAAGGGGTAGCAGATAATTTTCACTTCTCCATGATGCAAGCCGCTAACTCCCTTGTAACTGCTCAGAAGGGGATGGCCCAGCTAGCCGAGCTGGAGTAGGTTACTCGCTGCTATTCAAGTACTGCTCGACAGATCACCGAGGAGAAGGATGGTCTAGTCAGTCAGTATGAGGCCAAAATTGCTCGTCTAAATAACCAACTGAAGCTCGCCGACAACACCTAGAAGAACCACATCGAAGACTATCAAGCATTGTCGGCCGAGCTCAAGAATAAAGATGCTGAGCTTGAGGAGAAGAAGAAAGGGGAAGCTGCTGCCGAGCAAAAGTTGGTCGAGGCCGAGGCAGAAGTTGCTCGCCTCAAAGAGATGATGAGGGGAATGTACACCCCTGAGCAATTCGAGGCTGAGTTACAAGTCCGGACCGGTTCTTCCTCGAACTTGGGGTATATTTGTGCTTATGCGAACTGCATTCGTGCAGTTAGCTTGTACGAAAAACCCAAGATTGTGGAGGATATCGGGAAAGATTTGGTTGAGTTTATCGAACATTACCCCCACCCCCAACGGAATTGAACTCCAACTTGGAGACATGGAAGATTATGGGATCAAGATTGATAAACTTGATCCCAACATCATTCTTACCCATCCTCCAGTTCCAGTTGATGAGGGCGAGCAAGCTGCTGATGACGAGCGAAATACGGTCGAGCAGGAAGAGAAAGCAACTGAGGACGAGTATATATTTATAATTGGTTAACTATTAACTCAGAAAAATAGAACTCATTTTATATCTTATTGACCCAAATATGCTTGTAATTGGATAAAGTGTATTAATTTCAACTTAGAAAAATGTGGGATTAATATGCAGACTGGGAAAGTGGTTTAAGTAGTTCACAACTTCTTAATTAAATTAAAAATACGTTTGGGACCAAAAGTGCAAGTGGAGTTAACGGTTAGTTAATGATTGTTAAGTTTTGGGACTAAAAATACAAGTTTTGTAACGTGTGGACCAATTTTGCAAGTAAAAATTTGTTTAGGACTGAGTCTAAATTGGGTGCGATTGTTTCTAAGATAGTTGATGTCATGTGGGACCAAAATTGTAATAAACTCAAGCGCTTTTTAATTTCATAAATACTTATCTAATTTTTTTATACTTTTGATCAAATACTTAATATATTTTTGCCAAATATTAGATATTTTTAAAAAATTACGACTTTATACTTTAAACTTAAATTTCATGATACTGTACTCTTTTACATTAAATATAACTAAATTATATAGTTAAAAATTTAATTGTTGTTGATATTTTGAATAATAATGTGGTATCATTAACTTGATTTCTTTTTATAACTCCAGATGTGATTTTTAATGCATTTGATTAATTTAAATTTTTCAAATTAATTTTATGATAAATTTATAATGAATTATTTTCATAAGAAACTTTCTACACCTGCAATCCTTGATTAAATGGAAAGCGTAATTATTAACTCAATAATACCAGCTTATTGCATTCTTTTCATTTCCCCTTTTTTCTTTTTATTTTTTCATTAGTTATTCACAACCGCACGTCACAATTATGTTCTCCTTATATCCTTTTTTTTTTACTTCTGCCTTTTTTTTCCATTTCCTTTTTCTGTTACTTCTTTAAAAGAAAGTTTGCTGCATATTTTACCTCACAAACAAATAATATTATTTTGATGAATTCATTGGTAATGATTGTGGTGTTTCGTGGTTTAATTACTTGCAAAGAAACCAAAATTATTGGTGTTAAATATGTATACATTAATTATATTATAACAATCTATTTAATTTAAAAATAATTAAATATTTTATAATTCATTAAATAATTGAACCGCGCTAAAACACACATACAAAACATGATACACACATATACAATAATATTAATAAAAGAATTAATGAAACAAATAAAATAATGGGTGGAAATGGGAAATCACTGTAAAAATGCTCGGGTGAGGGGGCGTAGGACACAACTCAAACGTAACAAATGACGTTTGATGACGGCGGCAGCAGTATAGTAGTTACGTAAGGCGGTACATTTTTCGATCTGAAAACTTGGAGGTGCACGTATTAATACGGGGAAGAAATTGATACGTAAGTTCATTATCATGTACTATTATATAGAATTTTGGTGAGGACTATTAATGCCGCCTTTTTTTGTAAAACATTACGATGTCATAAGTTTATAAGGATAAAGTATACTCTTTATAAACTGAAATTTGTTTGTATTTTGTGTGTATGTTTTAACGATATTAATTATTTTGTTTAAATGTATTAATTTGATAGTAATACTGTATAATAAAATAATTAGTACTCTCGTCGTCCATAAATCTTATTCAAATTTACTGATGGACGCAAAATTTAATATAAATTATTATTTTATTAAAAAAGTAGATAAAATAAGGTGATTATAGGAGTATTGTGGACTCATTTATTTGTTTGTGTGTATTTATTTCCAAAAAGGGAATAAGAATAAGTTTAGCAGATAGGCAAAAAAAAAGTCGGAATAAATATGGTGGACGGAGGGAGTAATATTTTGAGATGTATGTTAGAAATTAGTTTAAACAAAAGACACATTAAGAAATTGAGTAAATTTTATATGAAAATAATTCATGATAAGTTTATCACGAAACTGTTTTAAAGTATCAAATATTTGACCAAGAGTATCGATAATTTCACCAAGTATCACTACTTTGGGTTCAAGAAAATTTATAACAATTACAATATAATACTACCAACTCAAATTAATGATACCCCTAATCAAATATTCAATATTTTAATATAATTTCATAATAAATTTATTATAAACTTTTTTTATGTAATACTTTGCTAAGAAATTTTTCATCACATAACTAAAAACTATTTCAATCTTAACTATGGAAAAATATTTTCATAACCCTCGATCCCACCAAAACTTTTAGGCTTTTATTTTTTTTAACGTTGTATTACTATCTACAAACTCATATAGAGAAATATCTTCATAAACGTAACCTCACAATATTAAATTTAACTAACTTTATTGCTTTATACATAAAATTTTATTAAATTGTTTTTTAAAACTCTACTCATTTCACTATATTCTTAAGAAGTGTGCCACTTACCTTACAAATTCTAGTCGGTAGAAAGAAGTATATAATATATAGAAAAAAAGGTTAATTGCAAATTAAATAAAAAATTTGCTAATAGCAATCTAATCTATATTTGTGAATGTTTGCAAATAAAATCCCAACTCAACATTTGTTGCAATTCAAACTAGAAAAAGAATGTTTTATTGCCCAAAAAAGATATTTCATTTACCTAACAATAAATAATTAAGGGTTAATTGCAAATTAAATCACAACCTTTTCGCAAATTGCAGTTTAATCTAAACTTTTGAATCTTGGCAAACAAAACCTCAACTTAATATTTATTTGCAATTCGAACCAATATATGAATTTTTTGTTGTCCGAAAATGATATTTCACTTACCTAATAATGAATAATTAATAGTATTAATATGTTTATATTGGTTCGGATGACAACACATAGTTTATTATCATTTTCGGGCTGATTGAAATCTACGTTTTGGTTAAAATTGCAACCAAATGTTAAGTTGGAGTTTTATTTGCAAAGATTCAAAAGTTTAGATTAGATTGCAATTTGCGAAAAGATTGTGATTTTATTTGCAATTAATATGTTTAGAATGATTCAGGTGACAAGGTATAATTTATTATCATTTTCGAGCGCATTAAAATTTGTCTTTTGATTAGAATTGCAACCAAATGCTAAATTTGAATGTTGTTTGCAACGATTCAAAAATTTAAATTAAATTGTAATTGTAAAAATTATAATTTTATTTATAATTAACCCGATTAAAAAAGTAAAAACTTGTGGAGGCATGCGCCCCACGCTAAAAAACGTAGGTCCATCACTAGACGCCATTTTAAGCGATGATCAAAAGGTTTGCTAATGTTTTAGCCCTTGTCTTGGTCCTCTGGGAGGAGGGCTTCGATTATCCCTCACCTTTTTAAAAGTTCACTAGTAGTAGTATTATTTCTCTCTTCTTTTAAGAAAAATTTATATTCTTTTTGTTCCAGTTTTATTTTTTCCAGATTAAATTTATTTTTTAAGAAAAATTAATATGAAGATTAAATTGTAATATTTAAATAAATAAAGTAATTTTTTGTGAGCTTAATTTAAAAAATAAATTCACATTATTTATAATTTGAAAAATAAAAAAATAAAATTGGAATAGTTCTTTTTAGCGGATGAAAAAATAAATTTGGGATGAGATAAGTCATTACGTTGGATCTGCCCTTGCTTTATATCTCTTGTTGTATTCTTTAGATGATGATCACGTGTATAGGAGACTATGGAGATTAATTAATTTATGATTAACCAAAGTTAATTATGGTTTTAGTTATAAACTAATGGATTCTCTCTCAAATCTTCTCCTCTCTCTTCCTTTCGGGAAAAAACATCTCTCTCCCCACAAAATTAAGACCACTCTGCTATTCCCGTTCACACACGTGTCCTTGCAGCAATCTCTACCCCTTTCATATAAAAAAATGGTAAGAATTACGTCAAGTTTGACTTGGTACAAAGTTATGAAATTAATTAATTTATTTATTTTTTTAACATGAATAAGGATGGTAGGTGAGGTGATTCTATTGACTCTGATACCATGAACGATAAGTCTCATCTAAAATTTCGAAGTTATATATAACTAATGGGTGGTTGTTTCGAAATCTTCAACGTGAATGAGAATAAAATTTTATTTTTCTTCTTAGCCTTTGGATACATTGAAAAAATATTACATCCAGTGAGGTTATATTAGCTCTAATTTTTAAAAAGTGAACAAAAGAAGATGTTGGTTGTGGTACGGGGAATAATTGAGGAGGAGGAATATAAGAAAATAGAAAGATAAAATGAGGCAGTGATTACCTTATTTAGGAGGAAAAATAGTATTGTGTGTCATATTTAGGTCTCATCAACTATTACAATTACCCTATATTTAACTTCATCCTCATTACCATTTCAAGAATTTTTCACCTTAATTTGTCTAACAAGATCACCCTGTTAACAAAGAAACAAAATATGCATTTGTGTAAACGAGACCGTGTGTGTCCTCTGCTCAAAATTTGTTCACTCTCCAATCAAAACCCTTTGCTGCAAAGGTCTCCAATCTCCATCATCGGCAGTAAAATAATAAGCAAATTACATATTATGTTTGTATACACATATTACTGGAATTCAATGAACATTAGAGTGTTTAGTTGTATTTTAGATTGTAATTCATAAATTTCGTAACAAATTTGAGGAGTATTCATCAATTTCATTTTAATATTGCGAGATAAAGAAAATTTTGAATTAAGTGGTAGGTATTGCAGCAAGGATCAACGTTGGTATTAACAGGATTTGGGAAAAGTGCTCTTTAATTGGTTTTTTTTTAAACCCAGAATTAACTTTGGTTAATCACGATTGAATTAAAAAAGAAAAAAACTTTTGGTTAATCATAAGATATCACACCGTGAGTGTTACACCATTGTGTACATCAATTTGCTAACGAAATTTGGGTTGCACTTAAAAGTCGTTTAAAAAAACTATAGTAATGATTGTACGTTGGCGATATGTTTTGAGAAAAATTATTTAAGTTTCCAACTAAAGTTTAACAATTCTTCACGTAACATGGAATGAATTATATCAAATTTTATTTATTTCGATTGGTGGGCAAATAAATGAAATAATTCATTTGCGATGCTAATCGCGATCATCGCAAGAAGAATATTTTATATAAAAAATATATATATACAATATATAAATACAACTATACTTATCACTAACAAAAATGAGTATAATTTCGAGTATATTATATATTGTTAAAATCTCATAATTTTCTCATTATATTTCAGGATTAACTATAAAATAAAAATCACAAATTTTATAGTATTTATCAATCACTACAAGAAAGTTTAATATTGCCTACGGAAATTGTCAATATAGCTACGGAATTACCAACAAAAAAATTCGTAGGGGGAATTGTCTACGAATTGCCTACAAAAATCTCTAATTGTATAAGCATTTTCCTTCCCCACCTACACAATAATTTGCCTACGGAAATTCCGTAGACAAATTGTGTTGTAGGTAAATTTTTGTAGGCAAATGGCTTGTAGGTGATTATACCTAGGGATTTTATTCCGTAGGCAAATCAATTCCGTAGGCAAATTGTTTTAGGTTGAGAAATGTAGATGCTTTCATAATTTGAAAATTCTGTGGGCAAATTGTAGGCAATTTTTACTACAAACTTTTTTGTTGGTAAATTTTTGTAGGCAATTTAATTCCGTGGGCAAATCATTATTTTCTTGTAGTGAATTATAATATGAACTTATAAGATACACGAATTAGTTTACTGTTGTAATTTAATATATAGTGTAAATTTCGGTGATACATACACTTATATGGCAACCGAAACCGTCACAAAAAATATGTCACGTATCATCTCATAAATCAAATTTGCACAATTTTTTATTTTTTATATATGTTTCTGTTGTAAATCTGGAAGATTTGATATTCCAAATCTAGGAGATTTGGTGTGGACATTACTTGAGGACCAAGAATCATATTGGGTCTTATCCATTAGATTAGGGTTTTTACTATTATATATTTCCCATTGTATTCATGAATTATGTACTCTCATATACACAACAATATTAGTGGAACTCCTGGCTTGGATCGCCCCCAGACGTAGTCCTTCCGGACGAACTGGGTAAACAAACGTTGTCTATTTAATTTACGCACTCAATTACAACACGTTATCAGCACGAGTCTCTGTCCGAGATAAAACGGTACGCCTCAGAATTATTCCCCTTTAAATCTCATGAATTAATTCACGTATTTGAATGATTCAATCCATGTTTTGCATGATCTATATGCATGAATTTAATTATCATATTTGATTACAATATTTGTTCTTGCTTGAATTATATGCGTTCTTGTATCAAATTCGTTTACGGATCGAGATCGAAAAACTGACGCCGTGAGACGCACGACGTCGCGCTGCCCGAAACGGCACCGAAGCGCCGCCCGTAGCAGCGCCCCGCCGCCACCACCCGACGTGGCCGTCGCTCCGCCGCCGTCCTCTTTGTGCGCCGCCGCAGCACCTGGTGCGGCCCGACCACGAGGCCCGAAGCCGTGCGCCGCCTCTGCCGTGCTAGCGTAGCCGCCCGCCGTCGCCTCCTCACCTGCGCGATGCGTCGCCGCGGTGGCTTCCGATGCAGCCTTATGCCGCCGTGACGCAGGTGGCTTCCCCCAACAGAGCGGTCGCCGGCGCCTCCTCTCCCAGCCGCCTCCGCGCGTTGCGTTGAGGCGGCGCTCATCCTATCGCGGCTGAAATTGCGCCGAGGAAGGAGCCCAGAAATCGGCCTCGATCGCGACTGGCAGACGCGATTCGAGGCAGGAAGTCGCACATGGGAAGCGCGATCTTCCGGGCTGGTCGCGTCCCCTAAGCGCGATCAGCCCCGATTTCTCAAATTTTATTTATTTTTCATTTTCCTTTTGTTTTTCGATACTCTCCCCTCGCCGTGTGTTCCCTGCATAATTGTACGTGCACTTTTAGACACATGTTGCGATTATACCTTGTGAATTATACCTTGCGATTTTGCTTCGGTCTTTGTGTCACAAAATTTATATTACATAATCCTGAAAATATTTCGTTAAATTGCGTTAATATACATGAAATAATTATTCTAATGATTATTTCCTCTGTCTATTAAACCGTATATTTTCTGTAAATTATTTTCATGCGATTATCGTTATTTTGTTGTATTGCATGCTTAAGTGATTTTATTATCCTACGTGCATTAACACTGCGCTCATAGTTTATAGTCCGCTCTTCATGCCCGGGTAGGCGGCGCCCGGTATTTGTCGGACCGTAATTTTATGCCTTGGGTAGACGGCGCCCAGTATGTGCATCTATGTGCCTTAAAATAATTAAATGAATCCTTGTTTTTCCCTCATTGTCTATGCGTCTTGTTCATCCCCCTCACCATGTCGCTTCTCTTGTAGTAAATAATGTCTGATATCACTATGAAAGAGTTCGATGAGCTTGCTCTCAACAGTAGCAATTACCCGACATGGGTGCTAGATATAGAGTATTATCTAGCATCAAATGGGTTAAGCGAAACCATCATGGAAGGTTCAAAATATACTGACGCCCATAAGGCGAAGGTATTGATTTTTCTGAGGAACCACATGAATGAAGGTCTAAAATTCCAACATGTCACAGAAAAGGACCCTGAGATATTGTGGAAAACCCTGAAGTAACGTTTCCAACGATATGAATTTTCACTCCTACCCCCATCACAACATGAATGGTTGAACGTCCGTTATGAGGACCTGAAGTCCATAACGAAGTACAGCTCTGCATTGCAGCGTGTTGTGACCAACCTGATCCAAGATTCTGTATCAATGTTTCACGCTAGCAACCCTGTACGCCTGCAGCGATACAGGCATAAACCCTCATCTGGTCGTCGCAATCGTGGAAGGGGGAGAGCGAGTAAGAAATTCCGGACTAACGACCGAGGCCGTAGTTCACTCAGTGGTCACAAGACCCGGTTTAACGCTCCTGAGAAACCCAGCTCTCAAAGAATGATTGAGCAATCCTGCTTCAGATGCGGATGCAAAGCCATTGGTCACGCACGTGTCGTACTCCCAAACACCTGGTCGAGGCTTATTTAATGATGCAAAAGGACGACAAGGGGAAGGCTCCAGTTGATGAACCTATGGATGATGACTTGCCCGAAGCAGATTTTGACCTAGACAACGATGACCTCTTGAGCCCGTAGCTCGAATTTTAGGATAAACAAGTAGATTTGCGTATTTGATTATTCCTAGTAGTTTGTTTTCTGAATAAAACAATTACTTATTATGTTTTGGATCCTTTCTTTCGGATATTTTATTTATGAATGAATTAGCTTTGATGTGTTTACCGTAATAGCTGTCCATGAGTTTATTCGGATATTGCTGTTTTGATTTATGGCTTGTAAACAAATCAGCTATTAGGTTTGGACCATTTCCTCTTGCATGATGGACGCCCATAGCGATTTATGTCTGGTAGATAGCGCCACTACACATACGATCCTAAAGGATATGAAGTATTTTCATAACTTGATTAATCGTAAGGGGAGTATAAGTACAATTGCGAATGACAGTACATTGATAGTGGGCTCTGGAAGAGCTTCCATTGTCCTCCCCATGGGTACCGAATTAATAATTGAAAATACTTTATTGTTTCCGCAATCTAAGCGTACGCTACTCAGTTTTAGAGACATTAGAAATAACGGATATCATATTGAAACTAAAATTGAAAGCGATAACGAATACCTTTTGATGACTTATACTCGAGGTAGCCGTAAGCAAGTTATAGAAAAGCTTCCATCCTTCTCATCCGGTTTGTACTATACCTACATCCGGCCGTCTAGTTCCCATCTAGCGATGAGTATGAAATTCCATGACCCAAATTCTTTTAAATTATGGCATCAGCGGTTAGGTCATCCGGGACAAACAATGATACGTAGGATTCTATCTAATTCAACTGGTCATAATATTACGAATAATAGAATCCCTCCCGTCGATGAATATTTCTGTGATGCATGTTCAAAGGGTAAGTTGATAGTGCGCCCGTCGCGCACTAAGGTTGGACTAGAGTCTCCGGTTTTCCTAGAGCGAATTCAAGGAGACATATGCGGACCGATTCACCCAGCATCAGGACCATTTCGTTATTTCATGGTCCTTATTGATGCCTCCATTAGGTGGACATTTGCATGTTTGTTGTCCACCCGCAATCAAGCTTTTGAGAAGCTCATTGCGAAGACTATCGAGTTTAGAGCTCAATTCTCGGATTATCCAATTAAATCGATTCGCATGGATAACGCAGCCGAGTTTAGCTCGAAGGCCTTTACAGATTACTGTATGGCCCTGGGAATTAAAGTGGAGCATTCGGTCCCCTACGTCCATACCCAAAATGGTCTTGCTGAGGCGCTAATAAAACGTATCAAATTTATCGCGAGATCATTGCTCATGAACTCTAAACTACCCACCTCATGCTGGGGGCATACAGTCCTTCATGCATCACAACTAATCCAAATCCGTCCAACTGCATATCATGATCATTCCCCCCTTCAGTTAGTGCGTGGGAAAGAACCTAGCATTTCCCATCTGCGTATTTTCGGATGTGCGGTATACGTACCGATTATGATACCCAAGCGAACCTCTATGGGCCCACAAAGAAAACTCGGTATTTACGTTGGATACGACTCTCCATCCATTGTGAAAAACCTCGAGCCTTTGTCCGGGGATCAATTAACGGCCCGGTTCGCTGATTGCATGTTCGATGAAGATTACTTCCCGGCATTAGGGGGAGATCCGAATTCAAAATTGAATGAATGCCGGGAACTTACGTGGAACGTAAGTAATCTTCAGTATCTAGATCCGCGCACTAACCAATCTGAACTAGAAGTTCAGAAGATCATTAACCTGCAGAACTTAGCAAATAACCTGCCAAACGCGTTCACTGACCATAGAGGTGTGACTAGATCGCATATACCTGCAGTAAATGCTCCCCAAAGGGTTGAGGTCCCAAGCAAAACGAGTACTCATGCCCCCACACGCCAAAAGCGTAAGGGACCCTCAAGAGATAGTAACACACCTAAACGAAAGGCTAGCAAATCTGGTCAGTCGAATGGAAAATCTCTAGAAGAGATTCGTCTAGATAATCCCAAGTCTCAAGGAGACGAGAGTCCTAGTGATGAAGTACGTGCACAAAACATTCCATGTACTAGGACCATGGAACGACCAGACCCAGATACAATGGGAAATGAGGAAGGTCTGGTTGACGTAAACGTCGAAGTCTCTGTGAAC
Organism: Ballota nigra; assembly: GCA_947034835.1. NCBI lineage: Eukaryota > Viridiplantae > Streptophyta > Magnoliopsida > Lamiales > Lamiaceae > Ballota > Ballota nigra. Next base: position 82,411,766 of record OX344723.1, read on the forward strand.
TTCACAGATACAGGAGAAACATATAATATAAATATTACTGTCGTCGACGACACATTTGCAGCGTCAATAGCTCTTTTCATTATTAATGATCTAGATCCTGAACCCAAAACAATCGCAGAGTGCCGGAAGCGCCACGATTGGGTTAAATGGAAAGAGGCAATTGATGCGGAGCTCGCCTCGCTTAACAAAAGACAAGTATTTGGCTCAATCGTTCGTACACCCGTGCGCGCTATCCCTGTAGGATATAAATGGGTATTTGTACGAAAATGAAATGAGAACAATGTTGTGGAGAGGTACAAAGCGAGGCTGGTAGCGCAAGGGTTTTCGCAGAGACCCGGGATTGATTTCGATCAAACCTATTCTCCCGTCATGGACTCAATAACGTTCCGCTATTTGATATCTTTGGCAGTTAAGTTGGATCTCCAAATGAGATTAATGGACGTAGTAACCGCGTACTTATACGGATCACTCGATGCCGATATTTATATGAATATCCCAGATGGATTTAACATTCCTCAGTTAAGGGATGGAGAAAATCGCAGTATGTATAGCATACAACTGCGTAAGTCGTTGTATGGCCTGAAGCAATCGGGCCTTATGTGGTACAACCGACTTAGTGAATTCCTTCAGAAGAAGGGATACACGTTCGATAAAGCTTTCCCGTGCGTATTCTCGAAGAAATCGCAAGACGGTTTTTGCATCATATCCGTATATGTTGATGACCTGAACATAATCGGAACATGCAAAGAGATTGAAGAAGCCAGTTCAATCTTGAGAGCTGAATTCGAAATGAAGTCCTTGGGTAAAATCAAGTACTGCCTCGGCTTGCAGATCGAGCACCTCCCAGAAGGAGTCCTTGTTCATCAGTCGACCTACGTGAAGAAGATATTGGATAGATTTCACATGGATAAATCTCATCCACTTAGCACCCCAATGGTTGTCCGATCCCTCGAAGTGGATAAGGATCCATTTAGGCCAAGAGAAGATTCAGAAGAAATTCTGGGACCAGAAGTTCCTTATCTTAGCGCTGTTGGAGTTTTGCTCTATCTTGCAAATTGTACCCGGCCGGACATTGCATTTGCAGTTAATTTGCTTGCGAGATATAGCGCTTCTCCTACGAGGAGACATTGGAATGGTGTTAAGTATGTTCTACGATACCTCCAAGGATCTCAAGATCTTGGACTGTTTTATCGTAAGAACCAAGACAAAACCTTGGTAGGTTATGCGGATGCCGGCTATTTGTCTGATCCCCACAACGCCGTATCCCAGACTGGTTATGTTTTTCTCTGTGGTGGAACCGCAATCTCGTGGAGATCGGTTAAACAATCTATGGTTACCACATCTTCAAACCACTCAGAGATCATAGCTTTATTTGAAGCCGTACGAGAATGTGTTTGGTTAAGGTCCTTGGTAAAACACATTGGTGACTCGTGTGGTATCGCCAAGGGCGATACATCTCCCACCGTTATATTTGAAGACAACGCTGCTTGCATCGCACAAATGAGTAATGGGTACGTCAAGGGAAACCTGACGAAACATATTTCACCTAAGTTTTTCTACCCATACGAACTCCAGAAGAGTGGTGTGATTACCATTCAAAAGGTGCAATCTAGTAACAATCTTGCAGATTTGTTTACTAAATCCTTACCTACGTCTACTTTTGAAAAGTACGTTCGTGGTATTGGGATGCAAAGACTTAAAGTGTTGTTGTCTTCAGGGGGAGCGGTAACCTCGAAATGAATCTGGAAGATTTAGATCTAGAAGATCAATGACATTCCTCCCACTTATTATTGTGGCCGATCCTTAGCACGTGGAGTTTTTATGACAAGACATTTATGTCGTAATGTCCAAGGGGGAGTGTTGTAAATCTGGGAGATTTGATATTCCAAATCTAGGAGATTTGGTGTGGACATTACTTGAGGACCAAGAATCATATTGGTCCTTATCCATTAGACTAGGGTTTTTACTATTATATATATCCCATTGTATTCATGAATTATGTACTCTCATATACACAACAATATTAGTGGAACTCCTGGCTTGGATCGCCCCCAGACGTAGTCCTTCCGAACGAACTGGATAAACAAACGCTGTCTATTTAATTTACGCACTCAATTACAACAGTTTCAAGATGTTTTTAAAATTAACACTGCAAGTAGAAAGTGAATGTCATGGAAGCAAATCTGCAGGGAAGGAAGACCGTATTTATCACAGATCAAGTATATGCATAAGATATATCATCTCTCTCCTAGAGTCAATCCTAGCAAATAAACAGATTATTGAAAAAAAAAACGTTTGCCAAGGATTCAAAATTAACAGTGGGTATTATGTATATAATATATAAAAAAATAGAATTTGTGTGTACCAAATATCTTATTATACTATATTTCCAAATTTCTCCAAAATGATGTGTCAGCACCACAATTCTCTTAAAGTGACGTGGCACCTCTCAAATCATTTTATTTCAAAATCCTGCGTTCTCCTTAAAAGTTATTTTAGGCATATATTAAAACTTAATCTACACCATATGTTTTATACTTTTAATCTCAACCGTACATTTCATTTTACATTTTCTATAAATGTCAAATTACACTTTAGTTTTCATTCGGATTTACAACCCTAATCATCTTCTCTTCTTTTTATTTTATCATTCATTGTTTGATTTTTCTTTATAGATATAATATTGTTTTTTTCTCCTCTTCTTCTCTCAGGTTATTCACGAACTGCCGCATCCTCATGGATTTTTCCCTCGAACCACCGCGGCCTTAAACCGCATCGGATTACCGCACACCCCCACATCGGGTAAGAGATCAATTTTATTTTAATCCTAATTGAATCGTTATTTTTTTTTATTGTATAAATATGGATAAATACTTGGTACGACGATCCAAACCCGGAGCATCACCGTAACAAAAACGGTCTCACTGCCCCAGTTTATCGGGATAATTTGGAAATTGACGGATGGAGATTTTTTTTTTTAGTTTTTTTAGGAATTAATTATTTGTAAAATTTCGAGTTGTTACTACTGAGTTGTTATTTCTTTATAGTATACTATAAATCTTAATAAAATTTAATTAGTGTAAACAAAATATTTATGTATAATATGAATATTCTTTGAAGCAATAATGTAATGCAAGCAATTCTTTTTTCATTGTTGGATGATTTTTTTTTTTTTTGCAACATATTGATATATGTGAAATTTGTTGGAGGGAATTCGAAATATTTTGGAAAAGATATTTTCACCGAAATAGCATATGATACAAAAAAATCTTGCAACCAACTTGCCTTCAATAATAGATTGTAATACAAAGTTTATTTTGGGATGAAATTATACGGCCAAAATAGATCATTAATTGCAAAATACAGATATTCTTTTATAGACTAGGATTTTGATTTTTTTTTTTTAACATACAAATATTAAAAGAGTATTGTAATTGATAAATAAGTAAAAGATTGTTAAATCTTATATAATTAATGTATATATTATTTCTTAAAATCAGTGGAATAAATTTTTATGGGTTAGTAATTATAGTGATGACAAAAAAAAACATTTTTTACTAATGAAAATAAAATATTTACGCATAATATGAAATATTATTTTAAACATTATATTAATGCAAACAAGTATTTTTTAATGGTTGAATAATTTATCTTCTTAGATATTTTGGAAGTTATTTTTGCAAAATATTGATAGATATGAATTTTTTCTAGGAGAGAGTTGAAATATTTCACAAAAGATATTGTCACCGAAATAGTGTATGATACCAAAATAATTACTGTCACCAAATATAATATCTTGCCTTCAATTAGGGGTAGAAATAGGCCAAGCCGAGCTAGGTTTCTCGTTGGATGACATGAGCCTGCTATTTAATCTTTGGGCCTAAGCCTGGTCTGTTAACTGTCATAGGCTTTTTACAGAGCCTTGGCCTGACCTTTTTAATAAATAGGTCTGGCCTGAAAGCCTTTTATGATCCTTTTTAACCATATTTACAAAATTATATTCAATAATTATATTATTATTAAATCATAACAATTAGCTCTTTAAATCTTAAAATGAAGAATAAAAGCAATTTACAAACGAATTATCAAATAATAGGATAATAACTAATTCAAATTTATATTTAGCAATATTCTTACACACACACACACACACACACACATATATATATATATATATATATATATATATATATATTAAATATTTATTATATTATATTATATATGCATTGTGTTATATATATATATATATATATATATATATACATATATATGTATATATATATATATATATTAATATAGCTAAATAGGCTGGCATGTTGGGCTTAAAAGACTTACAAAAAAGCTCAAGTCTGGCTTATTTAACTAAATAGGCTTTTAAAAAAGCCTGAGCCTGGCTCGTTTATTAAATGAGTCGAGTCGAGCTGGGCTTTAGGTAGGCCGAGCCGTAGGCACCTGTTGGGTAGCCTGGCCTATTCCCACCCCTACCTTCAATAAACAAAATATCTATGTAAAATATGAAATATAATTTTAAACATTATATTAATGCAAGCATATTTTTTTTCACAGTTGAACAATTTCATTTCTTAGATATTTATAGAAGTTATTTTTGCAAAATATTGATAGATGTGAAATTTGTAGGAGGAAATTGAAATATTTAAGGAAAAAGATATTGTCACCGAAATAGTGTATAATACCAAAAAAAAAAAAAAATTTGCCACCAAATATAATATCTTGCCTTGAATAATAGATTGTAATACGAAAGCTTATTATTGAATAAAATTTTACCGCCAAAATAAACCATAAACTGTAAAATACATATATTCTTTTCTAGACTATGATTTCAATTTTTCTTTTATATTGTTTTAACATGAAAATATTAAATTAGTATTGTAAATGATAAATAGTAAAAGACTGTTATATAATTAATGTATATTTCTAAAAAAAATATGTGGAATAAATTTTTCATGGTTAAAAAATTATAGTGTTGGCCAAAAAGAACACTAAGTTTCTGTACTAACAATTTAAGTATTAAAACTTTAAAAAATATCTTACTCTAAAATACAATAATTATGAATATATTTTAATCAATGGAAACAAAATATTTACGTATAATATGAAATATTATTTTATACATTAAATCAATGCAAGCAAATCTTTTTTCACAGTTGAACGATTTCTTTTCTTATATATTTTTTGAATTTATTTTTGCAAAATCTTGATAGATGTGAAATTTGTAGGAGTAAATTAAAATATTTCGGAAAAGATATTGTCACTGAAATATCATATGATTCCCAAAAAATATTGTCACCATGCAATATTTTATCATCAATAACAGTTTGTAACACACATATTTTATAATAAAATTATAACTGCAAAATACAATTTAAAACTATAAAAAATTTCAGACTGCAAAATTCGCAGGGTACACTAGTTATCTTATAACTCCAAAATCATCTGATCCACCCGCGGTTTGTTGCCTGCAATAAAAACGAACTCAAAATACTATTATTCACGGATTTATAATATTGTGTATTATACACACAATCCTTTGTCATTTTAAAAACATTATGATTTTTTTTTTTTTTTTAGATTTGGCGACTCCGGCGGTCATATAAATATAAATCATCGAAATTTATTACATCATGTATCGAATTGCAATTGTAAATTAATTCGTGTATTGAATTACAGGCTTTAAAAATTTATATTGTAAATGATAAAGATTATAAAGTTGATATTTTCTTTTTTCCAATTAACCCTATAAATGAGATAAAACTATTAAAATCCAGCTAATAACGCAATGACACGGTCTCAATGAGGATTGTGTTCGTTGCATCCATTCACAAACACAACAACAACTAAAATGTGAAAATTTTCTATTTAAATCTTGTGTATTTTTATTAGATGCTTTAATTGTGAAAATTTTATTGTCCAAAATATAAGGACAAAAAATACGGAAATTTTACTATATAAAACATACTTAAAAACTATATCATGTGCAAGAATTTCATAAAATTAAGACTTATATATATAAATATATGAATTTCTAATTTTAAAAACGGGAAGCTTTGATTATAAAAATTATGTATAGCTATAGTAAAATAGATTTTTTTTTTTTAAATAAGAGACTTACATTGAACATGCACAAAATATATTCCCTCTATCCCAATTTTATTTTCTTGATTCATTTTACATGCCCCTTCTAACACTTTTAAATAACATTTCATGCCATTAATAATTATATAAAAAAATATATTCATTTTGTTTTATTCACTTAAATTAAACAATACGTCGTCATAAAAAAACTATATTATCCATTTAAATATTACAAATCAAGTCTCACATTAAAAGTAAAGAAAAATCAAGTTAAAAAGTAAAATTGGGACAAAAGAAGTAATAAACATTTCAAGCAATAAAATATAAAAAATATTGGAGATATATAAATATGAATTTCAAGATTTTAAATAAAAAACATATAATATTTCAAATTCAGGATAGAAGTAAAAAAGAAAATTAATATTAAATAAAATATGAATTCGATTATATTTAATCGAACATTTAAAACATCCTATCACACAATTTATCACTTGATATAGAGATCTAAAATATATATTTTGAATACAAATAGTGAAAATTATAATATTTATGTTTAAAAGAATATAAAATTTAAATAAAAATAAAATACAAGTCCAATTATTTGAAAATTTTACTAGTACATATGCAATATAATTAAAAAAAAACGTATAGAAATTTTGAAAATGTATAAATAGGATTTCTATATCCAACTAACGAATTACCTATAAATAAAAATAAAAACTAGGGTTGCGTGTGAAAACTGTGAGTTTTTGTGTTTACTCATCTTGGTTTTTTGTTTATAAAAAGCGTAATCTATTTATAAGAAAGAAAACATATATTTTTTAGTGAAAAAAATTAACAATTTATGGATTTGCATTTCTCATAAATATCTTAAGATGTAATTTTAAATCAACTAAAATATTATTGAAAAGAAATTTTTGAAGATTTTCTTTATTAAACTTTGCTGGAGTCTGGGAGATATCAATAATTAATGACTTTCATAAATTTTAATATCTTAAAATTTAATGTAAAGTAAATATAATTAGTAAATGTAATCATTTTAAAGGTGAGTAAGTATAGAGTGAAATTTGTTGATATATGAATTATTGAATAATATTACTACCTTTGTCCCAAGAATTTCTTCACACTTGGGTTTGGCACATTTTTTAAGAAAAAAAAAAGTATATGAATGTGGAGTTTAATAAAATAATGATAACTTTATGTTTTATTGATTTTTGTAAGATAGAGTTATTTTCTTTTTTTGGGGCGTGAAAGAAATGTTGGGACGTCCATTTAAAACAAAATGTGAAGAAAATGTTGGGCGGAGGGAGTAGTTGTTTACATTTAGAAAAATATTAATTGTTTTTATTAAAAAATATTAGATGTTTTCACTAATTAAAGAGTCTTAGTTTATTTTTAATAAACAATTAATAATTTTAAGTGAACACAATTAATATTTTTCAGTAAAAAAACTAAATTTTTAATAAAAAATTAATATTATTTATTGATTTATGTATAAACTTTTTTTTTTAAAGATAATCAATTACAATAGTTTCTTCAAACCCAAGACCTCTGAGCCTTAGATGGTGGTCTCAATCATTTGAGTTACCAACCCTTGATATTTATAAACTATTTTTACTTTCTATACTGTCACTAAAAATTAGAGGTGTTAAAAAAAAAGTTTAGAAAGAAAAAAACAAATATATTATGATGGTGACAACTCTCAAAGTTGCACTCGTGCAGAGGCAACAAAATGACAATGAATGTGAATTGCAACCTTCTTAATCATATCAATAAAGCAACACTTTCCCCAAAAGAAAGAAAATGATAATAAAAAATAAAGAACAGTTATTTCCACTAACAAACTTCACTGATTGAATTATTGGAAGAAAAGAGGGGCAGTTATTTCCACTAACAAACTTCACTGATTGAATTATTGGAAGAAAAGAGGGGAGAAAAAAAAAAGTTTGGGCGATGCTAAATGGACAGACTCAGATCAGGCAGAACCCAAAAAATAATAATTAAATATTAATTATATTAGATAATTACTATTAGTTTTAGGCGTCTAGTTTCCCTCCATCCACTAACTTACCTCCCTATTTTCCGTCCATCCATTCCCTCCACTCCATATGCATACGTCGTTAAAGACAGAATATAATTAATGATAAATTTACTTTTCTTAATGTAGGACTTAGTCAATAATTTTTTCTTAATCAAATTTAAAATGGATTAGGATTGAATATCAAACTTTAATTTCGGACAATTTTTTAATCAACTTTTGCTATTCTATTCCAAATTTTATTTTAAATAAAAATAAATTATGTTATAAATTATATTAACTTTTCCTACTTTATTGGTACGGTTAGTTTGAATTATTCCAATTAAAAGATACAAATTCTATTAAAAACTTCAGCGGTAAGTTTGAATTGTTCAAGGAAAATTTTCTTGTATTATACATAAAATTATTAACCAAAATATTAAAACTAAAATTTTATTCAAATTTAATATATATACATAAATATCGGCAATGGGTGAAATTTTATTCAAATTTAATATATAATCAACTTTTATTGAAATATTAATAAATAATTTTTAATCAACTTTTGCTTATTGGTACGTTAGTATAGTTCAATAATGATATTATCAAGTGTGTATAATATATAATCAAATTTAGTATTTCTTTTCAAAATTCAAGTGTATATAATATATATTCAAGTAAAACTAAAATTTTGTTTAAATTTGATATATATACATAAATATCGGCAATGAGTAAAATTTTATTCAAATTTAATATATAATCAACTGTTGTTTCTCCTACATTGATCTTTGACATTCCCAAAATATAATTAATGACAAAATTACTCTTCCATTATCAAACGGCTATTTTTCAAAAAAGAAAAAGAAAAATCAGCAAATTAGCGTTTAGTCTCGTTATTCAAGCAGCTATTTTCATCAAATTAGAAAATTTTAGTCTCATTATTAAAAAAAAAATCATCTCAATAATGTTTTGCTTCGAAAGCCGCCTATCTCCGGAAAATAAAATTCATACTTAAAAAAATTGAATATAGTCTGTCTCCAAAAAATTTCTTCTTGCACTTCAAAAAAATTCATACGTTGATTTTTCATACTTCAAAAACAAATCTCATTAACATTTTTTTGTTCGAAAGTAGTCTCAAGAAATCTTCTCCTTACACTTCAATCCAGATAAAACATGAGCAACAATTATTTTAACCACGATAATGTAAATGTCAATTCATATTCCGATCTCATTCATGAAATATTCGGCAGTGATGATGACGATGAGGAAAAATATTGAATATGAAAATCCTAAAATACGAAGAAAAAAAATTGAATGTTAATTTTGAATCTAAAAAAACCTAAAAAGTCTAATCTAATATTATAATAAAATTGAATTTGATTTTTCTTAAAGGAATGAATTTGAATTTTTCAAAAATAAAATATATTAATAATATTTTTATTACTTAATAGTAATACTAGCAAACTAGAATAATATACTAGCAATACATTGAAAAACTATTAGTAATAGATAAAAAACTCTTAGTAATACTTATAAACACTATTAGTAATACATTGAAAAACTACTAGTGAATACATTGAAAAACTATTAGTAATACATTGAAAAACTATTAGTATTACACAAAAACACTATTAGTAATACATTGAAAAACTCTTAGTAATACTTATAAATACTATTAGTAATACATTGAAAAACTATTAGTAATACATTGAAAAACTCTTATAAACCCTAAACATTAACACTAAATCCCTAACCCTAAACCCTAACACTAAACCCCTAACCCTAAACCCTAACACTAAACCCTTAACCCTAAACCCTAACACTATTAGTAATACATTGAAAACTACAAGCAGTACATTGTAAAACTCTTAGTAATATTTATAGACACTATTAGTAATACATTGAAAAACTATTAATAATAGATTGAAAAACTCTTAGTAATACTTATAGACACTATTAGTAATACATTGAAAAACTATTAATAATAGATTGAAAAACTCTTAGTAATACTTATAAACACAATTAGTAATACATTAAAAAATTCTTAGTAATACTTATAAACGCTATTGGTAATACATTGAAAAACTATTAGTAATACATTAAAAAACCCTTAGTAATACTTATAAGCAATATTAGTAATACATTGAAAAACTATTAGTAATACATTGAAAAACTCTTAGTAATACTTATAAATACTATTAGTAATACATTGAAAAACTATTAGTAATACATAAAAAAACTCTTAGTAATACATTGAAAACTATTAGTAATACATTGAAAAACTCTTATAAACCTTAAACCCTAACACTAAACCCCTAACCTTAAACCCTAACACTAAACCCCTAAACCTAAAACTTAAACCCTAACACTATTAGTAATACTTACAAACACTATTAGTAATACATTGAAAAACTATTAGTAATACATTGAAAAACTCTTAGTAATACTTATAAACACTATTGGTAATACATTGAAAAAATATTAGTAATACTTATAAACACTATTGGTAATACATTGAAAAAATATTAGTAATACATTGAAAAACCATTAGTAATACATTGAAAAACTCTTAGTAATACTTATAAACACTATTAATAATACATTGAAAAACTATTAGTAATACATTGAAAAACTCTTAGTAATACATATAAACACTATTAGTAATACATTGAAAAACTATTAGTAATACATTAAAAAAACTCTTAGTAATACTTATAAATACTATTAGTAATACATTGTAAAACTATTAGTAATACATTGAAAAACTCTTATTAATACATTGAAAAACTCTTATAAACCCTAAACCCTAACACTAAATTCCTAACCCTAAACCCTAAACCCTAACCCTAAATCCTCAACCCTAAACCCTAACACTAAACTCCTAACCCTAAACCCTAACACTATTAGTAATACATAGAAAACTACAAGAAGTACATTGTAAAACCTTAGTAATACTTATAGATACTATTAGTAATACATTGAAAAACTATTAATAATAGATTGAAAAACTCTTAGTAATACTTATAGAAACTATTAGTAATACATTGAAAAACTATTAATAATAGATTGAAAAACTCTTAGTAATACTTATACACACTATTAGTAATACATTGAAAAACACTTAGTAATACTTATAAATACTATTGATAATACATTGAAAAACTATTAGTAATACATTGAAAAACTATTAGTAATACATTGAAAAACACTTAGTAATACTTATAAATACTATTAGTAATACATTGAAAAACTATTAATAATACATTGAAAAACTCTTAGTAATACATTGAAAACTTAGTAATACATTGAAAAACTCTTATAAACCTTAAACCCTAACACTAAACCCCTAACCCTAAACCCCAACACTAAACCCCTAACCCTAAAACCTAAACCCTAACACTATTAGTAATACATTGAAAACTATAAGTAATACATTGTAAAACTATTAGTAATATTTACAAACACTATTAGTAATACACTGAAAATTTTTTAGTAATACTTATAAACACTATTGGTAATACATTGAAAAACTATTAGTAATACATTGAAAAACTATTAGTAATACATTGAAAAACACTTAGTAATACTTATAAATACCATTAGTAATACATTGAAAACTCTTAGTAATACTTATAAACACTATTAGTAATACATTGAAAAACTCTTATAAACCCTAAACCCTAACTCTAAACCCTAACACTAAATCCTAAACCTTAACACTATTTGTAATACATTGAAAAACTCTTATAAACCCTAAACCCTAACACTAAACCCCTAACCCTAAACCCTAAATCACTAACAATATTAGTAATATATTGAAAACTCTTAGTAACACCTATAGACACTATTAGTAGTACATTGAAAAACTATTAGTAATACATTGAAAAACTTTTAGTAATTTTTTCTTAGATGAAAAACTATTTAGAAAATTATTAGTAATACATTGAAAAACTCTTATAAAAATTATCTGACATAAAAATACTTGATTGCAATATGGTCATTAAAGATGAAAAATGTTAAATTAATTTCTGAATAGTTCATTCAAAATCCCAAGAAGTACAAATATTTATTTTTTTACTCAATGTACAAATATTTTTATGGTTTATAATTAAAATTAAATTTGACATTAAATTAATCTACTCAATGTACAAATATTTATTTAGATCTTAATCAACTCAAAATCCTAATAAGTTAAAACGGTTTGAATTAAAATTAATAATTTTTGGGTTTGGGGTGTAAGCATATATCAAACAAAGAATTTAAAGAGAATAACACATAAATTAGAGGGGGAAGTTGGACAGATACGTGAGATTCAAATTAGAGGGGAAAGTTGGACAGATGATAGTGGGAAGTTAAACAAATAAAATATTTTTTTAATTTAATTCAATCTAATTTTCAATGCCATTTCTCCCACTTATCCCAAAAAAAAAAAAAAAATACCATTTCAATTTTGTTAGGCATTAAGTTAAAAATTAAATTTAAATTTAAATGTTCCCCTCACACCTACTTTTGAATCTCATATTCAGCATTTTTTAATTAAATTCAATTATTTAATAATTTCTTCACACTCCTTCCATCTCTTTGTCTTCGACGTTTGGTTATTCAAAACTCGTTTTGCACGCTTGAAAATTTTATTTATGAAAACCTCCAATGATGGCAATTATTATTGAATAATTTTTGTTCGGTTTCTAATAATCTGAGATTTTGATATTGGTTCTTAATGTTAATTTTTGATGAATTTTATATTTTAATTTTATGGTACTTGTAGTAGATGCTGGTTGTGGGGGATGAAATGGACGGTTGAAATGATTAAAATGGGGGAGTGTGAGATGCATGACATATAGTGTAGGACGGTTAAAATGAAAAAAATAGATAGTTAAAAATGGCCACGTTAAGGGTTTAGTAGGGTTGTATATATGTGTGTGATTTACTGTGTAGGACTTAGTCAATTTAAATTAATTTTTAAAATTATACAACAACTTTAATTATTTTAAAATTAGATTTAAAACGGATTAGGATTGAATATCAAACTTTAATTTCTGACTCATTTTTTAATCAACTTTTGCTATTCTATTCCAAATTTTATTTTAATTGAAATTCAATTATATTAATAAATTATATTAACTTTTGCTACTTTATTGGTACGGTTAGTATATAAATATTATTGAAATTTTAATTAGTACAGTTAGTATATTAACTTTATTGGTACGGTAAGTATATAAATTTTATTGAAATATTAATAAATAATTTTAATTAAATTTTGCTTATTGGTACGGTTAGTATAGTTCAATATTGATATTTTTCTCTTTTGTATTTTATATTGTTGTATTACTTGTCAAATATAAATTTTACAAAAAATAATAAAAGATACAAATTTTAATATTATTGTTATTTACTTCTTTGAATATTAATGATTTCTACGAATTCTAATATTAAAAGATACAAAATCTAATAAAAACTTGTTTAGATGCCAACATGAGCACCCTTGAATAAAACATAAAATTTCTTGCGGCCATGATGCATTGTTTTAAAAAAAAAAAAATTAAAACGAAATTTTCATGGAGAAGAAGATAGATTTGAGTAATACTTGTTAATGGATAATAGATTTAACATATCCTCTATCTTGGAAGTTACAAAGTAATTAACTAGAGAGAGAAGATAGAAGACATTTTCAAATTTCAAATTTGAAAATAGAGAGAGAAGACATAATTTGAGTTTCGGTTTTTTCAAGGCTAAATTAATTTCAAACTATCATGTGCATTGCCGTTAATTCCCCTATTTATATATAGATTACCAATAATACTCCCTTCTGCCCTGGGCTGATTCTGCCTATGTAGCATTACCGTTAATTTTAATTCATTTAATAGATTACTAGATCTAAAAAAAAAACGAAACAAAAAATTATGGAGCTAATTCTAACACGTGTCATTCTTTTTTCAATTTTGAAGTTTGTTATGTTTAATGGTTTTAACATGTGTCTTTTTTTTATTATTATATTATCTTTATCTTTATTTAATATGTAGTATTTGTTGGTGATCAAATTTAATCGGGTGGATTAGTGACTGTTTTAGTTTGGTTTAAGATCACCAATCAATTTCGTGTGATTGATTACCACCGTAAATGATAAATCGAAAGCTTGGGTTACGAAATCGTAGTTACGAAAGTCGAAATCGTATTAATTTGGTATATGTGTGTGTTTAGGTGTTTAAGTGTGTGTTTTAGGAGTATTTGTGAATTTGAACTTGTCTTTATTAAGCTAGAGAACAACTATTTATAGGGACTAACAAGCATGAGGTGTCCAAGATTCTTGGACTTCCTAGCTTGCATGCTTGACATGTGTCCTTTGACCTTTGCTTGACTTTATCTAAGCTAAATCTTAGTTACAAAGTCTTCTTTGGTCTTATCTCGGACTTGTTGTTGTTTGTCCAGGTCGACTTGATGTGTCCAGTAGGATCTTTTAACGAAAGTTGTTCGCCTTTTGAGGATATGGCTCGAAAGTTGTTCGCTTAGGTTTCTTGTGGAGATGAGCTTTGAGATCTTGATTCCTTGTTCGTTTTTATACATCTCTCGGGATGGTAGATGCATCTCCCTTCGCCAAGGTTGTTCGTCATTGATGACTTAATAAAACGGTCATGTGCGATCTCGGGTCTCCCAACATGCTCGTCATGTAGTTGTTCATCAAATAGTTGCTCGTCATTTGATACACTCTCCGGATTGATTTGTGCACACCCACCTAGATCTTTCTTGCTAATTATTTAATTCTTGTTCGCACCACAATGGATGATGTTCGTCTATCAACAATTGCCCCCTATCCTGACTATATGTTGCCATGGTCGAGCATCTTTGGGCGAGCAACAATAGTTAGGATACTAAACTGACGAGGATTGGGACGAACATCATTGAACTAGGCGAGCAAATAGATGGTCCGTCGTTTCGTCTCCCCAAGGTCTGGGGGATGTACGAAGATGACATGGGCGGTATGATTACGCGCCGCCCACACGCGACCATTCCCTAGGCGACGTGCTTTGATATTTGTTCATAAATCCTTCAATTCTTTCTTGAATTCGCAAACGACCCCCGTTTTTTATCATTTTGGTCCCCAAAATTTGGGAAAATTGCGAGTTTTACCCCGTTTTTTCAACTCCTATAAATAGAAGTGGGAAATAAAAATTTTCCCACTTTTTTCTTTCTTGCTACAGTACATTGTTTTCTCTCTTTCTTTTCCGACGATCCCAAGGTTTTCTGGCGATTATTCCGATCCAGAGCTTCCAGTGCAAATCCGAGGTAGTATTTTTGTTTTTTTTTCTGTTAAATTTCAATTTTATCTTCTTTTTCTACCCCAAAAACCCCATCGCCGCAGTGTGAGAACTTGCGCCACTGTCTTCCCCGGGGAATCGCCGCCGTCTGCAACTTCTACCGCCACCGTCTGGGTTTCCTCTACTTTTTCCTCCTATGTCTTCACATTCGAGCAACAAATCTGAGGAAACCCTTGATCCCCTTTTCCCTATCGTGGCTCACGTCGATCAACCTCCTTTGAAGTTTATCGGCGTCAAACCCCCACGTTGACTCTGTTGTTCGCTCAATGGAGGATACCGGTGCCCGCCCATCCGAGAGGGAAGTAGTGGCTATTGCGAGCAGGGATTCCGACGAAGGCCCTTCGTCTAGTGCTGAATTGGAAGAGAATTCCGAGTTTGACGAACTAACTCGTGAATTTTTAGAGGGGACAAACTTCCTATCTCCCAAGATGCTGAAAAACGAGATTCCAGTTGGAGTTGCTCGGCCTTTCGAATGGCGAGCATATGCTGAGGAATACGCAAACAGCTTCCCTCGCCCAGAAAGATAAGTGATGGATTTGGTGAAAATCGAGTTCCAGGCGAGCAAGATCAAGAGCGCTGTTCACAAGGAAGACTTGGCATCGATTTGGGAGACCTACAAGATCCCATATGATATTCATATGTGGGCTCCCCGGAGGAAGGAGAGAGCTGATATACCCCCTCCAGGATGCACGGCGATCAACATTCACACTTTGATCTCCGGTTTAAAGCTGCCTCTTCCACCCGTTGTTGATCGCTTTCTAGAAGCGACCAACCTTGCCATCACCCAAAACTACTCCAATTGGGTGGATGAATTTACTGGGGTCGATGTATTTGTTCACCCTGGAGGGGTATGTTGATCGTATCACCGCAGAGGAGATCAACTACCTCATGACCATCACCAAGTGCCCCCTTGGAGAGGAAGGTTACTACTACCTCAAGGCTAGGACCGGGTTGAAAATGGTGGAATGGGTGCCAAAAAAAAAATCCGTGACTGGAAGCAACACTTCTTTTTCATTGGGGGCGACTAGCGAGCATCTTCTAGTCCACACGGTGGCGTTGGGCGAATAAACTCCCCCGCCGCTTATGGAAAATTAAGCGTAAGTTTATTTCTTATTCGTCTTTGAACTGTATTGTTCTAATTTAACTTTTCTTATTTGTTCGCAGGCCCTCGATTGCTCAAGTGGAACTCGGAGGAGGAGGAAATTGGCTCCGAGTTCTTGTTCACCTCTTGTCTGGTCGGCCTACGCAACAGAGCGGATAGGACCATTCAATATTTAAGCGACGAGAAGTGCCAGAGAGCTACTCGTTTATTCTCCTACCCTCACCACCTAGAAGCTCAAGCGGAGGTGCCCCCAAGTACAGATAATTTCTAACTCTTCCTTCACAAGTTTGTTCGTTATTTGCTATTAAAACTTGCTCGCCTTAACTCTTTTTTTTTTAGCCGAGCAAGTTACTGTTGCGGTTCTGCCTTGCTTTGGGCTTCTGGAGCAGAGGGTACACGAGATGCCCCCACCGAAAGGAAGGAAGGTGAAAGGGGACCTCCCATCCAAGGTGCTCGCACTAACGAACAAACCCGAGGGGGCTAAAGTCCCTCGGCAGGCGGCACCATCGGGTCAAGCCCGACCAGCTTCCCCAATTTCCCCTCCTCATGGGGGTAAACGATTAAAAAAGGCCGATGGAACTCCTTTGGCCCAAGACGTTCCCAGCGGCGGCAAGGGGAAAGAGAAGGTGGGCAGGAGCCATGCTCGCCCTGAGGAGGATGCTATTCGCCGCTCCTCTGCTGAGCCTGCAGAGAGGTTGGGTAAGGCGAGCAAGGACGTGGCCCCACCCCGAGGTTCAAAAGAGATTACTCTCTTGGGCTGGGACGAATGGAAGTTTGCCGAGTAAGTACTTACTCTCTTCTGCCGAACAAGGTTTGCATTTTGCTCCTACAATTTTTCTCAAGTATTGATCACTTTCTTGTTTGCAGATACTGGGCTGACAACCACCCTGGACGAGCAAGTGCTGTTCATCAGTATGCTTGCTCGAAGACTCTCGTTAACATGAGGGAGATTCCAGGCGATCATGTTCGCCGGGCAACCGAGTTGATCGCCCAGTCCTGGACACGACCCATGGAGAAAACCATCTCCATGCAGGGGCTAGCGGACAACTTCCATTTGTCCATGATGCACCATGCAAATGGCCTAGTGATTGTGCAGAAAGCGATGGCCCAAATGGCCGAGCAAGAGGAGGCAGTCCGTCGATACGCGGGCACTGCTCGACAACTAACAGAGGAGAAGAACTCGATGATCTAAACCTATGAGGCCAAGATTGCTCATCTCAACAATCAACTCTCCCTCTCTCTTGACGCCAAAAAGAAATATCTTGATGAAATTCAAGGTTATTCTGCTGAATTGAAGAGTAAAGAAACCTTGCTCGGCGAAGGGAAGAAGAAGTTGCTCGCGACCGAGCAAAAAATTGCTGAGCTTGAAGCGGAGAATGCTCGTCTGCAGGAGGTAGAATCCAACTCTTTTACACGCGAGCAACTCGAAGCCGAGGTTCAAGTTCGGTCTGCCCCCATCTCCAATTTGAGATACATTTGTGGCTATGCGGATTGCATCTTTATGGCCGATGCTTACGATTATAAAGACATGGTAGAAGAGATGAGCAAGGACTTGACTGAATTTTTCGAGCATTATCCGCCGCGGAACAACATCGAGATCCAGCTGGCGGACGTGGCTGAGTTGGGGGTCAAAATTGATAAACTTGACCCTAGCATTGTTATTACTCGCCCTCCCGTCCCAGCTGATGAGGGCGACCAAGAAGAAGAGCCGGCTGCCGCAGACGAGCAAGCATCTAGAGAAATGGAACAGAAAGCCGCCGAAGATATATCGAGAGATTTGATCGTCGACCCTCCTACCGATCAGGCCTAAACCTTCCTTCTGTCGAGCAGCAATAGATTTAGGACTTAAGACTTTTAGTCTTTATTCTGTAATAGTTGCTCGCTCTTTTTGTAGTACACTTCTAGAATTCTTGTACTATTTTTTAGGCTTCAAAGCCTTTATTTAATGAAATGTCTTTCTTTTGTTCGATCATTTTCTTTATATGTTAATTGCCTTTACATTTTTGTTAATGCTTTCGCAATTATAACATATAATTTTGGGCTTTGTTCGATTTGAACTTTGCCTTTTAATGGAATCAGGGTTTAGCCTCAGGTTCTGTTCATTTTAAAAAACGAACAACCTTTAAGTGGCTTTGGTCCTCAAAATGGACTTGTACCTCGAGCTTTGGACTTTTCTCTCAATGAACAACTATATATACATAATGTAAAATTTTTACAAGTGTTATAGACTGCTCGTCACTAACATATACAACCTAACGAACAACTTTGACACTAACTAACATAAAAAAATTTACAAGTGTAATAAGACTGCTCGTCACTAACATATACAACCTGACGAACAACTTTGAACACTAACCAAAATCATGCTCGCTTATAGTATTTTTGCCGAGCAACTTTGTCTAAAATTAAAAAAGAGCACTAGACTATACAATGTGCCGAACAACTTTTCACTCTATACTTAGCAAAATTTTCAAAAAATTAGGCAAGTTTTTGGTTTGCCTCATTCGGTTCACTTGCCTCCCAAGACATTTGTTCGCCCAATCAAGAACTTGTTTGACTCATTGATAGTACTTCTTTAGATGTACAACATTCCAGGAGTATTGGGCCGGCTTGCCTTCCATATCTTCGATATCGTATACACCATTAACGAATTTTTCCGTTATACGATAAGGGCCCTCCCAAGTTGGTCCCAATACACCTGGAGGTTGGGCGAGCAACTTTCTTAGAACCAAATCCATTTCAGTAGCTAGAGCAGAGTTGTTCGCCTGCTCATCAAAGTTGGTCGTTCTGAATGTGTTGGTCTTTAACTCAATTGGTATTACAGCTTCTGTTCCGAAAGCCATTGCAAAAGGTGTCTCTCCGGTGCTTGACCTGGGAGAAACTCTATATACCCACAGGACTTCCAGGAGTTCTTCAGACCAACTGCTTTTGCTTTCTGCTAGCCGTACTTTTAATGTATGCTTTATTATCTTGTTCACGGCTTCGACTTGTCCGTTTGATTGGGGATGATAGGGTGTGGAATAATTTTTTTTGATCCCCCACTTCGCACAGAAGTCTCTCAACTCTTTCCCATCAAACTGCGGACCATTGTCTGTCACAATGGTTTGCGGAACCACAAAGCAACAGACAATGTTCTTCCAAATGAAGTTGATCATTTTCTGTTGCGTAATCTTCACCATGGCCTCTGCTTCCGCCCATTTTGTATAATAGTCTACTGCTACGACGACAAATCGAACATTTCCAACACCTGCCGGGAAGGGACCAATAATGTCCATCCCCCACCTTGCAAATGGCCATGGGCTATAAACTGACACGAGCTGTTGGGCCGGAGTATGAATGTTTGGGGCAAAAATTTGGCATTGATGACATGTTTTTGCTTTCCTGATTGCATCCTGACGTGAAGTCGGCCAATAATAGCCTTGTCTGATAGTTTTGTATGCCAAGGCTTGCCCCACAGTGTGATTTCCGCATACTCCGGCATGTATTTCTTCGAGTATTGCTCATCCTTGCCCCCTAGGCAAACATTTGAGAAGTGGGATTGATATTCCCCTTTTGTAAAGCTGCTCGCCCACCAGAGTGTATCTGGCAGCTTGCTTTTTTAGCTTGGCAGCTTCAAAAGGGTTGTTTGGTTTTTCCCCACTTTTCAAGTATTTGACTATACTTGCTCTCCAGTCTTCTTCTTCACTTGCTTGTTCGTCAAGTTGGTTGAAATTATAACTCCATGTTGATGGATCATCTTTGTAATTATAATGTCTACCAACTCTGCAGGTCCTTCGCTTGTTGCTAGTCGGGCCAACGCATCTGCTTGTGTGTTGCTTGCCCTTGGAATTTGTTCAATGAATACTTGTTCTAACAAGGACATTAGGTAAGCAACAATTCGCTGGTACTCGATCATGTGATCGTCTTTCGCCTCGTATTCACCTCGGACTTGGTTCACAATCAATTGCGAGTCGCTAAATATTTGCAACCGTCTAACACTACTGCAAGGGATAGGTGGAGACCAGCAATGAGAGCTTCATATTCAGCTTCGTTGTTGGTTGCCATGAAACCAAATCTGATCGCCGAGGTGAATACTTATCTGTCCGGACTGATCAGAACCACTTCTGCCCCCGAGGCTATGTTGGTTGAAGATCCGTCAACATAAAGATGCTAGGGATGATCAAGTCCTCTTGTCGGATCTGGTGGAAAGGTTAGTTCGACTATAAAGTCGGCTAACGCTTGCCCTTTGATCGCTGTTCGAGGAGTATAGGTCACCCCGAATTGGCTAATCTCTAGTGACCACTTTAGTAGTCGACCAGTGTGTCGGGGCGATGGAGAATTTGTCTGAGTGGGGAAGTTGTTAGCACTTCAACTTGATGATAAAAAAAGTATGGCCGTAACTTCCTCACACTCATGACAAGTGTGTACGCCAGTTTTTCGGTTGGAGAGTATTTGATCTCCGCCTCATGCAAAGCTTGGCTGACGTAGTAGATTGGTTGGTGAAACTTGCCATCTTCCCGTACCAGAACAGAGCTGATTGCCACTTCTGACACTGCCAAGTACAAATATAGTTTTTCTCCTGGGACGGGTTTTGATAGGGTTTTAACATCTCCCAGGTAGTCTTTAAGTTGGTCGAACGCCTTTTGACAGTTGTTAGTCCATGTGAACTGTCCTTTCTTGATGGCTTCAAAGAATGGATGGCATTTATCCCCCGATCTGGATATGAACCGATTCAATGCTGCTAGGCATCCCGTGAGCCTTTGTACTTCTTTAATCGAACGTGGTGGTTGCATATCCACGATAGCTTTGACTTTTGTTGGATTGGCTTCAATCCCTCGTTGACTAACAAGATGGCCCAGGAATTTTCCGGAACGGACTCCAAAACTGCTCTTCTTTGGGTTCAGCTTCATATTGTAATGTCGGAGAATATCGAACACCTGGGTCAAATGCTGAAGATGGTCTTCTTTTCGGGGGCTTTTGACTACGATATCGTCTACATAGACTTCTACCGTATCTCCGATTTGTTCGTCAAACATCTTGTTCACTAACCTCTGGTATGTTGCTCCGGCATTGATGAGGTCGAAGGGCGTTCTCTTCCAACACAACGAGTTTTTGTTCGTATAAAATGTCGTGTTCTCTTGATCGTCTGGATGCATCGGAATTTGATGGTACCCGACAAAGGCATCCATGAATGTTAGCATTTCATGACCTGATGTGCTGTCCACCAACTGGTCAATATGAGAGAGAGGAAAGTTGTCCTTCGGGCATGCTGCATTCAGATCTGTAAAGTCTATGCATAGCCTCCAGGTCCCGTTTGGTTTCCTCACAAGGACTGGGTTTGCTACCCATTGTGGACAGAGTGCTTGTCGGATTAGGTCATTGTCTAACAACTTCTTTACTTCTTCATTCAAAGCCTGATACTTGTCTGGACCATATTTTCTTCGTTTTTTATGGACATGCCTTTTTGCTTGATTGATATTGAGCTTGTGGCAAGCATGTTTTGGATCTATCCCCACCATGTCTGCATGAGACCAAGCAAAAACATCTAGATTCTTGCTGAGGAACTCTTTCATTCAGGATCTGTAAGGCTCAGGGAGCTCATATCCTATGTATAATTCAAGATCCTTGTTTTCAGGATTAACTTTGAACGCCTCCAGTTCTTCAACTGGAGTTGCTCGTTGTTTTTGTCCTTTCCAACGAGGATCAAGCATTGGTCCCTCAGAGTTGAGATCATTTTTGATGCTCATGGGCTCTGCTCCCAGACGGGGATCTAGATCATCTGTTGGCCCTGAATCATTGTTGTTAGTCAACATCTGGCCCTCCAAGTCATCTGGTAAGTTTTGCTCGTCACCACCCCCTTGTTGTTCGTCAGAATGAAGTTCCCCTTGGGGGTTGACAAGTTGTTCGTCCAACACTTACTCGTCAGGATGTTGTTCATCAGTATCCATGTGGTCCTCCTCTATGTCCATCATGTTCTCTAGTATTGATGGTTCATCAGCAGGATAACTGGTGGTGGCTTCCATCATGGATACCAGTACATGTTTTGCTTGCAACTGCAGGAGGCATTCTCGAGCCTTTCTTTGATCTCCCTTTATTGTGCCTGCTCCGCCTGCTGTAGGGAACTTCAGACAATAATGGTAAGTTGAACATGCAGCTTTAAATTCATTCAGAAAAGATCGACCAAGAAACCTGTTGTAGGTTGACTCCTGTCGACGACCAAGAAATCAACCATTCTTGTTATGTTTTTCTCGGGTTTCTCGACCGTTACAAGCTGAACGGACAACCTAATTTCCCCTAATGGGACTGTTACAGCATTTCCGAAGCCTAAAATTCTGTGATCTGAAGGTCGGATGTAACCCGAGTAATCTCCAAGTTGGTCAAGTGTCTTCTTGAAAAGAATGTTGGTGTAGGCTCCGGTGTCTACCAACAATCTATGCACTCTGGTCTCCATGATCTTGGCACAGATCACGAGCGAATCATTATGGGGGGTCAAGATTCCTTCCAGGTCCTTCTCGGTAAAAGTTAATCCCTCTATTTGCATAAGGGGTGGTTTAACCCCCATTCCTTGCACATGATCGATCGCTCACAATTCGGCTTTTTTTTTCGATTGAAGATTGGTGGTCGTCCATCAGAACACCCTCCCGCTGGCCCCGCGGGTTCCATCATATATAAGTCTTCAAGTGGACGAGCAGCAACGGTCAGAACTGGTCGCCCGGGTTTATTATTCCTCTGAGATTGATCATCCTCATCTTCAGAGTTGTTCTCCCGGGCTCTCTTTCCAGTCCCGGGCTCTCTTCCCAGGTTGTCTTTTAACAAAGTCGGAGAGTATTCCCTCTTCGTAGAACCGCCAAAGTTGTTTGAGCAAATCTCTACACTCGCTTGTAAAGTGTCCCACGATTTGATGGTAGGCACAATACTTGTTAGGGTTGAGTTTGCCGGTGTCTTGACGGATTTTCCATGGAGGGGAGAGCAACTCCTTCTCTTTCACATTTTCATAAACAGTATCGACTGACAATGTTAGCACCTGATTCAACTTTTCCTTAAGCTTCGTCCCTTCATTGAATGCCTTCATGTTCTTCGGGACTCGATAGCCTGTTACGCCAGGTTTCTTGTTATTCTCCTTGGGATCAGCTTTGTTCTCTCCCAAGTTTGATTGCAAAGCTTCATGCATGGAAACGAATATGCCAGCTTGATTTCTGAATTCGGCATAGCTCCTTGGGCACTTCAGACGTACCTCTTTCCATAGCTTTGATCCTTTTTTCAACCTGGCCATAATAGCAACAATTTTCATGTCCTCGCTGACGGGTTCACCTTCCAACAGCACCTTGTCGAACCTTTCCATGAATGCCCGATCTAACTCGTCGTCATTTTATTTTAGGCCTGACAATCGGTGTTTTTGGGATAAATATGATCCTGCCATTGAGAAATGGGAAAGGAACTCTCGACTCAGTTGAATGAACGAGTGGATAGATGCTGGTGGCATTGCCGAAAACTACTTGTGCACCCGATCCCCCAAAGTTAAAGGGAAGTTTCAGCATTGGGTGGCATCGCTGGCTCCCATCGAGACCATATAATCCGAGTACTTCGTCAGATGAACTCTGGGATCAGCAAGGCCATCATATTGTATGTTTGCTGGGAATTGGACCTTTTTTCTGAATCGGGGCTTTCAGAATGATAGGTGATAATGGTGAGGATGCTAAGATGGTCGTCCCCACTCCTTTTTGTTGGTCCAATTGTCCCTGCATGCTCTCCACAGCTTTCCTTAGGCTTGACAGCTCATCCAAAGATGCCCCCTGACTTGGAGGCTGTTCGGCGAGCAAAGTTACAAGCTTTTCTGCTCGTCGCAGTCCCTTACTTGGAGTGGGCATGTCCTAGAGCTGCTTTCTAGGGTTGCTCGCCGCATTTGATCCTAGGCGCCTGAAGGTAGACTGGGAGAGTCTCTCATGAACCGATGGGCGAGGTTGTTCAAATGTTGCTTGCCCACGCTCCGCTTCCTGGCGAGCAACTTTCTCCTGTTGTTGGGGTTGGCCAAGTCTGTCCTGGGCACTGGAACGATTTATTCCAAGGCTTGATATTGGTGTTCGCCCGCGAGCAGACTCAGATTGGCCCTCTCTTGGCTCGACCACCTTGGCTTTGCCCTTGTCCCGCCTAACCTGGGCACTGTTCACCTCGTGTTGTTCGCCCCTAACCGATCTGGCCCTAACAACTTCCAAGGGTCTATCCTTAGGCCTTGCTTGTGAAGGCCTATTTTGTTCTTGCTGTCTCTGGAGAGCTTGGAGAGCAGCAATGGTCTTGGCCAGTTCGTTAGGGTTGTTCGCTAGGGCCTCTGTTAGGATAAAAATTGTTAGTTTTGATGAGTTAAAACAAACCAGAAGATGTAATAGGACCATCTGGACCTGTTAGTCAGATGATGATCTAGATTAGGACTTAGTCTAGGGGGAACTGCCAGACCAGAAGACTTCACCAGAAGAATCACCAGAAGACCCCACCAGAGGACTTCACCAGAGGACTCCACCAGAAGACTTCACCAGATGAGATCAGACCAGAGGCAGAGGACCTTCCCCAGACCAGACGAGTCCGGACCAGACGAGTCTGGTGGAACAAAAGATGCTCAGTTTGATCCCCTGTTTCTACTGAGTACTCTGGTTGTTCACCAGATAAGGACCAAAAGACACCGAGGTTGCCTGGTGTCTGGTCTTGCCTTCTCTATTGAGAATCAGAGTTTGGCAGAGGAAGCATTTGACCGTTGGTGATTCAAATCAAGTCAACAAGATCAGGATTGGAAAGTATTTGAAGATAATCAATCCAAGGATCCCACCAACCCAATCAATCAATTAGGGAAATTGATTGATTGAAGCTTTCTTAAATAGAGGATCTGATTGTATTAGCCCTCTAACGGCTATTTCCTTAATCCCCTCTATAAATACAAGAGTGCAGTTCGAGAAAAAGCTCTAGAAGAGAAAAACATCATACGCGCATAAGATCATCTAAGCTTTTAAATCACTCTTAGCACTCTAAGTTGTTCATAACATATATCTACTCTTAAGGAGTTGTTGAAACCTCAACCTGTTCATCTACCAGATAAGGTTGAAGGTTGTTGATCTTTAGATTGAAGTTAAATCTAAAGAGTTTGTAAAAAGGAACTGGTACTTCCCAATTCCAGTGAGTAAGTAAGTAAGTTGGTTGGTTGTTAGTGAGACCCCTTGGATAAAAGGGAGAGTGGACGTAGGATATTTAAATCCGAACCACTATATATCTTGTGTTCTTTATTGCTTTCATTTACTTATTCTCTTGTTGCTTTGTGTACTCTTGTAAAAAGAATTTGAAAGACATTTAACTTAAGCTTCCGCAATTAATCTAACTAGTGGGACCAACAAGTGGTATCAGAGCAGTGTGTCCAACGACCACTGCTTTGAAAAGCTTTTGGTGGTCACCGGGCAGATCCATTGCTCTTTAGTGTTTTTGTTCAAATTCTTATTAAATCTTTATTGAGTCAAAATGTCTGCAAAATCTTCTTATAAGAGTCGCAAATTGCCAGAATTCTCATTTGAGGATTATAGCCACTAGAGCTTCATGATGAGTAATCATCTGGGAGCTATTCACCACCGCATGTTAGATGTGGTAGAAAGTGGCCCCATTCAATTTTACTGGACTCATATTGATAGTGGCAGGTCAGAGTCTAGGGAGGAATCTAGTGAAACAGCCCAAAAAGCTGCAGAGGATAGAGTCCCAAGGCAAAAGATTCTCAAAAAGAAGGATGAACTTGATAACGATGAAAGAAAGCTCTACAACTTGGACCAGGTGGCAAGAACCGAGATTATCAACACACTCACCAAGGAAGTGATAGAGAAGGTCAGAACCTGTGCCACTGCCAAGGAGATGTGGGACAAACTTGCACTTCTCTGCGAAGGAACAGAGAAGATTAAAGACATCAAGCTCCAAGCTGTTCAACACTCGTTTGACACTTTCAAGATGAAACCAGACGAGACCATTGACCAGCTGGATATGCGTCTCACAAACCTCTTAAACAAAGCTAGTGCCTTAGGTAAGACCTGCTCTGAAAAAGAAATTAATGGTAAAATCTTGCGTTCACTAACCAGCAGGTGGAGAATTAAAGTCACTGTGATCAAGGACAACAAGGATCTCAACACTCTGGATCATCATCTTTTGTTGTCTGATCTCAAAGCTTATGAGTATGATCTTTAAGAGGAGGATCAAACAGAAGAGGCTTCCTCTTCTGACCAGAAAGGTGTTGCATTCTCTTCAACTATCAAGCCTGATGTCAAGCCAAATGAGTCTACTGCAGATGACTTGAGCCTCAAGGAGCAGGTAGCACTTCTAACTCGTAAATTAGACAAAATGAGTTCAAAATATGGCAGGTACAAAAGGCATTGGAAGGAGTCTACCAGAGACAGGAAGAGTCCCTTCAAGCCTGCAGAGAAGGAGAAGACATCTGGAGACTCAAGGGAGACCAGATTCAGAACTCCAGAGAGGAGGAGAGATGACAACTCTGGCAACTCTGGGAGATCAGGTTATCAGAGGAGGGATGGTATCTCTGGCAGACCTAACTACCAGAGGAGAGAAAGTAGTCCAGCCAGATCAGACTACAACCAGAGGAGGAGAGAGCCAAGTCCTAGTCCCAGAGGAGACAATGCCTGCTAAACATGCAACAAGACTGGTCACTACAGTTATGATTGTCCTCAACTTACTCCTAGGGAAAGAGAAGAGAAAAGGATCAAGAGAGATAGGAGATATGCAGATAAGAGAGCATTGCTAGCAGAAGCAGAGAAGAAGGATACTAGTTCCAGTTCTTCTTCTTCTGATTTCGGGTCTGATGATGATGTATGTCTGATGGCAGACATCAATGAGGTACAAGAAACTACCTTAGTTTTATCAAATTCCAAATATACTGAATCCTCAAACTCATCTGGTAACTCCAGAGAGTCTGATATGCAGCAAATGCTATCAGATTTCCAGAATTGTGTTCAACTTTGTCAAAAACTTGAGAAAGAGAATGGTAGGCTCAGAACTGAAGTTCAATCCTTATCCCATGAACAAGAATCCACCAGAGAACTCATGAAAGATCATTCCAAAGAAGTCTCTGAACTTCAGGATAAGATCAAAGAAAGAGATACTCTGGTAGATCAAATCATGGAGGAAAAGAATTCTCAGGAGAATGAGCTCAATGAGCTTAAAGCCAAATACCTGACTCTTATCAAGGGAAAACAGGTTGAGCAAACTATTGAGTTACCTGTGCCCAGAGAAGACTCCTTGAAACCAGATGTTCTATCTATTATTTCAGGATCTTCTCAACGCATTAATGATAAGAGTGGTTTAGGATATCCTGGAATTATTAAAAGATCTCATAAATATTGCTTTACTAAAGACAAGTCTATAAGATCTGGTGAACTTGTGGAACTCCGGAATGAAGAGGATCCTTCTGATCGCATGGTGGTTCACAGACCTGGATGGAAATGGGACCCCCCTATTGATAAATCTAATCCAGAAGAGGTGAATGTTCTGGAAGAGAAAATTCTAGAGCATACAAGTAAAAAATGAGAACCTATGAAGACTGATGGTTCTGTTCAGGTAACTAATCTGATTAGAGAACCTCAGAGGAATCCTAAAAGAATGGAACCTAAGCAGATTAGGGGACCTCAAAAGGATAACTCTAAGAGGAAACTTAATCAGAATAGGAGATACCAGAGGAGGTACACTGAACCAGAGAACCTCAATCAGAATCAGGGATCTCAAAGGTGGAATTCTCCAAGAAGATTCCAGAACAGGAAACCTCAAAAGGAATTCTATCATCAGAAGAGATCTAACTTTCAGAACCAGAGACACATCTATAGAAAACCAACAGATCTGGGTAGTTATGACACCAGAGATGGTTCTTCTAGGATGTATCCTTACAACCAGACCTTTAAGACCATGTCTTTGAGGCAGGCCATTCCAAAGGCCAGATTTGAGAAAAGGTACACCAGACCTGTTTATAGGAAATGTGTCCTTATCAGACCAGTAGCTCAATATGTCATTGTAAGAGGACATGTTTTGGTAGATAGATTTGGAAGAAAGATAAGATCTCCTCATCCAATAAGGGATGATCTTTATCTATGGATTCCTACAAAACCTGCAACTAACCAATCAGGACCCAGCACTAGTAGGGGACCTAATTGATTTTCCTGCAGGTAGATAAGAGCCCATTGGAGAAAGGACTTTCAAGAAACCATGTCTGGTACATTGATAGTGGATGTTCCAAGCACATGACATTCCAGAAGGATAACCTCCAAGATTTCAAGCCACTGAATGGGCCAAGAGTGATGTTTGGTGACAACAACTATGGAGTCACCAGAGGAGTTGGAAAGTTGACCTTTAATGGTGTATCTGTAGATGAAGTCTACTATGTTGAAGGACTCAAGCATAATCTGCTTTCAGTATCCCAATTCTGTGACAGGGGATACTCAGTGAAGTTTTCTAGTGATTCATGCACTGTTTTCTCTTCTGATTATAATGATATCTTGCTAATAGATTTGAGGAAGGGTAACATTTATCTTGCAGATTTTAGCAGTTGCCCAAGAAATGCTTGCCTGGTTGCAAAGGGATCTGCAGAGAACAGCTGGATTTGACACAATAGATTGTGTCATCTTAACTTCAAGACACTGAATAAGATTGCCAGAAAAGGTCTCATTCGAGGTCTTCCTAATGAAGTGTTTAAGAAGGATCAGGTTTGTGGTTCCTGCCAGAAGGGTAAACAACCCAAGACTTCCTTTAAGGATGTCCAGAGCACAACCACAACCATAGTACTTCAACTACTTCACATGGACCTGTTTGGACCCGTTTCTCCTCTCAGTTTCAGTGGAAGGAAGTACACGTTGGTGATAATAGATGACTTTTCAAGATACACTTGGGTAGTGTTCTTGTTTAAGAAAAATGAAACTATCACTAAGCTGCCAGAATTCTTTAAGCAGATTCAGAATGAGCAGAACCAGAGCATAGTCAGAATCAGAAGTGATAAAGGAACAGAGTTTTTGAATTCACACATTGCAGATTACTGCAAGGATCATGGGATTTTTCATGAGACATCTGCTGCCAGAACACCCCAACAAAATGGAGTAGCAGAAAGGAGGAATAGAACCCTTAAAGAGGCTGCCAGAACTCTTCTGGCAGAGTACAACACTCCACAAAGGTTCTGGGCAGAGGCCATTAATACAGCTTGCTACACACAAAACAGGTGCCTGGTTGCCCAGAGACATAATAAGACTCCATATGAGGTATGGAAAGGTAAAACCCCATCTGTTTCATATTTTCATGTTTTTGGATGTAAGTGTTTCATCCATGACAATGAGAAATCTAAATTAAGAACTTTTGATGCCAAAGTGGCTGATGGAATATTTTTAGGATATTCCAGCACCGGTAAGGCTTTTAGAGTCTTTAATAAGAATTCTCTTTGTGTGGAGGAAACACCTCATGTTGTTTTTGATGAATCTACTTTTGAGTGCAAGGTGGAATCTAAGTCTTCTGATGAGACCCAGAATCAGATTACACCCAGAGTAATCAAAGTCAACCCACCTATTCTTGATTCAGATTCAGATTCAGATGATGACCCATCTCCTGGTTCTCTGAAGCAGAAGCCTTCACAAGGAGCAGAACCAGAAGAGGTTGGAACTCCTGTAGGGGGAAGCTCTTCTGCAAGTGGTGATAATCACCAAGGTACTGCAGAAGATGATCACCCAGGCAAGACCACGGGAAGGAGGACCCTGGTTGATCACCCCAATGACCTGATCTTAGGAGATCCAACTAAGGGTGTCCAGACTAGGAGAACTCTTACCTTAGCTGTCTTATTCAGTTGCTATGTGTCCTTGATTGAGCCCAAGAACATCAAGGAGGCACTGAAGGATTCAAATTGGATTATTGCAATGCAAGAGGAGTTGAATCAATTCACTAGACAGGATGTTTGGGAGCTGGTAGACAGACCAAGACATCAAAAGGTGATAGACACTAAGTGGGTTTTCAAGAATAAGAAAGATGAGAATGATGTCATTACTAGGAACAAGGCAAGGCTAGTGGCTCAGGGCTATTCTCAGTCTGAAGGAATAGACTATGATGAGACATTTGCTCCTGTTGCCAGGCTAGAAGCCATCATATTGTTCTTAGCATATGCTGCTCACATGAAGTTCAAAGTATACCAGATGGATGTGAAATCTGCCTTTCTTAATGGGATTCTCATTGAGGAAGTGTATGTGGAACAACCTCCTGGTTTTGAACAAGGTGACAAGGTGTTTAAGCTTAAGAAAGCTCTTTATGGGCTGAAGCAGGCACCCAGAGCATGGTATGACACTCTATCTCAATTTCTTCTGGACAATAGTTTTTCTAAGGGTAAGATTGATAGGACCTTGTTTAGGAAAGAAGAAGGAAAGGACATCCTTCTGGTCCAAATATATGTTGATGACATTATATTTGGATCCCCTAACAAGAAGCAGTGTGAGAAGTTTGGTGAGCTCATGCAGAGTCAGTTTGAGATGTCCATGATGGGTGAAATGAATTACTTTTTAGTTTTGCAGATTAAGCAATCAGAGAAGGGAATTTTCATAAATCAGGCAAAGTACATCAAAAACATGTTAGAGAAATTTGGAGTAGGATCTAGCAAAGCAGCCAAGATTCCTATGATGAAAAATTTTAACATGGATCCAGATAGTCTGGAGAGAGTGTGGACCAGACTCAGTACAGAGCACTTATTGGTTCTCTTCTGTGCCTGACTGCAAGCAGACCAGATATTACTTTTGCTGTAGGAGTATGTGCCAGATTTCAAGCTAATCCCAAGAAGAGTCACTTGGAAGCAGCTAGGAAGATTTTGAAATATCTTAAAGGAACAGGGAACTTAGGCTTATGGTATCCTGCAGATGATAACCTAGAGTTGAGTGGTTATTCAGATTCAGACTATGGTGGATGCAGAATAGATAGAAAATCTACAAGTGGAACATGCCAATTTTTAGGGAATAAATTGGTATCCTGGTTTTCTAAGAAGCAGACTTCAGTTGCTACATCAACAACAGAAGCAGAGTACATGGCTGCAGGGAGCTGTTGTTCTCAACTACTCTGGATTAGTCAACAACTTAGGGACTACCAGATTAGAGCCAAAGACATTCCTATTTTCTGTGATAGTAATAGTGCAATTGCAATCACCCAGAATCCAGTTCTTCATACCAGGTGTAAACATGTTGATATAAGGCATCATTTTATCAGAGATCATATTGAGAAGGGAGATATAAGGATGGAAAAGACTGCAACAGAGAAGCAGAGAGCAGATA
Organism: Ballota nigra; assembly: GCA_947034835.1. Classification (NCBI taxonomy): domain Eukaryota; kingdom Viridiplantae; phylum Streptophyta; class Magnoliopsida; order Lamiales; family Lamiaceae; genus Ballota; species Ballota nigra. Next base: position 82,443,581 of record OX344723.1, read on the forward strand.
TTCTGACTAAGCCTTTGGCTGAGACCAGATTCAGAGAGTTAGCCTTTGAGTTAGGATTGTTGGATCCAGAGACAGATTTGTTTTAGGGGGAACATCAGAGAAGTATCCTTTATTTATGCCCTACTGCATATTCTTTATTTTTTTATAACTAACATACCTGCAGACTAGACATATCAGAGAAGTTATATCTCCAGATGAGGTATGCACCAGGTGACACTTGTCCCAGATGAGGTGCTGAGTTAGATTTCAGAATTTCCAAGGTCCTCTCTGACCAGGACCAGATGAGTTCCATCAGAGGAGATGTAACACCAGACTAGCTGTGGTATCATCTGGTTACAATATCAGGTGACATGTATGCTTTTACTTCTCTGGCCTCTGTTCATTGGGATATACCTTTCAAATTAGTAAGTACACTCAAAACGTTTCAACTTCGGAGTGTATTTATGACTTGGGTATAGGGCCTAGGCAATCATTTCGCTTTTTCTCTTGACTGCCACAAAAACCCCTTTATGCCCAGTCCCAATGACCACGCCAACGCACCAGATTAAATCTGTATCTCGCCTTTCATCGTGGCCATCGGAATTAATCGAGATGCAATATGTCAATCAATTCAAAAATTGATTTTGTTCCCTAATTTAATTTTGGTATTACACGCGTTCACACTTCATTTATTAATCAAGACACGCGTATTGCCCTATTTAAATCAAATTTTCTTTCAATCTGTTCTTTCACGTTTCATATCTTTTCAAGCCCTAACTCTCTCTCTGCAAGTCTTTCCATCTCTCTCTCTTTCTCTCTCTCTCTCTCTACTTCACAGCTATGGCACCCAAATGCAATTTCGATCCAGACTATGTCTGCAAGAAACTCAAGACTGAGATGGTGGTGGACTTCTATTCCACTAAGAATCCGGCCGCTTTGGAGATTTTGGAGCTTCTCCGACGTTCTGGGCTGGAGGAGTTGATTTCGAAGGTTCCCAAGGATCTGCGTACCTTGGATGGCTATGCCGCTCAGTTTCTTATTCGGATGAAGATCCATGAAGACTACGTCTCTTCAAAGATTGATTCAGAGGACATTGTTTTCTCGAAGGCGGATTTTTGTACTCTCTTTGGTAACCTTTCTGCGGAAGGTGTGGACCCCCTGAAGTACAAGGAAGGAGAGGCGTTGGACTCCTTCAAGATGTTTACCAGGAGTTCTTGCCAGAATATCACTAAGGGCTTCTTGGACAAGCATCTTCGTCAGAAGTACAAGGTTTTATTTGATATCGTTGTGAAGATTCTTATGTGTGAGAGCCATAGCACAGATGCCATCTTCATTGGCAGGCTCTGTGTTATGAGGGCCATTCTGGACGGTGCCCAATGTAATTGGGCTGAGTTTTTCTGGGGGGTGCTGAGGGAGAACAAGGTGAAAGTTCAAAAGGAGGAATGCCCCCAGTTGCCAGGAGAGCAACAATTTGTGTACAATGCTAATGTCTCATTGGGCACAAAACTCACCATCATTCTGGATTCGATCCTACCAGACAAGAAATGGAGACAATACTGGTGCAAGGGCTTTCATAAGTCCAAGATCATGTTTTCCAAGGATGGTCCCCTTCATGGCATCCTGATTCTGATGGTGAGGAAGCCATCCCTGCCCCTTCTCTACAGGTCATTCCCTCACCTGCAAAGGGGCAGAAGCAGCAGCCAAGGCAGAAGACCCAGAAGCAGGCTGCAGGAGCAACTGGTTCTTCAACAGTTGTCTTCTCTGGTTCCTCGGAGGAGGACCAGATTCCCCTTCTTAACATTCTTAAGAAGAAGGGTGATGATGATAAAGCTGTTAAGGCTGGAGCAGCCAAGAGGAAGAGGCCGAAGGAGGCCAAGAAGAGATCTGTTAAGAAGCCAAGGACTGGCAGAAGAGTTCCCAAGCAAACCCTTATGGTGGATGAGCCATCAGAGGAAGAAGAGGAAGAGGAGGTTGAACCTCTTAAGAGGAAGCCCAGGGCCAAGAGGGCAATTCTACAAGATCCTGACTCTGGATCTGATCTTGGAGAGGCCCTGGAGAGAGCTATTGATGAGGCTTCCCAGATAATGGAGGATGCTCCAGAGCATGTTGTGCCTGCTGGTGTTGACCCAGCAGAGGTAAACCCTTCTAACCCATCCTCTCTTCCCCCTGCTCATGTAAACCTTGTTACCCCTTCTACTTCACCACTAGACACCCAATCACAACCCATCTCATCTGCTCCTGGTGTTCCTTTATCTTCACCAGAGCAGACTCTCCCAGATACCCCTACATTCACCCCTTCTGCCATCCCTCAAACACCTTCTCCCCCATCTTCTCAATTATCTTTAAACACTTATCCCTCTCCCCCAGCTTCTGTACCAGAGGTGCCATCAACCTTTTCTGGTGCAGACTTTTCCCTCCCAAACACTTCCACGTCACAAATTCCCATCCTACCTTCTGTACCAGAGATCCCATCCTCTTCTGGTGCAGAGCAACCCATCCCCTCCACTTCTACCTCACAAAATCCTACCCCTCCACAAACCCATACAAACCAGGACCCATCCATTTCTATGGCTCTGGGATTCTCTGCCCCTCCCTCTTCTCCCACCTGTTTAACCAGCGATGATAGTGAAGATGAGAAAGCTTCACTTGAGCCTGCTAACTTAGCACCTTCCTCCTCTGCCTCTGGGCCCAAACCCTTCACTTTCTCATCTGCAGAAATGGGTCCCATTAGGCAGAGTATGAGTGTGAGTGCTCAGCTCTGGCTAAGAGAGCATTTTCCAGTTCTTCTGGAGCACTTACCATTGTTGGCTGATCTTACTGATGCCAAAGTCTGGAGCAAGGCCAGACTAGAGGATGTGGAGGACCTTCTGATGCTGCTGGAGGAAATGAGTCCCTCCAACTTCACTGCCTGGGAGATAGAGCTGAAGCAGAAGCTAAATATTCAAAATCCTGCAGAGCTAGAGTCACCAGAGGCAGCGAAGGTGGTGATTTGAACTCTACTCATCCAGCAGGGTGTAATGATCTCTCCAGAGGGCCCCTCTTACAAGTTTGGGCCTCACTTCGTCTTCCACTCGGAGTTGTATTCAGACAAAGAGGACTTTGAGGTCACTCCTGCTATCCTCCAGAAGATGAAACTATTCTTCAATGAACAAATCCAGCATATTGGCAGATTCTCCAAGGCAATGCAGCACTTGGCACCTGCTCTGGTTGAACATCAGATTAAAGATGAGCGAAGGAAATTTTTGAAGCAAATCAAGGATGTTTTTGCCTCTGCTAAAGCTGCCTTCAAATCTGACTGCCTGTTCTTGAAGATAGATGTGCATGAGAGCCAGAAGCAGCTTCAGCAATATGTTCTGGACCAGATGAGGCCTGTCTCGGTGCTTAAAGTTTAGTTGGCCACTCAAATGCTGGAAACTGCTAAGATGAAGGATTCTCTCCAGGAGATGCTTGCCAAGCAGGAAAGCTTAGTTGCAGAGTCGAAAGCCTACCTGGAGGAGGCAAAGCAGCTTCGTGATCTTCACTCTTCCTCCAACACTGCCTTGCCTGATCTTATAAGGCAGGTAGTGGAGCCCCTCCTTGATGAAGTTAAAAAGGGGGAAGAGAAGGCCAGAACTGATCTGGCGAAGACCACTGATGAAACTCTTTTCAGCCATGGAGCTCTTCTGGACCTGTTGGAAAACACTTTGGCCCAGGCAGAGTTGCAGAAGAAGAAGAAAGAGGAACTCAAATCTCTTTCCATGGCTAAACAACTTGCTGCAGAAGAGGAGCCTGAAGCAGAGCAGGATCCTATCTCAATCTCTGGACCTGCAAAGAAAAAGATCAGAAGAGTTAAGAAAAGCTTCCTAGAAGAAGTTGTAGAGGAAGCAGAGAAGAGATTTCGTGAAGAGACGCCTGAAGAGAGGCAAGCAAGAATAAGGAAAAACATAGATGAAGAGCAGAGGCTCAGATATGTTAGGAGGCAATCTAAGAAGAGCAGAGAAGCTGGTGCTTCTTCTGGTGTTGGTGGATCTAGCCAGAGGAGGAAAGCTCCCACTGAAGTGTTGAACATCTTGCCTCTCAGGACAGAAGGGTCTTTTGACTCTACTGTGCCTGTGCCCTTGATTGAGAAGTGGAGAGAAGCCAAGACTCTCTGGTTTATTCAACACTATATCCAGAGGCCACCACCAGAAGATGAAACACTTATCAACAGGACCTTCCATTCGTGGATGAAGAGTTATGATGCAGAGCTTTACAAGCAGCTGATGGATTCAACAATAGAGTTCAACCTGGAGGTCACAACCCCTATGTTTCATTATCTCAACACTCCCATGATAGGGGACCAGGTTGATTGGCTTGAGTTGAAGAAGTTATTCAAGACTAAGGTGTTGGTGAATTTCACCCCAGCATCTTCTGCAGAGTTGAAGGCCATTCAAGACAGGTTTCTTGACTGGTTTTTGGTGCCTAAAGATAACAGAAGATATGCCTAGATTAGGACCAGACTTGTCTTGTAATCTGTAAACTCTTTATCCTTATTATTAATTAAATTCATATCTTCTCTCTTCAAAAGACAACCTCTTGTTGTCTCAATTGCTTGCCTGATAAGATCTATTCTAAGGTCTTATCCCTTTAGTGTTTTCTTGCTTAAGTTTCTTGTCTTGATCAGTTCTGGTAGTGTTTTAACTCCATCAAAAAGGGGGAAATTGTTAGGATAAAAATTGTTAGTTTTGATGAGTTAAAACAAACCAGAAGATGTAATAGGACCATCTGGACCTGTTAGCCAGATGATGATCTAGATTAGGACTTAGTCTAGGGGGAACTGCCAGACCAGAAGACTTCACCAGAAGACCCCACCAGAGGACTTCACTAGAGGACTCCACCAGAAGACTTCACCAGATGAGATCGGACCAGAGGCAGAGGACCTTCCCCAGACCAGACGAGTCTGGACCAGACGAGTCTGGTGGAACAAAAGATGCTCAGTTTGATCCCCTGTTTCTACTGAGTACTCTGGTTGTTCACCAGATAAGGACCAGAAGACACCGAGGTTGCCTGGTGTCTGGTCTTGCCTTCTCTGTTGAGAATCAGAGTTTGGCAGAGGAAGCATTTGACCGTTGGTGATTCAAATCAAGTCAACAAGATCAAGATTGGAAAGTATTTGAAGATAATCAATCCAAGGATCCCACCAACCCAATCAATCAATTAGGGAAATTGATTGATTGAAGCTTCCTTAAATAGAGGATCTAATTGGATTAGCCCTCTAACGACTATTTCCTTAATCCCCTCTATAAATACAAGAGTGCAGTTCGAGAATAAATACAAGAGTGCAGTTCGAGAAAAAGCTCTAGAAGAGAAAAACATCATACGCGCATAAGATCATCTAAGCTTCTAAATCACTCTTAGCACTCTAAGTTGTTCATAACATATATCTACTCTTAAGGAGTTGTTGAAACCTCAACCTGTTCATCTACCAGATAAGGTTGAAGGCTGTTGATCTTTAGATTGAAGTTAAATCTAAAGAGTTTGTAAGAAGGAACTGGTACTTCCCAATTCCAGTGAGTAAGTAAGTAAGTTGGTTGGTTGTTAGTGAGACCCCTTGGATAAAAGGGAGAGTGGACGTAGGATATTTAAATCCGAACCACTATATATCTTGTGTTCTTTATTGCTTTCATTTACTTATTCTCTTGTTGCTTTGTGTACTCTTGTAAAAAGAATTTGAAAGACATTTAACTTAAGCTTCCGCAATTAATCTAACTAGTGGGACCAACAGCCTCCATTTCAGGTGGGAGATTATGAGTTATAGCCGTATGTTGTGATCTGTTCGCATGCCTGGGATTACGATCCTGGTGGTCAGCCGATGAAGCTCGGGTAGGAGATGCTCTCCTTGATAAGCGTGTACCTTGTGTTTCTTTGGATTGAGGGATTTCAAATTAAATTCTCTTAATTTTTATGATGAAGAACACCAAGAACACTTTTGCTTGAATCTTCAGGTGTTTCTTGAAGATTTCTTCAAATCTTCAAGTTTTCAGCTTGAAGTTCTTGACTAATCATACTAAATCGAAGGTTCGAACCCTCCTTCTAGCGCCAATTTGTTGGTGATCAAATTTAATCGGGTGGATTAGTGACTGTTTTAGTTTGGTTTAAGATCACCAATCAATTTCGTGTGATTGATTACCACCGTAAATGATAAATCGAAAGCTTGGGCTACGAAATTGTAGTTACGAAAGTCAAAATCGTATTAATTTCGTATATGTGTACATTTAGGTGTTTAAGTGTGTGTTTTAGAAGTATTTGTGAATTTGAACGTGTCTTTATTAAGCTGGAGAACAACTATTTATAGGGACTAACAAGCATGAGGTGTCCAAGACTCTTGGACTTCCTAGCTTGCATGCTTGACATGTATCCTTTGACCTTTGCTTGACCTTATCTAAGCTGAATCTTAGTTATAAAGTCTTCTTTGGTCTTATCTCGGACTTGTAGTTGTTCGTCCAGGTCAGCTTGATGTGTCCAGTAGGATCTTTTAATGAAAGTTGTTTGCCTTTTGAGGATATGGCTGGAAAGTTGTTCGCTTAGACTTCTTGTGGAGATGAGCTTTGGGATCTTGATTCCTTGTTCGTTTTCATACACCTCTCGGGATGGTAGATGCATCTCCCTTTGCCAAGGTTGTTCGTCATTGATGTCTTAACAAAACGGTCATGTGCGATCTCGGGTCTCCCAACATGCTCGTCATGTAGTTGTTCGTCAAATAGTTGCTCATCATTTGATACACTCTCCAGATTGATTTGTGCATACCCACCTAGATCTTTGTTGCTAATTATTTAATTCTTGTTCGCACCACAATGGATGATGTTCGCCTATCAACAGTATTACATTATATTTATCATGGAAAATGACATATTTGGATAATAGACATGAATTGTCATTTATTTGGAATAGATTTATATAAAATATAATGAATGTAAATTAGAATTGTTGTGACCATTTTGGTCCGCAGATCGGCGCCGGCCGGAAACCGGCCGGAAAAGGCAACGCGACGCTCAGAGGTCGGGCTCGACCAGGCCGGCCTATGCCCGACCTCAGTGGTCTCCGACCCCTTTTTCCGACCTAAAAAATGAGACCGGAAATCACCGTGAAACATTCGTGAACGTTAATCCGGGTATTGGAAAAACGGGCCGAGACCGGACCGGTCTGGCCTCAACCTAGGAAGACCATTAGAGGTCACCAGGGCACCACCAATATGCAGGGGCAATCTCCGGTCACGCGATCCATCAAGAGGCCGATCTTCAACCTCAGAATATCCTCGGTCGACAAGGAAGATTTGGAGCACGTGATGAAATCAGGCGAGAACTTCCCCCAAGAGGAAAAAGGCCGCCTCCGTACTCTGCGACAAAGGGAATATTCCATCCAAATAAGGAAATACGCCAGAGAATCGTCCTTTTTGGACACGCGTCAACACCCTAGTGGCCGGCCGCCTGCAAACTCTGGCACACTAGTGCCCGCGCGTCCTCAGAGGCAGGAAGCATTTAATGTTTCTGTCCCCTAAGAGGTCGGAAATGACCGATGTACCCCTGTAGTGAGAAAACTATAAATAGTCACACATTTGTAACAAATGAGAGGTTCAATCTCTCTCAGTATATTCAATACAATCATCATTCAAGTCCAGGGACTAACTACCCCTGGCAAATCTTGGTGTTCTAGCTCTCACTTCTTCATAATTCATTCAAGTCAATCAATTTAGCAAAAAGAACCCAATCCTTTGATGTTTTTACCAAAGCATTCATAAATAGCCACCTATTCCCAGCAACGTTTATTTGGTAAACAACATTTGGCGCTAGAAGAAGCGAGGGTGTCAACCCATCAAACTTATCTTTTCTTTACCTCTCTTTGAAGAACACCCACTGTTCTTCAAAGCTTCATATATTCAAATCTTCAAACCTTCAAGTCACTAATTCTCTCTCTAGGAGCAATGGATCATCAGAAATCATCCCATGCCCACAAGGCCATCGGCGCTCCGGCCACGCCGAGGGACGTCACCACGCGAGCATCGGGGGAACCAACCCCTGCCCGCCAGGGAAAGGCCAAACGCATAGCCTCCCCGATCCGCTTTCCAGAAGAGCCCATTCAGTCCCAGGGTCGAGGTTTCCTTACTCCAGACCAGGCCGGGTCAGGACGACGCCGCCAGGCGGAAGAGGCAAGGGGGTGCCGAAGCACCACCTCTGCCTCAAAAAAGAAGGCCCATGCCCGTACACTCAAGGGAAAAGCGAAAGCCGTGGAACACCAGGGTGAAAGCCAAGGCCGAGCGAACCCCGTTTCCACTCGGTCGCGAGGCTCCGCTCACCCGGTTTTCGACCATTTGGGCACGACGGACCCATCGTGGTATCCAAGCTGCCTCCCCAGTTATGACACTGGGTATGGTGACGCGGATTCCGTCTCCAACTCACAGAGCACGGCCCAAATGCCACACAAGAGGGCGGCCGAGTTCAGTCTAACCCCGACAAACTCTGCCAGACGCAAGCTGGGTTTCTCCCAAAGCGGTCTTCTGGGACGCGGAGTCCCCCGTGCTGCCGTGTTCGATCGAATCGGCCCCCGACCGATGCTGGCGACTAAATGGTCGAAACCTCGAGTCCCGAACTCGTCAAGATGCAAAAGCAGCTTGACGAGATGAAAGCGCTCCTGGAAGTGCAAGGCCAACCTAAGGCCCGACCGGTCGCTAACGAGCCCCTGTCTGTGGATATTGAGCTCGCCCCAGTCCAGCTCAAAATCGTCCCTCCGCCGACCCCGCTCTACGAGGGAAAAACAGATCTGGAGACCCATCTGAGCAAATTCTGGATCTACATGACCGGGCGTGGCGCAACCGACGCCACAAAGTGCAGGCTCTTCCCCCTCACCTTAGGTGATCTCGCCCACAGATGGTACGTGTCTCTCCCGACACGGTCGATCGACTCGTTCACCACCCTGAGCGCACAATTCTCATCATACTTTGCGGCCAAAGTTGCCCGGCCGGAAAGCTGGCACCGCTTGATACGGATCCGCTAAGAGAAGGAAGAGTCCGACGAGGACTACGTGGCTAAGGTGGACGAGGTCATGCTGACCGGTGAGCCAGTTTGCGACCAGCTGGCCTTGCACACAACTCTTGGGGGTTTCCACGGACGATCTCCAATGTTTAAACACCTCACCAAAGACTTCCCAAAGACCTACGCTGAATTCCGCGCCCGGGCCGGCGACTACCTGGCCCGGAGGAAGCTACTGGCGCTCAGGCTGGGGGAGTCCAAGCCGATACCAAAGGAGACGGAGGCCGTTGCTCAGGCCTCTCCCAAAAGCGGTCCCAAAGCCAGGAAAGTGGCCAAACCGCCCGGTAACTTCAAGTCCTTCGAGGACGTGGAAGTTCACCTTACTCAGGCCATGAGGCAGTCCCCCGCGCATATCTTCAATGCGATCCAATACCGGGATGTGCTTCCCCGGCCAAGGCCCTTTTCTGGGGACCGGTCCCGGCTGGACCCTAAAAAGTTCTGCGCCTATCACGACTCAATTGGCCATAATACGAGCCAGTGTCGTGATCTCCTCAAGCAGCTATGGAAGCTGTTTGATGAAGGGCGTTTGAACGACCTTCTACAGAGGCCAGCCGGCCGTCAGGAGAACCACCCACAGCAGTAGCAGCAACGTCATCCTCGAAGAAACGAGGAAGGTGGCCGGCCCCTTAGGCCGGTCGCGGCTCTGGAGGAGGACGATGATGAAGACGACCTCCTCCCGCCAATGAACCCTGGCGGCCGGGTCAACATGATCCAGGCTGGTGGGGGAAACCTGGGCGGCCTCACCCCCATCTCGACGATGTCCAACCGAAAGCGGAAGGCGGAGATCCGGGAGGTGACCAATGTCAACTTGGTCATTCCCCCAGAACAAAAAATTCATAAAGATCTGGTGATATCCTTCTCCAATCGAGACCGGGTCGGGGTCTTGTACCCCAAGGGCGACGCATTGGTGATCGCCGCCCACATCTTGGGCAAAGAGGTCCAGCGGGTCCTAGTCGACAATGGGTATTTTTGCAATATCATCTTCAAAACAGCCCTAGACCAGCTTGGGGACCTCGTTAACTTCATCAGGCCGATCGACCTTCAGCTGAAGGGGTTTGGGGATGCGACGGTCGCTGCGTACGGGAGGATCAAGCTCTCTGTGGAACTCATCTGTTGCTACAACAAATAGGTCAAGATAACTAGGCCGTTAGATTTTATAATTGTAGATCAGCCAAGTTTATATAATGGCTTTCTGGGTAGGCCCTTTTTAGAAGTTTTTGAAGCAGTTGCTTCCTCCTACTATTACTGTATTAAGTTTCCCACCCCCGAGGGGGTGGTCGGCACCGTTAGAGGTGACCAATCAATGGCTAGGAGGTGTTTGAACTATTTCAACTCTTATTTATTTTCAATCTGCAACGACCAAACATCGGATGGGCCACCCGTCGACCCCGAGTTGGCCACTCCGGCCATGGAGGTCATTCTGGAGGTCGGATCCACATCGGTCGACCCCCAGCCTATGCAAATCGACGATCCCGAACCAAGGATCGGCTTCGAACCATCCAAGCTCGACCTCGACCCTAGGTTCGACTCGTCCGACCGGCGAAGCCATGAACAAGCTACTGCTTTGGAAGAATTGGAACACATTCCAGTCGACCCCTCGAGGCCGCAACTGGAAGTTCTGATTGGCTCTCGCATACCGACTGAAATGTGGGGGGAAGTGATCGAATTCCTCAAAGCCAACATTGGGGTCTTCGCCTGGTCTCACAAAGACATGGTCGAAATAGACCCAAAGTACGTCTGCCATCACCTGAAGATCGACCCCAACAAGAGGCCGGTCCACCAGAAAAGGAGAAAATTCGGCCCGGAGAAATACGAAGCTCTGGCCCAAGAGGTTAAGAAGTTGTTGGACAACAAGTTGATCGAGCAAGCTCAGGACGAGCCCCAATGGGTCGCAAATGCCGTCCTAGTAAAATAGACAAACAATGCCTGGAGACTATGTATAGACTTCACCGACCTCAACGCGGCATGCCTGAAGGATCATTTTCCAATGCTGCACATCGATCACCTGGTGGATAGCACGGTCGGTCACGAAATGATGTCCTTCATGGATGCCTTCGCCGGCTACCATCAGATCCCAATGGCCGTCGAAGACATCAAGCACGCCTCATTCCACACGGAGAAGAATATATTCTCTTGGATCCGGATGCCTTTCGGCCTGATCAACGCCGGCGCAACCTACCAGCGACTGGTCAACAAAATATTTGCAGAACAGATCGGGAAGACCATGGAGGTCTACATCGACGACATTGTGGTGAAAAGCTTGAAGAGAGAAGACCATCTCAGGGATCTCGAAGAGACCTTCAAGATCCTCAAGGCCTACAATATGAAGCTAAACCCAAAGAAATGCAACTTTGGGGTGGAGGCCGGCAAATTTTTCGGGTACATCGTCAGCCAGCGTGGGATTGAGGCCAATTCGGCCAAGATCAAGGCCATCCTCGACATGCAAGAGCCAAGTGCAGCGCCTGACCGGATGCCTTGCTTCTCTCAACAGATTCATAGCCCAGCTCGGAGACAAAAGTAAGCCTTTCTTCTCAACCATAAAAACGGTAAATTTTGCAAATTTTCTTTGCAAAATTAAAAGAATACTTGGCGAACCCACAAATTTTGGTTAAGCCGGTTCCGGGGGAGAAGCTTTACTTATATCTCGTGGCCTCCAAAGTCGCCCTCAGCGCGGTACTGGTCCGGGCGGACGGTCAGAACCATCTTCCAATCTATTTCGTAAGTCAAGCCCTATACGATGCCGAGCTCAGATACACCCCACTCGAGAAATTGGCGTACGCTCTGGTCATGAGTGTACGCAAGCTGAGGCCTTACTTCTTCGACCACCAAGTAGTGGTCCTCACCACCCTACCCTTGAGGCAGGTCCTGCACCGGCCGGACACCAGTGGCAGATTGTTGAAGTGGTCGTTTGAGATAGCTCAGTACGGGGTCTCGTATGCCCCAAGAACAGCCATCAAGGGTCAGGCCCTGGCCGATTTCATAGTGGAATTAACTTTCCTACCTGAGTTCACAAGAATCAACCACCCCCCGTGGAAACTCTACGTGGATGGATCGTCAACCAACACCTGTGCAGGGGCCGACATCGTCCTGATCGGCCCAGAGGGCCAGAGTTTCACCCATGCAGTCCGCTTCAACTTCCCGGCCACCAACAATGAAGCCGAGTACGAGGCCCTGGTCGGGGGCCTTGAGCTCGCAATCGCCATCGGAGTTTGCCGACTACACATTTTTATGGACTCCTTGCTTGTAGTTAACCAAATCAAGGGAGAATACGAGGCCCGGGGGGAGCAAATGACGAAGTACCTCGCCCTGGTCACAACTTTATGCGAGAAATTCCACCAAGTTTTCATTGAGCAAGTTCCAAGAGAGCACAACACCCAGGCCGACGCTCTTTCCAAGCTGGCAACCGGGGAGGGAGCCGCCGACTTCGCTAATATTCAACTTTCCACGCTCGGAACGCCCACGGTCATCCGAGCACAAGTGGTGACCGTTCTGAGCACATATGAAAATTGGATGACGCCGATCGTAAAGTATCTCAAGACCGGCATGCTCCCTGAGGATAGAATCCGGGCACGATAACTGCAACTCTGGTCGTCAAGGTACACCCTCATTGATGACCTCTTATATAAAAGAAGCTTTACCCTCCCACTCCTAAAGTGTATATCCCCGGAGCAAGGCCAGAGCAACTTGGCCGAGATCCATGAGGGGGTATGCAGAAATCATGCCGGAGGCCGGGCCCTAGCCCACAAAGTGATCAGACAAGGATATTTCTGGTCGACCTTGAACAAAGACGCCGTCAATTTTGCAAGATCGTGCCACAAGTGTCAAATCTTGGGGCCCAACATCAAGCTATCCCCTGAGCAGCTCTCCTCCATGTATAGCCCTTGGCCTTTTGTTCATTGGGGCATCGACCTGATCGGACCACTGCCCACTGCGCCCGGGGGCCACAAATTCGCCGTCGTGGCCGTCGACTATTTCACAAATGGGCGGAGGCCGAGCCACTCAACAAGATCAACCAATCTCAAATCATCAAGTTCATTTGGAAAAACATCATCTGCCGCTTTGGACTACCCCAAGCGATCATCTCCGACAACGGAAAACAGTTTGACGGTCTCCAGATGATTCAGTTTTGCGAGAAGTGGAATATCAAGAAAGTATTCTCCACCCCCTACCACCCGCAGACGAATGGCCAAGTCGAGGACGTAAACAAAATCCTCAAGCATACTATCAAAGCTAAGCTTGAGGACAAAAAGGGGAAGTGGGCAGCCGAGCTACCCGACGTGCTCTGGTCGTATCGAACGACTATAAGGAACTCAACGGGCGAAATACCTTTCGCTTTAGCTTTTGGGACCGAGGCCGTCATCCCGTCAGAGGTCTCCCTCCCAAGCCACCGGATGGCCCAGGTGATCACCGAGGACAATGACACCGCCCGGAGGATCGATTTGGATATGCTGGAGGAGAGGAGACTCACTTCCGACCTCCAAAATGCGGCCTACAAGAAGAAATCCAAAAAAAATTTCAACTCCAAAGTGAAGGCCAGACAATTCCAGGTCGGGGACCTCGTCCTTAAGAAGGTCCAAGTGCCCAAAGGGGTATTCGGCCCGAACTGGGAGGGCCCGTTCAGGATATCCAAGTGGCTCTCCAAGGGTGCTTACGAGCTGGAACTCATGGATGGCACTCCGGACCAATACCCCTGGAATGCAATTCACTTGAAAAAATACTACCAGTAATTTTGTACTATATATTCAAAGTTCTTATCAATACAAAGCTCTTCGCACAACTCAATCCCACCCCCAAAATCTGAGCTCAGTTCAAAAGCATACGCCGACCGTATCGAGGTCGGCGTATCACACTTAAGCTCGGAAAGGCCATCCAAGCCACTTCGAGAGCCGAGCTCAGTTCAAAAGCATATGCCGACCGTATCGAGGTCGGCATATCACACTTGAGCTCGACAAGGCAACCTAGGCCATTTCAAGCACCGAGCCCAGTTAAAAAACATATGCCGACCATATCAAGGTCGGCATATCACACTTGAGCTCGGAGCAAAATCCCATTCATACTTGTTAAAATTTATAACAGTTTGACAAGTGTAAATAAACAAAAGAGCTAAAACATAACAACAAAGATTAAAGGAGAACTGATTTTCATTTCAAGAAACCGGCCTAAAAGCCGGGAAAGGATACAACGGTTCAAAATAAAGAAAGACACTTCCGGTCGGGAGTCGGTTACATTTTGGAAAGCAATAAAGAAAATCAAGGATCGCCTGCCCCGGCCGCCGGGCTCACCTGCCCTTCATTCCCGGCCACAAAGGCAGCAACTTCTTCAACACAGGCCTCCCCAACACTTCCGCCCGCCGCCTGGGAACCCTCCGGAGGGGCCTCCTCTCCTCCTCCTCTTCTTCTTCTTAGTCAGCGGCTGGGGGGCCCTGACCCGGTTGGATCAGCCTGTGCCGGTAAGGAAACCATGAAAGGTCCACCCCCAGGTCGGTCTCCAGATTGAGGAAGGGAAACCAGAAGCCCTCGTTGACCAGGTTCTTAGCAGCATATTCCCGGAAGTAATCCTCCAGAGATTTGGTCTCAAGACCGGCCTGGCGCGCAACCCGGAGCATACTGGCGGCAGCCATGTAGAAACAGAACTCAGAGAACAACTCCGGGTTGGCGGTCGAATCCTCCGGATCATACGCTGGCCGGCTGAGGGAGGCAGCCAGTTCTTCAGCTTTCTTCTGGAGCTCCCTCTCCAGCTCGGCCTGACGGGCAAGGGCCTGATCGGCATCCCCCCGGGCTTTGTGCGCCTCTAGCCGCAGATCGGCATTGACGTCCTCCATCTCAGCCACCCGATTCCGGGTATCTCCCAGTGCCTTGTACGCCATCTCTGCCCGGCCGAGAGCGTCATCCTTCTCTTTCAAGACGGCCTCCATTTGGCCGACCGCATAATCTTTCTCTTTCTTGAGCGCGGCATTCTCGCTCTCGAGCCCGACCTTCTCCTCCCGAGCCCTGGTCAGGTCGGCCTCCAACCTCGCACAGTGCTAAGGGCACTGTTGAGCTCATTCTCCACAAGGTTAGCTATGATGGTCGCCTGGCTGACGAGTGCAACGCAGGCCCGACCGGCGTATCGGGGGCGACGCTCGGCGATATCAGCCAACTCCCGAGTCCAAGCTTGGGGCAATAAATTCACCGACCGGCTCATGTACTCCGGCATGTCCACGATAGAACTTGGAGCCCGGAAAGATAGGAAATCCAGCACCAGTGGAGGGAGGTCTGAGTTATTGCGCGTCAGTCTGGACAAAAGAAAATATCAGGTCAGGTACGAGTAAAAATGCCTTAGGAAAATTTTAAAATCAACAAACTTATGCTTGGAAGCGGGCCGGATCACGACCAAAATAAGTCCGGCACCCCATGGGCCACGGTCTCCACCCCGACCGGCCTGGATCCGGGCGGTGTGTCGTCAGAGATATCGATCGGCCCCGGGCTCCTCCTCGATCTCGGCCTCCTCCCAGCTCCTTTTCTTGCCAGTAATCGGCGAGGAGGTCGAGACCTCAGCAGCAACCGCCCCGGCGGCCGGAATGGACTGGATAGGGGTCGGCTCCTAGATCACGATCCCGGTCCGGGCGCCGGTCCCTTTCTTCTTCTTCTTAGCCCCTGGGCCGTCTTCTTCACTGCGCAAGCCTCCATTAAGGAAAACATCTCCTGGCAGCAATCAAGAAGTTCTGGCGGGCACTGCCTCACGATCGGGAAATCGGGCACTGCAATGTCGAGGCACGAAGTGTTAAAAAAAACTAACTAAAGGTCGGGACCCGGTCCCGCCCTGGTGCTTACCCGTCAATCTTAGATGGCGCGGAAATTGGAAGAAACGGCTGGAAAGCCGAGCTTGTCGTGTCCGGAGGAGGGCCTGATTCCTTTCCGCGGCCGGCAATGAGAGAATCCGTTCCTGGACGACCACAAAGTTAAAGTTCAGCTCCCGGTCGGAAGGGCAAGGGTAGCCTGCAAAAGAAGTAAAAAATTAGATCAGTACTTTTGGTTCGAATATTAACTAAAAATTCCTTACTAGGATTTTTCGGGCGGATATTGGTCAGAACATCGATCTCTGTCCCGTCCGGGTACCAGGTTTTCCAAGCCCCACCGACAAAGAACCATTTCTTCCGGTCGTTGTGGCCCTTACTCGGCAGGCCGGTCACCAGCTTCTGCCCTTTCATTTGGATATATGACTCGCCGGTCCCGCTCCTCTCATTCTGTATCCGGTAGAGATAAGTCATCTCCCCCGGGTTCGGCATTCGATAGAGCCGATTCTGCCCGAACAGAGCCATGACGCTCGTGATAATCATCCATGCATTCGGAAGCAGTTGGATGGGCGCCTGGTTCCAATAGTTCAAAAGATAGGAGACGGCCGGATGGAGGGGGAAGCGGAGTCCGACCTCCATCATGTCCTGGGTCACGGCCACCATCCCGCGAGGAGGCTGATCGGCCCGCTCATTCGCCTCCGGGGCATAGAGTTGAACATTATATGGAATATCCCAGCCAACCCGGGCCCCGTCCAGAAAGTCCTGGGTCACCCGGCTCTGTACTTGGCCGATAGTCCACCATTTAGACTCTTCTAAATTCGCAATCCGAATCGTGGCCGGATCGCGAACGGTCGAACCCAGCCGGAAATGTTCGTGATAAGCCTCGAAATCGAAGACGACGGAGTCCACATCATCCTTCTCCGCCACATAGTCCGACCACAGACGAAAGGCTCGTCTAACCTGGTCTCGCCGGTCCTGGCTAAGACTCCGGCCGGCTGCAGCCAACCCTTCAGTCTCCTCAGCTTCCGACCCCGAAGCATCATTCACCATCCCAAGCCGTTCTTTTATCTGCTCGGCTGCGAGATTCTGAAGCAACAGGTTGTTGGTTGTGTCGTCACCTTCGACGTGGCCGATTGCCTCATCATCTTCCTCAAGGAGGTCGTCCAACGGGTCCCTATCACTCTCCATAGGCCGGGCCGATGACCCGGTCTGAAGCCCTCCTGACGCCATAGGAACTCCTTCCCGGGCACCAGTACCCAGCAGTGACCGGCCCGGAGCCGGGAACAATGCATCCAAACCGTCGTCATCGCGAGCCCAGATCGAGGCCGCTAGACGGGAAGGAGAGGCTCCACTCCTTCCATGAGAACTTCCTCCCTCTTTAAATAAACGGCGATTGGCTCCGCCACCACCGCCGCCACTCGAGGAGGTGTCGTCCCTTTGCCCCGTCCACCGTCGTACCATAGTATTCAAAAAGAGAGAGTTTTGAGCTACGAGAGCCTAAAAATTACCTTTCTAGCAAACCACCAGTCGCCGCCGTGCAAAAACTCTTCGCCGCCCGGAGCCGGGAACAATTCATCCAAACCGTCGTCATCGCGAGCCCAGATCGAGCCCGCTAGACGGGAAGGAGAGGCTCCACTCCTTCCACGAGAACTTCCTCCCTCTTCAAATAAACAGCGATTGGCTCCGCCACCACCGCCGCCACTCGAGGAGGTGCCGCCCCTTTGCCCCGTCCACCGTCGTACCATAGTATTCAAAAAGAGAAAGTTTTGAGCTACGAGAGCCTAAAAATTACCTTTCTAGCAAACCACCAGTCGCCGCCGTGCAAAAACTCTTCGCCGTAGTGAAAAGCTCGCCGGAGTTTTCGTCGTAGAATTGCAATGCTTGCCGAGGAAATTCAACACGCAGGAGAAGTGAAAAGTCTGGAGATAAAGAATTCCTTCCCAATTTATAAGAAATTTTCGGGGGCCTATTTCGAAATAAAAATTCTAGGCCCAGGGGCCTATGCGCAAGAATTTGAAACGACGGTTCGCGCGTCAGACGCCAGCGCACGACATGCATTAAATGCGCGAGATTCGAGGGGCCACATCACGTCACGCACGTCAGATCGTTGTGTACGGAATCCGAGGCATCAACTGACGGGATAGGCATTTTTCCAGGCACACGTTACAACGTGACCTTTCAAGACTTCAGTCAAGGGCTAGATTCCAATCGCTCCGGGCAGTTTGAGGCCGGAACTAACTACGAACGGCGAACGACCACCTCGCCCCTCATTAAACTCTGAGAGCCGAGCTGGGGGGCAATTGTTGTGACCATTTTGGTCCGCAGATCGGCGTCGGCCGGAAACCGGCCGGAAAGGCAACGCGATGCTCAGAGGCCGGGCTCGACCAGGCCAGCCTATGCCCGACCTCAGCGGTCTCCGACCCCTTTTTCCGACAAAAAAAAATGAGACCGAAAATCACCGTGAAACATTCGTGAATGTTAATCCGGGTATTGGATGAACGGGCCGAGACCGGACCGGTCCGGCCTCAACCTAGGAAGACCATTAGAGGTCACCAGGGCACCACCAACATGCAGGGGCAATCTCCGGCCACGTGATCCGTCAAGAGGCCGGTCTCCGACCTCAGAATATCCTCGGTCGACAAGGAAGATTTGGAGCACGTGATGAAATCAGGCGAGAACTTCCCCCAAGAGGAAAAAGGCCACCTCCGTACTCTGCGACACAGGGAATATTCCATCCAGATAAGGAAATACGCCAGAGAATCGTCCTTTTTGGACACGCGTCAACACCCTAGTGGCTGGCCGCTTGCAAACTCTGGCACACTAGTGCCCGCGCGTCCTCAGAGGTAGGAAGCATTTAATGTTTCTGTCCCCTAAGAGGTCGGAAAGGACCGATATACCCCTGTAGTGAGAAAACTATAAATAGTCACACATTTGTAACAAATGAGAGGTTCAATCTCTCTCAGTATATTCAATACAATCATCATTCAAGTCCAGGGACTAACTACCCCTGGCAAATCTTGGTGTTCTAGCTCTCACTTCTTCATAATTCATTCAAGTCAATCAATTTAGCAAAAAGAACCCAATCCTTTGATGTTTTTACCAAAGCATTCATAAATAGCCATCTATTCCCAGCAACGTTTATTTGGTAAACAACAAGAATATATATGAAATTATTAATATTGGATCTATGCATATATATATATATATATATACTCGCTAATTCAAATGGATCTATAGCGCGCTATTTATTGGAAAATAAGGGTTTGTGTAGACGAAGATGAAAGGATAAACACGAATTTTAAAATAGTAAATCGAGGCAAGAGTTGAACTCTTTCTCCGTAAGACGATATTGCCCCGTACTTCAATGCAATACGGTGTCAAATGACAATCATCCCCAAGATACAATGACTTTGGAACTTCTCGATTGTTGCACTACAATTTGAAAGTTATCGGCGAACGGATTTGGGTATCCGAAACTTTCTTTGACTCGATTCTAATGCAAAACTTAGAATGCTAGGATGCTTTGGAGGTTTTTGAATGCAGAAGGCTTATTTTGGTTGCTGGATGACTTAAATGCATTCTTGGGGGGGGGGGGTCTATTTATAATTGTTGAAGTGTTATGGTGCCTTTTCGCATAGGATTGCAACCTTTCTTCCCGGATGAATCTGAGCCCTTCGATCGCGTCTATTGGATCAGATGGATCTGATCGCATCCTTTCGCTCGGAGCGGGTCGCGCCCTAGACCCGAATTTCGAATCTAGCAGACGCATCCGTACATGTGTCGTGCGCCCTGGACCCGGGTTTAAATTCGAATCTCAACGGTCGTGTCCGAACGGGTGCGTGTGGCCTGATTCTGTTCGCTTGCCCGAACCTGTTCGAACCCAGTTCTATGTTCGAGTCCCATGAGCTGCGGATCATCCCCGAGCGCGAGCCATGGTCGTGCCACTTCCCTAAAAAAATTTAAGGCTCCTCAGGATGATGCGCACGTGCAAAGTGCAAAGTGCGCCTCTAAAGCGTCCAATGCGACTAAGTGCGATGTGTGTGCCCTTGCGGGTGCGAGTGCGGGTGCGGGTGCGAATCAAGGGTCTTTGGGTTAGCCCTTCTGGCTAACCTAAGTCTACTTATATGGAAGGTCGATTTCTTCCAATTTTCCAATGTGAGACAAGGATTTCTTTTTTCCTTCTTCCCATTTTCCTCTTCAACTTTAGGGACTTTCATGATAAATTCTCATCTTCATGTACTAAAATCTCATTCACCCAAAATTGGTTTTGAGCAAATTAATATACCAAATTCATGTACTTCGAACGTAGATTATGAATTTACAATTTATTTCCATTTTCCATAAATAGAACATCAAAATAAAATTGGTCAAACTTAAGTCAAATACCCAAATTAAACCAATTTCCAACACTATTCACTAGTTGAAAATCCATTTCAAGGTAGATCAATTTTTTATTTTGTATGGACCTCTAAAAAATTGATAGCACCTTAAAGGTTTCGAACATGAAACCTATATAATATATTTGAAGATACAATTGATTACTAGTAAATGCTAAAATCGATTGTGAAAGCAATTGTTAACAATTAAGGGGCGTTTGATTAGCAACTCTTCAATAGTAATAAGAATGAGATTGAAAATTAGTGTAATTGTAATGGTTATTGAGCACAAAATCACCACATCCTCTCCTAAATAAGGTAATCACTACTCTATTTTGATTACCTTATTCTCTTCCTACAATCCTCCTCCTCAGTCATTCCCTCACTCCTCTATAAATAACCATTTGTTATTCACTTCTATTCCAAAAATAGGGCATGCCACCAGCAAAGGAGTCACAATTGTAGTATGTCTTTCCCTAACATATCATATTTATTATGGGGGTATATGTGGAAAATAATTTTCATTCCCATTACCATTGATAAATTGTTAATCAAACGCCTCCTAAAAAATGTATTTGTCTTCCTTGGGGTAAGTTTGGTTTTGGCCTCATATATAAGAATGAAATGGGTCGGGTATTCAGTCATCCCGGCACATATCCCTAGCCCGTCTGTCATGCTCCACGTCGTCTTGCAGAACAACATTTTGAACCCCATGCCTTCCCTGTTCTATAACCTCCCTCACCCCACCCAATATATATATATATATATATATATATATATATATATATATATATATATATATACATGTGTGTGTGCGTGTGTATATATATATATATATATATATATATATATTTCAACTATTAGCACTAGTTCTTATATTAAACCAGTTATACTGCAATTTGTAGCATATTATAATTCATTTCAAGCAAAAAAAAAAATCAATTTCTAAATATTAATAATGTATTATTACTAATATATATATATATATATATATATATATATGTGTGTGTGTGTGTGTGTATTATACTAATTTATTTTTAATAATGCAATACTCCCTATATCCCTCTATTTACTTCTCATCATTTTGTCATCTTGGTTGTCCCTCTATTTACTTCTCACTCTTTTTTTAAATGAAATATAATATTATATTCTCACACTTTACTCTTTCTTACATATCAATAATATTTTATCTATATAATATTATATATTATATTCTCACTCTATCACATCACTTATGCTATATCTATATTGCTAGTGCTAGACCCGCCAATTTCGCGGGATTGTAAATAAAGTTATTTAGAAAAAAAATATGAAATTATATATTTTGATATTTTAATATATTTACAAATAAAGAAATATTTGTTTAATAGAAATTTAAATGTTTAATGATGTAATTATGTATTAATTGCTTCAATATTTATCTTTACATAAAAAATAATAATACTGATCACAATATTTAAAAAGTTTCTTTATTTACAACTTTCATTGTGTACTTTAAAATTTAAAAACTAACTTAATATATGTATCAAGAATCTCACGTCTTAAAAATAACTTAACCACTCATTAAAGAGATACATTTTAAACTCTTAGTTGTAAAACATTAGTTTTCAATGGTAATAACTATAGGTTGAAAATCATGATCTAAAATTCCACATGTCATTTGATTTGTAGACCACCATTTAAAATTTAAAAACTAACTTAATATATGTATCAAGAATCTCACGTCTTAAAAATAACTTAACCACTAATTAAAGAGGTACATTTTAAAGTTTTAGTTGTAAAACATTAGTTTTCAATGTTAATAACTATAGGTTGAAAATCATGATCTAAAATTCCACATGTCATTTGATTTGTAGACCACCATGTACCCATAGGAATAAGTATATCTTTCAAAATAGTTATCTGTCATAACTCTATTCAACATAGTTCATTATACTGGATGCACCAAATTATAATTAAGAAAAATATATAATTGATTAAAAAAATTTAGAACATAAAAAATTCATATGAATATCTATAATAATTTAAGCATTCAACACTAAAATATTGGCAAATAAAAAGCTACCACCACAATGAAAGCAAGTACTCACATTTTAATTTTTTGTAAATCACTATTTTGTCAAAATGAGAATGTAATGTATACTTATAAGATAAAATTTTAAATTATGATAAATTATTTTTACATGAGTCTTTCTATAGAATCTTATTAAACACAGAGATAGAAAATATTATACTAAATAAGCATCATTATAAGTTGAAATTCATCTGAATGAAAAATATTTAAATACAAAGATATATCTTCATTATATATGGAGAATTCTCAGTAAATGAATCTTATGCAATTTGGTGTAAATAACGTCAAACACAACTATTAAATGTGATTATTATATATGCTAAAGTTTTTTTTACCTACTAATTGCTACAAATGTTCAGTAAGTGAAAATATTTTTTCTAAACACATTCAACAATGTCAAATTAGAATAAAATCATATAGTAAGGCTATGTTTGGTAGCATATATTAAATTAGTAGCTAGTGTTTAATTTAATATCAAAAATGGAGATATATGTGTGTAATACCTGTGTTTGGTATGATCTATTAAAATGAATATTATTTTAATGTCTCTGTTTGGTATGATGTATTAAAACTGATATAATTTTAGTTGAGTGTTTGGTAGGTGATATTAGAGAGATATAATTTTAAGTTGAGTGTTTGGTAGGTGATATTAGAGAGATATAATTTTAATTTGAGTGTTTGGTAGGTGATATTAGAGAGATATAACTTTAATTTGAGTGTTTGGTAGATGATATAAAATTGTGAATTATTGCCTTGGGTCATTTGGGGGGGGGGGGGAACAAGCCCCAATTGCCGCCCAAATAAGTCATTCATCAGTAGGTTCTAGAAAAATTCATTCAATTCCTCCTCTCATATCTAGGGCTCTTCTGAGAATTATTCACCCCTAGCTCCTGGAAAATTCGGCCGTCCACGAGGGAATTACCTGAAGCTCACCTGGAGGCAGACACTCATAGCTCACGTATCTCCCTTCCGCACAAATTTCACTGAGGTATGTCTCTTACCTCGCCTCACACCCACCCTGTTGCTGTAATCACCGTATAAGCCCAGTAAATTCTTTGTTAATCATGGAGCTCGCTTGACCATCATGTTTTTATGCATTTTGTGATGTTAATTTTGTGTTTAGAGCATGTAATGTGTGGTGTGCTCTCATATTTGTTTTTGTTTGATAACTAAAGCATCTGAGTTATGAATGATGCCTGAATCTCACCGTGGTCATTTTTTTTTCGGTTTAGTGTTAATTTGTGTGTAAATTTGATGGAATCTGTTAAATCGAATTTGTGGGCAAATTTGTGTATTCTGGTGTGGGTGTCTTTTAATTATTAATTGTAGCTTGTTAATTTTCAATTTTCTGTATAAATTGTTGAACGAAGACTACGAATGTGCCACTTTTGTTAATTTGTGGTGTGTATTCCGCATCTTATGTATTACTCTTGTTGCATTCGTAGTAATGGAGGGAGGTGGATGTTCCACGGGGGTGAATCTAAAATGCAAAGGGAAGAAGACCGATAGAGTGAGGAGGTCATGGACTGAGAAAGAAGAGGTTGCATTGCTCGAAAAAATGAAGGAACTTGTCAAGAATGGGTGGAAGGGCGAGAATGGGTTTAGGCCGGGTTTCACAAAGAAACTAGAGGAGCTGCTGATGGAGGAACTCCCGGGGACCGACCTTCGCGAATCGCCTCATATAAAGTCGAAACTTACTCTTTGGAAGAGGGCATTGGGCTCCCTTCAGACGATGATAATGCATGGGACCGGCATTGGCTTCAACAGTGCAACAAACATGATTGATTGCAACTCCGAGGCTTGGGAAAGAGCCGTGAAGGTTCATTCTTTTGATATTAAACTAAATGCATTTTTTGTGAATTTTCAACATACTTAAATATGGTTCCATTGCTTAATGCATTATGTGATGATTATATAATTTCTTGTGTAATCAGAGAGATCCAGCTGCCCTCAACATGCGATTCAAAGCATGGCCGATGTATCATGATTGGCTCGAGGTATTTGGTAAGGATCGGGCGACTGGGGAGAGAGCCGAGGACATGATGCAAGTTGTGAACGATCTTATCGACGATGACACTCCTATTGAAGAGATTGGGAGTGGGTCGTATGCTCCAGAACACTGTGATAAAACTGCCGATGATGGGCCCTGCGACATGGACGACGTAAGCGAGGCTCCTCCGTCTGTCGAGAAGTCGGGAAGCGTTCCAGGAAGTACCTCATCACAGCGGAAAAGAGGGTCTACTTCAAGCGATGGATTGGCGGAAGTACTTGATAGGTTTTGCATCTCCTCCGAACAACGTCTTGCCTCCATGGTTCGGGTAATGGGGTACGAGCGCGATTTGGGCCAGTCTCGGAAAGAGGTCTTCACCCTTTTGTCCTCCGTTCCCGACTTGACCATCGATGAAAAAGTTGATGCCTCCGCAATGCTTGCCCAAAAAAGTGACTTGATGGAGATGTTCGTTGGATTACCTGAGGTGGCACGTACTCTGTTCATACGTAAATTGCTTGCAGGGCAGTATGGAAACGCTTAGGTTGATGAATGCTTGCTCAAGTCATTGGATGTATGTGATGGCTTGTTTTGATGTTGTGAACTTATTCTCCTTTTGATGCTCACTCAATTTTTTGTTGCTAATGATAGCAATGTCTTTCATAAGTCTCTCTTTTGAACTATGAATCAACACTTGTTTATGTAAGTATTAAGTTTCTGAAGACGGATTGGGGATGTTTGGTAATATCTATGTGCATCTTTGTTTATGTATGATGAATTGTGTTTTAGTTGTTTATATGTGATTGGGGTAGTGCTTATATTATTGTTGAAGAACATCCATGTTGATAATGAAATTCATGTAAATGCATAAAAGCCGCCCCCATTATCCCGACACCATTTCGAAAGATGGTATGTTCACAACATTCAACAATTAAAAATCTTGCATAAAAGCCAAACAAGATGTAAAGAAAACGTACGACTTGAGTTTAAAATGTACATTCAAGCACATTTAAAAGCATTTGATCATATCATTCGACCATTGTAATAACATTCAAGCATCCAAAATTGGCCACATTGGACCTCAATTAATTCACTAGCATAATAGGTGCAATTACAATAATACCACGTACAATAATTGAAAATAATAGCGAACAAACATGACAACAAGAAAGCTTAAAAATAATTTTCGAATGAAAGATATCCACTTGAAATCATTCAAAGAAGACGTCGAGCTATCTCACCGGTGTGCCCCACTGTAATAAACTGATAATTTTAATTGGATACTTTACAAATTAATAATTTCAGGATTTACAAAAAAAAATATAAAAACAGTTGATATATTTGCCCACATAAGAGGCCCACTATGAGGCCCGCTCGGAATGACCCTAAAATGCCCACAATTAAGACGGTTAAGCCCACATAGAAGCATAACTCCTAGGGTTCAACCTCCCATTTCCTCCATCTCTTTTTTAACTGCCCGGTTAACTCCCTACTAAATCCATTCGCGATTCTTCTATTAAACTTCTCGAAATTAATGGTTCAAGTCGTCCAAATTTGTGTATCAAGGTAACCATTTATATCCTTTTCCACTGATGAGCACAAAACTTCGAACGACCTAATTAGTCAATTTTGTCGCCCAATGTAGCATTATAACGTGTGAAATTGTATGTTAGTTGTTTAATCTTTGATGCTTAGTCTCTTTAACGGTATTATGATGTTTAGTTGTTGATTTGGGTTCATTGTATAGGGTTAAGAAGTATATGTAGTAATAGAAATATGTTGCACACCACATGTTTGTTAAAATGCCTCAAAGAGAAAAACATAATTTCAGTTTATAATTTCGTATTTCTAGTCGTTGGGTGTACATTCCTACTGATATTTAATGAACCTACCCGCGATTCAATTGATTTTCGGCATAAATTTTTTTTGTTTGCTACTTTGCACTCATTATTTTGTATGGTTTCACAATTGAATTGTTTTTTTTTTATGTTTTTCCACTTGCTATGAATTTTGTAGAGGGGATATTTAATCCAAGTTTAATGATGGATAAAGAGCCTTCTGTGAGACTCAGTTGTCGGGCCGAGCTCGATATCTTGAAGGTGATTAAGAATTCCTTGAGTGAGAATAACATTAGGCGGTTTCGTCAGTCGTGTTTTGGCAAATTCTTGGATTTACATGAGCTACGATTCCAAGGTCAACTATATCTTCATTTGCTACTCAGACAAGACGCGACCAAAATGACAGACAAAATTGTGTTTCATGTGAACGGGGGTGAGTGTGAATTCGGACACCGAGACTTCGCCTTGATTACTGGTTTACAGTTTGGGCCAAAGCCACCCATTCCCACCACCTCAAACTTGTACAAACATATAATGAAACCCAAATCGGAAATTGTCGTAGACACAATTCGACAAGCATTCCTCAAGGTGGTAAAGAAAGAAAAAGGCGATGGGGAACTTAGTTTGAAGGTGGCGTTGCTATGGGTTTTGTATGGAATCCTACTTGTACGTCACAAGACGAGCAAGAAAATAGATGATAGATATATTCACATTGCGGACGACCTAGATGTATTTAATAACTTTCCTTGGGGTCGAGTAGCATTTGATGTTGTTCGCGATAATATACACAGTTTTTTGGATGGAGGGGACAATAGGGAGCACATAGACATTTATGGATTTGGATTTGCTTTGCAGTTATGGGCATACGAAACCATTCCGATTGTGGCTATAGTTTGCGCTTCCAAGCCCCACTCCACAAAAAATATCACACCTCGAATGCTTCGGTGGTGTGCTACAGGAAAACTTAGATTTGAGGGCTTACACAAAGATGTTTCCCAGTGTTGAGAGGTGGTGACCAAAGAAGTGAAGAGGTTTGTGCTATATATTAACTCATTTCAAATATGTTCAAGATTTATTTCTAATGTCACTTACCTTACCCTTGTTTGGTATGTGTTTCGTTCATAGATGAAAGTCAAGGCGAGCATCGAACCAACTCTTGTAGAGCTACAATCACACTACTACCGTAGTGTCCTCGATTGGGAAAAACAACTTGAAGACGAGGGCAATGTGGAGGTACGGGAGAAGCCTAAGCGCAAGAGAAAAGAGCCGGTTCAAGAAGAATTTTTAAGTGATGAGGTGCCTACCCTACGCAAATCCAAGAGAAACAAGTCTTCTACAAAAGAGGAAGTTAAGGGTCCATCGAGCAAACGAGATAAGGTTTTCAGAAAAAGAGTTCAAGCCCAATTGGACAAGATCCAGATAAAGCAAGACAAGCTTGAGAAGATGATTGTACGTATAATGCATAAATTGGAATGTCCAATTACAAGCGATGAAGAAGATGAAGACTTACCCAAGAATGAAGATGTGCATGGTGATGATATAATTATAGGCAGCAAGCGTAAAGGAAATGAGAAAATGGTTCAAGAGGATAGTGACATTGAAGAGGAAGATATTGAGACCAAGTCGGATGGAAATGATCTCGAGGGCTCAACGGAAAAGGGACCCGAAGTTCCTAAGGAACAAAATGAAGATGACAGTAAAGATCATGAAGAGCATGACATGGAGACCAACTTGGATGGAAATGATGGTGAGGGATCGACGGAAAAGGGACCCGATATTCCTGAGCATGCCAATCGTGAAGAATTGGACTCCACCACACACGTGCCAATCGATATGGTGCATGATGATTCCACAACCTTCGAGGACCCTACAGCCACGGATAAACCAATCAGTGATGATCCAGGCAATATGGATAAACCATCAGGAGATGCTAGCATGAGCAAGAAGGTAATTTAATTTCATGTTAATCAATTTCAGGGTTTAACACGTTCAATTATGCATGCACCCAAAGGTTTCCATTTATGGTGATTATAGGTTATAGTTCGAAGGCCGTATACAATATATTTATGAACAATAATTAACTAAATACAACTAAACTCGAATTGGAATAACTCACTAAACCATACTCGAATTGAACATTAATTAGTTGTATAATATTAAGTTTTTATACTTGGACATACTTTAATTTTGAAACGGATGTATACTTGGGTATACCTTAATTTTAAAATGGGTTAATACTTGAGCATACATTAAATTTGTTTTTGGATTCGCAACTGCAATTAAAACTTTTGGCTATTCGACACTTTGTTTCAT
The DNA here is from genome assembly GCA_947034835.1 of Ballota nigra. Classification (NCBI taxonomy): domain Eukaryota; kingdom Viridiplantae; phylum Streptophyta; class Magnoliopsida; order Lamiales; family Lamiaceae; genus Ballota; species Ballota nigra. The sequence goes on from OX344723.1 coordinate 82,471,967, forward strand.
CAACGATGAAGTTGTTCATGGAAATCATGGTACGGGCATGCAAATAATTGGTCTTACCGGAGTTTTTTCAAGTGATGAAGCCCAACCGATGTATGACCCTTTGATGTCGAATGTTACAAGACAAGAAATAGCTGAATTTGCAACGTGGTGGGGCACAAATCAAAATTCAAGCGCCACTGTGAACATTAACTGGCCGGGTGGTGGAAGTGTCGATGCGAAGTGGTTTAACGGAATATGGGAGTCTAGCGGCTGGCTATCGGATCAGGTATTTAAGTTCAAAGCAATACTAACCATTGTTAGAATTATTTTTTGCTTTAGAACAAAGTTACACATACTTATAATAATTATTTTCATTTTGTAGAACATTGATGCATTAATGCATCTATTATTGCTTAAAACAAAGATGTGGCCTACCAGCTTCTTAACCGATTGGACGTGTGTTGACACCATATTCTGGGTGAGTTTTAAACTTATATTTTCAATTTACAACCATTAATAATTTATGAGTTACAAATTTTTCTGATCGTCTACCAACATTTAATGTGTAGAAAAGTGTAACCAACCGATGCTATGACCATTTGTTAAAGGCATCAAACAAAAAACAGCCATGCAACTGGAATGAAAACGAGAAGACAGTTATGAAGTACGTTACTGGCCGACTACCCCGAGGTGGTTCCGGGAAGTCGTGGGCTGAGGTAGAGCATGTTTATGGGATAGGACTTGTTGGAGGTAACCACTGGGTTCTATACAATATTCGTATGAACGATGAGAAAATCTTGGTATACAACTCGCTTGTAAATTGTGTTAAACGCCCAAATTCCAAACATATATCAACATGCCGTAAATTTGCTTCCGTTGTGGCAAGTATTTGTTACGAATTGTATGGAAAGGGAGGTGTAGATGAGATTATACCTTGGGAATTTGAGTGGTCATCATGTGCCCCACAACAAACAAATTGGAGCGACTGTGGAGTCTTATGCCTAAAGATGCTGGAGTGCATAGTTTCTGCCAAATTAATTGAAGAAATTGATCCAGGTAGGTGTGATGAGTTCAGAAAGGTCGGTTGTGTTGAGCTTTGTGGGACTTTTGCAGGTATAGATGAGTAGACTATGAAAGTAGGACACAAGACTTCTCATTTTGTATGCGCAAAAACTTGGGGTTCCATTGTGTTTATGTTATTCGTGTTGAACTTGAAATTCTGTTTAGTTATATGGTCTATATTTCAGGTATAATTGAACTAGATGCCCACAATATCTACGATGTCCCACAATCTGTCCCACATATAATCCCATGTAGGGTCACCTTTCCAAGTTAAACGGGTCCTAAACCAAACACAACAAATACATATAATATTAAATTAGCCCTAAACACAATACACCATAATTTTAACATAATAGACTAAAGGATAAATGCCCACTACGTAGCACTATCTTAGACACCTAGAAGCAGAACTTCATAAAAGCACAAAAAACTTGAGAAAACTACGAGCACACTACAACTGATTCAAGAGGGTACGGGAGAATCATGTAGAATCATTCATTGTTATTTCTATTAGAAAACCAAAACCACTTCATAGGACTAGATGAATCCACTGAAGAAGATTGCTGATTGTTCGAACTAGTACGAGATATAGGTAGGGGACGCTGAAATGTTTCATTCGAAGGATGCGACGAAACTGCATTTGTCCACTCGGGGGATGAGTTGTATTGCTGCAAATGTGTTGCATCTATTGGCTCCTCTGGTGAAGGCTCATCAAACAATCTGATACGAGATGCGCGACGATTGTTTACAACCGGCGATATCACTTCGTCCTCATCATCATCGATGATTACTATGGTCCTTGAACCCCGAACCCGCATTTCGGACACGTAAGTTTGAGTTGTATCGCTGATGTTGATGACCTCAACTGGAGGATTGTTTGCTTCCTGGGTGAAAATTTGTGATAGCTTCTCCCATTCCGGCTCCCCCACGTGAAAATAAGCCCGCGCTATATCGTGTTGCTGTCCCAGAGTATATATTTTATGCATGGAAAAAAAGTGTGTTAGGAATTGCATGATACAATATGTTATATTGTAGGACACAGTTTTTTTGATAAAACAACGTTACCTTGAAGATACGTAGCCAAAACGAGGGAGATGCATGCAGTACGTTTAATGACATGTCCCACCAGACTTCGACATTTCCGATAAGTTTCTTGAACACATCGTGCCGAACTTGTAGCTCTTTCATCCTCTTCTTGCCATCATCGTGGGATAAATTCTTTGAAAACATGAGATTAACAGCACCTACTGCCATTGCAATTGCGTAAAAGTTACCCTGGAGTGGAACACCCAAGTTGCCATTTCTCTTTTGAAGTAAAAGAGAGTCGAGAAAACATGCATCCATCTCACGAGACCACAACCCATTGTAGAGGAGTTCATGTTGGGGTGGAATGGTTGGACGATTCATTGTGGTGTTTAGATGTTGAGAAAATAAGATGGCTTGGTAGGAAATATTGTAGTTAGATCCAATGCCTATTTAAAGGCCAATTCGGCCGAGTTCAATTGGGCATGAATGCTAGAGCTTCAACTACCTCATGATAATTTTGTAGAATATTCCTTTTCAATAAAGTAGTGAAGTTTGGTCATGACTGATAAGTTGATAGACAACTGAATGGCATGACATGCGCATATACATTTGACCGTCCTTCACCTGTACACTAGCTTTGTCTCATATACATGCAAGTGGAACAAATAATTGGGTTGGGAGAAACTTATTAAGTAATTTCAAGTGGGAAAGTATACAAGCAAATGGGAACAAATACATTCACTTCACTTGTACGGACGTATATAAATATTCAAGTGGGAACAAATTGTTTTGTACATTGATGAATATATAGATAAGTTTGAATAAAATTAATTTAATTAATAGCAATCTTGAAAATTCGAAATCCACTAAGATTTTGTTAAGTTGCATGCAAATTACACATCAAGTCCATACAACAAATAGGTTCATAAAAGTCTTACAAACATGCATTGGGGGATCTAAATTCAAAGGTAACTTCTTGCTTAGATTCAACGGGACATACTTAAAAGAGCACCTAACAACACCAAAACAAAAAACATAAATAACACAACTACACAAACAAAAATCCAAATAAGAAATTTAGTTGGAACGTCTTCATTTCTATTGCATTGTTCAGGCTCTGCAGGGTCATCTAAATGACGTGGACGACTGTTTACCGAGGCTGGTGCACGTTGTCGAATACCTGAATCACTATGTGCTTGCAATGGAGATGCAAAAGATTGACCTGATGCATTACGAGGCTGATAACTCTGATTAAGAACACATATAGGGATGAGATCTGGTGGGTGATTTATATGCCATTTGTCAGCCCACTCAAAGAATCCCCTATGTCGGCCATATGCAGGGCAAATATAGTAGTACCTGCCAGGGTGGTGTGAACTCGGACCGGCACGTTTAAGGAGCATCGAACCTCTTCCACATAAACAATTGGGAGGACCAAAGGGTTCCCTCCATTCTGCCATTGATCTATAAAACAGCAATTTAAGTACTATCACAACTACATAATAACAAGCATGAACATACGATTAAATTATAGACAGTCTATAGAAAATAAATTTCATATTTATCATCCACAACATGAAAAATAGATCCAACAAACATAGAATTTTTTGTGTCATGATAATGTAATGTGCAGTCTAAACAGATGATAAAATGAACTCAACTTCTAAAACACAACAAATTTGAGACAAAGTTAACTTCTACTTAGATTTGGGGAACAGAATTAGCCACCCACTCATTGTACATAGATATCGCCAAATCATCACGCCAAATATTAAACTCCGGAGACGATTCTAGCGTATCAATAAATTCTACAGCATCCCCTTCGACTTGTTCCTCCACTTGTGGAACTGAATTATCTAGTTCAATCTCTACTGGGTCAACAGGCATGGCAGTGCGGGCGAAGTTGTGAAGGAGGAAACATGCCATTATAAGTCGAATTTGTGTCTTTAGTGGGTAGAATGATGCACTACTAAGTATCCCAAAGCGTTTTTTCAAGACACCAAACGCACGCTCTATTACATTGCGGGCTCTAGTATGCCTCATGTTGAAGTGTTCCTTGAAATTCGTAGGTCTGGAAGAGTTAGGGCCCCACTCACTTAGATGATACCGTGTGCTTCGATACGGGACAAGAAAACCTTCACTATTGGCGTAACCATTATCACCCAGGTAGTATTTCCCTAATACATAAGAAATATTATATAAAGAGTGAAAGGAATGAGAAGAACTCTTAAAAATTAAGGTGACAAAGAGTATAGAGATGTGTGGCTACCCTTTGGGACTTTCAATCCATGAGGTCGGTTGATTGCATCTCTTAGGACTCTACAGCCTGCTGCTGATCCTTCCCATCCCGGGAGGACATATATAAATCGCATATCCGGGTCACAAACTCCTAATACATTAGTGGAAATACGGCCCTTTCGTGACCTATAACGAGCTCTATCGCTAGCCGGAACATGGAGGTCAATATATGTGCCGTCTAATGCACCTAGACAACCCTATTAAAAAAACATGATGTGCTCAATGATGATCCATATGCCAAAGTAGGAGAACCATAATTATCAAAACTTAATCTATTAATACACGGAGTAGCATAAAAAAGAGTTACCTTGAACCATTTCCATCTCGGGTCAGTGGAGTTGTCCGGAATAGGAGTAGGATTGACCAAAAACAAGTGGTGCATTTTCAAAACCGCTTTCAAGACCAAATGAATATAACGCGACACTGTATGACCTGATCTATTGAAATCAAACTTGACTACTCCATTTTTCTGGTGGTGAGCAAGTACACTCAAGAACATGGCAACTTGTTCTTCTACTAACATGTACCTTTTATCACTTAAGCCTCCTAATGTTCTCATTAAATAACATAGATTTGCAAAAGCATTGCGATCCATTCTGAGGTTTTGAATGCAGGAGGAAGCACTAAGCAAATACAAATGACTCTTTCGATTAAGTTGTTCGGGCATTCGATGTATCATACTATACCTTTTAGGACCAAAAAGTCGTCTCCTAACCGGTCTGTGTCGATTGCTTAATACGTGAGAGACAATTATGAGCACAATGAATATTTTATGCATTATCTCTTCAAGCATAATGTATAAAGCACGTCGTTTCAGATCACGAGATAACATGATGGGGATGAGTTGGATGGACAAGGGAGTCAAAGCAATCCACACTGCCATAGACATCACGGTAATTAACAAAATACTTATGACAGAGCAATGACCACAATATCACATATCTACATATTTATTCCGAAGAAAAAAAAATACAAACCCCACAATATTGTTCTTTCTGCACACAAGAAAACCCACAATATTAAAGTTCTGCCGTAAAAAAATCCACAATATCAGGATTCTGCCCACACTAAAACCCATAAAATCAACATTTTGCCCACACTAAAACCCACAATATCAGCATTTTGCCCACATAATTACCAACAAAACCAGGGTTCTGCCCACAAAATAACCAACATATGTATTATGCCCCTAAAATAAAACGTACAAATTTCTACAATGACCAAAATTACATTCAAGCACAATGACCTCCGATTCACAATGACCTCCAAACAAACAATTCAATTCAAATAGAACGCACTGCAAGAAATTAGTAAACAAAAAATTCAAGGAACAAACAACTGAAAACAAATATGAGGGTGTGGAGCTGGGGGTATTGTTCTCCCCAATTGAAAAAAACCCTAAACACATTCACACAAATCTGTTAATCTAAAGTATCTTAATTTTTCGAACCCGATTCGAAACGAATCTAACGTGAATTAGTTTGGTATATGTCCCAAAGTAGAAAAAATTGAGCTCGAATTCTCTATTGCAAAACAAATCGAAGCAAAAATACGGTGGGTTCAGGTGAATTAGTGAGAAGTAGGGTACCTTGTAAACGACGGTGCCGTAGTCACGAGAGTATTTCTCCGTTAGAGGAATGACGAATTCGTAATAGCTACTTTTCAGATCAACCTCCAAATAAATGCGACGAAGATGAAGTGGAAATCCAAAAGGGGGTTTTTCAAAATTTGAATTGTGAGAATGAAAGACAGGAATTATAGCCCCTAATCTCCGATTCAGTCTTGCCTTTGTCGCTCAATTTGTCTCAGCTATTACCAAGTATTATCGATGAGATTCGTAATAACACCCCCCGGGTGTGTTCCAGAATGCATGCTCTAACAGTGTTTTGGAGATAAAGAAGTGTAGTCTGTGTCAAGGATCCGACTTTGAACGGGTCAGAGAGACAGGGAATACATGCTACCAAATGGTCATATAAGAGGAGATAAAGTAGAGATAAAGGCTCTTATCTCACGTACCAAACATAGCCTAAGAATATTGATAATCTAACTCAATATATGTATTTGTAGCTTCATATGAGGCCTCAAACATTAGAAAAAAAAGTTTAAATATTTTATTTTATATGCATCATATCAAAATTTGATCACGTCTTAAAAATAAGTCAACCAAAAATGCACTTTTTTATCTTTTAACTTTGGTTGACTTTGGTTTTTGTCCTGTTAACTTTGAACTTTCAAATTTTGTCTTACAACGTACAAAATTTATGTTTTTTTATCATATTACCTTCTATACCAGGTAACTCTTTCAGTAAATCTGACATGTCATTTTAAATTTCATCCAATAAATCTGGTCAAATGTAATGATTAATTATGCATTGTCATCCGAACCAATCTAAACATGATTACTTATTCATTGTCAGGTAGGTGCAATATCATTTTTGAACAATAATCTCTTTTATTGTTAGTTCAAATTGCAACCAAACATTAAATTGGGATTTTGTTGGCGAAGGTTCAAAAGTTTATATTAGATTGTAATTTGAGAAAATATTGTGATTTTATTTGCAATTAATCTTTTATTTTTAATGCATTATATCAATAATTTAATCACGTCTTAAAAATAAGTCAACCACAAATGAAGTATATAAATTATAAACTCCTAATTGTAAAACATTAGTTTTCCATGATAATAAATATAGGTTGAAAATCATGATATAATATTTCAAATGACATTTCGTTTATAGACCACCAAATACTCATAAGATTGAGTATATTTTTTAAAAGAGTATGTCATAAGTCTATTGCACTTAACTTTATTATATTTGATGTAATGTATTAATAAGGTAGTAATTAATTAAAAAACTTAAAACATAAGAATTAGGAAAAATACATTTTTTTATGTTTTAACTTTGGTTGACTTTGGTTTCCGTCCAGTTAAATTAGAACTTTTAAATTTCTTCTTATAACTTACAAAATTTGTATTTTTTGTCCTATTACCTGCTAGACCAGACAACTCTTTCAATGATTAGGCGTGAAATTGTTATGTTTTGGTGCCTGATTTGCCCATATTTTGAGTATTTTTTATGAGTGTTTGGAGTTAATTGAGTATCATTTTTATAAACTCATCAATTTATCTATTTGTTTTCATAGATGGATAGAGGGCAAAAATAGGAGTTTGTAGGACTTTGAATCGGCCAAAACGAACTCCCGGTTGAGGAGATATGAAGATTTTACGAACATGTGTACTGCTACCGAATAGTGCTCGAACTCAATTGGTCGTGCACTCAATGCACGAGTGGAATCAGGTCGTGCACTCATTGCACGAGCTCCTCTGGTCCTGCACTTTTTGAGTTTTGGAAGTTTGGTGTACTCGAGTTGAACTTGCTCGAGCACTTAGTGCTCGAGCACTTAGTGCTCGAGCTGTACTCGAGTAGACGCGTATTTTTGGCCCAAAACGCCCAAATTCGATCTCAAACCTATTTATACCCCTTTCCAAGCATATCAACAGGGAAGAACACATATTTTAACATAATTTTCTAAGGAGAAGAGCTTGGGAAGGAGTTTTGAAGAATTTTACACCATGTAATCGAGGTTTTTAGCATATGAATTCTTAGATTAATTAATTCTTTTGAATCGATTAGTTTTAACTCTTTATTTCTTGAGTTCTTGAGATGATTAAACCTAGTTTTTCAGATTTATATAGATTTCTTTGGAAACTTTAATTTGTTCTTTCATTTATGTTCTTGATTTTATTAGTTAATTCAATTATGCATATGTTTATTGTTCTTGTGATTACTTTTATTATTCAAACCACCATATTAGGCTAGAACTCTTGTATGTTTGGGGTATGTTGAACTCGTAGAAGTAGGACGTTGGTACATAATTAGGATAACATGTGATGTTTAGTTTTAATCCTCTTAATTAATGAACGCTTAAAATAAATTCCGAATTTACCTTTGAATTTCGTACAAAAATTGTTAGAGAGGGGACGACCTTATCACTCTTTAATAACTATTAGGTTTAATGAGAGGGTTTAGAAGGGGTTTATTCATCAACCAGTTTATCTAAGGAGGACGACCGCATCACCTTAGTTAAATTAGGGTCTCTCAAATTAAGCACAATCTATTAACTTGTTTCGTAGATTAGTGAAGTCGATTGATAGGATTAATTCTTGAGCTTTACATCTTACAATCTTATACTTAGGTTATTTCTTGCACATCACGGTTATTTTGATTATGTACTGGCTCCGTTAGTATACGTAGGAATTCCTATCCCGAGCATCATTATCTCATATTTGCAAACAACTCTTAGTTACTTAGTTTCATTCGTTCTTTTGCATTAGTAGAGTAACATAGTTTAGAATTAATATTTTAAGAAATCCAAAAACATTCACCCATATTAACTACAACTCGTAGATCTCCAGGGCTCTATCCGCATACTTACCTTCCCTTGGGTTCGATAATACTTGGTCCCTATACTTGCCCATACTATTGTAATCCCATACTCTTGTGGGGTAACTACTAGTTGAAGCTAGTAAAGTTCGGTTCAAGTCAATGGCGCCGTTGTCGGGGATGACGTTGTATGTCTATTGAGTATGACTTGGAAATAGCTTAGTAGTTAGTAGTGAGTGTTTTATTTTTCTGTTTAATTCTTACGTGTTTGGCAATTGCATTTTGATTCTTTTGTTAGTATTTCAGGTTTATGAAAACACGCTCGCAAGGAGATACAAGAGAGGAGAGAATACAGCTTGATCCTGAGACTATAGCAAGAAGAAATCGAGCCTTTTTAAGAAGAATGAACACTGCCGGTGGAGAGAACGATAACATGAACATCAATAATGAGTTGGATGATGTTGCGGCTAAGTATAATTAGGAAGTAGAACGGGTTGAGGGCACTAGAGGGAATAACAGTCAGAATTAGGTCCTGTCAGGGGAAAGCCAGAGCCAAAACCCGGCTACACATAATCAAAACAATACAGCTCACAACCTTGTTCAGCATCCTCAAAACAACCCTGTCTACCCACAAAACAACTCACCTTATCCTTACCCCTACCCACCATACCCGTATCCTCCACCTCCTGCTTATAACCAACCACCAGTTCCGCAAGTACCTCTACCAACCGTCTACCCTCAACACATCCCTCAGAATGCTGACCTTGATGTAGCAATCCGAGGAAGGTTTGTTGCACAGCCGCAACAATATTACGATGGAGTGGCATTGCCTCCAGTAGAGGCAAACAACTTCTCCATTCCCCAGGAATCCTGAAGTTATTTACTGAAAATCAATTCAAGGGGGAGGTCGGGAAGGGAAATCCTCATACCTATTTGAGAAGTTTTCTGATGATTGCCTTAACTTTGAATTCTAACGGCATGTCTGAAGATGCTAAGAGGCTTAGGCTGTTCTCGTTCTCTTTAACTAGAATAGCAAAGGAGTAGTATGATAACACGCTCCCACGGGGAGTTGTAACCACATGGGCCGAGCTCGAGCGTCTGTTCCTCGAGCGATTCTACCCTCCATCTAGAACAATGAGCGCAAGGATAGAGATCTCGTCTTTCCAGCAGAAGCCGGGAGAGAACTTACGTCAGGCTTGGGAGAGATACTCTAACATGCTTATTGAGTGCCCGCAGCACGGGTACAACGAAGGGGACATCATGGCTTTCTTCTATTGTGGAGCCAGCAAGGCAAGTCAAACCCACCTTGACGCATGTGCCAGTGGAGCATTCTTGAATTATGGTACAGCTAGGTGTAGAGAGATCATTGATAACATTATCAAGAATGCCGGGCAATAAAACAAGGACCCAGAATTTCAGAGATCATATCAGTTGGGGAAGAGTGGGGGAACGAGGAAGCTGTTGATGGCTATGATGGAAAATATAAGCAACATTGAGATTGGGCAAAATCTGGTTGGAGGGAATACGATAGTGAGTGAGAAAGTGGACCAGCCCACAGGTCAGCAAGAGGTAGCCAACTATATAGGAGGCCCTTATTACAATCAGAATGGCTACCAAGGTGGAAATTATCAAGTGCGACCAACTTATGGGCAACCGTTTGTACCACCAGGTCTACAGCCTCCTCAGAATCAGTGGAGAAATAACCAAGGCTATCAAGAAGGCCATCAGCCTCCTCAGAACCAATGGAGGAAGAACGAGAATTTCTCATATGTCACTCTGAAGGCAGGAATCACATTTCCTTCAGGTGTTGATCCAGGTTCAAAGCCCCCAGGTGGTGAAGGAGGTACCTCGATCGAAGAGATGTTGCGAGCAATCCTCCAGAAGGTGGAAGAAGGAAGCAAGAGATTATCTTCATTGGAGTATGATGTGAAAGAATTGCACAAGAAAGGCGATCAGCGTGATCAGGAACTCCAGAAGAGAGATGTGGAGTTGAATAGAATTCATCAAGAGAACAATAGACTGTTCATTTCGATGGAGTATCAGATTAGTCAGATCGCAAAATCATTGGGTAGAGAGCCGGGTAAATATCCTTCTATGCCGGAGGGGGGCCCAAAAGAGCAATGCAAGGCGATCCAGCTAAGAAGTGGAACCAAATATGATGGTCCTCAGATGCCTGCTGACTCAAAGACGCCCTAAGGAGAGGTTGAGATAGAAGGAAAAGTGCCTGAGGAAGTTAGAGATGAGATTGATGAGATATGAGTTGAGGAAAAGGTTGAGGGTGAAGGCACTCAAAAGAGCAAAGAGCCTGAAGAGGAAGGCATTGAGGAGATTGAGAGAGTTCCAAAGTGGAAGAAGTCAAATGAAGCAAGGATGAATGTGAAAGAAACTGAGAGGGATGAATGGGGGGGTACCCAAATTGGTGATACATGTCCCATATCCACAACGGTTTATGAAAAAGAAACTAGATGAGAAATTTGCTAAATTCCTTGATGTGTTTAAAAAGCTACATATTAACATTCCTTTTTATGATGCTTTGGAACATATGCCCAATTAAGCCAAGTTCCTGAAGGACTTGATAGCAAAGAGACGGAGAGTTGATGAGCCCAAGTTGGTTCAGCTAAACCATGAGGTGAGCGCGTTAGTGCACAAGGCGCTTCCCCCGAAGTTGAAGGATCCCGGGAGTTTCACTATCTTATGTGATATCGGTAATAGAGTCAAGAAGGGAGCGTTGTGCGACCTTGGAGCGAGCATTAATTTGATGCCATTGTCGCTATTCATTGGAAGGTGGAGAACTTCAGCCGACAATGATGATGCTTCAACTCGCCGACCGGTCTATTACTCAACCTCAAGGTGTGGTTGAAGATGTCCTCGTGAAAGTTGGAGATCATATTTTTTCAGCCGATTTTGTAGTGCTCGACATGGAGGAAGATGAGCATGTACCTCTGATTTTGGGAAGACCTTTCTTACCCACAGTTGGGATGGTGTTAGATGTGGCGAATGGAAAGATCACATTGAAAGTTGATGATCAAGAGGTGAAAATTTCCCTATATGAGGCCATGAAACACCCGAAGGAGGACGAGAGCTGTTATTCCATTGATGCCATTGATCCTTGTATTGAAGACACACCTCCTATCCCTCACCTTTCTTATAGTCATGATTTTGATAGTCCTTCACTTGATGATTTAACCCATGAGCATTATGATCTTGATTGTTTTGATAGGGATAAAGGGAAGAAGTTGAAGGATGAAGAATTGAAAAGTGTGGACGTGGTCCAGTTGGAGAGGAAGGGATGAGTAGGTAAAAAGAAGCCAAAAGTCAAGAAGTGGGTACCTTCGTGGAGAGTGAGAAAGAAGAAAGTGAAACCACCGGCCGCGGTGAAGAAGGAGGATGGGAAGCGAGCAAAAAACTTAGACATCTTCTCTTATGAGAGTAAGGGAGGTAATTTTGAGTATCATGTCCCATGAGCTCCTTTGAGCTCGGTCCGGCATGAGAACCTTAAAAATAGCGCTGAGTAGGAGACAACCCACTTTTATTTATTTTTTAGTGTTTTTATGCTATTAGGGTGTTGTTTTGAGTCGTATGTTTTAACCTCGTATTTTAGTGAGTTTCTTGTAGGATTGTCTCGAGGGAGTAAAGGTATCATGGAGTATTCATATTGAAGGGACCAACTCGAGACAAGGGGGTGTGTCAAGTTGTTGAGAGAAAGTGAATTATTTGGATGAGGTAACCACCACCCCAAACTTAGACCGCTTCACAAGGTCCAAGTTTGGGGGTGGAGTTTTTATATGTTTTATGGTTACATTGCATAGGCTCACACCCTCTCTTTGAGTTGAGTTAGGTTATATATTGAGTCTTGAGATGCTCCTTGAGCTAATATTGATTTGATGTGGTACTACATATTTCATGCCTATCAATTCTCTTATGCTTGTTAATTGCTATCTTTGCGTGTGAGTATGAGTTGGTAAATTGTGAAGTTGAGTTAGGGATTTTGTTGTGTTAGTGTAGGAGTTAGAGCTTATTTGAGAGGGAACTAGTATACTTACGAACTGTCTTTTTTAGTACTTGTGTGATGAGAGTGAGAATTCACTAGGACTAGCATGTATGTGAAAACCGTGAGATTTGAGCCTTTTGAGATTAAGATGCATGAATTGATCTCTTCGTTTGTGAGTGGATCGTCACCTTAGAGGATGCTAGAACTTGTGTGTGCTCTCGCTTCTTAATTGTGTCTAGTTTGATATGCCGAATGTGATCTTAGGTCATCTTTGATTTGATTGAGTCACTTAGCCAAATTTTCCCTACCAATGACATTTATCCCTTGTTAGCCCGTTTGAGTCTTAGCCTATTTTATTGGGATAAAAAGTTTTTTAGTCCCATAACTTATTGAGTGTCCGATTTTGGTCCCAAAAATTGTGACTCTTTAATTTTGGTCCCATAATTTCTATGTTTGTCCAATTTTCGTCCCGTAACTTTATATAGTGTCCAATTTTCGTCCAATTTTCGCCGGAATCATGAAACGACGCCATTTTTGGGTCACGTGCCGCTCACGTGCCGGCTGATTTTGGGAATTTCCGGCGCCCTTGGTGACGTGGACGCCAACTGGATTTTTTTTTTTTTTTTTTTGCTTGGCCTTCTTTCCACATCACTATATTATTAATAAAAATAAAGTAAAATTAAATTAATTAATTAAAACTTCAGCAGCAGTTTCATTCTTTGCTTTTCTTCCTCTGTTTTCATTCTTTGCTTTTCTTCCTCTGTTTTCTTGCTCGCCAACTTCAGCAGCTCATTTTCTTTCTCCAACGTACAATTCACACTCTGCAAAATTCTAATCTTCTCTTCCAGATTATCAACCAGAGTCTCAAGAGTTGTTATTATTTTCTTTTGTTCATTCAATTTTCTCAATAGTCCAGGAATTATGTGCTTACTTCTCTCACACATTGGTAGATCAAACCACCGAAAATAGTTACAATACCCAGCATCCTAAAACAATAATGAAGGTGGGATTATAATTGAATTCAATTTTCTATATAAAAATAATTATATTCGATTTTCTTACTGGATACTTCTCACAACCAAGAAACCTTCGTCCAACATTGTCATCCTTCCAAGATGTAACGAGGACTGCAACACGACCACAAAAGCACCTGGTAATTTCCGAGTTTTGACTTGATTGAGACATTAAACCAAAATTGTGAAAAGTTAGGGTTATGATGAAAATTGAGAGAGAAGATTTGATAAATTGGGGCAAAATTTGGACGGGGTTCTGCGTTTTGGGTTGCTTTTTTTTCTTGATTCTTAAGATTTGGGAAGAGTATTTGCAAAAAAGGGAGGAATCGCGAGGAAGAAGACCTAGGAGGAAGAACACCCCTTCGAAGAATATATGTGTGTGGTTCTTATTCTTAATACCCAGGACTATTTTGAATATGTTGTTGTTTTAATTAATTAATTTAATTTTACTTTATTTTTATTAATAATATAGTGATGTGGAAAGAAGGCCAAGCAAAAAAAAAAATCCAGTTGGCGTCCACGTCACCAAGGGCGCCGGAAATTCCCAAAATCGGCCGGCACGTGAGCGGCACGTGACCCAAAAACGGCGTCGTTTCATGATTCCGGCGAAAATTGGACACTATATAAAGTTACGGGACGAAAATTGGACAAACATAGAAATTATGGGACCAAAATTAAAGAGTCACAATTTTTGGGACCAAAATCGGACACTCAATAAGTTATGGGACTAAAAAACTTTTTATCTCCTATTTTATTTGCTAAAACATTGTAACACTTATCCAAACTCCTAAATCAATTGTGTCCCAATTTGAGTGGAGAATAGAAAAAGTGTGAATGAGGAGACACTACTACAATATTGGACATACACAGCTGTACTTATATAGCCCTTTTAATAACCGCTGTCTAAGTGAAGCTTTATATAGCGGTTATAAAATACTTTAAAAAAATCTTGTACAGCGGTTTTTAACCGCTATATAAGTTAGATCTTACATAGCGGTTAATAACCGCTGCGAATGGGCCTTGTATAGCGGTATAACTCTTTAGATAGCGATTATCAACCGCTGTATATTTGTTTGTTTTTTATTTTTTTAATATATATACGCGCGCGCAGCGTTAATTTCCCCCAAATCACACATTCGGAAATTAAATTGACCTAGCCGCTGCCGTCGTCCTCGCCGTCCGCCCCCACCGTACAGCCCCCTCGCAGCCCAAGAGCACCGCCGCTGACCTCGTAGCCCTCGAGCGCCGCCCTTCTCTTTGGACAACCGCCGTGCCGCCACAGCCGTGAAGAACGAGAAGCTCGTGAGGTATGTTACTAATCTTTGCTAGGTGTGTTGCTCATTTTATTCTCTAAATTTAATTTTTGAAACAGGAGGAAAATTCGTGAGAGAAGAAAACGAGTAAATTCTCAACTGGAGGAAATACTGTTCCAAGGAAATTTGAAGAACTTTAGAACGGGTTTCCAGTGATATCTCCATACGGTCCAGATTTTGGATCTAAGTAAGCGAGAAAGCCATGTCTTCCAAATCCGGTGAGAATCCTAATGGACACATCAGTTCCGTTCGAAATGAGTACTATTACATATGTTAAAGTGGTCAAACGACTTAATCTTTACGATTTTGACTGTTTGTTGAATTGATCTTGTTTGAAGAATTCTATTCGATTAGTTAGCTTGATGATTTTTTTACTGCTTTTCCTCTTTTATAGTTTTGAATCGTCAGATCTGTTGTAGAATTTTGCGGTTTTTGTTTTTCATTTCAGTTTTCTCATTACTGGTGCTTCGCGAGCTTCTAGAGGAAATGTAAGGGAAATTTAAGCACGATTTAAGTTAAAATGGAGGAATAACTTGAAATAAACACCGAAAATGTGATTTTAGAAAAAAATATTCGTATATTTGTAATTTTTGTGGTTTAATTGTTCGATTCGTTGTATTTGCGGCTTTGAAGTAGTGGGATTTCAAATATCGTACTGATTGAAATATTAAAATAATTTAAAAATACAATATATAGCGGTTAATAACCGTTGTATAAGTGCATACTTTATATAGCGGTTAATAACCGCTATATATGCCCAATACTTTATATAGCGGTTAATAACTGCTATATAAGTGCACACTTTATATAGCGGTTCATAACCGCTGTATAAGCCCAATGTGACCTTATATAGCTGTCACTTACAAAGCGTTTTTAACCGCTTTCTAAGTAGGAAAATAACCGTTATATAAAACCTTATTTGTACTAGTGAGGGATTGAGTTAAGTTGAGAAAGGGAATTATGATGGTTGAGATGTGATAAAAGAAGGAGGTGATGAAGTTTTGAGTTGTGGGGAAGACCCAAAAAAAAATTGAGAATGAGCAAAAGAAAAAATGAGCTCATATGTATGTGTGAAAAATAAAAGTGTGGTGATTGAAAAAGTAAAACGAGTTAGAGAAAAAAAAAAAAAATTGAACTGTTGAAAGTAGAGGAATTGAAAAGTGTATTGAATGAAGATGTTTGAATTATTTTGGTCCTCGTCTTGAAGTATTGAAATTTGGTTCTCCATTCTCCATTCACTTGAGTCACTTACCCCATATAGTTACCCCACCTGTCCAAAGAGTCTACATTACAACCTTGAGAAAAATTATTTTTTATTCGGCATTGATTTCTAGAGTATGGTTGAAGTTGAGAGTGCTTACAAACTTATGGCTGCTGATATGAGTGATTGATTGATTGAGAAAATTCCTTATCATTGATATACACTTCTGAGGAAGTGAAACACGTTGTTGAGTGCACATCCATGTTCGATTATCCCTCACCTTTTTAAAAGTTCACTAGTAGTAGTATTATTTCTCTCTTCTTTTAAGAAAAAATTATATTCTTTTTGTTCCAGTTTTATTTTTTTCTTTTAATTTTACACGGAGCTTAATATGAAGATTAAATTGTAATATTTAAATAAATAAAGTAATTTTTTGTGAGCTGAAGTTTAAAAAATAAATTCACATTATTTATAATTTGAAAAATAAAAAAGTAAAATTGGAATAGCTGTTTTAGCGGATGAAAAAATAAAATTGGAATGAGATAAGTCATTATGGATATGCCCTTACTATCTCTTGTTGTATTCTTTAGATGATGATCACGTGTATAGGAGACTATGGAGATTAATTAATTTATGATTAACCAAAGTTAATTATGGTTTTAGTTATAATCTAATGGATTCTCTCTCAAATCTTCTCTCTCTTGCTTTCGGGAAAAAACATCTTCTCTCCCAACAAAATTAAGACCTCTCTGCTATTCCCGTTCATACACGTGTCCTTGCAGCAATCTCTACCCCTTTCATATAAAAAATGGTAAGAATTCCGTCAAGGTTGACTTGGTACAAAGTTATGAAATTAATTAATTTTTTTAATTTTTTTAACATGAATAAGGATGGTACGCGAAGTGATTCTATTAACTCTGATACCATAAAATTAATTAATTTATTTAATTTAATATAAAAATATATATACAATATGTAAATACAACCATACTTATCAGTAACAAAAATGAGTATAATTTCGAGTATATTATATATTGTTAAAATCTCATAATTTTCTCATTATATTTCAGGGTTAACTATAAAATAAAAATCACAAATTTTATAGTATTTGTCAATTATAATATGAACTTATAAGATACACGAATTAGTTTACTGTTGTAATTTAATATATAGTGTAAATTTCGGTGATACATACACTTATATGGCAACCGAAACTGTCACAAAAAATATGTCACGTATCATCTCATAAATCAAATTTGCACAATTTTTTATTTTTTATATATGTTTCAAGATGTTTTTAAAATTAGCACTGCAAGTAGAAAGTGAATGTCATGGAAGCAAATCTGCAGGGGAGGAAGACCGTATTTATCACAGATCAAGTATATGCATAAGATATATCATCTCTCTCCCAGAGCCAATCCTAGCAAATACACAGATTATTGAAAAAAACGTTTGCCAAGGATTCAAAATTAACAGTGGGTATTATGTATATAATATATAAAAAAATAGAATTTGTGTGTACCAAATATCTTATCTTAATATATTATAAAGACAAAGTTTTGGAATCCTATGTGGCAAGCTCTCAAGCCTCTATTTTAAAAATACTCTCCTCTCATTCACCCAATTCATTGACTTTTAAAACTATTTTCAGCCATTGAATCTTAATATCTAATCTAATCTTGACCATTGATTTTTTCACATTTCCTCTATATATACCATGTATCTCACACAACAAAAAATCAATTACAATAATTTCTCCACATCCTATTCCAATTCTTCTTCTTCTTCTTTTCAATTTTGCTATGAAGTTTTATATTATATTTTTTTTCATCTAAATCTTCATGTTTTTCTTTTCTTGCAGGATGTTCATCCCAATATATTCAATCTTAATATTTCTTTTTTTTGCAGGATCTTCATCTTAAGGTATTTACTTTTTGTTTTCTATTTTATTTTATAGATTTGGTGTATGAATTTAATCTTCATCTTTTGTCTAATCTCTTCTACCAATGATAATTTCCTTAAACTCTTTTTTTTTTTTTTTGTGATTTGGAGGAATACAAATTTCTACGTGTCTAAAGGTATTTACTCTATTTACTAATTATTTGATTTTTTTATTAATTATTGTTTAATTTTTTTTTATTCGTATGAAAATGATTATTGTGTGATTTTTTTAATTATATATTTAGGATTGAACATCAAGAATGAAGATGAAGTGGATGATCAATTTTTCATATGAAGACGAAGTGGAAGATCAATTTTATTGTGAAGATGAAGAATCATTGATTATATGTTAAAAATTAGATTTTTAATATTATAATGTATTAATTACTATTCAATGTATTATTTACAATTCTATAAATAATATTCTTTATGAGAAGTTATAATTTTTATTTTTTTTTAATTCTATAATGATGAAGAATCGTTCAAATTTGGATGATGATGAATATATCTTTCGAAATATTAATTATACGAATATTCAAATAATACCTAATATTTTATGTAATAATTATACGAATCTATATTAGGAATAATTAAATATACGAATATTCAAATATTTTAATTAATTATACGAATATTTTAAAATATACGAATATATCAAATATACGAATATATATTGGAATAATTAATTATACGAATATTAGGAATATATCAAATATACGAATATTCAAATATTTTAGGAATATATATTAGACTCTTTATAAAATATTAATTATTCGGATCTTTAACAAATATGGATGATGAATATATTTTATATATTATTTTAAAAGATTAGATTTGAAATAATTATATTAGGAACAATATATAAATTTATAATAATTATAAACTTTACTTATTTAATCAATTTTAAATTTCAATTTGAATATATTAGGAAAAGTTGACTAATTTTGAATGATAATTTAGTAAGATAATTTATTAGGTAATTTTATATTATCCTACATTCCTAAATCCTAAATTTTTGGTTAGTGCTATCTTTAAAAACAAAATAAGTAAATAATGTATTCTTCAAACTAATATTTTTCAACTATTTTTGGATGGTGGATATCTTTTTAAAAAAAATTCGATCATGATTCATTAATAATAAATAATTTTTTGTGTATGAATTTGAATTTTATATATACAACCAAAATATGTCTTTGATAAATTCAACTGAGTAACAATTCTAATTGTTTTTTAAATTCAAAAATAATTTAATGTCTTCAATATTTTTAGGGAAATTTGATCTTTTTAAAACATGTGATTTAACTATAAAGTCATACACCAATCAATATATAAATTTAAACTAATTATATACTTTACTTATTTACATCAATTTTAAATTTATTGATAAAAGATTAATTATATTAGAAAAAATTGACTAATATAATATGAGATGTAGTCCCTAATTTCGAAATTACATTCCAAAATATTAAATTTCAAAATACTACGTCATGTGATCTTTTATATATTAAAATAATAATATTTTCACAAAGATTCTCAACTTACAATATACATTCATCTAATTAAAAAAAAAGGTCGAATCTCTTTATATCACTATGCAACATTATTTATAAGCTATGAAATCCAATTGAAAGGAAAAAATTATGACATCTATGAAATCTATATTTAATTATTCATAAAAATAGAGTGTATTTAGAGAAATTATAAGTTGGGATTGATTAAAACACATGTTTTATAAAGAGTCAAATTTACCTAATATTTTATGTAATTCGAAAATATATGACTTAAATCATACTATAAAAAAGTAGTCAACTTTTCCTAATATAATTAGTCTATATTTTTAATAAATATTCGAATTTAAAAAAAAAAATCAGAATTTTACATAGTAGAAAGTATTCAACTATTAAAAATATAAAAAATATAAATTATTTTCGAAATGATTCATCATATTAAAATATATTCTCCAAGGTTCGATGCTTATGTTTTATCTATAAAGAATGATTAAGAAAGTTTTCATCATATTAAAAAAAATAGTCAAGAATTTACATTATTATCGATTAAAAAAATAGATTTGTTAATCAATTAAAAATATCAAAGAATTATAAATCAACATAAATATTATTATTTAGAGAAATATAAATAAACATAAAAATTATTATTTAAAGAATTATAATAATATACATTGAAATAATCATTAGTAAAAGAGATTAAGCAAAAGATGCGGATTAAATTAATACAATTAAATGATCAAAAATATAAAATAAAATATAAATACCTTGACAATTATAGATTCATATCCTGCAAAAAAAAAAAAAAAGGGATTCACACGGTAGATGAATTGATGAAATTTACAATACCTTGAGATGTATAGATTCTTATTCTACAAAAGAAAAATATAAACAATATATTGAGATGTATAGATTCACCAAAAAAAAATTTAGAAGATTTAGACGAAATGAGAATCAATAAAGGAAAAAATTTCTCGCATTGTGATGAGTCTGATTCTTACTATATATTTTATATTTTGTATTATTTTAGTTGAACAAATTATAAAATATAATAATTATAATTAATTTTCTTAATCAATTCATTTATTTTATTTGTACTTGAGGAGATTGAAGGATAAACTGAATGATAGTATTGTTGGTGAACTTAAGAGGATGGTGGATACTTTCAATCCATTTGCAATGCAATTTCGCAAGGAAAAGTATTATGTCTGGAGGTGAGCCAAATTTGTGATTAAATTTGCTAGAAAGAAGGAGTTCAGTTGGAAGAGTTTATAACCTTCCTACTGCTTCTGAAGTTGTAGCTCTTATTCCAGGGGACATGATGCAGCTATGGAAAAAAGAGATGTGATACTAAAAGACCCGTAGCGGTGAATTGTAAAGAATAAGTGAATTACATCCATCTTATGTTCCATTACAGTATCATTTATTGTTCTTGTATGACGAGGATGTTTATAGGATTGATGTGGTTCATAATGATGCTGGTTTTACAACAAGAAAAAAAAAATCAGACTAACAATGCGAGAATTCTTTTCGTTTAGGATACACGAGCATAATAATGAAACAAACTTTATTCCTATCTAAGAGACTTTTCCAGCAATTTTTGGTGGATTCATATACTATGATTTAGTCAGAAAGGTTGTTATTTATAAAATTTAATCAAGTTAAATTGAGGTCTAACAGAGTGAATGATATGAAAATTGCATTTGATAGAGGTGATGTGGATCCATCTTCTACGGGTAAAAGAATAATGTTTGCATCCTTCACAGACAGACCTAGGTATATGATTTAAAATTTTCAAGATGTCATGACACTTTGCAAGTGTTTTTCTTACCCAGATTTATTTATCACAATTACTTGCAATCTAAAAAAGGGCCCAGATTACAAGATTCTTAAATGAGAAAGGTCTTGAATCTGTTGATAGGCCATATATTCTCTACAGAATGTTTAAGATGAAACTTGATCGTATTGTGAAGGAGTTTAAGGAACTTCAAATATTTGAAAAAATTGATGCATGTAAGTTTATCTTTTTATATTTATTAAATTTTTAGCTCCATAATATTTATCTTTCATGAATAAAATAACTTTATATTTCTATTAAATTATTTTAGTATATAACTTGATTCAAATGTTTTCAATCTGTAGTGTTATACTAAGTGGAATTTCAGAAAAGAGGATTGTTACATGCTCAAATTCTTTTGTTTCTAAACCATGAAAACAAAATTCCAAATCCGAAGGATGTTGACCGTATCATATCTGTAGAAATACTAGATAGAGATGATGATGTATTTTGTATGATTTGGTAAGTGACTACATGATTCACTAACCCTGTGGATTGGTGAAAATAAATTCTCCTTGCATGGTCAACAACATTTGCTCAAAGAATTTCCCAAAGAGTTATAATGAGTTTACATATGTTGATGACGAAGGTTTCCCACTGTATAGAAGAAGAAGTACATGGGTCACTGTTGATAAAAGAATTATTCATTTGGATAACCGTTTTGTAGTTCTTTATAGTCCAATATTGTTGCGAAGGTATCAAGGTAATATAAATGTTGAGTGGTGCAATAGGTATAAATTCATCAAGTATTTGTTCAAGTATATCAATAAAGGAGTTGATGGGTTATAGCTAATGTGGAGAAGAAAGGGGCCACTAAAGGTGAATAAAAATCAAAAGGCGAAGTGAAAAATTTCGTAAACTGCAGATACATATCTCCGTGTGAAGCAGTTTGGAGAACTCTTCAGTTCGATATACATTATAGGTATCCAGCGGTTATGAGATTGGATTTACATCTTCCTAATCAACAGAGAGTTATTTTTCGAGATGAAGATTACATTGATGATGTACTCGAAAGACCATCTTCAGGTAAATCAATGTTCTTGGCGTGGATGGATAAAAATAAAACTGATAATGAGGATGCAAAGAAGCTGACTTATCTGAAATTTCCAAAGATGTATGTTTGGGGCAGAAAATAATATCAGTGGGAAAAGAGAAAGTACAATAGATTTTCTCTGGGAAGACTATACAGTGTTCTATTGGGGGCTGGTGAAGAGTATTATTTGTATCTCTTATTGTCTTATAGTAACGAATCGACATCTTTTGAGATGATACGAACCATTGGTGATATTGTGTATGTTACCTTTAAGGATGTTTGCTATTCAATGAGATTGCTGGATGATGATCTTGAGTACATTGATGGGATAACAGAGGCAAGTTATTTGACAAGCGCTCATCACGTGAGGAACTTATTCATTATTCTTCTCATGTCATCTTCAATAAACTCTCCAGAAACCGTGTTCGAAAAGACGTGGGAGTGTATGCCAGATGATATACTCTATAAAAGAAGATGAACATTGAAAAACTAAATACATCTTATTTGTTTTCAATATTAAGAATTTAAGATTGACGAAGAACATGAGATTACAACGTTCTGATCTCAATACATCCTCAAATGATGATGATATTGTTAACTTCTCAAGGTGGAATTTGAAAGTTGGTAATGAGAAAATTAGAAATAGGCAAGATGATGTCACTGAGATTGAGATTCTGAAAGATAATTTAATTTGTGATGTTGTTGCTCCAATTGCATCTATAATAAAAAATATTTATCCATCCTTGATTGATAATTTAAGGACACATAAATACTTTGAGGATAAAGCAATACATGCACCTACTTATTGAGATGTGGAGTTTATAAATGATAAGTTTTTATCTGATTTCGGGTGATACTAAAGTATACTTAAGCTCAGACAGTATTTGTGTCTCTAAATTTCGAGAAGGAGGTAATGGACAGATGGTTATAGTTGAATTTTTAAATTCTGTTAGGTGTTCTGGAATGTCAAATCACCGTCTGATCTTGAAAGAAGGAGTGTCTATAGTGTTACTAAGAAGTATTGATCACAAATCCGATTTGTGCAATGGAACAAGATTGATCGTCACAAAACTTGATAACCACATTTTCTAGACTGAAATAATATCTGGAAGGAATATTGGAAATAAAGTCTTCATTTCAAGAATTACATTGACAAATTTTGATCCTACAATGCCGGTATATTTTACAAGGTAACAATTTCCAATTCTACTGTGTTTTGTCATGAAAATAAATAAAAGTCAAGGGCAATCGCTTTCTACTGTTGGATTGTATCTTCCCAAGCCTGTTTTCACTCATGATCAACTTTATGTTGCAGTATCCGGAGTTAGTTCGAGTAGAAGATTGAAGATTTTGCCACTTGATTCTAAAGGAAATCCTTCCAAATACACCACAAATGTTGTTTATAGAGAGATTTTCCGCAATTTGTAAGCATTATTTTCTAAACATTTGATCAATAATAGATGTCATTAATTTATAGTTTATTGTCATTGAAATAGAATTATTTATTATTAGCTAACATTTTAAAAAATACAATAAAAATATTGAATAATTAAAATAATAATAGTAATCACATTTATAATACTTAAAATAAATTAATTAATAACTTTATCATAAATTTTATATACAGTTCCGCGATAATCGCGGGTTTAGCACTAGTTATACTATATTTTCAAATTTCTCCAAGATGATGTGTCAGCACCACATTTCTCTTAAAGTGACGTGGCACCTCTCAAATCATTTTATTTCAAAATCATGCATTCTCCTTAAAAGTTATTTTAGGCATATATTAAAACTTAATCTACACCATATGTTTTATACTTTTAATCTCAACCGTACATTTCATTTTACATTTTCTATAAATGTCAAATCTCACTTTAGTTTTCATTCGGATTTACAACTCTAATCATCTTCTCTTCTCTTTATTTTCTCATTCATTGTTTGATTTTTCTTTATAGATATAATATTGTTTTTTTCTCCTCTTCTTCTCTCACGTTGTCGTCTCTATTCTCTCAGGTTATTCACGAACTGCCGCATCCTCATGGATTTTTCCCTCGAACCACTGCGGCCTTAAACCGCATCGGAATACCGCACACCACCACATCGGGTAAGAGATCAATTTTATTTTAATCTAATTGAATCGTTATTTTTTTTCTTGTATAAATATGGATAAATACTTGGTACGACGATCCAAACCCGGAGCATCACCGTAATAAAAACGGTCTCACTGCCCCAGTTTATCAGGATAATTTGGAAATCGACGGATAGGGATTTTTTTTTTTTTAGTTTTTTTAGGAATTAATTATTTGTAAAATTTCGAGTTGTTACTACTGAGTTGTTATTTTTTTATAGTATACTATAAATCTTAATAAAATTTAATTAGTGTAAACAAAATATTTATGTATTATATGAAATATTGTTTGAAACAATAATGTAATGCAAGCAATTCTTTTTTCATTGTTGGATGATTTTTTTTTAGGATTTTTTTTTGCAACATATTGATATATGTGAAATTTGTTGGAGGGAATTCGAAATATTTTTGAAAAGATATTTTTACCGAAGTAGCGTATGATACTAAAAAAATCTTGCAACCAACTTGCCTTCAATAATAGTGTTGGTGATCAAATTTAGTTGATAGGATTAGTGACTGTTTTAATTTGGTTTAGGATCACCAATCAATTTCGTGTGATTGATTACCACCGTAAATGGTAAATCGAAGATTCGGGATATGAAAACAAAAATACGAAAGTCGAAATTGTATTAATTTCGTATGTGTGCACGTTGTGGTGTGTTAGTATGTGTTTTGGGAGTATTTGTCAAATTGAACTTGTATTTCTTAAGCTGGAGAACAACTATTTATAAAGTCTAGCAAGCATGAGGTGTCTATGACTCTTGGTCTCCCTAGTCTGCATGCTTGACAAGTGTCCTTTGACCTTAGTTTGAACTTATCTAAGCTGAATCTTAGTTACAAAGTCTTCCTTGGTCTTATTTCGGACTTCATTGTTGTTCGTACAGGTCGGCTTAGTTTATCCAGAATGGTTTTTTTATAAATGTTGTTCGCCTTTTGGGTGCACGGCTCAGAAGTTATTCGCCTTTGTGTTTTACATAGATTGGCTTTGGGACTTGATTAGTGTGAAAATTGCTAGAAATTCGTGTACTATTTTTGCCAAATTTAATTTGATTTCTTGCATTTTTTTTACATTAATTTGACCATTTGTGCTTAATTGTCGAGAAAGGCATTTTTGTTATTTTTGCAGGAAATTGAATGATTTTAGAAGAAAATACGAGCCTATAATTTAGTGAGGTCGAGCGAGGAGAAAAGTCGAGAAGGAAACGAGAATATTGTAGAAGAAAAAGAATTGGGCCAAGGAATTAAATTGGAAAGCATCATTCTATTTAATCAAAATCCCACAAGAAGGCCCAAGGTGCAAGCCCAATAGGAGAAAAAGAAGAAGCCCAAAGAATCCGGCCCAAATAAGAGTGAGATGCGCGGCTCTACAGGCTACTCGACCGAGTTGCTTGGTCGAGTAGACCTACTCGATCGAGTAGCCTGGGAGAAGTCAAGGGCGATTTTTAAAAACGTACTCGACCGAGCAACTCGGTCGAGTTGAGTGACTCGTGCGAGTCAATGTCGGTTTTAACAGAAGACTCGGAGCAAATTTGCCTTACTCGACCGAGCCACTCGGTCGAGTCGAGCTACTCGATCGAGTAGCCTGTAGCGGAAAAAGCGTTAGCAACTTTTGAAGTCGCACTCGACCGAGCCACTCGGTCGAGTGGGTCAACTCGGTCGAGTGCGCTGCGATTTTTTGAGAAAAATCCGAATTTTCACCATTTTTGAGGGGCTCTTTTGCAATTTCGTCTCAAGCCTTCTTCCCCCACTATATATACCCCATTTTCTCAGATTTTTAGAGGAGATAGAGAGCTAATTAGAAACACACACCCCACACACCTTTATAGTTATTTTTCACCTTCAATCTTAGATTTTAGTTTTCTTTCAATTTTTAGAGTAATTTAGCTAGCATTTGAAGAACAATTTTCAATTCCAAGTTGTAATCACTCTATTGAGGTGACTTCTATCCTTTATCTTTCAATTAATTGGTATAATTTTCTCATTTATGATTTATTGCAATTTTATTTTGATGATCTTCATGGGTTTATTGATTTCTTTCATTTGTTTATCTATTGATTGTGTTAAATTAGCCATAGGCTAATCCCCTAATGCTTTGGGTGTTTGATTTATGGTGGAATTAGTGTTATGGTGTTAATGGAGCTTTGATTGTGCTATTGAGTTGGTTCTTTTTCTTCTATTAATGTGTTTTTCTTGATTAGATTGGTTGATTAGGTTTAGTAGCCCTTGTTAGGTTAATTTGTGCTACAACGAGAGTTGGGTGTGGGTTAATCGAACTTGTGGTGAGGAATTTGGTTAATTAATCGGATTCAATTAGTCTTTTATTAACTCGAGAGAGGGTAGATGGCTAGACCACCATTAATAGATATTAGGAACCTTAATCTATGGGTTTAGGGGCCTAGTGAAGGGAGAATACTTTAAGTGCATCGCGTGCTTTAAGTCATTCACTATCCGTTGTGCTTTTGGTAACTAGTTAGGTGCTAATTAGTTCATTTGATCACCCAAGCCTCAAAAGGGATCGGTATTCAAAACTTTAGCGATAGCTCTTAGTACGAACCAACGAAGTAGCACAAGACAAGTGAAATTAACGAACGTAGCATTGATTCCGTCATAGGGTGTTCGTCTTTTTATGCATAATTTTTGAATTGCACCGATGCACCCCCGTTTTTTAGAGCTTATTGGTAATCATTTTTGTTGGGAGTTTTGGGATTTAATTTCTTACATATACTTGTACATGAGTTTTGCTTTGACATATGAGATTTGAGGGTGTGATGTTTTCAAGAGAATTGCTTGATAGGAAAGGTGAGCATACTCAAGGAGCTTAATGTGAGGTGATCGTGTCTTGAAGAAGAAGATTGTGCTTGGTGCCAATTGGAGGTAATATGCCCCAAACTTAGAATTTCTTAGCAATGTCTAAGTTTGGGGGGGTTTATTTGTTTTGATTTTCTTATTTTACATTGCACCGGCGCACTTGAGGCTTCACTAGTACATTGCACAGGCGCACGCCTCATTTTTATAGAGTTTTGCTTATTCGAGTACTTAATATATGTGTTGAGAATTTGAGGGTGAAATGCTTTATAAGGGGTTTTGTGAGCTTAATTGTCGAATGCTTTATAAGGGGTTTTGTGTGCTTAATTATGGACTTATTGAAAATCTTTGAGTATTTTTTTTTTTTTTTTGGAGTTTAAGATTGTGTGGCTTGGTGTTGAAGAATCAATTGATGGTGATTGTTTGGTTTTTGAGATTTAGTTGAGCTTGATGGTATTGATTGAGACTTGCTTGTTTACTTGTTCATGTGACGATTGTGCTTGATTTTGTGCTCGATCCATGATGAGACAAGCCCGTGAGCTTTAGAGCCTTTAGACTTGCATATATTTTGGGTCTAATTTCTTTCTTGTGAGTATCGTTCATGCTTGTGTGCTCTAGAACTTGCCAATTGTTTTGTTTGAGGCTATATTAAGTGTTAAATCTTTGAAAGTGATATGAGGCCATCTTTGATTTGAATAGTCACTTAGCCAAATTTTCCATACCAAATGAAATTTTTCCGTAGTTAGCCCCTTTGAGCCTCTTGACCCATTTTTTTCTTGGCAACCTACAAATTTAGCCAAATTATCCATTTTGTGAGCCTAATTTTTCCTATGAGCTAGTGCAGCTTGAACATGGGTAGTAAGGTTGAATTGAGCTTAAATGTGAATTTGGTGGATAAGATTGTGTGAAGGTGAAAAGAGTGAAAAAGAGAAAAAGATGAGTTGAAAAAAAAATTGTACTACAAGAAAAGATTGAGTTTGTTGTGAAAAAAGAAAAAATTTGTGAGAAAACTCTATTGTGTACAAGAATTTGGTAGAGTTTCAAGTTCGAAAGGTGCTTGATAGTTGATGGTGATTATGTGCTTGAAAAATGAGAACTAGTAAATTGTTGGAGTTTGGAAATTTGAGTTGCAACTTGATTACTTGCGACCTTTTCTTTGAGAGTGTAGAGATGTACCATGGCATTTTGACCTCTCGCTCCACTAGTTTACGAGTCACTTTATCCAAATTTTTCCCACCTTGACCAAAGAGCCCAACATTACAACCAAATGCAAAGTCCTCATTGATTCTTAGATTGACCACTTAGCAAGTGGTGGAGAACTTAGATGATTGGCAAGCCTATGGTAGTGCATTTGTGTGAATTGATTGTTGAGTGCATACATTCCTTGATACACTTTGAGTGATGAGTGAAACACTTACTCGAGAGGAAATTGTAGATTGAGCACTTGATTTTGCATTGATTTGAGCATGACTTGTGAACTTGCTAGTTGAAATTTGTACTTAAGAGTTTGATTAAATTGAAGGAACTTGACAATTGCTATTTATTTTCTTTGACACTCATTTCTCGCAATCCTCCCACTTGTTTATCTCTTTCGTTGCTCGGGGACGAGCAACACTTTAAGTTTGGGGGGGTGATTAGTGTGAAAATTGCTAGAAATTCGTGTACTATTTTTGCCAAATTTAATTGGATTTCTTGTATTTTTTTACATTAATTTGACCATTTGTGCTTAATTGTCGAGAAAGGCATTTTTGTTATTTTTGCAGGAAATTGAATGATTTTTAGAAGAAAATACGAGCCTATAATTTAGTGAGGTCGAGCGAGGAGAAAAGTCGAGAAGGAAACGAGAATATTGTAGAAGAAAAAGAATTGGGCCAAGGAATTAAATTGGAAAGCATCATTCTATTTAATCAAAATCCCACAAGAAGGCCCAAGGTGCAAGCCCAATAGGAGAAAAAGAAGAAGCCCAAAGAATCCGGCCCAAATAAGAGTGAGATGCACGGCTCTACAAGCTACTCGACCGAGTTGCTTGGTCGAGTAGACCTACTCGATCGAGTAGCCTGGGAAAAGTCAAGGGCGATTTTTAAAAACGTACTCGACCGAGCAACTCGGTCGAGTTGAGTGACTCGTGCGAGTCAATGTCGGTTTTAACAGAAGACTCGGAGCAAATTTGCCTTACTCGACCGAGCCACTCGGTCGAGTCGAGCTACTCGATCGAGTAGCCTGTAGCAGAAAAAGCGTTAGCAACTTTTGAAGTCGCACTCGACCGAGCCACTCGGTCGAGTGGGTCAACTCGGTCGAGTGCGCTGCGATTTTTTGAGAAAAATCCGAATTTTCACCATTTTTGAGGGGCTCCTTTGCAATTTCGTCTCAAGCCTTCTTCCCCCACTATATATACCCCATTTTCTCAGATTTTTAGAGGAGATAGAGAGCTAATTAGAAACACACACCCCACACACCTTTATAGTTATTTTTCACCTTCAATCTTAGATTTTAGTTTTCTTTCAATTTTTAGAGTAATTTAGCTAGCATTTGAAGAACAATTTTCAATTCCAAGTTGTAATCACTCTATTGAGGTGACTTCTATCCTTTATCTTTCAATTAATTGGTATAATTTTCTCATTTATGATTTATTGCAATTTTATTTTGATGATCTTCATGGGTTTATTGATTTCTTTCGTTTGTTTATCTATTGATTATGTTAAATTAGCCATGGGCTAATCCCCTAATGCTTTGGGTGTTTGATTTATGGTGGAATTAGTGTTATGGTGTTAATGGAGCTTTGATTGTGCTATTGAGTTGGTTCTTTTGCTTCTATTAATGTGTTTTTCTTGATTAGATTGGTTGATTAGGTTTAGTAGCCCTTGTTAGGTTAATTTGTGCTACAACGAGAGTTGGGTGTGGGTTAATCGAACTTGTGGTGAGGAATTTGGTTAATTAATCGGATTCAATTAGTCGTTTATTAACTCGAGAGAGGGTAGATGGCTAGACCACCATTAATAGACATTAGGAACCTTAATCTATGGGTTTAGGGGCCTAGTGAAGGGAGAATACTTTAAGTGCATCGCGTGCTTTAAGTCATTCACTATCCGTTGTGCTTTTGGTAACTAGTTAGGTGCTAATTAGTTCATTTGATCACCCAAGCCTCAAAAGGGATCGGTATTCAAAACTTTAGCGATAGCTCTTAGTACGAACCAACGAAGTAGCACAAGACAAGTGAAATTAACGAACGTAGCATTGATTCCGTCATAAGAATTTCACCCGAAGCATTACCCTCAACTTGCACTTCTAACGAAGTTTTACATCGCTTTTTAGCTTAGTTGTTCATTTTAATTTTAGTGCTTAATTCAATTATTGTCTTTTAATTTTATTAGTCTAAAAAACCAAAACACGCTTCTACAATTTTACAAAACTCGTAATCCTAGGGATTCACCGATCAACTGAGTTCTTGGATCGATAAAACTTGGTCGTATACTTGCATGCCACTACGAGCCCATACGCTTTTGGGTCGTGTTACTTGTTTTATTTAAAGTACAAAAAATACCAAAAAGTCAGGACTTTTGGTCCGTTGTTCGTCGACATACACCCCTTAGGCTGATAGATGTACCGCCCTTTCATAATGTTGTTCGTCATCAACGACTTGGCAGAATGTTCATATCTAGTCTCGGGTCTTAAAATCTATTCGCTATGATGTTGTTCGTCGATAATGTTGTTCGTCAGTTCATATACTCTCTGGATTGATTTATGCACCCCAGCTTGATTTCCTTTGCTAATCATCTTTGATTTGGGGTTGAATATTCATAATCCCTTATTGAGGCTTTGACTCTTGTTCGCCTGGTAATGATTGATGTTCGCCTATCAACAATTGCCCCCTATCCTGACTAAATGTTGCCTCAGACGAGCAACTTTGGGGCGAGCAACTGTAGTTAGGATACTACATTATTGAAGATTCAGACGAACATCACTGAGTCTGACGAGCAATTCCGGGTTCACCGTTTCGTCTTCCCAAGATCTGGGGGATGTTCGAGGATGACATGGGCGGCATGATTGCGCGCCGCCCACGTGCGAGCAGCCCCGAGGCCACGCGCCCCTATATTTGCATATAGGCCCTCCAATTTTTGAACTTGCATGGAATTTACCCCGTTTTCTTTCAAATTGGCCCACATTTTGTTGGAAATTACGTTCCATACCCCTTTTTTGCCTGGGGTATAAATAGTGGAGGGAAATGAATATTTTCCCACATTTTTGCTTCTTGCTACAGTGCTCCGGCGAATTCTCCATCCCCGACGATTCCAAGCTTTTTTCAACGAGATTTTCTTCAAATTCTTGCTTCCGGCTTAGTTTCAAGGTAGTATTTTTGTTTTAATCACTTGATTTTGTTTTTATTTCTCTTCGAGACCCCATCGCCGCCGTGTGTGACCTTGCACCACCGTCTTCCTCGGGAAATCGCCGCCGTCTGTAACCTCTATCGCCGCCGTCTGGTCTTCTTCTCGTTTTTCTTCCATGTCTTCCCATTCGAGCAACAAATCTGAGGAAACCCTTGATCCCCTTTTTCCAATCGCGGTTCCCGTCGATCAACCTCCCTTTGAAATTTCCTCGGCGTCTAATCCCCACGTTGATTCGGTTGTTCGTTCAGTTGAGAACACTGGTGCTCGCCCCTCCGGGAGGGAAATAGTGGTTGTTGCGAGCAGGGATTCCGACGAAGGCTCTTCGTCCAGCGCTGAATCGGAAGATCCCCAATTTGATGAATTGACCCGTGAATTTCTATAGGGGATAAACTTTCCATCTCCCAAGATGCTGGAAAATGAGATTTCAGTTGGAGTTGCTCGACCTTTCGAATGGCGAGCATATGCTGAGGAATATGCGAACCACTTTGCTCGCCCCCAAAGACAAATAATGGACTTGGTAAGAAATGACTTCCAGGCGAGCAAAATCAAGAGTGTTGTCCTCGAGGAGGATCTTGATTCGATCCGAGAGACCTACAAGATCCCATATGACATTCATATGTGGGCTCCCAAGAGAAAGGAGAGAGCTGATCGCCCACCCCCAGGATGCACAGCGATCAACATCCACACCTTGATGGCTGGTCTGAAGTTGCCGCTGCCCCCAGTTGTTGGTCATTTTCTTGAGGCGACCAACCTTGACATTACCCAGATCACACCAATTGGGTGGATGAATTTGCTAGGCGCCATGTGTTTGTTCGCCCTAGAAGGATATGTTGATCGTCTTACTGCGGAGGAAATCAACTATCTTATGACAATCACCAAATGTCCCGTAGGCGAAGAAGGCTATTACTACCTCAAGGCCAGAACCGGTCTCAAGATGGTAGAAGGAGTGCCGAACAAGATCAAGGACTGGAAACAACACTTCTTTTTCATAGGGGGTGATTGGCGAGCATCTTCCGGTCCACACGGGGGCATTGGGCGAATAAACTCTCCTGACGCTTATGGAATAATTAAGCGTAAGTTTATCTTTGTTCGTTCTTGAACTGTATTGTTCTAATTTAACTTTTCTTGTTTACTTGCAGGCCCTCGGTTGCTCAAGTGGGACTCGGAGGAGGAAGAGATTGGGGCAGAGTTTTTATTTACTTCCTGCTTGGTCGGACTACGCAATAGAGCAGATAGGATTATCCAGTATCTGAGCGACGAGAAGCGTCAAAGAGCTGCTCGCTTATTTTCCTATCCCCATCACTTAGAAGCCTGAGCTGAAGTGCCCCAGGTATAAAAAAATTTCAACTCTTCTTCATTACTTTGTTCGTCCTTTCATATCAAAACTTGCTCACCTTAACTCTTTTTCCTCTCTCTTTTTTTTTAGCCGATCAAGTTACAATCGCCGTCCCTCCCTGCTTCGGACTCTTGGAGCAAAGAGTATTTGAAATGGCTCCACCGAAAGGAAGGAGAAAGAAAGGTGACCCGTCATCCAAGGTGTTGGCGACGACGAACAAAGCGGAAAGGGCAAAAGTTGCTCGCCAAGCCGTGCCCCTGTCAATCTACCACCTTCTCTCCCCCGGTACCATCACCCCGCGGTGCCAAGCGCTTAAAGAAAGGGGATGGGACCTTCGTGTCCCAGACTGCTCCTGTCGGGACCAAGGGTAAGGAGAAAGTGGGGCAGAGCCATGCTCGCCATCACATGGAGGGGGAAACTGTTCGCCCCTCTTCCATCGAGCCTGTGGAGAAGACAGGCAAGACGGGCAGGGATTCCACTCCTGTTCGCGGTCCTGAGGACATCACCCATTTGGGTTGGGATGATCGAAAATTCCAGGAGTAAGTCCACTCTCGCTTCTGCCGAGCAAGATTCAAATTTTTTTTATTTTTCTAAGTATCATTTGCCTTCTTGTTAACATATACCGTGCTGACGATCACCCTGGTCGAGCAAGTGCTGTTCATCAGTACGCTTGCTCGAAGACTCCCGTCAATATAAGGGAGATTCCCGGCGATCACGTTCGCAGGGCGATGGAGCTGATCGCCCGAGCTTGGACATGTCCCCTGGACAAAGCTGTCTTCCAACAAGGGCTGGCGGACAACGTTCATCTCTCCATGATGCTTCATGCCAATGGCCTCGTCACGGCTCAAAGGGCAATGGCTCAGATAGCCGAGCAAGAAGAAGCTGCTCGCCGCTACGCCAGCACTGCTCGGCAGCTCACAGAGGAGAAAGACGGCTTGGTCAGCCAGTACGAGGGCAAACTTGCTCGTCTCAATAACCAGATCAATGTTTACATTGACACTGAGAAGAAACACCTTGAAGAAATTCAGGGTTTATCTGGTGAATTGGGAAGCAAAGATGTCTTGCTCGGTGAGGAGAAGAAGAAGCTGCTCGCGGCCGAGCAAAGAAATGCTGAGCTAGAAGCAGAGGTTGCTCGTCTGCGGGAGGTAGAGGCCAACTCTTTTTCTTGCGATCAACTTGAGGCCGAGCTCCAGACCCGGTCTGCCCCCATCTCGAACTTAGGATATATATGTGCCTACACCGATTGCATTCGCACGGCTGATGCGTACGATTTTAAAGATATGGTGGAGGAGATGGGCAAAGACTTGTCCGAATTCCTGGAGAACTACCCCCCGCCGAACAACATCGAACTCCAACTGGGGGACATCGCCAAGCTAGGGGTCAAGATTGATGCCTTTGACCCAAGCATCATCATTACTCGCCCTCCACCCCAAGTTGATGATGGCGAGCAAGAAGAGGAGCCTGCTGCTGCTGACGAGCCGGCTGCTACGGAAAGGGAACAAAAAGCCGCGGAGGACATGGCTAGAGATATGATTGTTGATCCTCACGCCGACCAACCTCAAGATCAACCTCCCACCGAGCAGCAATAGTTTTTAGGACTTAGAATAGTCTTTATTTTGTAATAGTTGCTCGGTAGGTTCTTCTTTGTAGTTGTTCGTTTTTGTAGTACTTTACACTTGTACTATTTTTTAGGCTCAATGCCTTTTTTTTAATGGAATGTCTTTCTTATGTTCGCTCATTTTCTTTATATGTTAACTGCCTTTACATTTTTGTCAATGACTTTGCAATTATAACATATAGTGTTGGGCTTTTGTTCGAATTTAAATTTGCCTTTAATGGAATTAGGGTTTAGCCTTAGGTTCTGTTCATTTTAAAAAACGAACAACCTTTAAGTGGCTTTGGTCCTCAAAACGGACTTGTACCTCGAGCTTTTGGACTTTTCCTCTTTGACGAACAACTACTATATTTACATTATGAAAAATTTACAAGTGTTGTAAGACTGCTCGTCACTAACATATACAACCTGATGAACAACTTTGAACTCTAACAAAAAATATGCTCGTTTATAATATTTTTACCGAGCAACTTTATCTAAAATTAAAAAAGATGAAACAACACTAAACTATACAATGTGCCGAACAACTTTAAATTCTATACATAGCAAAATTTTCAAAAAATTAGGCAAGTTTTTTATTTGGTTTACCTCACTTGGTTCATTGGCCCCCCAAGACATTTGTTCGCCCAATTAAGAACTTGTTTGTCTCATTGATAGTACTTCTTCAGATGTACAACATTCCAGGAGTATTGGGCTAGCTTGCCTTCCATATCTTCGATGTCGTATACACCATTAACGAATTTTTCTGTTATACGATACGGGCCCTCCCAAGTTGGTCCCAATACACCTGGAGGTTGGGCGAGCAACTTTCTTAGAACCATATCTCCAACTCTGAATTCCTTGATTTTAACATGGGAATTATAATAGTGTTCTGCTCGCTGCTTATAGGTAGCATTTTTTAGCTCGGCATTCAGTCTTTTTTCTTCGAGCAAATCCATCTCAGTAGCTAGAGCAGAGTTGTTTGCCTGCTCATCAAAGTTGGTCGTTCTGAATGTGTTGGTCTTTAACTCAATTGGTATTACAGCTTCTGTTCCAAAAGCCATTGCAAAAGGTGTTTCTCCGGTGCTTGACCTGGGAGAAACTCTGTATGCCCACAGGACTTCCGGGAGTTTTTCAGACCAACTGCTTTTGCTTTCTGCTAGCCGTACTTTCAATGTATGCTTGATTATCTTGTTTACGGCCTCGACTTGTCCATTTGATTGGGGATGATAGGGCGTAGAGTAATGTTTTTTGATTCCCCACTTTATATAGAAATCTCTCAACTCTTTTCCATCAAACTGCGGACCATTGTCTGTTACGATGGTTTGCGGAACCCCAAAGCGACAGACAATGTTATTCCAAATGAAGTTGATCATTTTCTGCTGTGTGATTTTTACCACGGCTTCTGCTTCTGCCCATTTTGTATAATAGTCGACTGCCACAACGGCAAATCGAACACCTCCAACTCCCGCTGGGAAGGGACCAATAATGTCCATCCCCCATCTTGCAAATGGCCACGGGCTATAAACTGATACGAGCTGTTGGGCCAGGGTATGAATGTTTGGGGCAAAAATTTGACATTGATGGCAAGTCTTTGCTTTCTTAATTGCGTCTTGACGTAAAGTTAGCCAATAATAGCCTTGTCTGATAGTTTTGTATGCCAAGGCTTGCCCCCCATTGTGATTTCCACATACTCCAGCATGTATTTCTTCGAGTATTGCTCGTCCTTGCCCCCTAGGCAAACATTTGAGAAATGAGATTGATATTCCCCTTTGTAAAGCTGCTCGCCCACCAGAGTATATCTTGCGGCTTGTTTTGTTAGTTTGGCAGCTTTAAAAGGGTTGTTTGGTTTTTCCCCACTTTTCAAGTATTTGACTATACTTGTTCTCCAGTCTTCTTCTTCACTTGCTTGTTCATCAAGTTGGTTGACATTATAACTTCTTGTTGATGGATCACTCATCTTTGTAATTATAATGTATGCCAACTCTGCAGGTCCTTCGCTTGTTGCTAGTCGGGCCAACGCATCTGCTTGCGTGTTGCTTGTCCTTGGAATTTGTTCAATGAAGACTTGTTCTAACAAGGACATCAGGTAAGCAATAATTCGCTGATATTCGATCATATGATCGTCTTTCGCCACGTATTCACCTCGGACCTGGTTCACAATCAATTGTGAGTCGCCGAATATTTACAATC
This sequence comes from Ballota nigra, assembly GCA_947034835.1. Lineage (NCBI taxonomy): Eukaryota > Viridiplantae > Streptophyta > Magnoliopsida > Lamiales > Lamiaceae > Ballota > Ballota nigra. The sequence goes on from OX344723.1 coordinate 82,508,992, forward strand.
GTCTGACACCTACTGCAAGGGATAGATGGAGACCAGCAATGAGAGCTTCATACTCTGCTTCGTTGTTGGTTGCCATGAAACCAAATTTGATTGCCGAGGTGAATACTTGTCTGTCTGGACTGATAAGAACCACTCCTGCCCCCGAGGCTATGTTAGTTGAAGATCCGTCAACGTAAAGATGTCAGGGGTGATCAAGTCCTCTCGTCGGATCTGGTGGGAAAGTTAGTTCGACAATAAAGTCAGCTAACGCTTGCCCTTTGATCGCTGTTCGAGGAGCATATGTCACCCCAAATTGGCTAATCTCTAGCGACCACTTTAATAGACGACCAGCTGTGTTGGGGCGATGGAGAATTTGTCTGAGGGGGAAAGTTGTTAGCACTTCAACTTGATGATAAAAAAAAGTATGGTCGTAACTTCCTCACTCTCATGACAAGTGCGTACGCCAGTTTTTCGGTTGGGGAGTATTTGATCTCCGCCTCATGCAAAGCTTGGCTGACATAATAAATATGTTGATGAAATTTGCCGTCTTCTCGCACCAGAACGGAGCTGATGGCCACTTTTGACGCTGCCAAGTATAAACATAGCTTTTCTCCTGGGACGGGTTTTGATAGAATTTTAACATCTCCCAAGTAGTCTTTGAGTTGGTCGAACGCCTTCTGATAGTTGTTAGTCCATGTGAACTGTCCTTTCTTGATGGCTCAAAGAATGGACGACATTTGTCCCCCGATCTGGATATGAACCGATTCAATGCTGCTAGGCATCCTGTAAGCCTTTGCACTTCTTTTATTGAACGTGGTGGCTGCATATCCACGATTGCTTTGACTTTTGTTGGATTGGCTTCAATCCCTCGTTGACTAACAAGATGGCCCAGGAATTTTCCTGAATGAACTCTGAAACTGCTCTTCTTCGGATTCAGCTTCATGTTGTAGTGTCGTAGGATTTCGAACACCTGGGTCAAATGTTGAAGATGGTCTTTCTTTCGGGGGCTTTTGACTACGATATCCTCCACATAGATTTCTACCGTATCTCCAATTTGTTCGTCGAACATCTTGTTCACCAACCTCGGGTATGTTGCTCCGGCGTTGATGAGGCCGAAGGGCATTCTCTTCCAACACAACAAGTTTTTGTTCGTATAAAATGTTGTGTTCTCTTGATCGTCTGGATACATTGGAATTTGATGGTACCCGGTAAAGGCATCCATGAATGTTAGCATTTCATGACCTGCAGTGCTGTCCACCAATTGGTCAATGTGAGGGAACGGAAAGTTATCCTTCGGGCATGCAGCATTCAGATCTGTAAAGTCTATGCATAGCCTCCAGGTCCCATTTGGTTTCCTCACAAGGACGGGGTTTGCTACCCATTGTGGACAGAGTGCTTGTCGGATTAAGTCGTTGTCTAACAACTTCTTTACTTCTTCATTCAATGCCAGATACTTGTTTGGGCCATACTTTCTTCGTTTTTGATGGATTGGCCTTTTTGCTTGATTGATATTGAGCTTGTGACAAGCATGTTTTGGATCTATCCCCACCATGTCTGCATGAGACCAAGCAAAAACATCTAGATTTTTTCTGAGGAACTCTTTCATTCGGGATCTGTAAGGCTCAGGGAGCTCAGATCCTATGTATAATTCGAGATCTGGGTTTTCAGGATTAACTTTGAACGCCTCCAGCTCTTCAACTGGAGTTGCTCGTTGTTTTTGTCCTTTCCACCGAGGATCAAGTATTGGTCCCTCAGAGTTAAAATCATTTTCGATGCTTATTGGCTCTGCCCCCAGGCGGGGATATAGATCGTCTGTTGGCCCTGATTCATTGTTGTTAGTCAACACCTGGCCCTCCAAGTGGTTAGATGAGTGTTGTTCGTCACCACCTCTTTGTTGCTCGTCAGAACAATGTTTCTCCTGGTGGTAATGAATTGCTCGTCTAATACTTGCTCGTCAAGATATTGCTCGTCAGTATCCATGTGGTCCTCTATATCCATCATATTCTCCAATATTGATGGTTCATCAGCAGGATAGCTTGTTGTAGCTTTTATCATGGATACTAGTGCATATTTGGCCTGCAACTGTAGGAGACATTCCCTGGCTTTTCTTTGATCTCTCTTGATTGTGCCTGCTCCACTTGCTGTTGGGAATTTCAAACAATAGTGATAAGTGGAACATGCAGCTTTGAATTCATTTAAAAAGGGTCGACCAAGAAACCCATTATAAGTTTAATCCTGGTCTACAACCAAGAAGTCAACCATTCTTGTAATATTTTTCTCGGGTTCGTTGGCCATTACAAGTTATACTGCTAAAGTAACTATTCACAATGGGACCGTTACAGCATGCCCAAAGCCTACTATTCTATGAGTCGAATCCCGGATATAGCCAGAATAATCTCCAAGATGATCGAGCGTCTTTTTGAACAGGATGTTGGTGTAGGCTCCAGTGTGTACCAACAATCTGTGGACTCGTGTTCCCATAATCTTTGCACAGATTACGAGCGAATCGTTGTGTGGAGTTAAAATCCCTTCCAAGTCATTTTCGGTGAAAGTCAATTCTACTGTCTGCATGATAGATGGTTTAACCCCCATTTCTTGGACTTGATCGATCGTTCGTAACTCAGCCTTTCTTTTTCGGTTGGAGATTCATGGTCGTCCATCAGAACACCCTCCTACGGGGCCTGCGGGTTCCATCATGTACAAATCTTCCAACGGATGAGTAGGAATGGTATGAACTGGTCGTCCTGGTTTATTATTTTTCTGAGGTTGATCATCCTCATCTTCAGAGTTGTTCTCCCGGACTCTCTTTCCGGGTTGTCTTTTAACAAAGTCGGAAAGTTTCCCCTTCTCGTAAAACTGCCAAAGTTGCTTGAGCAAATCTCTACATTCACTCGTAAAGTGCCCCACGCTTTGATGGTAGGCACAATACTTGTTAGGGTTGAGTTTGCCGGTGTCTTGACGGATTTTTCGTGGAGGGGAGAGCATCTCCTTCTCTTTCACATTTTCATAAACAGTATCGACTAACACTATTAGCACTTGATTCAACTTTTCCTTGAGCTCCGTCCCTTCAGTGAATGCCTTCATGTTTTTAGGGACTCGATAGTTTGTTACGCCAGGTTTCTTGTTATTTTCCTTGGGATCAGCTTTGTTCTCCCCCAAGTTTGATTGTAAGGCCTCGTGCATGGAAACAAATATGCCGGCCTGATTTCTGAATTCGGCATAACTACTTGGGCACTTCAGACGTACTTCTTTCCATAGCTTTGATCCTTTTTTCAACCCGGCCATAACAGCAACAATTTCCGTGTCTTCGCTGACGGGTTCACCTTCTAACAACACCTTGTCGAACCTTTTCATGAATGCCCGATCTGACTCATCGTCATTTTGTTTTAGGTCCGACAATCGGTGTTTATGGGACAAGTATGATCCCGCCATTGAGAAATGAGAAAGGAACTCTAGACTCAGTTGAGTGAACGAGTGGATAGATGCTGGTGGCATCGCCGAAAACCATTTGTGCACCCGATCCCCTAAAGTTAAGGGGAAGTTTCGGCATTGAGTGGCGTCGCTGGCTCCCACCGAGACCATATAATCCGAATACTTCATTAAATGAACTCTGGGATCAGCAACACCGTCATATTGTATGCTTGCCGGGAACTGGACCTTTTTCTGAATCGGGGCTTTCAGAATGATGGGTGATAGTGGTGATGATGGCAAGCTGGTTGTCCCCACTCCTCTTTGTTGGTCCAACTGTCCCTGCATGCTCTCCACTGCCCTTCTTAAACTTGACAGCTCATCCAAAGATGCCCCCTGACTTGGAGGCTGTTCGGCGAGCAAAGGTACAAACCTTTCTGCTCGTCGCAGTCCCTCGCTCGGAGTGGGCAAATCCTGGAGCTACTTTCTAGGGTTGCTCGCCGCATTTGGCCCTAGACGCCTGAAGGCAGACTGGGAGAGTCTCTCATCAACTGATGGGCGCGGTTGTTCAAATGTTGCTCGCCCACGTTCAACTTCCTGGCGAGCAACTTTCTCTTGTTGTTGGGGTTGGCCAAGTCTGTCCTGGGCACTGGAACGGGTGGTTCCATGGCTCGACATTGTTGTTCGCCCACGAACAGATTCAGCCTGGCCTTCTCTTGGTTCGACCATCTTGGCTTTGCCTTTATCTCGCCTGACTTGGGCACTGTTCACCTCGTGTTGTTCGCCCCTAGCTGACCTGGCCCTAATAACTTCTACGGGTCTGTCCTTAGGCCTCACTGGTGAAGACCTATTCTGATCTTGCTGTCTCTGTAGAGCCTGGAGAGCAGCAATGGTTTTGGCCAATTCGTTAGGGTTGTTCGCCATGGCCTCCATTTCAGGTAGGAGATTATGAGTTATGGCAGTATGCTGTGACCTATTCGCATGCCTGGGATTACGATCTTGGTGGTCGGCCGATGAAGCTCGGGTAGGAGATGCTCTCCTTGACAAACGTGATGCTTGGTTTTCCTTGGACTGAGGCATTTCAGATTAATTTGTCTTTGTTCTTATGATGAAGAACACCAAGAACACTCTTATTTGAATCTTCAAATGTTTCTAGAAACTTTCTTCAAATCTTCAAGTTTTTAACTTGAAGTTCTTGATTAATCACACTGAATCGAAGGTTCGAACCCTCCTTCTAGCGCCAATTTGTTGGTGATCAAATTTAGTTGATAGGATTAGTGACTATTTTAATTTGGTTTAGGATCACCAATCAATTTCGTGTGATTGATTACCACCGTAAATGGTAAATCGAAGATTCGGGATATGAAAACGAAAATACGAAGATGGTGGTGCAGGGGTCTCACAGAGCGGCGATGGAGATTTTTGAAGAAAAATGAGAAATGAAAGAGGAAATTGAGCAATAAAGACAAAAAGACTACCTTGAAACCGAATTGGAGGCACAAAATCGGAGTAGTCGCCAGAAAAAGCTTGAAATCGCCGGAGGAAAATGGAAGAAGACGGAGCACTGTAGCAAGAAGAAAAGAAGTGGGAAAATTTTCATTTCCCACTTCTATTTATACTAATTGGAAAAACGGGGTAAAACCCGTAATTTTTCAAAAAATTGGGGACCAAAATGACAAAAAACGGGGTCATTTTGTGAATTCAAGAAGAAGTTGAAGGGTCTACGAGCAAATATAGGGGCGCGTCACATCGGGATTGATCACGCGTGGGCGGCTCGCAATCATGCCGCCCACGTCATCTTCGTACATCCCCCAGACCATGGGAAGACGAAACGACGGACCATTTATTGCTCGTCAGGTTCAATGATGTTCGTCTCAATCCTCATCAGTTTAATATCCTAACTACTGTTGCTCGCCCAAAGATGCTCGTCAACAGCAACACCTAGTCAGGGGCAATTGTTGATAGGCGAACATCAATCCTTGTGGTGTGGACCAAGATTAAGCACTTTAACCTAAAATCAAGAATGGGGTGTGCTAATCAATCTGGGGAGTGTATCAAGTGACGAGCAACTACTTCGATGAACAACTTATAAGTGAACATGTTTTAAGAGCCGAGGCCAGACTTGACCATTTAACCAAATCGCAGGTAACGAACAACCTTGACAAAAAGAGATGTATGAAGACGAACAAGGAACCGAGATTTTAAAGCTCATCTCAACACGAAGTCCAGGCGAACAACTTCCAAGCCACATTCACAAACGGCGAACAACTTTTGTTGAAAGACCATACTGGGTCAATTAAGCCGACCTGGTCGAACAACAATGAAGTCCGAGATAAGACCAAAGAAGACTTTGTAACTAAGGTTCAGCTTAGATAAGGTCAAACAAAGGTCAAATGACACATGAGCATGCAAGCTAAGAAGTCCAAGAGTCTTGGACACCTCCTACTTGCTAGCCTCTATAAATAATTGTTCTCCAACTGAGAAATTCAAGTTCAAATTCACAAATAATTTCCAAAACACACACAAACACACCTAAACAAACACATATACGAAATAAGTACGATTTCGACTTTCATATTTACGATTTCACAACCCAAATCCTCGATTTACCATTTACGGTAGTAATCAATCACACGTAATTGATTGGTGGTCTTAAACCAAACTAAAACAGTCACTAATCTTTCCGATTAAAATTGATCACCAACAATAAACATTTCAAGCAATAAAATATAAAAAATAGGGTTAATTTCATATAAATTCACAACATTTATGCTTAGTATCAATTTAATCACGAACTTTTAGATTTTTGTAAAAAACCCAACCTTTGACATTGTTGCAATTTAATACACATTTTTTTTTCTTCCAGCCGGCAATCGATGATGTGGCTCGCCAGAACGTGTGTCATCTTGGCACGTAGGATTACACATGTTTACTTTATTTATTTTTTAAATCCACATCACAAGTAACACTTACAATTTAAATAACAACTTTATACTTAAAATTAAAATAACAACCAAATAAATTGAACAACAATCAACATAAATTATATGTAATAAATCTCTTTACGTTCTTAGATTTTGAGATTTATTTGGTTGCTATTTTAATTTTAAGTAGAAATATATTATTTAAATGGTAAGTGTTACTTATGATATGGATTTAAAATATAAATAAAATAAACATGTATAATCCTACGTGGCAAGATGACACGCGCCCGGCGAGCCCCGTCAATGATTGCCGGCCGGAAGAAAAAAAAATGTGTATTAAATTGCAACAATATCAAAGGTTGGGTTTTTTTTACAAAAATCTAAAAGTTCGTGATTAAATTGGTACTAAACATAAAGGTCGTGAATTTATATGAAATTAACCCTAAAAAATATTGGAGATATGTAAATATGAATTTCAAGATTTTAAATCAAAAACATATAATATTTCGAATTCAGGATAGAAGTAAAAAAGAAAATTAATATTAAATAAAATATGAATTCGATTATATTTAATCGAACATTTAAAACATCATATCACACAATTTATCACTTGATATAGAGATCTAAAAATATATATATTCTGAATACAAATAGTGAAAATTATAATATTTATGTGTAAAAAGAATATAAAATTTAAATAAAAATAAAATACAAGTTCAATTATTTGAAAATTTTACTAGTACAAATGCAATATAATTAAAAAAACGTATAGAAATTTTGAAAATGTATAAATAGGATTTCTAAATCCAACTAACGAATTACCTATAAATAAAAATAAAACTAGGGTTGCGTGTGAAAACTGTGAGTTTTTGTGTTTACTTATGTTGGTTTTGTTGTTTATAAAAAGCGTAATCTATTTATAAGAAAGAAAAAATATATTTTTTGTGAAAAAAATTAACAATTTATGGATTTGCATTTCTCATAAATATCTTAAGATGTAATTTTAAATCAACTAAAATATTATTGAAAATAAATTTTTGAAGATTTTCTTTATTAAACTTTGCTGGAGTCTGGGAGATATCAATAATTAATGACTTTCATAAATTTTAATATCTTAAAATTTAATGTAAAGTAAATATAATTAGTAAATGTAATCATTTTGAAGGTGAGTACGTATAGAGTGAAATTTGTTAATATATGAATTATTGAAAAATATTACTACTTTTGTCCCAAGAATTTCTTCACATTTGGGTTTGACACATTAATATTGGGAATCACTCTCAGTGAAATTCGTTCGAAATATAAAATTGATATCAATAAATACTTTTATTGATATCGTTGTATGATCGTTGCAACTATAATATTTTATATTCTTAACTCTAGGTTATAAGTTTAATCTTATGACAAAAATTTGTATGAGACAATACAAATTAACATTTACCCTACCATAATGCTAATGAACAATGCCCTAGTTATACCCATTCTCATTGTCTCATGTCATGAGAAGATCTCATACAAAAATTACCCTAATGTTATTAATATATAAATGTATATAATAGTATCAGTATATACATGTAATGATTTTAATTTCATTTTATGGACAAATTTTACGGGAGAATTTGTATAATGGAGTAGTTGTTTTAATGAATACTATATTTTAGTTAGTCAATTAAGATAATATTATTTGTATTTATTACACCGTGTTAGTTGATCGGTAGTAATTATTTTCACTGAATAATTTGTGCAAAAATTACTCGATGCAATTAGTTGATCGGTAGTAATTATTTTTAATTATCTTTTTATCGAGAGCTTATTCATATATTAGAAGCTTATTCGTCTTTTTGATGTGAAAAATTTGAATTAAACGAAATAGTCCCATTTTGGGACAGTTATCTTTATGAAACAATTGTCACCAACTCTTTTGTGGGTTCAATTATTCCCACTCCCATTATACCGCATTTATTATAGAAAGTTGAATTTTAAAAATAAATAGAAAAAAAATAAAGTCTCTTGCATAGTTTACTTGGACCCGAGTCAAGTCTAGTTCAAAGAAAATTGAAACTTAGCGAACTCGCCTATACATTTTTTGACGCCTTGATTAGCTGCTCTACATCTTTTCTATCAAATTGCTTTTAAGAAATAAATAAATAAGAGTCGAGATTTAACAAACAAATCTATCGTGCAATTAGAGTAGATTACAATTATTTTTAAAATATTTAAAGACTTGTATACACCAATTGTAAAAAAAGAAATTGTGTGGGGTTGTTCTCTTGACTTGTCAACTCCACTATTGATAGAACTGAAAAGGTCTAACAAGTGTATAATTAAAATGTGGGTGAAATTGTTGTCAGCAGAGTTTGAACACTAGGCGTTAAGATGTGTGGGTGGCGCGGACTTATTGACTCTGCTACCATTAAAGAATTTCACCGTATCTAAAAGTCCGAACTTATAAAAAAGTGTGAAATTAATTAAATTATATAGTCCCCTGATAAATTTCACGGTATAATTTTAACTATTAGATAAATAACAATTTTATTAATAAAAGATGGAGTAAGTATGAGGATTGCACAACTGAGAAATTACCTAAAAAAATAGGGGTGTTAAAAAAAGTTTAGAAAGAAAAAAACAAATATATTATGATGGTGACAACTCTCAAAGCTGCACTCGTGCAGAGGCAACAAAATGACAATGGATGTGAATTGCAACCTTCTTAATCATATCAATAAAGCAACACTTTCCCCGAAAGAAAGAAAATGATAATAAAAAACGAAGAACAGTTATTTCCACTAACAAACTTCACTGATTGAATTATTGGAAGAATAGAGGGGAGGAAAAAAAGTTAGGATGACGCTAGATGGGCAGAATTAGATAAGGCAGAATCCAAAAAATAATAATTAAATATTAATTAAATTAAGTAATTACTATTAGTTTTAGGCATTTAATTTTTCTCCATCCACTAACTTCCCTCCCTATTTTGCCTTCATTCATTCCCTCCACTCCAATATGTTTGCATCGTTATTTTGCTTCTCCCAAAGTGATCTTTGACATTCTCAAAATATAATTAATGACAGAATTACTCTTCCATTATCAAACGGCTATTTTTCAAAAAAAAAACAGCAAATTAGTGTTTAATCTCATTATTCAAATGAGTTTTTTTTTTTTTTTTTTTTGTAGATGAGTGAAGTAGATAATGCATTTTTCTTCAATTTAATAAAAAAAAAAATTGTCGAATATTTTTTTTTTTTATAGAAAGACAATTTTTTTAACTATAAATGAAAAAAAATTCGTGTGAGATTTTTTTTATAGGAAATTGAAAGATCTAGTCAAATTGGATTGTTAGGGGGTTTAGTGGGTGAGTTAATGCATGTAAGGTAGATTCAGGATTTTTTATTTGGAATCCAATTGATTTGAAATTTACAATTCTTTTTAATTTGACCGAATTGTTAGGATTTAGTGAATTTTTTTGTTCTTTTGAAAAGATTTTAAAATCTTATTTTCTCCATAAAAGTAGTTTAACTTAGATAAGATTGTAAACGTCGTTTAAATTCCCCCCAAATTGCATCTAATACAATTCATAGTATATTATTTTTTAAATACATAAATAAATAAAAACTGACCATATATATTTGTCAAGTATAAGTTAAGTTAATGAAAACTGTTTGTATTAGGAATAATTGAATGTTCGGTGTTGGGAACCACTATATTATTATTATTTAAGTTAATATTACTCTTTTATTTATTTGATGAAAAGGATGGTTGAAATGGGGGAGTGGGAAATGGAAAAAATAGGACTATTTTTTAGGGGGGTGGGGGAGTTATGATTTTTTTAATTTGTGTGGAATATATTTAAATGACAAATAAAATGCTGATTCCAACTCCGCTTTGCTGTAAAAAATTGAGAGGATTAATTAAAATAAAAAGGTCCACGTTATTGTTTCTTTAAAAAGAAAAAGAAAAAGTATAGCGACCCTCTCGTTGACTATTCAATACTATTAGTACATATCCAGTATTATAGAGGCTTTCTATTTTGAAAAATATAAGTACCTTAATTAATCACAAGTTTGTATTGTTTTATTATAGTATAGTATAAACGTTAATAATACGAACACAATACATCTTATAATAATATATTCTCAAACATCTCCAATATGATGTGTCAACACCACCTTATTTTTAGGTTGATGTGGCATGTCTCAAATATCTACATTTTGAAATACTGCGCTCTCATTAAAATTTGGTTAAACTTTTAATCTCGACCCTTCGTTCTATATCATTAAATCTAAACCATTAATTTATATATGCATAATTAATGCAAATAGATATTTTTTCCATTTTCTTATATAGTTATTTTTTAGAATTTATTATAAATCATATTTTTTCCAAACCTTAATGTAATTAAATATGATCTACTTATTGAATGAATCTAAATTTATCATTTCTAACTTTGAGTTAGTATATATAGTATAATATAATGTTCGATTATTTTTTCCTAAAATAAAAGGTATATAGTTATATATTCCAAAGAATATTCATATGTGATATATTCTTATTATGGACAAGATATAATATTGCATGCATTTTTTTTTTATTATAAATAAGTGCATATTGTATTTCATTTTTTCACGTTTCATTTGTTCCACTCTTTTGCTGAGATTTCTCTCATCAATTGTTGGTTAGTTATATATCTATTGTTATTAGTATATTTATTTTATAATTAAATTCATCATTTTAAGTGCTCACAATTTGATTAGATTTAAATATCAATATCAATATGAATGTAATAATGATTGTTGATTTATGTTCTACATCGTTCAGTTTAAATATTCTTCATGTGCAAAAATAATAGATTTAACTATACCATGTATTTTTATTTGAATAATTATGATGGTTTAATTATTGTAATTTAAATCTCATTTTATATTTCAAGAGTATGACACCTCAATTTTCTCTAATTTCTAATATCAAGAGTGAGAGCAAAAAATTGACCATTATAGTAAGGATTGAAAAAGTTGAACAATATTTTTAAATGATTTTAATAGAGACAAGTTCTACTTGGAACTCATTTTGATCGATGAACAGGTATTTGTAACTTTAAAGTTTATTTCAAATTTTGTATTGTTTCTTATATAAAATTAATTTCTTACCGTATACTCCCAATAACTAATAATGTTGATTAATTTATAAATTATTCAATATTGAAATGGAAATTGATTATTATTAAATTATTAGTCTAAGTAATGTTATTCCATAAATGTTATTAATTTATGTGAATTTTAGTATTTTTTTTAATTATTTAGTTTGTAGGATATACCTATAGAGTTTAGTGAAGGACGCGGGACACAGCTAAACAAATCTCATAATTTATTGTATATACACCTCGAATTTTTTTAAACAAAAATACTCTTATATTAAATGTCTACAGAAAATAAATATAATATAATTTTTCAGTACGCGAAATTCGCGTTAGTACACTCTAGTGAGAATATATATATTAGATGAAATGTTATCTTATAATAATTAATTACCTAAGGGGTGAAAAAGAGAGACAAAACAAGTGCTAATATAATTGCCAATTAGCATGAAAAGTTGAGAAATTCAAAATTTGGAGAAGCGATTATAATTAGAAATAACAAATATTATTAAGTGAAATTAAACAACTAATATTATTTAATAAAATACAATTAATATTATTTAAGAATATACTAATTGCATAATATAACTTGTGTATATATTTTTTTCCATATATATATATAAAGGACTAAAATAGAAGTTAATAAATCTACAGAATTGCGTTACATGAGACGCGTCAATAATTTGAAACTTGGGTCAATATTATGAAACTTGTGTAGGAAAAGTGTAGAGGATTGGGAGAAATAATTATTTTATGGCAAAAATTTGTATGAGACCGTCTCATGACATGAGACCACACAAATTAACACCTACCCCTTCCAAAGTGTTAATGAGCACATGCTCTAATTACACTCATTCTCATTGTCTCATGCCATGAGACGGTTTCATGTAAGACATACTCTTATTTTATTTATTGGTGTATCCTTCTCAGTCGTATGGATTGAGTACTCCTGTGCTCCATTTCTTAATAAACTTTACTTTATTCTTTTGTTATTTTTTTCACAAATAGAAGAACAAAATAATTAACGTTCCATCTACTTGATTATTGTTGAAGTGGCAAAGAGTGAATTCTTCCTTGCTACACAACAGTGCATTGTTCAATACTTTTGTGTAGTGTTGTACCATCTACTATGAGGTGTTGTACTACAACACTACACAACAGTGTTGGGCATTACACTGCTGTGTAGCATAGACTAAACCGTAAAGAGTTTCGATTGACTGGCAGCAATGAGTTGTCGAAAAAGTTGTCATGTGTACTAAATTGCAAATATAAAAATTGTGGTCACAAGTATAAGGTGAAATTGATTAATACATAAAACACTTTAAAGAGTATGAACTGTTTTACTGAATTAAGGGTGTTCAGTAAAGAATAGTATGACTTTTTCTATTAAAAACTACTGAAAATGGTTTATGTATGATCAAGTTTCATATTATACATATTCAAAATTGTAAGGTGTAATAATAAATTTATTTACAAATTACACAAATATATGAAATTTATTTGATTTTGAAATTTTACTCTATTGGCAGCGGAGTATTTAGGATTACCATATCCTCCACCATACATGAGCTTACTTGTTGGGTTATTACAACAGGAGAAACTTACCGGACTAAATTATGCATCATCAGCTTGTGGTATTCTTCCAGACACTACAAAAAAAATACTGTTTTGCGACGAAAAATCCGTCACAAACAGTGTTTTGCAACGGATTCTGCGACGGACACGTATTCGTTCCTAAAACAGTCGTAACTAATTTTTGCAACGGATTTTGCCATCTGTCGCAAATTACCGACGGATAAATCCGTCGCAAAAGTGGCGGGTCAGACCCGGCCGGGTCACACAGAATTTGCAACGGACAGTAGTCCGTCGCAAGCTTTCGGGTTAGACCCAATCGGGTCAACAATATTTGCGATGGTCACATTCCGTCGCAAATGTTTATATATTTTTTTCTGTTATAATTTGCGACGGGATGTTTTCCGTCGCAAAATTCAATATTTGCGACGGAATTTGGCCGTCGCAAATTACCGAGCCTATACAAAAAAAAAGTGGCTCGCGTGGTTCGAGCTCGGGCACCCGGGGCGGGCGCGGACCACTGGGCCAACCGGCCCATTCCTTGTTATATGCGGTCCACCTTCTATATTAGTCTTATTAGGCCTTGAACAATTAATCCATTTTTGCATCCAATGGGAATCGAACATGGGACCTCTTGTGCAAGAGGAGGGGGCGCGCGCCACTAGGGCACAAACTACTTTCGTTCATTTTTATGCAATTAATTGTATATGTATTCAAATTAAGTCTTTTTTTTTTATAATTCACCAAATTAAATTCTTTTCGTATCTAAGTTGTTTATTAAAATATTTTGCCCAATTATTATTTTTTATTTTGTAAAATTATTTATTTCGACAATGCATAATTTTACAATTCGTTCATTTGTACGCAATTAATTGTATATGTATCCAAATTGACTCATTTTTTATTCTATAATTCACCAAATTAATTCATTTTTGTTTCTCACTTGTTTTTATAAATGTTGTGGCCATTTAATTTTTATTATTTTGGTAAAATTATTTATTTCGACTCCCGCTTAAAATTATAATTCGTTCATTTGTACGCAATTAATTGTATATGTATCCAAATTGACTCATTTTTTTCTATAATTCACCAAATTAATTCATTTTTGTTTCTCACTTGTTTTTATAAATGTTGTGGCCATTTAATTATTATTAGTTTGGTAAAATTATTTATTTCGACTCCTGCTTAAAATTATAATTCGTTCATTTGTATGCAATTAATTGTATATGTATCCAATTGACTCGTTTTTTTTTTTCATAATTCACCAAATTAATTCATTTTCGTTTCTAACTTGTTTTTATAAATGTTGGGGCCATTTAATTTTTATTATTTCTGTAAAATTATTTATTTCGACTCCCGCATAAAATTATAATTCGTTCATTTGTATGCAATTAATTGTATATGTATCCAAATTGACTCGTTTTTTTTCCATAATTCACCAAATTAATTTATTTTCGTTTCTAACTTGTTTTTATAAATGTTGGGACCATTTAATTTTTATTATTTCTGTAAAATTATTTATTCCGACTCCCGCTTAAATTTATAATTCGTTCATTTGTATGCAATTAATTGTATATGTATCCAAATTGATTCATTTTTTTTCCATAATTCACCAAAGTAATTTATTTTCGTTTCTAACTTGTTATATATACAATAATTTAGTAATTCTAATCGTCGTCTTCTTCCTCGTCATCCTCAACATCATCTTCATCTTCATCATCATCATCATCATCATCATCATCATCATCATCATCATCATCATCATCATCATCATCATCATCATCATCATCATCATCATCATCATCTTCCTTTTCCGCTTTCTCTTCCTACTCCTCCTCCTCGTCCTCCTCTTCTTCTTCTTCCTCCTCCTCCTCCCCCCCCTCCCCCTCCCCCTCCCCCTCCCTTTCTTCTTCTCCCCTTCCCTTTCTTCTTCTTCTTCTTCCTTCTTCTTCTTCTTCCTTCTTCTTCTTCTTCCTTCTTCTTCTTCCTTCTCCTTCTTCTTCCTTCTCCTTCTTCTTCCTTCTCCTTCTTCTTCCTTCTCCTTCTTCTTCTTCTCCTTCTTCTTCTTCTCCTTCTTCTTCTTCTCCTTCTTCTTCTTCTCCTTCTTCTTCTTCTTCTCCTTCTTCTTCTTCTCCTTCTTCTTCTTCTCCTTCTCCTTCTTCTCCTTCTCCTTCTTCTCCTTCTTCTTCTTCTTCTTCTTCTTCTTCTTCTTCTTCTTCTTCTTCGCAAATGTTTTGCTTAGATTTGCGACGGCGTCCGTCGCAAATGGGTGCAAAATGTCGGTGTTTTATGTCTTCGTCGCTAAATTCTATCGCAAATTTGCGACGGGCTTCTCTTGTCGTCGCAAAATCGGTCAAAATTGACCAACTGACGAAATCCGTCGCAAATGGGTAAAAAGTCCATCGCAAATGTCCTAATTTGCGACGGATATACGTCCGTCGTAAATTTTCCGTCGCTAAACACCGTCTTTTTTATAGTGAGAGACTGGAAGGATAGGCGTAAGATTTGCACGACAACGTTATCATTTGATCCGAGAGATCATATCGATAGGAGAAATGAAATTAGAACATTTTCCATAAAGGATAATCTTACAAATCCTTTTCACTGTTCATGTACACACTAGACATTTGATGGTCTAGGGGTTAGACATGTAAGTGATTGGATCTAGTCCAAGTGGGAGATTGTTAGTGTTAGTGTCCTAGAGACAATCCATCGAAAGGACATAATACTAAGATAATATTCAGATTTGATTTAATATTATTATTGGTTTAATATTAAATGTATGGCGTTACACTTATCTGAATATGATGTTTGATTGTTTGCATATATTCTTATTTGTGTTCCCATGAATCACTACTGTCATTGAGTGAGTGAGAACTCAAATAACTTAAGTATGATTCTCAAATAGCCCCGATCAAGGATCATCAAGAATGGGATATTGATGATGCAATTGAGATTGGTGTGCGATATGCATCATACTCTTAGAGAGTGTAGTAAGATCTCACTTACTACTTGATTGCCAAAGTAGTAAGAACAAAATGCTCCAACCTCTTCAGTAAGGTATGCATTAATAATTGATGCTTCGATGTGGGCCGCATTTCCAATATTTAGCTTTAAATTGTGTAAATACCTAAAACAAGAAGTGTTAGAAAATTTATTCAGTATTGATCTTAAAAGTCGATCTAAAAATGGTATAGAATTACCTCTCAAAAGGGTACATCCATCGATATTGTACGGGACCAGCAATTGAGGCTTCATACGCTAAGTGTACGGGTAAGTGCTCCATCGAGTCGAAGAAGCTGGGTGGAAAAATCTGCTCAAGTTTGCATAGAATAACAGGGATCTCCTCATCCAAACGCCTCATGTCCTCAACTGTAATCGTTGATGTCGTTAAGTGTCTGAAAAAGAGACTTAATTCCGTGATGACACTCCATACATTCTTGGGAAATGAGTACCGAAATGCAATAGGTAAAAGTCGTTGCATGAACACGTGACAATCATGACTCTTAATTCCAGACACCTTTCCAGTTTCCGTGCCAACTCTGTCTCCCAAATTTGACACATAATTGTCAGGGAAGTTCAACTCTTTCACCCACTTACACAATTTTTTCCTTTCTGCTTTACTAATTGTGTAAGAGGCCTGGGGATATGTTCGTGTCTGCTCATCCTTGTGTAGGAAAGCACGAGAACAGAAGAGCCTCAACTCATCTCTGGATTTTGAAGTGTCTTTGGTCTTCCCTTCAGTACCCAGAACCGTATGAAACAAGTTGTCGAAAACATTCTTCTCTATATGCATCGCATCCAAATTGTGTGGAATAAACAACTTGCTCCAATAAGGTAAGTCCCAAAAGATACTTCTCTTCTTCCAACCACCCTGGATGCATTTATTGTGCTCCATTGCACCCGCCTCAGTTGTCTTCATCAAATCAGTGACTGTAACCTCATACAACAACGAATCACCTGAAATAATTAATTTATATATGCTTAACTTATTTATATGAGACACATAGACATAAGTAGTGATTCAGTACCCAGACACATACCTGATCGAATCCGTGGTCTTGGGCGGCCTATTGCAATTTTACCATTTAGAAAGTCTGCTTTGTTCCTCCGAAAGGGATGATCAGGAGGAAGAAACTTGCGATGGTCGTCAAACCATGACACTTTTCTACTCAATGGAAGATAGAATGCATCAGAACCGTCCATGCAATACGGGCATGCTAGTTTTCCTGATGTTGACCACCCAGACAACATAGAAAATACTGAAAAGTCACTAACGGTCCACAAAAGTGCAGCTCGCATCGTGAAGTTCTGCTTCCTATGAACGTCGTAGGCATCCACCCCCGTAGACCACAAAGATTTCAACTCTTTAATCAATGGCTGGAGATATAAATCCAATTTATGCTTGGGGTTGTGTGGTCCAGACACCAAGATACTAAAAAATATATGTTGAGGCTTCATGCACAACCAAGGAGGTAGATTGTACGGGATCAACAGCACAGGCCATAATGAATACTTTTTTCCGTGCATTCCAAATGGAGCAAAACCATCCGTGCACAAGCCTAACCTCACATTTCTCGTCTCCCTTGCAAAATCTGGAAACTCTCTATCAAGATGTTTCCATGCCTCCGAGTCTACAGGATGCCGCATCTCTCCAGAATTCTCACCAGAACACTCCTCAGCATGCCATGTCATGTCTTTAGCCGTGGTACTAGATTGATACAACCTCTCTAGACGAGGAGTGATGGGAAGGTAATACATTGCCTTATAAGCCTTCAACTGTACTTTCTTCTTACTCTTTGTACGACCAGATGGTTTGTACCGTGGGTAACCACACATCTTGCAATGATCCTCATCCTCATCCAAAAACAACATGCAACCGTTTGTACAACAATCAATCTTCTCAAAGGGTAGACCCATATCCTTCAAGAGCCTCTTGCTCTGATAGAAATTATCAGGCGCCGTGTTGTCTTCAGGTAGAGCTCGTTTGAACAATTTAGCAAATTGATTGAACACTTTTTGATTGACCTTGCCTTCAGTTTTGATGTTCAACATTTGAGCATTGAATGACAATTGCGTCTCAGTCTCACAACCAGGAAACAACTTTTGATCAATGGTTTTAAGCATATCAAAAAACTTCTTTAACCGATGATTTGGTTCCTCCTCCATAGGCGTTTCATTGAATTGTGGTTGACCACCCAAAACAGATTCTGCAATCATCATCTGATATCTATCAAGTTCATCCTCTATTTGTGGTTCAAATTGAGTATACGGAACATAACTTGAACCACCAACATCAGAACTTCCACCACCGCTCCACCCAGTATACCAGTATTCTACGGTTTCGATGTCAATATTCCACCGTTGTTCACCGTGACTGGTCCAGTTGTAATAACGGGGAACAAAACTGGAAATCACAAGATGAGTTCTAACCTCATCAACACTCAAGAATCTCATATTTCTGCATCTTCTGTCTTTACACGGACACCTAATATTACCCATACAATCCATACTGCATGGATGTTGTAGTGCAAACTCAATAAACTCATCAATTTTATTGCAAAAGGCAGAGTTAATGTCTCGTCCTACACTCTTGGTATTGAGTACAACCAACCACGATCTGAAAATTGCATTTGTTATAGATTAAAAGTAAATATCACGTGAGTTGTAAAAAATTGGGCAGAGTTTGCCTAAAAATAAGGATATACAAAATTTTCCTTCACAAAAATCAATCCAACACAACCATATATATCAATCATAGTAAACTAATCAAATAAACAAATATCACACAATTTATCTAATAGTGTACAGAAAAATTGAGCATAGTTTCGACTAAAAAAAGGTATAAATATCACACAAACTAAAATTAACGTACCCATCAAATAAACATATATCATCAATCATACTAAAACCCATCAAATAAACATATATCATGCTCATTACCTAATAGTGTACTAAAAATTTGAAACAATAAAAATATGACATTTAAACGATTAAAAATGTGAAAACGTACGGTGAAGTTAAAGGCAATGACAAATACGTATGGTGAGGTTGAAGGCAATGACAAATACACCAATTATACGTGAAGAACATATGAAAACCGCATCATTTCTTATTTTTTCGTCAGTGAAAGTGAAATGGAAGGAAAAGGAAGTGGACTGTTATAAATCTGCGTAAATTTGTGACGGCCTTAATTTCCATCGCAAATTGCATATTATGCGATGACTTTTTCGTCGCAGACAGAGTTAGCGACGACCCGGGTCAATTATTGGTCACCAACCCGCCTGACAAGATTCAACCGCTCAAATTTGTGACGGAAAAGTGATCCATCGCAAATTTGAATTTAAAAGTTGCGACGGAAAGCCGTCGCAAAATGTAACCCTGCCGAATTTGCGACGGAAATATGGTCCGTCACAAATGTTTTGCTTAGAATTTGCGACGGCGTCCGTCGCAAATGGGTGCAAAATGTCGGTGTTTTATGTCTCCGGCGCTAAATTCTATCGCAAATTTGCGACGGGCTTCTCTTGCCGTCGCAAAATCGGTCAAAATTGACCAACTGACGAAATCCATCACAAATGGGTGAAAAGTCCGTCGCAAATGTCCTAATTTGCGACGGATATACATATTTCGCAAATTTTCCGTCGCTAAACACCGTCTTTTTTATAGTGAGAGACTGGAAGAATAGGCGTAAGATTTGTACGAAAGCGTTATCATTTGATCCGAGAGATCATATCGATAGGAGAAATGAAATTAGAACATTTCCCATAAAGGATAATCTTGCAAATCCTTTTCACTGTTCATGTACACACTAGACATTTGATGGTCTAGGGGTTAGACATGTAAGTGATTGGCTCTAGTCCAAGTGGGAGATTGATAGTGTTAGTGTCCTAGAGACAATCCATCGAAAGGACATAATACTAAGATAATATTCAGATTTGATTTAATATTACTATTGGTTTAATATTAAATGTATGGCGTTACACTTATCTGAATATGATGTTTGATTGTTCGCATATATTATTATTTGTGTTCCCATGAATCACTACTGTCATTGAGTGAGTGAGAACTCAGATGACTTAAGTATGATTCTCAAATAGCCCCGATCAAGGATCATCAAGAATGGGATATTGATGATGCAATTGAGATTGGTGTGCGATCTGCATCATAGTCTTAGAGAGTGTAGTAAGATCTCACTTACTACGAGATACCGGGTATCTCATGATGGATGCACAGATACCTTAGAGGGTATTGGTATACCCATCCAAGAAACCGTTTGATGTAATTCCACATAATGTGTCTACGGGTGTCTCGGTTAGTGGGAGCGATGTGATACTCCTCTGACTTGAGGTCAATACGCACGACATGTGTGGAGTGGTGAACTTTGACCATGACCGACGCTTGCACCATTCCACGGGTAGATATGGCATGAATTGGGTTCATCACGAAATACATGTGCGTGGTAGTTGCGCCAAGAATAAGATTCATTCCTCAATGTGGATTTAGAGAGAATACTCGTCTTCTCATCATAATTGGATCTAAGTCGTCGGCCGACGCGCATCAACTTAGACTTTGTGGCTAAGTGTGATATACTTGATCAATTAGTGATTTGAGATAATATGATTAAGCTATTTGAATAGACACTTCATCATGTTCAAGGCTTAATCGGGTATTCGTGAATGAAAGGAAGATATCACAATAGCCTACAATATTACAGGTAGTTGCAGATTTCCTCGCAACGTACCTCGTATATTGAGAATGTCTGATTTATTGACTAGGGTTCAATTAAGACCGTTAGTTTGACTAATTGCTCGATATACGGGGCCTATGGGTCACACAACAAGTAATGACAATTTACCAATTATAGTTGGTTGATTAAATATTGTATTGGATATAATATTTAATTTATGGAGATTATAATAATAATTATATTTGGAATTAATTATTATTATTATTTAATTAAATTAGATTTAATTAAATATGAAATCCCAATAATAATATTTGGAATATTATTATACAAGAATAATATATATGGTAAAGATATTATTCGTAGGAACATATCTAAGGAAATATAATCCGTAGAGATTATATTACGGGCTGGGCCCGATATCTTGTTTAGGAATTAAGCCAAGTTAATCCCTATAAATATGTGTCCTATGGGAATTCAGAAAGTGACACAAGAAATATAATTTCTCCATAAAATCTCTGTCTGAATTTTCCTAGCAAATTCGTCTCGAGATTCAACGCTGGCATATCGGTGCGGATTGGTAGAAAGTCGTTACATGGATACCGTAGTTGAGGATTTTCCGCGTACAAATCGCTGTAAGGATTTATATATCGTTGTTTATCCTTTAATTGTTATGTTATACAACCATGTTTAAGATTCGTTGTTGGTGAATCGTGTTCTTTCACTGCGCCGAACATGGTGTTCGTGCCTATAAAATCCAACAAGATTCACGACTTTTTGAGAATTTAGTCTTTCATTATTGATCTGTTAGCAAAATAATATAAATCAATTGTTTATATATTTATTTATAAGTTTGAACTTTTAGATGAGGCGATTTATTTTTAATAGTACTAGAGTCTTTAGCTTACGCCAAGATCATTTGTTCGATTCCCGCAGAAAGTAACTCCACACATATTAATTTTACATTTCTCCAAAAATTCGAACTTTTAGATAAGATAATTTTAAAAAAAATTTATATTCCGCATTTTTATTTTTCATTCAAAAATATGTTATATGCTATCGATATTTGAAGTACATCACTACAAGAAAATAAAAAATTGTCTACAAAATTAGAATTGCCTACAAAAATTTTCCAACAAAAAAATTTGTAGTAAGAATTGCCTACAGAATTTTCTAATTATGAAAGCTTCTACATTTCTCAACCTAAAAACAACTTGCGTAAGGAATTAGTTTGCCTACGAAATAAAATTTCTAGGTATAATTACCTATAACTCATGCATTTGTCTACAACACAATTTGCCAACGGAATTTCCTTAAGCAATTTTTTTTTTTTTTTAGGTGAGGAAGGAGGATGCATATGCAATTAGAAATTTTTGTAAGCAATTCGTAGGTAAACCCCACTACGAATTTTTTTATTGAAAATTTTGTAGTCATACTGACAATTTGCGTAGATAATTTTATGTTTTTTTGTAGTGCATGAAATATAAAAAAAAAATGTCTTAATTAGGAACTAATTTGTGTTCGCGTGTTAATTTGTGAATTTTTGTCAAGTATAATAGTGTATCAATAAAGTTAATTTATTGTGTTTATAACATGCATGCCAATGAGAGATTTATACATATATATATATATATATATATATATATATATATATATATATATATATATATATATATATATATATGTGGTTGGTTTTAACAGGGAAAATGCCTAAACTTGGGGGACCAAATAGACTTATTTGAGAGAACGGTGAAAGAAGAAATACCAAAATATTATAAAAAGTCTGAGGAAGTATCAGATTATATGTCAAAATCAGTGTTTTGGATTGTAATAGGCAGCAATGACTACCTTATCACCATTTTTATTGGTTGGCAAATTCTTATATACATTGTGCAACTGGTTTTTATTTTTCAATGATATCAATTATTTTCATTGAATAATTTAAATAATTAGATAAAGTGGTATACCTTAAGTGATTAGAATTTCACCACTTCATGAGTTCAAGTCATCATTTGTCCAATTAAAAAAATTTAAAATTATTGCTCCCTCTGTACGTCCAGTATAAATAGGTATACTTTTCTTTTTTAGCCGTCCAATATGAGTAGACTCGTTCCCTAAAATAACAATATTTTACAACATCATTACACTACAAAAAAATAAAGAATTGTCCATGAAATTTTTCAACAAAGAGTTTCGTATTGTATATCGCCTATAAGACACCGGCCTACAAAATTTTCTAATTATGAGAGCATATTTTCATTTCTCAACTTAGAAACAACCTACAAAATCAATTTGTCTACGAAATAAAATTTCTAGGTAATTAATTACCAATCTAGTGCGGAATTTTTTTGGAAATTTCGTAGTCATATTGATAAATTTTTTTAGACAATTCTTTATTTTTTTTAGTGTTCTAATTCTCTTTACTTTTATATACAATTATTTTCTTAAAATTCGTGCAAAAATTTTAGTTCTTGTAAAACTGGAAGGGGGAGGAAGTATGTAGTATTGAATGGGTGTAATTGTGTTTATTATGATATCAGAGATTGTATGGGTTGGGAGCAAGAAAGGTGATAATGTTCGAAATTGGACCAATAGGGTGCATGCCCCACAATATAAGGAAATTAAAACACAATGGAACATGTGTTGAGGAGTTCAATCAACTTGCAATCATCTTCAATGCCAAGCTTGCGACTATGCTTCATAATTTGACATCAACCCTTCATGCCTCATCCAAATATGGTAACTCTCACTCAACCCTTTACAATTGAAGAGCCAATATATTGGAGTATTATATATATTTCTACATAATTTGACGACGTGACTTCACTATCTAAGACCGAAAGGTCATTGATTCGAGTCACTATTTGTCTAGTAAAAAACTACTTAATTCATTTGAAAAAATCATATATATAAAGTTTTGAATGAGATCGTGTCCTGTTTGACTCCAACATTACTTTTCATTATTCTCTAGTCATAATTAAACTATTGATTTAATTTTGAAAAAAAAAAAAAGAAAGGGGATTTAAAATGTATAAATTAAATTAATTATATATTTTTTCATGCATGCACGTTAATTTTGATTTAATTAATTAGGGTTGAGTGATACAAGTAAGCCATGCTGTGTAACATGGTTGAATGGGACTTCAGCCTGCATCCCTGAGTTAAGGGCAAAAACATGTAAGAACCCAGAAGAGCACTATTTGTTTGATGGCTATCATCCTACTGAATCTGTCTATAAAACTATCGCCACACTTTGCTTCCATGCTTCCACTGTATGCATTCCCAAAAATATCCAGCAGCTGGTGTCTCAAGATTGATGGTGGGTATATATTTATTTCTTGCATCTAGCAAAATATATAGACTCATATGTATGATTTTATTTTTAGCTCAAATTTTAATTTACGAGTTTTTTATTATATATGTGCATGGTATAGTTGATGAGAGCACAATTAAGTGTATTTATCATCTACACACTTTGCAATGGATGCCAGATAGAATTTATATTATATACATGTAAAAACTTTTATCAACACTTGCAGCATTGCCAACATATGCATGTAACCTATTTACGCGATTAAGCGGATAAATGTATGTCTACAAATTGACCTTGAAATAATTAGAAGCCGTATAATCTACTTTTTCTTATTGATATTTTCAATTGTTTCTCTTATATTGTTAATCGTTTTAGATTCACAAGAAAACTTGTAATCAGGGAATTGGAATTATGGTAACAGTAAGAACGAAATTGAAATCAACAAGAACACCAGAATTACGTGGTTCGGAGATGAATACTCCTGCATCCACGGGATCGGAGAGGATAGCTTTTCATTAAGTAAGAAATGGAAGTTACAAATCACTCAATCTCACAACTCTCTGTATATTTACGCTCAATATTAGTCTCACGCCAGATTTTGGGTCACTTTTCTCAGTTGAGAAGCCCTCTTTTTATAGTTACAGAGATTGAGATGAACCCTAAAATCGATTCAGTTGTAACAAACTCAGATGTGAGGTAGTTATCCAGCTGGCTAACAGCTTCAATAACCGCTTCAGTTGTTTCAGTTAGAACCGTCATCGCATTAGCTTCAATTTGGTGTATTTTGCATATACTGAACTTATGATCAGATGACTTGACCTCTTCTTATTCTGGTCACTCACATCAGATGACTTCTGGTCCAGACCTCCTCTGATAGAACTCCTCTGGTATACCTCATCTGATGGACCTCCTCTGATAGCTCATCTGCCAGACTATTCTGGTCAGACTCCTCTGGTCACCCTCAGCTGGTCCAACTCCTCTGATACCCCAAATTAACTAACTCCTATGGCTAACACATTTACAACATACTCCCTCCTATTTAAAATAGATGTCATTTTAGATCAATGCACACATATTAAGGTAATCATTGAGTTCCTTCAATAACCCTAATTAATAATTTTGAGATTTTACATCACACTTTAAAATCTATCATTATCTAAGTTATTTTTAATAATTTTAGGGGTAAATTTGGAAGAAACATAATTAATTAACCTTGAAAAGTGCAAAGTGACATCTAAATTGCAAATGATGTGAATAGCTAAAGTGACATGTATTTTAAATTGGAGGGAGTAGCTTCTTATTGGAACTCAAGCTCAGCGACAAGATACTTCACATATGACACTTCACATATGTTTTTTGTACGTAATTATTTAATTAAATTTGCTGGAGGCTTGGTTTTCATAGTGTATTCAAACCGACATAAAAATAATTGAATCGACAATTTGTTGAATTTTATGTGAATTATGCATGACGCAAGATTGCAGAAGAGGATGATTCATTTTACGTACATGTATGCATTCAAAATTGGGTAGAGATATAAACAGTCATGAACCGATACAATTAATACTCATGAACCGACCATATATAAATAGTATTACTCATGAACCGACCATACATAATTATTACTACTAATGAAGGTGTAATTATTTAGTCAATAATCTGCATTAATCCTCACGATTGAATACAGTAATGAGCACTAAGTTTCATGAACTATATATGACCATATATAATTAAATCAACACTACACTCTCCGGCCATTTTATCTATCTTTCTAGAAAACAATTTTTGATCCAAAATAATTGTCACCTTGCATCAATTTAGGAGAACTATCACATTACAATTTTATCCTTTTACTTGTTCTTTGTTAAAATGCATTAATAATCATTTAAGTAATAAAAAGATTATGTTACATTATACATATATTTAATACTACCACCTCAGTACACAAAAAAAATAGTCATATCTTTTGCACGTGGTTTAATAGTACTATATGTCGGAGGGTATTGTGAGATCTATTCCATTTTTGAATAAAATGATCTTTTATGTTAATACCCTCCAATATATCGCATTAAACTACGTGCAAAAAATAGGACTATTTTGTATGAAGGGGGAGTTATGACTTTTTTAATTTGTGTGGAATATATTTAAATGACAAATACAATGCTGATTCCAACTCCGCTTTGCTGTAAAATATTGAGAGGATTAATTAAAATAAAAAGGTCCACGTTATTGTTTCCTTAAAAAGAAAAAGAAAAAGTATAGCGACCCTCTCGTTGACTATTCAATACTATTAGTACATATCCAGTATTATAGAGGTTTTCTATTTTAAAAAATATAAGTGTTGGTGATTAAATTTAATAGGGAGGATTAGTGATTGTTTTAGTTCGGTTTAGGATCACCAAACAAGAACGTGTGATTGATTATCACCGTAAATGATAAATCGAAGGTTCGGGTTGTAAAATCGTAAATACGAGAGTCGAATTCGTATTTATTTCGTATGTGTACACGTTTAGGTGTGTTTGTGTGTGTTTTGGGAGTATTTGTGAATTTGAACTTGTATTTCTTAGCTGAAGAACAACTATTTATAGTGACTAACAAGTAGGAGGTGTCTATGACTTTTGGACTTCCTAGCTTGCATGCTAGACCTAAAACTTAGTTACAAAGTCTTCTTGGGTCTTATCTCGAACTCATTGTTGTTCGTCTTGGTTGGCTTGGTTGGTCCAAATTGTTCTTTCAATAAAAGTTGTTCGCCTCTTGGGGTTATGGCTCGGAAGTTGTTCGCCCTTGTATTCTGTAGGGATAGGCTCAAGGATCTTGGTCCTTTGTTCGTCAACATACACCTCTTAGGCTGGTAGATGCACCACCTTTTGACAATGTTGCTCGTCATCAATGATTTGATGTAGGGTCCATATCTGGCCTCGGGTCTCAGGACTTGTTCGCCAGTATGTTGTTCGTCGAAAGAGTTGTTCGTCGTTTCATACACCTTCCAGGTTGATTGATGCACTCCCCTTTGATTTTCTTTGTTAGTCATCTTTAATTTGGGGTTGATGTTTTGTAATCTTCATTTGGGCTTTAATTTATGTTCGCCAAATAGTGATTGATGTTCGCCCATCAACAATAAGTACCTTAATTAATCACAAGTTTGTATTGTTTTATTATAGTATAGTATAAACGTTAATAATACGAACACAATACATGAGAATATAGCAGATGAAATGCTATCTTATAATAATTAATTACCTAAGGGGTGAAAAAGAGAGACAAAACAAGTGCTAATATAATTGCCAATTAGACATGAAAAGTTGAGAAATTCAAAATTTGGAGAAGCGATTATAATTAAAAATAACAAATATTATTAAGTGAAATTAAACAACTAATACTATTTAATAAAATACAATTAATATTATTTAAGAATATACTAATTGCATAATATAACTTGTGTATAAATTTTTTTTCCCATATATATAAAGGACCAAAATAGAAGTTAATTAATCTACAGAATTGCGTTACATGAGACGTGTCAATAATATAAAACTTGGGTCAATAATATGAAACTTGGGTCAATAATATGAGTCTAGAGGATTGGGAGAAATAATTATTTTATTTATTGGTGTATTATTATCAGTCGTATAGATTGAGTACTCCTGTGCTCCATTTCTTAATAAATTTTACTTTATCGTTAAAATAAAAAAAAACGGTGGCCGGTTACAACCTGTAAATACGAATAGGAATATCTCCCAAAAATGTAATGACACAATCATAATTAATTAATAATGAAAAACAAAAGACAGTTTAATTATTAATTTTCTCTTCTACTTTCATTCATGCTATATACGTGCATACAGGAAACAGGATACGTGCTGTACTCTTTAAATCTATTAATTCTTCAACCTCCACGCAATTTCAGTTTGTATTTCACACAAAATTAATTAAAATGAATATCCAAATAATGTTGATGCTCATGTTAATTCTACACATTTTGTCAGCAAATTCAGTTTCTCTTGCTCCTGCATTGTATGTTTTTGGTGATTCTTTGGTGGATAGTGGCAACAATAATTTCTTACCAACTCTGGCAAGGGCACATTATTTACCATATGGAATCAATTTCAAGAAAGGCCCAACTGGAAGATTCACCAATGGAAGAACTGTGGCTGATTTTATAGGTATATATTATTTATTGAGTAAGGTTTATATGAAAATGGTTTATGATAAGTTTATCATGAAATTCTTTTAAAATGTCGAATATTTGATTAGGAGTATCATTAATATGGGTTCAATTTTTTATTTTTTTTTACAACAATTACAATATAATACCACCAACCCAAATTAATGATACTCCTGGTATGATTGTCAATACTTTATTATAGTTTCATGATAAGCTTATCATGAACTATTTTCATATAATATTTTGTCTTATTTATCAACTTAATTGGATCTTCTTTTGATAGGTTTTTATAAAAATAAAGAGAAATTTACTAAATAAATCATAATTTTCTAATTTTTAATGAATCACTTTAAAGATATCTTTTTCCTCGTAAAAAATACTGTCTTAAAAGGTGTTTTAAAAAAAAATAAAAAAATCCGCTGAATTTAATTATAGCCCGAGTGGTAAAGAGTATTGACTATGATCACACCTCAGCAGTAAAAAAACGAAAAATTATAAATTTTAAAAATTGTGACGACGTTTGTAATAATTTTCTTTTATAAATTATAAAAAGTTGTGAATAGCTGTGAATATATATAAGTATTTGTTGGCAGCGGAGTATATTGGTTTGCCATATGCTCCACCATACTTGAGTTTGAGGTTATTACAACCGAAGAAGATGCAGACAGGCCTAAATTATGCATCCGGCTCATCCGGGATTCTTCCTCAGACCGGAACTCATCTTGTACGATTCTCAACTTAGTAACTTTCAGTTTTAGATTTTATGACATATATCAAATTGTTTTTTTTTTTACTTCAAAAATTAATGCATAGGTTTTGGGTGGGACCATCTCATGACGGCATAAACATTTTGATAGGAGTGCGTGTTAATTTGTATTGTTTCATATCATGAGACGGTCTCACAATTTTTTTTACCAAATTTAATACTTCCTCAATTCTCAAACACTTTTCATAGTTACAGTTTCTATGTTTTAGAAAAAATTTTTTATTAGTATTTGAAATGATAAAAAAAAAATTATGAGACATATAATAGAGAAGAGGTAGATTGATCATATACTCTTTTTAAAATCACTTTATTATTTTAAATACTAATAAACAATCCGCTTTCTAAAATATGAGAAAAAATAATTGTGAAGAGAGTTTGAGGACGGAGAGAGTATATGTTAGGTGCATGCTTGCAAGTGAAATATATGATCTATTTAGAAATTTATGTTTGTGTTTTTCTATTAAATAATGAGATATAATTTAATTTATTAAGCTTTAGAGGCTTAATTCGATTGAATTATTTATCAATTTATTAAATAATAAGGGTCCTTCTTGTAATAGAGTTGCTCTTTTTTTCTTGGCAAACTCTCATATGCACCAGATGCACGGTGCACTCAATCAATAGTGTTGTTTTAGGTAAAGGGGTGTGTCTCGAACACTGCACGAACAAAGTAAATACGAAACGAATTCGTATGAATAAACCGAGTCAAGGAAAATCATTTTCCCGCAAGACTGAATACGCCCCGTATAGTGCTTACGGTATCGTGCGTATGAGTCTCTAAAGGTAAAACGGTTTTAACAGTTTATACCGGCAGCACCACCGTGTATAAACTCTCGGCGAATGAAATCGGAATTTCGAACTGAACGAAATAAAAATATATGCGAAAGGCTTTCTAAACTCTAAGATTCGTAGGCTGAAAAGGTTAGTACGAAAGTCTGAATATGAAGGGGTATATATAGGTGGAAATCTGCACTGCAGATGAGGACGATCTCTTTCTTGGGAAGCAAGAACAGAATATTCGATTTCTTTCTTGGGAAGCAAGAACAGAATATTCCATAATATTCGATTTCTTTCTTGGGAAGCAAGAACAAAATATTCCATCGAATATTCTCTTTCTTGTAGGTTTCCAATGTGGGATGGAACTCAAGCTTTCCATTCCCATGGGATGTAAAACACATGAATAATTATCCAACTTCCCAAATTAATTCCTCACTCACCGAAAATTGGTTTTGAGATATTAAATATACCACGTTCATCTACTCCGAGAGTAGAACAACCTCGTTATTTTTGTTTTCCCAAAAATTAGCATCTTCATTCCTCAAAAAATTAGTTAATATATAACCAATTTCCAACAAATAGTTGGTCTCAATTACACTGAAAAGTTGGTTCCAATTACACTGAAAAGTTTACACTAAAATTTAATTTCAGTGTAAACTTTTCAGTGTAATTGGAATCAACTTTTCAGTGTAATTGAGACCAACTTTTCAGTGTAAATAATATCAACTATTGAGTGAGTGCACCATGCATCAAGTGTACAAGAGACTTACTCTTTTTTCTTTTTACTAAGAATTTTGTCCTAAAGATTATTTTTCCTTAACAAGATTTTTAATAAGGTTCCGACGTACATGTAGACTTATAACTCTAGGTTTTGGTTTTATTTTTTAATAAGATCTTAGTTTAGTAGTATTACATAATAAGGTATATCATGTTAATTTTTTAAAATTAAATAAAATATATAAATGGGTGAACTTGAGAGGCATGTCTACTGGATATAAATCTTATATTTAAACGCTGTAAAACAAGAACCATTACGAAATGATAAAGAAATGAATAAAATTGACAGGATTTAGACATGCTAGTTTATAGAAAGAAATCGGAATGTGTACGAGTTTGATAGTAATGAAAAATGATATAATGGATTATGCTTAGTTATTGTTGAATTGTTTGATTTGTTTTTTTCTTTTCTTTTTTATCAAAAAAAATACCTTTCTGTTTTAAGATATAGAGAATAAGAGAAGAACACAGATTTGTTGACCCAGTTCGTCAGGAATGACTACGTCTGGGGGCGTACCAAGCCAGGAGATAATTCCACTATTTCTTGTGTATGAGATCCAATTATATAGGTTACAATCTAGGGTTTTAGATGAGTACATAGAATATAATGAAATGACCATATTGCCCTCCATCAGTTACTTGTTGATGAAGGCACACTAATATATTTTCCTTCAATACTCCCCCTTGTGCCGAATCAAAAGTGTGGATGGTGCTTGAATGTTGTCTCGCTAAAATATTGACAAGTAGCAATAATCCAATGGAAAAATAAATCTCGATCGAAGGGAAAAGATTTATAATGCACCTATGTTGAGACTCCCCCTGAAGTCTACACCTTTCACATGATACGTACATCTATCAAATGATTTTATAAAGTCTACACATCTCAATTATTTAAGATGTTTCTCAAAGATTGTCTTGGACAATAATTATATAAATAGATCAGCCTCATTTACTTTAGAGTTTGAATCTTGAGAAAAACTTATTGTTACTGGTTAGTGAAGACTTCGGTGATATATGCTTCATATTGTCACCTTTAATGTAGCCCAATTTCAGCTACTGAACATAAGAAATATGTTCTTCATAATACATGTGGTCTCTCCAGTGGTGAACTCTAGTCACTGCTTCTTTGAACATGTGCGGTGATAGATCTCTATCAAATACACTCTTCAACTGCTTCATGTAAGACTGTGATCTCTGAATTGTTCGAAGAGGTATCTAAAAGAGTTTGATTAATTGATCTCCAAGATATCATTATGTTTTTCATGGTAAATCCATAACCATTTTGGAAACACTTTATGTGGATCAGAAAATGCAAAACCAAATAGTACATCATTTGGTGTACTGGTGTAGGGGGTAGCTTCAATATTTTCTTAAGATCCACAATTCCAT
Source organism: Ballota nigra (assembly GCA_947034835.1). Taxonomy (NCBI): domain Eukaryota; kingdom Viridiplantae; phylum Streptophyta; class Magnoliopsida; order Lamiales; family Lamiaceae; genus Ballota; species Ballota nigra. The sequence goes on from OX344723.1 coordinate 82,540,877, forward strand.
TTGTGGTCCCCTTCAATATTTACTATAATGAATATTAGATCAATGTCAATGGTTTTTCCTTAAGTATCAGAGTACATTCTTGACACCATTCCAAAGATACTACGTTGTTTCTAGATGAAATCTAGCTAACAAGTTTATTGAGAAAGTAATATATGTAGTCGAGTGTATTGAGCTAATTACAATAATGCGCATATTTTACTTAAGTAGGGAATTTCATCTCTCAATACCTCTTCGTCATCTTCCTTTAGACGAGATGGATATTTTCTTAAATCCAAACTTCGACCAATCATGGGAGTGCTAATCAGATGCATTTTGTCCATGTTAATTTGCCTGAACATCTTCTGGACATATGCAAACTGGTGGATAAGTATTCCACAAACTCAATGTTCTAGTATAAAGTCTAGACAAAATTGAGTTTTCCCAATATTCTTTATCTCAAAACCGGATTTCAAATATTCATGGTTCTCTTATTTCATTAAGAATATCTATTATGTTCATCCATCAACATAAATAATTGCAAATCCGAAACTTATTTTCTTTATAAATTTATAAATGCATAGGACCACTATTCATCGTTCTTGTAACCTATCCCAATCAAGTAGTCACTTAGACGGGTATACCACCTCCACCTGATTGTTTCAATCAATAAAGTGTGTGTTTCAATCTAATTGCAAACACACTCCGTGGTTTAGAGTCACTTGATTTGGGTAATAGATGTCATCAGACACTTATATATCTCTAAATCAAGATTCTCATAGAGATATGTCATAACCACATTCATAAGCTGCATCTCCAATCCTTCGGAAACTAAGTGATGAGACATTATGACGTCCATTACGGGAGTTTGTCTCCTCATACTCAATCTAGAGCGTAATGAGAAATCTTGCGTTATAAGGCAAATTTTATATATCAAGACCTTATATTTCTCATTACGCTTTATGACAAAGATTCAATTATATCCTACAGGCTTTACACTTGGTCGGGCTAGCACTACCAGACCAAATACCCGTCTCTTTGTCAGAAAATTAAGTTTTATTGGATTGCTTTTATTCATTTAGGCCAATATACTCTTAGTTGACACTCTGCAACCGAGCGTGGTTCGATATTATTGTGTTCTATACTTTCTTGAGCAATAATATAAATAAATACATCATCAATCTGCGTGCAATGTTTGTCCATCGACTTATATGCACTCTTATAATCATATAGAGATTTTCCATTCTCTGGAATCATATCAAGCATCGGAGCGTCCTCTAGTAATGATTCATGGACATAAGTTTGATCAGAGATAATCTCGTGAGATGTATTCTCAACATTGATGATCAATGTGTTAGATTGTGCCACACCTACAATTTCTTCCTTTAAGTAGGTGTCAATCGAACCAGGTGACCTCCCCCATTTCCTTTTGGGAGTCACGGCCTCAACCACACCTCCACCAAGTGTAGTTGCAACACCTTTCCAGCGGTGTTGTGCCCTTTATTGGGGACTTCTACCCTTACAGACACATTTGCAGCTGGTATATGAGACCTAGTCACTTCAGCAATATCAGTAAACACATCATGCATAGAATATGCTTCATTCTGAATATAAGTGATTCATTTTACTTCACTTTCACATTGTGAAGTTTGGTGATCAAATGAGACAACATGGGACAGACACAATACTTCCTGCCGTTCCCTTAGAAAATTCTTTTTTCTTATCTCCCCCTAACGACGGGAAGACTGTCTCATTAAAGTGACGATCCGCAAATCTAGCGGTAAGTAGGTCGTCTGTCAAGGGCTCTAAATTTGCGGGTAATTGTTAGGAATTCATATCCAACAAGATACTTAATCGTATTTAGGAACCCAATTTAATGTGTTGTGGCTACGCAATAGGCACATATATTGCACAACCAAATATGTGTAGATATAAAATATCTGGCTTATATCCAGTTACCAACTGGTACACATAAAATGGTTGGTAATTTGGTGGGTTTGGAACGAATAAGTAAAGTTGCATGCAATATTGCATAACCCCAAGCAGAGAGTGACGTGTTTTAGGATATAGAGAATAAGAGAAGAACACAGATTTGTTGACCAAATCGTCAGGAATGACTACGTCTGGGGGCGTACCAAGCCAGGAGATAATTCCACTATTTCTTGTGTATGAGATCCCTTTATATAGGTTACAATCTAGGGGTTTAGATGAGTACATAGAATATAATGAAATGACCATATTGCCCTCCATCAGTTACTTGTTGATGAAGGCACACTAATATATTTTCCTTCAATACTTTCATTAATATTGCAACTTGATACAGTACAAATAATAGAGGTGTGAGATGCACCTCTAGTAATAGAGAAAACTCCTAGCATATTACATAAATTCTTTCACATTCTCAAGAAACAACCTCCGGTTTTCTACAATACCGAGAGGGGGTTTAAATTCCACTTTAAAAAGCTAGCATCCAGTCTCAATTCCGCATAAAATTTCATCCAATTCCAGTAGTATACTTTTAGTTCTCCAAGAATTTTGTCTAATTGCACTTGCTCTCCTCTGAAAATGCATCCATTTCTTGTTTTCCACAATAGCCACGTACCACATTTCCAAATGTTAATCATCAAACGTTTCTCCATTTTACTCTTCCCAAGGCCCCAAAATTGAAACAGAGATGCAGCCGGACACGAAGAAAGAACAGTTGATATTCCCAACCACTTCATGCAATTCATCCAAAATTTATGGAAAACAAAGTCACTCAAATAAAACATGTCTCACAGACTTAGATTCAATGTTACAGAAAACACATAAATTGTTTACCATCGAGGGTACAATGCCACGATTCTGCAAAATATCCGAAGTTGGTAATCATTCCTTTAGAACCTTCCACGTGTGAACACGTACCTTAGGTGGCGCCCAAGTTCTCCAAATCAGTTCAAACTTTTTTTTCTCTCTCGAACAACACCGTTCTTCTTCATCAACAAGCACTTGTATGCTTCCTTGACATGGTAGACACCATTGCTTGCCTTATTCCACCACCAAATATATGGCTCGTCTCGCTTGGCAGGTACCTGTTAATCACCATATATAGGTCATTAAGAACTTTCATATCCCTAATCGTCAACTCCCTTCTCCATTGCCACTTCTACACCCAGGATCCCTCCAACCATTACCCCATTTCCCAAACACTCGTCTCCTTACTGCTACTCAATGTAAATAACCTAGCAAACCTATATTTAGAGGTTCCTCACCCGCCCAACTATCCCTCCAAAAGCTTGTATCCCTTCCCTCCCTGAATCTTCTCTCTAAAGAATTATAGAACCAACTCTCTTGCCCCTCCTCCATACACTTCAACCCTTCCCCCCACCATCCCCTTATGACTCTCTTTCGACCCTCCCTCTCTAGACCCCCACCAACACCCCAGTTTAGGCCCTTACGAGATTTAATTAATCTTGCCCACAACCTATCCCTCTCATTGATAAACCTCCAAGCCCACTTTCCCAAGAGAGCTAAATTAAAAGACTCTAGGTCATTTACCCCTAGCCCACCATCATATTTAGGTTGACAAATGGAACACCAATTTATGAGTGGCGTTTTAGAATTACTCTCCCCCCTCCTCCCAAAAAAAAATATATTTGCGGGGATTCAATATCTCTCGAGATATTTTTTGGCGCACGAAAGATCGAAAGGAGGTATATCGGTAAAGAAGCAAGCACATAGTTAAGAAGAGTTAACCTTCCACCGAAAGAGATCAGCGAACCATCCTATTTTCTGATCCGGTTCCTAACGTTTTGAATCACATATGGCCAATCCAAGTGTTTCCGATGGGCTGATCCAACTCGTACTCCAAGATAGTTGAAAGGTATCGCCCCCACCCTGCAATCAATAAGGTTTGCAAGGCTGTCCAGATGATCCTCCTCAGTGTTTACCCCATACATGAAACATTTCTCCTTGTTTACTTTCATTCCGGACAGCCACTCCAAGTTGATCAGAAAGTTTTTCAAAAATTCTGCATTTTCTGTCACTGCACTTGCCAAGAAAATAGTATCATCTGCGAATTAGAGGTGCGAGATTTGGATTTTATCCTTTCCAACAACCACTGGTTTAAATAGTCCCAACTCAGTCCCTTTCATCATCATCAAGCTCAAACCCTCTGCAGCTAAAAGAAAGAGCAACGGAGATAAGGGGGTCACCCTGTCTCAACCCTCTTCCTAAATTGAAATTCCCAGATGGGCTCCCATTGACTAGCACTGAAGCTTGTGCCGTCGAAATACATTCCATAATCCAGTCAATCCATTTTGAGTCAAAACCAAAGCTGCACATGATAGAGCGCAGATATCTCCAATCAACTGAATCGTAAGCTTTTGCAAAGTCAATCTTGAACAACATGATTATTTCTTTAATTTTTTTTGGTGTCCTCTATGATTTCGTTTAAGACAACTATACCATCCAGAATCTGTCGCCCCCACTCCCCTACCACAAAAGCTGATTTGAAATCAGAGATGACTGTCTCGATGACTTTGCTCAACCTTCTAGATAGGATTTTCACTAGAATTTTGTACGGCCCACTCACCAGCGAAATAGGCCGAAAATCACCTAAGCTTGTTGCCTCCTCCTTCTTTGGGATTAGAACAATAAACAAAGAGATTAATCCTTTCACCAACTTACCATGAGTATGGAACTCCTTCATAAACAACATAAAATCCTCCTTGTAAACATCCCAAAACGTTTAAAAAAAAAAAACTGAAGTTGAAGCCGTCTGGTCCTGGGCTTTTAGATCACTCACAATCCTTCAGAGCCTTCAATACTTCTTGTTCAGAAAAATCAGCAATAAGGAAGGAGTTCTCTACAACTGATATTTTTCTTGAAACGAGATTTTGATCCAACATCGGTCTTCCACTCCCCCACTGGTTTGAAATGGTTGTTAAAAAAAATCAAACACTCCCTTTTTCACTCTTGCGACGTCTTCTATCCATTCTTCGTCTAACGAGAGGCCAGCCACTTGTGGAGCCATTTGATCTTTGCTTTTTGTGCGGAAGGCTGGCCATATTCTTCATATCTCCAATTAGAAGTGCAACCTGCTCATTACAGCCGATGATCTCCTCCTCCTCTAGGCCAAAGATGTCATCCATAATATTGAGCTCCCAAATAATATTTCTCCTCTCCTCAATCGTTCTCTCCAAGGACCCAAAAACCTTTATTCCAAATACGCAAGTCTGCCTTTAGTAATTTGAATTTCTCCTTCAGCCTGTAACCGCTCCAACCTTCTATAGAATAAGAATTCCACTTATTGACAACCCAATTCTTAAAATCAGAATGTGTCATCCAAGCATTAATGAAACGGAAAGGCTTCGGGCCCCAGTCCTTCGCCTTATCGAAAATAATCAAAGGACAATGATCCGACAATGACCTCTTCAATTTGCATAGCTCCACGCCTGGCCAAGTGGAAATCCATTCCGAGTTCACAAGGCATCGATCAATCCTACTTTTGCAAGACCCATCAAATTTGTACCACGTAAATAAGCGTCCATGCAACGGAAGATCAATTAATTGTGAGCCACATATAAAATCTTCAAAAGAATCTACATCTCTTCTACACGACCCATCTCTTCTACCCCTTCTTTCCGATTCTTTCCTAACCGAATTGAAATCGTCTGCTATACATAGACACACGCCGGAATAAGTATTTATAATATGTAGCAATTTTTCCCAAAGTTCCAATCGATCAGCTGAGGGGCAAGGCGCATACACATTAATCAGACAACACTCCACCCTATCACTTCTCCAGAATCCATGCACCATCACTACACCCTCCATATGCCATTTGCTAGCAACACTGAACAAATCCGAGTTCCAGATAGACAATATCCCCCTCGACCTCCAAATAGCATCTCTATGAGCCCAATCAAAATTGACACCTCCCCAAATATTTTTGCAGAAATAAAAATCAATTGATTCTTTCTTCGATTCTTGAATGAAGCAAGAATTAATTTTGTGTACCTTAATTAAGTCCCTGGCCTTCTTCCATTTTGCCTCGCTTCCGATCCCTATGATATTGTAATTAAGAATCCTCATTGGTGACAACTCTTCTTGACTCCGAGCCTACCCCACAAGGATTTTTTCCACCCATCAACTCTTGAGAGTATAATTATAAGTGTATAAATATCATTACCATAGAAAGTGTTTGTCTAAATGAAAATTATAATTAAATTTTATTATATTAAAAATTATATTACATACTAATAATGCTTAAAATACTATAAGTAATATTATTAAATAATTTAGAAGAAAAAATATTTTTAATTTTCTTTTTTTTATAAATGGTATATGCATGTATATCTTTTGTTCCTTACTTTTGGGATATCGGGTATGTTATTCTCCTAAACTAAACATCACACTATTCCTTCCAATAATCCCTTTGATAATAAATGATCGATAATAATTGTTTATGTGTGGTTTAATTTTTCAGGGAAAAGTCCTGAATTTGGAGGACCAAATTAATTTATTTGAGAAGACGGTGAAAGAAGAATTACCAAAACTGAACTTTAACAACTCCGAAGAGGTATCAAATTATTTGTCAAAATCAATATTTGTGATTGCAACAGGCAACAATGACTATGATCCCACCAAACGTAATTCTCCTCAATCTTTTGCCGACCTCCTTATTCATAATCTTTCCCAATATTTTCAGGTATTATTATTTACTAGAATCTCCGGTGTTTTTCACTATAAAAAAAATATAGAATTGTCTACAAAAATTGTCAATATGATCTAAATTTCCAATGGACAAAAAAATTCGTAGTAAGAATTACTTACGAAATTGCGTACAAAATTTTCTAATTATATATGTGTCATCATTCCTTATCTACAAAGAATTTGCCCACTCCCGTAGACAAATTATTTGTAGGTGAAATTTTGTAGGCAAATTTACCTAGGAATTTCATTTAGTTGACAAATTAATTTCGTTGATAAATTACTTGTAGGTTGAAGAATGAAGATGCCTAAAAAAATTATAGATAAGTAGTAAGCAATTATTCCACTACATATAATTTGGGTTGAAAATTTTGTAGTCAATTCTTTCTTTTCTTGTAGTATTTGGTCGTACCTATCAATTATTTAAAGTTGCATATTATTAAAAATATAATTTTGTAAGTGTGTGACTTATGTTTTATTATGATCGTGTCAGAGATTATATAAATTGGGAGCAAGAAAAGTGATAGTGTTTGAGATTGGACCGATAGGGTGCATGCCCCACAATAAAAGCAAATTCAAACACAATGGAACATGTGTTGAGGAGCTTAATCAATTTGCAATCATCTTCAACCACAAGCTTGCTTCTATGCTTAATAATTTGACATCAACCCTTCATGGCTCATCCTTCATTCCCGGTCGTATCAATGGGCTTAGCTACGATGCAATCATCAATCCATCCAAATATGGTAATTCTAACCCCACTCATATGAAACTAAGTGCCCGTTTGACAGATCTTACAATATCTTTAAAACAGTTTATAAATTGTTTATGAGCTTATAAATATTCTTAAAGTGTTTAATAAAATAAGATGTTTAACATTTTATAAATTTATAAAATAAATCCATAACTAATAGCTTATAAACTGTAAAAAAATAAATTGAAAATTCTCAACTTATTTTCCCATCCACCTTCACCCCATGGAACAACCCTACCCCTCCTCCACCTCTACTTCAACAACAACAACAACAAAAAAAAAAATTAAAAAATATTTATTATAAATTCTCAAAGATCTTATAAGTTTTATTAGTCAAACACTTTAGCAACTTATAAGCTAGTTAAAAGTTAGGAAAATGCATTTTTTTTTTGTCCTTTAACTTTGTTTGACTAATTTTCGTTCTATTAACTTTGGACTTTTGAATTTCGTCCTATAACTTATAAATTTTGTGTTTTTTTGTCATATTAATTACCTGCTATACCAGGTAGCTCTTCAGGTAAATCTGACGTGACATTTTGATTTTCGTCCTATAACTTACAAAAAAATTGGTGTTGCGTCAAATTTACTAGAAGAGTTACCTGATATAGCAGGTAACAGGACAAAAAGCATAATTTTTTGTATGTTATACAATGAAAAAAATTCAAAATAACAGGACAAATACCAAAGTCACTCTAAGTTAAAGGACAAAAAAAAAACATTTTCCCTAAAAGTTACATCTTATAAGCTCTTAAATAGGATGTTATAGCTTATAAGATGTTTCAAGTAATCTTAGTCAAACATACTCTTAGTTCATTCAGTAACACCACTACTCATATACATAACATTTTTACATGCAAAAACATCACGATCTATGTGGACAAATGTTATGTTATCAGTTAATAAGTGTAATGGTATTAATTTATTGAATGAATATTAAAAAAAATTATTTTATTGAATAAATATTATGGTAGTAGTGTAAATGGAAGACAAAGTCAACAGTGGAACAATTTGTAAGGGTATAGTGGTAATTGTGGGTAAAAAAGAAAGTTTTTGAAATAAGTGGATATATTACCATTGCTTATAAATAAGTTTCATCAAATTCTCATTAATTATTATCCTTTCTATGATTTAATTTTTTCAGGTTGAGAGGGATGCTTCTTCTCTTAATCATACAATTCCATATTAATTATATCAGTCTCTGGTCATACTTATTATATCCATATCCATTGCATACATGCTAATTTTTGGATTTATTCTTTCATGGATTAATTAGGGATGAACGAAACAAGTAAGCCATGTTGTGTAACATGGTTCAATGGGACTTCGGCTTGCATTCCTGGATTAAGGTCACTAACGTGTAAGGACCCAGAAAAGCACTATTTCTTTGATGCTTATCATCCTACTGAAACAGTATATAAGACTGTTGCCACACTTTGCTTCAATGGTTCCTCTATTTGCACTCCCAATATTCAACAGTTGGTGTCTCAAAATTGATGGATATATCCATATGATTATTCTTTTTTGTTAGCTCAAAATTATTTTATTTTATTTGGGGGTACTATATACGACGAAGTTTTGCATGGGATTGTGTTACATATAAGTATTTACATATTTTTATTATACTTTAAAAATTTTAATATGATATAATTGATGATTAGTCTACCCACTTTGCAATGGATATCCAATTTTAAGTGGATTTCATGTTGTGAAATTGGTTTATAATATTAGTTTTTTCTATTAAAATTTATTAATTTAATAATAATTTAGTTTAATGAAAGTATTTGAATATTATTTAAAAATGTACTTGAATTTTACATTGGGTTGAGTTACTCTTCATTTATATATCTATCGGGTTAAATGTAATTGCATTCGACTTATTTTAATCATCAAATTGTGTCAAACTGGAAAGATAATAATTATTTAAATCGTAGTAAAATTAATGTGATTTTTTGTTGTAATAATTATATTGAAAAATTTGACCCTTTTTCTAGGACACGGGAATAAGCACCAAATTTCATGAACCACCATACATATACCGCGAACTGTACGTAAATATATAAGCAATTATCGATGGGCCGGGGTGACAAAATTCATGATCTTGACCGACTCTCTCGTTGAGTAGTTATAAACAATAATTCCACGTATGAAACAACATGATTCACATTTTTGTTGTTGTTTATACTTTGGAAACATGCATGTCTTTCGGATAAAATAATGATGTTATTTTATAGTATAATTTTAATATTAATATTCTTCAAATTGTTAGTAATAAGTTTAACTTTCTGACAAACTAAAATTTCAATATTTTTGTGTCCGTGAAATACATATATTTCTCCTATATATGTGGCAAATTGACCGTAAATTTTGATTTTGTCTTCCTAGTAATTTTTGTAGCTATAAATCTTGTTCCATACATTATACATAACACAAATATTTATTTATATTTATATTTATATTTAATTATATATCCTCACAAAACCCTCTCCTACCAACAAATTAAATTCAACAGATTTGCATGCCAAATATATAATTCTGTTTAATTAATTCTCTTGGCAAGAAATTAAAATAATGAAGCTGGTTATGTTGATATTAGTGGTACAAATTAGTTGTGGAATGTCGGATAAAAGTGGTCCTCTTGCACCGGCATTATATGTTTTTGGAGACTCTTTATTCGATAGTGGGAATAATAACCTCTTATTAACTCTATCAAAGGCTAATTTTGATCCCTACGGCATGAATTTCGCCAAAGGCCCCACCGGAAGATTCACCAATGGAAGAACTCTCCCTGATTTCGTAGGTACATCTAATTAATTGTCTTTAACTTTCACATTTTTATTTTTATCATTTTGAGTGGAAAATAAACAATTAATTTAGAATTTTGGGACAGCTGAATTTCTTGGATTGCCGTATTCGGCAACATACATGAGTATACCAAAAGGGGTGATAAAGGCAGAGCATCTGACAGGCCTCAATTATGCATCATCATCATGTGGAATTCTTTCAGAAACCGGAAATAACTACGTATGATTTCACGTTTACTTTTCCGTCCCATTTTATTTGACGTCTAAAGATCTATGTTTCATACCAATTAAAATTGTTATATTTGACCATTTTATTTACATATATGATGATTATTGCATTTATTATAAAAATAAATTATTTAGGGCAAAATTGGAATATGACATTTAATTCTTTTTTTTTCGTGTAAATTGATAATTATTTTGGGATAAAAATAATTTCTGGAAAGACAAATAAAATAAGACATCTATAGTTTTTTTTTTTTTTTTTTTCAGAAAATCGTCGCTTATGATTCCAAATATTCCCTTAAAACACGATTACAATTTCAAACCAAAAGCGTGATCAATGGCTCCGATTTGAATCATGAAATTAATCGCCGATTTCTTGGCCGGTTCGATTGATCAGGTGCCGCAAGTCTAAACTAAATTATGAGTGTTTTGACATTTCATTTAATTTGCAAATTAAATAAATTTTTGCACTTTTTAACGTAAATTGAATGTATTTCTTCAAAATTTACCTCTAAAATTATTAAAATATTTAGATGAAATGTGTTCTTTTAATAAAAAAGACATACATTTATTAATGGTGTAGTAGAACTAGTTTCTCAATATATATGTATTCATTCAAAGTAACATACTATTTTTTAAGGAAAATATAGTCCGGTCAAGTTGCACTGTGAAACTTGTTTATATTTTACGGGGATAGAAATATTTTTAGTCCCATAATTTTTTACCTTTTTTGAAATGGTCCCAAAAAATATAAATGTATAATTTAGTTCCAAATTTGTGCAAATTGTACAATTTACATCCCATATTCACCGGAAGCGACAAAAAGTCATTGTTTTTTGACATGTGCCGTGTACGTGAGCGTTCAACTTAGATAAGCATGCTGACTAGGTTATTAATAAATAGTTTTTATGTTTTTTGAAAATTTTATTTGGGAAGGATTTTAACGTTATGGTAAAAAAAAAAATGGGGAAGGATTTCTAGGGCTTTTCAAGTTTGATTTACATTCTTAAAATGAATATTCACCGGAAATCTCCAAATTGAACGTGCATGTGCCGGGCTCATGTAAAAAAATGATGATATTTTGCCAATTTGGCAAAATTTGGGATGTAAATTGTACAATACAAAAAAAATTGGGACTGAATTTGCACATTTATCTTTTTTGGGACTATTTCGAAAAAGGTAAAAAGTTAAGAGACTAAAAATATTTCTATCCCTATTTTACGTATATTTTGTAACAGTATTAATTAGTTATTTCATTAAATTGTATTAGATCAATAGTAATATTTTTTACTAAAACAAGTAATACCGTTTTGATTTGCACCGTATAACATATTTAGAAGAGGAGTATTACTATTAATTAGGGTTTGTTTGGACAGGGAAGATGCGTGAATTTGGGAGAGCAAGTTGACTACTTCGAGAAAACAGTGAAAAAAGAGCTGCCAAAACACTATAAGCTGTGCGATGAGCTATCCTCTTATTTATCAAAATCGGTGTTTTTAATTGCAATCGGAAGCAATGATTATATCTCCAATTACAACCGAATTGTATTCGGTACCACAAAAATTTACACTCCTCAATATTTTGCCACCCTTCTCATTAATAAGCTCTCCCACCAATTACAGGTACTACTTTTAATTTTTAAACTTGGATTCACTATTGGATTAATGAGTGCATAGTAATTGTACTTTTGTTTGATCAGAGATTGTACGAATTGGGGGCAAGAAAAGTGGTAATGTACGAAATTGGACCAATTGGTTGCATACCCACCGTTACAAGGCAATTAAAACAGTACAGTGGATGTGTTGAGGAGATAAATCAGTTTGTACTCATCTTCAACAAACAACTAGCGTCTTTGCTTCGTAATTTGACATCTACCCTTCAAGGCTCTAACTTCATTCTTGCTCGTATTTATGGGATCACCTACGATGCTTTTATCAATCCATCTAAATATGGTAACTTCCCCTCTCTTTAAAATAGAATCGGACTCACAAAATTTAAGTTAAGGTAGAAAAATATTATTGTATACAAAATAATAAATTAATAATTTCTATGTTGATTAACAAATAAATAATATTTTTGCCTGCATAATTATTGCTATGATCTCCCAAAGCTACATGATGCAATTGGTGTAATGATGTGCTAGTGAAAATAATAATTATTAATTTGTTTGATTAATTATTAATTGACATTTAATTTTTTTAGTTGCATGATTTGATTAGGGTTGAGTGATACAAGGAGCACATGTTGTGTAGCATGGTTCAATGGGACGTCGGCGTGCGTGCCTGGGTTTGGGGCACTATCATGTGCCCACCCACAAAACTACTACTTCTTTGATGGCTTTCATCTCACCGAAACTCTCTATAGAATCACAGCCACCCTTTCTTTCAATGGTACCATTTGCACTCCCAAAAATATTCATGATTTAGTGATATATAAATAGATATTTAATTGGTCTTTTAGACTCTTATTTACAATGATGAACAAAAGGGTCCATGAGCGAACCAAATTACGATTTTTTTGGTCGATCTATATTCTTAATAAATGATTTGGATGGATTCTATAGTAGCGATCTTTAATTTATTTCTTGTGTTCCTCAGACTTGATTGTTTATTATAATTAGCTACCTAAACCATTAATTATCTAGAATAAAAACCCTCTATTAAAAAAGGAAAAGAAAAAAGTACGATCACTCCATCCGCTTCAAGCAATGCATGTTGTGTATAATGGGAGCTTAGGGGCATCCCTGAGCTATGGACAATGACATGTCAACATCCAGAAAAACACTACTTTTTTATGGCTACCTTCATACTGAATTTGTCTATAAAACTATAGCCACTTTTTGCTTCAATGGTTCCTCTTTTTGCATTCTAAAAAATATTAAAGACTTGGTTTCTCATGTTTGAAAGATTCTGTACTAGCTCTGTTATTTCTAATATACCACTCTAAATAAATATATATAAATAATGATTTTATTTTTATTTTAGTGTTTTATATATATTATTGTTGTTAAATCACGCTTTCCTCCAGCAAGTTAAGCCGTTAACATGCATATTTGTTATACATGCTACATTCGGTTAAACACATTACATGAAAAATCAGCTATTAGCTCATATAAATAATTGATGGATACAAGAGATAAGAAGAATTAAAGGGGGGAAATTTAATAAAGCAATTGTATTGTATAATGTACAATACTAACAAGTTTCTACATAGTTCGTAATGATGTTACAAAAGAAAGAAAAAACTCCTATATTTGTAGCTAGACACTATAATCTTATACTAATAACCAAACAAGACATAACAAAGATGATTTCTATCTAGCTAGTATTATATATATGAGGGGTGACTTCACTTGTGGAACAAAATTGTGAAGCCAAAGTACCTATGTAAATACACTAATACTATTTAAACTTATTCTTCAAAAAAATTAAAAATTAAAACTTAAATATTGGATCCTAAATTAATTATTTGGCTCATGATTGTTGATTGGTGGCTTCCTGCGCCCCCTGCCCTGCCCCTTGTAGTCCCTGCGCATCAAGGTTGCAACCTCATCTGCTGACTCAGCAAATTCCATTGATCCTTCATTCTTCTTCTAAAAAGTAAGTAAATAAAGAATTATTTTTAAAAAAAATTAAGTAAATAGAGAATTATTAAAAAGAAAAGTATAATGCTCAATTTTTTACTATTTTTCATTTTCAAAATTCGAGTATAAGTGCCTCTCGATGTGGTCCTCGCTGCTCAATTATTCTTTTTGCAAAGCGAATATTAAGTTTTCATTTATATTAGTTCTAGTGAGGATTTGAGCCATGATATGCACTTAAATTTTGAAAGAAAATATCACAATAGAAATCAGCAATACCTCAAGAGACAGCCAGTAATATTTAAAGAAGTAATCAATAATACCCCAACTGTAAAAACACACAGTTCGGTGTGTTTTTTGTATTTTGAAAAAATTAAAATTAAAATTTGACTTAAAATCCTAGTACATACTAGAATTTGTGATTTTTCAAGCTTCAATTCAATCAAACACTCGGTTCAAAAATGATAAAAAAAATTACCTGATCCTGGATGTGATCATTTTCCATTTGTGGCATTGGGAAAACATTATCAACGTCAACTGGCTTACTTTTACCTACACCAAAATATGAAAATGAGTTAGTAAATAAAGATCAATTAGTGTGTGCATAAATTAATCAACATAGCTAATAATAACTAAGTAATACCTTGAATATCAATTGATTTTCCTTTCATCCCTTGCAACAATTTTCTCCCCAAAAGAAACTTAGGCTCCTGTTTTATTGATACTTAAAAATTATTAAAATGCTCAAAGAAAAATCAACACAAAAATAATGAACATACACAGAAAGGCTTACACTTTCATCCTTTCTCTCTCCAATATGTCCTGTTTAAACAGCAGAGATGTGAATTAAATTCCAACAGAATGAATCTTGAATTTAAATAATGAGGAAGAATTATTGCAAAAACAATATTGTACCTTGATAACACTTTGCACTAGAGTAGTCTAGAGCAACCAAAATTATTAAAATAGTGAGTAGTAACCCTGAAGAATATTTGGATGCCATTTATGAGAATTCTTTTGAATTGAACAGAGAAGCCTAGAAAATGTAATGTGGGCATTTATAGAGTTCAAACCAGAGTCAAAGTTAGGGTTCCGACAAGTGGCTAGTCCTTTCTAAATTTTAAATTAATTTTCTGGCTACAAACAGAACTTAGGGAAACTCAAACCATAAAATAATGACATAATTAATGAAAATAATTGGATGTGTACTGAAAAAACATATCATAGGAGATGCTTGTTTGAATAGTGAGTGTAGTTAGTACTGATGCTAATCACGAGGTGTATGATAAGGGTGATTCCTGGATTTGAATTATATGTTACATATAATCTTCTTGTGCAATAAAATTATATAATTTAATTGTTTTTCCGAATCCAATAATGTTAAAAGTTGTACAATAATATTGTACAATTTTATTGCATAGGACAATTCTATATAGCACAGAATCCAAATTCGCGAGCTCATGCCTTTTATGTTTTGCGACTTTTGACTATGGGAAAATTTAAATTTCTATTATCTATTCATCATTGTTTCTAATTAAGGATTATTCCTTGACTAAGGATTTTGCTCCAAGGGGGTTTTATGGTTTTTTTTTATGTGTGGGGCTCCGTTCTCTTGATTGACATTGTGATCTTATGACTTTTAGGTTTTTTCTTCCATAGGCTCTAAATATTTTCTTGTAGAGTGATTTTTGTGTGTAATCAAATGTATGGTATGTATTTGAATTTTGAAAATTAATTACAAAAAATACACAATTCGATATATACTGTGTGTTTTGAATCAGTAGTACCTAAAAAAGTAATCAATAATATAATATTTCAATTGCAAAAACACACATAGTTCAGTGTGTATGGTGTGTTATGACAGTAATACTCCAAACAGTAATCATTAATACCCTAATTTTTTTATCATTATATATTTTTAATTGAAAAGGTCAAAATTGAGTTTAAAATTCAAGTGCATAGAAGAATTTGTGTTTCTTATAATTATTTTGAGGAATTTCGAAACAATTTCGTGTTCAACTTCAAAGATCTCAAATTCATGTAATTAATCTTTGTTGGTGGAGGAATTCGAGGTCAAATTAAATTAAATCGACTTATTTTATCTAAAGACAAGAGTGTAATTTTTCAACTATGAGCTGTTACCTCCTTACTATACTCAAATTCTGAACAAAAAAGGTGAAAAAAGACATAATTTTTTAAAACAAAAAACACGATTCAGAGATTCTTTCATTCGTAATCTTGAATAATCTGGTGAGACTTGACTAGAGTCTAGATATCAATCTTCACTTTGGATACCTAATTACCTGTACTCATGTCTTAACTATACTGTTAATATTGTTTAACTTTCAACCATTAAAGACGAATCTTATAATATTTAAACATGTTATTTAGTGTATATATATATGCAAGATTGTGATTGTTAATTCCTTCACTCAGTTTTTGGTGTGTTAGGCCAACTCAGCAAGCTTTTGCCCTCTACCTCGAGAGATGCAGCTTTAGTTCTAAATTTCTAATATTTAAATTTCGGGATGTTTGACTATCCATATATATTCGAATCCTATATTTTATTGTTAGAAATATTTTCCTTCCTTTTTATTTGTCTCACTCTATCCACCGGAAATAAATCAATTTTCTCATTATTTTGTATCAAAAGCACTTGATTAAACCCTTATTTACTAAAGTTGGTCAATAATAACAAAAGCTTATAATTATAATATGATGATTACTACTATTATTTAGTATTTATGAAGGGCATTGTTGAAAAAATAGGACAAATTTACATAGGTATTTTAAATCAAATGAAACAGATAAAAAGTGATGGAGAAGTATTTTATTGATTTCTTAAAAGTTGAAACACAATATTTAGGTTGGGGGATGTTTGCAAACATAACATAAAAGACTAGATGTACTTATTTTTTAAATTGTCCTCTCAAAGCTTTATATTTTAAAAAATGTTCTCTTAAACTATGAGTAGAATTTGCAAACGCACACTTAAAATTATTATGAAACATTAATGCAGCTACAGTGCTACTCTAATATACCACATTAATTAGTTGAGAATTATTAAGGATTAAAATAAATAAAATAATTCCACATTTTGCTATATGTTCAAATTTTTACATGGAATGTAATTTTTTAATGAGATAAAAAAAAAAAAGATAATCACAGAAGTACTTACACATACTTATATATGTGCAAATAAATTATAGAGAGAAAAAATCCCAAACAAAGCATGGGTATCAAGAACGTGGGCAAGTTGGTATTTTGCATAGAATTACTCACTTTTGTTTCATTTTTTAAGGGGTGATAAGACAGGTGGTTTTGTTGTAAGCAGGTAACTAGGACACGAGGACAAATACCAGTGGTTCCATCTTGAGATCAGTGTGTTGTGTGCCTTAGTCGGCTCTATGGACAGTATTATCAATTGTTTTAGAGTAAGTTTACTCTAAATTAAGTTTCACGTCAACTTTTTTTTACAAATATTACTAAAAAATTTTATTAGTAAGTATTATGATTATTTATAAATACTATCAGTATTATGCATATCAATTATAATTATTTAAAAAAAGTTAATTTTAAAATAGTGATCATAATAATAGTGTGTACATAAAACAATAATAGTGTACACATAACAGTGAGTATATGAAAAAAAAAAAGTGTTCTCATGAAATGGGGTCCACACAATTTTTTGTATATTTCTTTCTTCTTCCTTCAATTATGGAATTTGATTATTCAAAATAGACATCTCAATAACCAATATAATTAGCAATCGTAATCCTTTCTAGTATTTGTGGTATCAACGTACTTAAATTGAGTCCTCATTGAATAAAATAGACAATTTACGATTTTAAATCCCAAACATGCTTTTAGCTGTCCAGAAGAAATGATAAGAACTCATGAGTACTACCATACTCGAAAAAACCTAACATACCACCGGAAAATCAACATCGTAAGCTCAAAATACTAGTAGTAGTATTATAACCCCATTTAGTGTGAGACTTCATGTGTTTAAAGCTCTAGAAAAGAGAGAAAGACGCGTGGATGGAAAGTAATGCTACGAGTACCAATGACAAATGGAGTATTTTGTTGATTTTAGCTGATTAAAGATTAACATAATTAATTTGGGGATAAACACCTTTGCCATCCGTGTGTACGGATGCAGGGCTTTTGAGAGATTCCATTCCACATTTATCAAAAATTTTATGAAAAGGCGGTGAAAGTAACAACTAATCAAGAAATTTCCCATGATTAAGAAATATACAAAATGTAGTGTGACTGGGAAGTTCAGATAGTAAAAAAACGTTTTTTAATTATTATTCTACTAATAGTAAATGCATCTTTTACCTATTTTTTTTTTCCAACTACGCCCCTAATAAATAGTAGAAATAATCATATTGTAATTAATATGAGTAATATATAGGGTTATAAGTGTCTTTTGATGTATTAATAAATGAGAAAATTAGTTTGTATTTGTGAATAGATAAGACAAAGGGAGCAACAGTTACGTCATTTCAAAATACATATCAATATTTTGTAGTGTACAATACATAAGATTATAAAGTACCCCTTAACAATACTCATAACCACAAAACAATTTGCACTCGCACACAAATATATTCTACACCCATTACACATCTGCACTTATGCAAAACACTTTATACTTGTAACTCGTGGGTCATATTTTTTTCAATAGAAGTGGAAGGTACTAAAAGGGGATTTAAACCAAATCCGTCCTCTATCTTTTCACCTTTATCAAAATGGTCCTCTATTTATTTGCTTTATCAATTTAGTCCTGTATCTATTCAAGTTTCGCCAAAATAATCCTAATTGGCCTAAAAATGTACAAAACCTCACCGTTTTGATCCTATATTTATTTTTTTTACCAATTTAGTCCTGTATCAATTCACATTTCTCCAATTAGGTCCTAATTGATCGCATAAAACATAAAATGCCACATTTTTAGTCAAGCGCACTAGTTTTTTTGGGGGAAGCTTATGATGTGGGTTTTTTTTTTCAATGTGGCACTAGCGGTGGCCAGCTTTGCATATAGACCCAGTCGTTTAACTAGGTTCACATTTTTTTTTTCGTTTGACACCGGATAACTCCTCCACACCGATTCACCTGGGAACATGGTTCTGATAACATAATTAGGGCCCCCGATGGACCTCCACCTCTGCATTGGTATGATATTGTCCACTTTGAAACGAGCTAGCCTGCACAAATTTATTTTTGGGTCTTCCTAAAAATATATCATACCAATGGAGAACTTGTTCATCCTTATAAACCCCAAGAAACTCCCATATTATTTTGATGGGATTTAAACCAAAATCATCATCTATCTTTTCACCTTTATCTAAATAGTCATTTATTTATTATTTTATCAATTTAGTCCTGTGTTTCTTCAAGTTTCGCCAAATTGGTCCTAATTTCCTGAAAAATGGTTTTATGCTTTATGCGTTCAATTAGGACCTAATTGGAGAATGTGAATAGATACAGGACTAAATTGGTAAAGAAAATAAATATAGGACCAAAACGGTGAGGTTTTGTACATTTTAAGGCCAATTAGGATCATTTTGGCGAAACTTGAATAAATACAGGACTAAATTGATAAAGCAAATAAATAGAGGACCATTTTGATAAAGGTGAAAAGATAGAGGACGGATTTGGTTTAAATCCCGTACTAAAAGTGTCTACTTCGGCAGCAATGGTAATTAATTACTTTTATTTTGTATATATTTCGGCATGAAATTATATACTAAAATTTCTATACGAATCGCATGATCATTATATACCGATATTGTTCGAAAATTCAGTATTCCAAAATTTCAATACGATATCAATAAATACTTCTCATACCAAAATTTTCAAGTATTTTACAACCAACCTCGTTTGGGGTCCCTTACATTACAAAAGTTGCCGCTAACCAAACTTACACACTTTTTTTCTCAAGACAAGAACTTTGATACTATTAATTTGGCATCATTCAAGTTACAATAAAACACATTTCCATATATAGCAGCATAATTAAGGAAAGTACCGGTGATTTTATCTAACAAAATCAGCTTTAGGAATTCGTACCAGAATTACAACAATACACATATCAATTTTTTATTTTTTACTAATCACAATACACTAATGACCTTTGTCGGATCTAAAAGCACTCTCGAAACTAAGGGGCGCTTGGTTAGTCACTCTTCAATTGTAATGAGAATGAGAATGATATTGAAAACTAATGTAATTATGATGGTTAATGAGAACAAAATTACTATCTCCTATCCTATATAAGGTAATCACTACTCCATTTTGATTACCATATTCTCTTCCTACAATCCTCCTCAATCAATCCCCCCATTCATCCACCAACAAACATTTGTTTTCTATTTATATTCCAAAATTGGGGCATGTCACTAACAATGAAGTCACAATTGTAACCATTTTACCCCCAACATATCACTTTTATTATGGGGGCATAGATGAAAAATAATTTTCATTCCCATTACCATTGAAGAGTTGTTAACCAAGCGCCTCCTAAATTTTACTAATTGAAAAAAAGTTTGCAACACACCAACTCCATACTCCCCCTATACTCTCAATTCTCATCAACAATACTCTCCCTCTTCCAAACTAGATTTTTCAAAAAAAAAAAAAAAAAAAACTACTTCTCCACTTCCACATCACCCAAACCGAGCCCACCCAGGGACTAGCAGCTAATTTCACCCCCATTCTTGCCACAAAACAAGTTGGTAAAATGTAAAAATGTGCTACTTAATCTTATTATGCATCACCCATGGGACACCAAACCATTTGACAGCAATGCTTGTAACTTAACGAAAGTAAGCTACTAATATTTATCTAAAGAATTTACACAGAAATTAAACAAACATCAAACACTTCAACAAGATTTTCAATCCTGGATGAGATTAGTTATGAAAATTCATCATGAACTAGGAAAAAAAAGTTGCATCAATCAATATAGTGCTGGGCGAAAAAGAAAAAAAACGGGCTACTCGATCGGGTCGGATACTTATTTTAGTTGATATTGATTATCTGTTACCCAATCGCTCGGATCTCGGTTCCTTTAAAGATACCCGATATACTCAATCGGGTACCTGAATTATTACGTTTCAAACACATACCCGATTACTGTAGGAGTCCCGCTCGGCCTCTCTCATTTCACAATTCACATACCCAAATCCCGACTATTAAACTCTATGATGCCGTGTACGACGGCCAAACTTCAAACGGCGCCTCCAGCGCAGTCGATCGCCTCCACCATCCACACCACTCCAACGCCACTGCTAACAACGGCCGAATGACACCTCCACCAGGTATTTTTCACCCCTAAATCTTTTCTGCAAGAATTTATTTGTACAATAATTCTAGCTGTTGCGTATCTTGATTAATGGTCTCAACTCCAAAATCTTTCTCTTGTATTTTTTAACTAGTTTGCCTTCTCCGTTTTGTCTTTGATTGTTTTGGTTTTGTCCTATATTTATATGAGTATGGGTTGTTGTACATAATAAGGTTCCAATATTTTCTGCAAAGAGAAAAAACCATCGGGTGGGGAGAGGAAAAAGAGATAGGGAGGGGAAAAAATTTGTTGGAATCTTGATTGATGGATAAAGCTAATATAGAGAAGATTATATATAACATAGTCTAGATATTTGTTTTCTTAACAACAGTTGTTTTCTATCACTATTATATTTGTCTCTCGAATATAATATGAGTATGAGCTAATATATATGATAAGGTTCCAATGTTCATGTATCTAGGTGTATAATTTTGAGAAGGGGTAGAAGAAGTAGGCAGTGAGCCTACCGAGAATTGGGACCAAGATACCTGTGAAAATAAGGGGGTTGGTGGAACAAAATCTAAAAGAAGAAA
The DNA here is from genome assembly GCA_947034835.1 of Ballota nigra. Taxonomy (NCBI): domain Eukaryota; kingdom Viridiplantae; phylum Streptophyta; class Magnoliopsida; order Lamiales; family Lamiaceae; genus Ballota; species Ballota nigra. Next base: position 82,562,790 of record OX344723.1, read on the forward strand.
GACCAGGGGCAATGCTGCTATCTCAACCAGATCAATATTTTGGATGCATTACGAGAAGTTATTTTGCGAGGTTGATAAGATTCAAAAGGTCAAATGCATATATTGTGGGACAAACATTATGACTGATCCTCATAAACACAAAACTGCACCACTAAAAAAACACTTCCTTTGATATAAAAATAAGTCATGTGATAAGTTGATGAAGCAAACATTTGGTGATATCTCAAAGGAGTCTCAACTCGTGTCATAAAAGTTCGATCAAAACAAGATAAGAGAAGTTATTCGTTGTATTGTATGGTTTTAGTTGATGAGCTCCCTCTGAGAAAAGTAGATAAACTGAGTTTTAGGTATTTGATGTCCATTGCATGTCCAATGTTCAAGATGTCATCTCATAGGATCATAACTAGAGATATATATGAGTTCTTGTGATGAAAATAAAAGATTAAAGAAGCATAATGGTCGAATTTCCATCACAAACTTTAATCATTTCTTTTCATTACAATAAAATTTGTATATGTCTCTAGTCATGACTCTACGAGATGGCATCTTGAACATAGGGTATGCAATGAACATTAAATACCTAAAACTCATTATACATATTGTCCTCAAAGGGAGTTCATCAACCTGAATCATATGACGAATATCCTCTCTTATCTTGTTTTGGTCGAACTTCCATGATACGAGTTGAGGCTCCTTTGAGTTATCACCAGATGTTTATTTCATCAACTTATCACATGACTTCATTTTACATCTAATGAAGTGTTTTTCTAGAGGTACAGTTTCGTGTTTATGAGTATCAACCATAATGTTTGTACCACAATATCTGCATTTGACCTTTTGAATATTATAACTTCGCAAAAATAATTCTCGTAATGCATCCAAAACACTGATCAGGTCGAGATCTTCGCATTACCCCTAGTCTTTCTTCTTTTTCTAGACTTTGTTCCACCAGCCCCTCATTCTCACTAGTATCGTCATCACAATTATTGGTTGGCTCACCACCAACTCCATGCTATCTTATATAGCATCCACTTCTTTGGCAAAGGTATTTACCCCTTTCTCTTGATCCTCAAGACCCATTAAATCTTTATCAAAACTATCTGGCAAATTAGACATCTTCAATGATTCTACAAAATAGATGCAAACCAAAAAAAATATAAGCAAAAAAACACTCCCTCTGCCCACTAAAAGTATGCACATTTGTTTTTGACAGATTTTTAGAAAACGCAGATAAAGTACGAGTATGTTGGGGTATTTTGTGGTCCATTTATGAATTAAGTGATTATTTGTGAGTGTAAAGTCAACGACATGTGAAATAATTAAGTGACGGTTGGATGGTGAAGAAAAAAAATATCGTTGTAAAAATCAGAAGGTGGCGCGGTGCATAATTTTAGTGGGCAGGGGGAGTAGTTGATTTCCGGACCAATTTATCAAAAATACCACAATTCCAAATTATGCAACAAGATACATGAACATTGGAACTTTATCATATACAGTAGCTCATACTCATATTGGTAAAAAGCAAAACCATCAGAAATTAATTAGAGAGACAAAACAGATAAGGTAAACTAGTTAAAAAATACAAAGGATAAATTTGGGAGTTGATACCATTAATCAAGATATGCAACAGCTAGAATCATTCTACAGATAAATTCTTGCACAAAAGATTTGGGGGTCGAAAAATACCTGGTGAAGGCAGCGTTGGCAGAGTGGTGGGAATGTTGAACGCGTCGTTCGGTGTTTGGCCGCCGTGCGCAGCGTCGTAGAGTTCATTAATCGGGATTTCGGCTATGTGAATTGTGGAATGAGAGCGGTCGAGTGGGACTCCTACAGTAATAGGGTATGTGTTTTAAACCTACTAATTCAGGTACCCAGTTGAGTATATCAAGTATCTTTAAAAGGAACCGAGATCCATTCGATCAAGTAACAGGTACCTGATATTCGACAATTTAAATAAGTATCCGGTCCGATCGGGTACTTGATACCCGAATTTTTTTGCCCAGCCCTGCGTGGGAAGGCACTTGTGAGTGAAACTTCAAAAAGCTCTTGTTTAGTAAGATTGAATTTCATTTCCTGCAAACAGAACAAAGCCTGCATATCATGAATGGTGGAACCTTAGCTAGAATTTCGTTTAACAGATCTTCGGGTAGCAAGCAAGGCACATATATTATCTTCCATCTAGATATCGGATTGGATAGTTTTACTAAATGTAACTACCGTCATTTCTTCATCTAAAAACCCCTTGGTGTCGTTTAACACTTCCTGCCTTGAAGGACTCGTAATCCTAGATCTAGAATTCGATGTTCTAGATTGAGATTCAACAGCATCCTTCCTTGTAAATGGTACAATAAATACTCAAAATTCTCAGCAACTCAATGCCTAATCTTGCTCCAGAACCTCATAAACCTTAGATATATGGTTTGTGCAACTCAAGTTTAGTTTTGAAAAGTCACCATTTTATTACTGAAAAGTTACCCTTACTTAAATTGAAAAGTCATCTAACGTTAAATTGACTTTTCAGTATAAATGCGGTTAACATTTCAGTAATAATAGAGGTAACTTTTCAAAAAATGCACTTGAGTTGCACGGCACACCTAATGTGCAAGGGACTTACTCTACATATATTCTATGTTATTAAGATGACAATTTTTTATGGGACCTAGGCCGGGTTGTTCTTAATATAAGAACCATCTTTACAACCAAGAATCTGATATATACCTTATAGAAAAATGAAAAGAATGTTCAATTCAGCTACCACTTTACAAAATTCATTCATGTCCCAAAGCCAATTCCTCTAGCTCTTGTATCTAAGAAATAAGCAATCAGATAAAAGATACTACTCATGAAACTAGCAATGCAAGCTCCTATATCAAAATTCACATTTAATATTTTCCATTCACAAGATTCAAGTCTATTAAAATTATAATTTAAAAAAAAAAAAAAAAAAAACAATACGACTGTGCTTTTGATGCAAAATCTACGGGCAATATATAAATATATATACATATGTCTATTGAATCTAAGATGCCTTATCTTACCTCATATTGGTTGATATTAGTTTGAATTCCATAGCTCAGAATAGAAAAAAAAAATCTGGTGGGCAAATGTAGCACAATCGAGAATCCCCTCTCTTCTCAACAAAGAACAAACCAAACCCCCTAATTTATTTATTTTTAACAAGAATTTAACCCTAATTTTACTAATTTCTTGTTCTACTTTCCCCGGAAGGAGGACATGGTTATTTTCTTGAAAATAATCAGTCTTCTTTTTTATTGGAGAAAAATACAAAAGTCCGTGTAGAGGTATGGGCCTGCAACAATTTCCAATACTTATCTATGGGCCGAACCTGCATCTGAAAGAAGGGTAGGGATATTTTCACCCCAACATTTGATTATTCATCACCCTCAAATTTTTTTATTTTTTTTATTTATACTAGATGAGTGCACATGTATTACGCGGAGTTTTCGCAAAAAATAATTGTATATTTATTTTATATACTTAAATAAATTTACTCATCGTAAAATAATATATATAATTATTTTATAATAAATATATTCTAATAATATTATGTATAAAATTATGAGTTAATTTCTTATTAATTCACAAACTATAGGCTCAATCTCGTTTTAATTACGATTTTCAATATTATTTTAATTTGGTATACACATTTAAATTATGATTTGATTTTCACAATTACACGCCAAATACTTCTCTTTGTCTCTCTAGGATGGTTTCCTCGGTCGATTTTCCATCCAAGCACAAATGCACTCTCATGCATTTTTTTTTTTTTTTTGCTAAAAATGCAATTCATATATCGTATTGAAACAACTAAAAATATGATAAATTAAAATGTTATGATTATATTGAGATTGAGTCTAAAGATTGTGAATTAATATAGAATTAACCATAAACTTATTAATGTTTTTTATATTATTTTTAAAGCTCTATTTTTTTCAAATATATTAAATCTAAAAATTATTTAAATAATATATTATAAGATATAAATATACAATTTATTGTACATGCATAAAATAAGTAATTTCCATACATACAATCAGTGTTCTAAAAGTCGCTAGTCGCTAGTCGGTCGGTCTACTAGGGTCTAGCGACTAGAGCGACTAGACGGAGACTAGTCGGGGACTAGTCGAAACCACCTAAATCTATAAAATAATTATTTTTTAATAAATTAACACACTAAATACATAAAAAAAAAAAAACACAACCACCCTTCAATATTAAAATTATAAATACATCATCACTCTAAATAATACCATAAAACTCAAAACTCAATAAAGTAGTAAATATGCGTAATAATATAAATCAAAAGACGTCATCCAGATTCCATGGAAAAGCTGGGGGAGCAGCATGGAGGGTTGGGGCCGTTCCGTGGTGAAGAATCGTGGCACAGTGTTCGGTAGAGAAGAGATGGGGTACGAATTTCGGTGGGGGAGAGCTTTGATAATTAGGTTAAAAATAAAAATATGAATTAAATATTTAATTTATTACTTATTTATATAAAAAAATGTATTAAATAAATTAGACGCCGACTAGTCCGATTAGTCGCCGACTAATCTGACTAGTCACCGACTAATTACAGAACTGTTTTATTAAACGTTTTAACTAAAGTCGGAACGGTCTAGGGCCGACTAGCGACTAGTCGCCGACTAATCGGCCGACTAGACCGTTTTTTAGAACACTGCATACAATACATACATATATATATGTCATTTAAATTATATAAAATAAAATAATAAGCATTTTAGAATAAAAAAATAAAAATAATATTGACAATACAAATTATTGGTGGGCTTTAATACGGCTTACTATTTAAAAAAATATATAAATTATGTTAAATAACATAGATATTCAAAATATGTGCATATTTATATATGTGTTCAATGTTCAAATATTGCATTACTTTTAATTAGAGATAATATTATTACCAATACATAATGACACATGTTAAACTCAATTAAATCAATAGAAAAATAATATATCAAATTTGATTTTAAAAAATAAAAAAATAAATAGACAATTATAGTTTTGGTTTACTGTGTTTTCTAGACAATTAATAAGATTTGCCAATTAAATGTTAAAATTTAAGACATTTAAAATTATAAAAAAAACTTAATTAATTATTTAATTGATAGTATAAATCAAAACTATTTAATATACTTAACTTCTATTTTTAAATTTTTGGCAAATTAAGATTCTCTAAATAGAAAATTCTCAAATATAGTGAGACAATAAAAATAATTCAATTAAAATTGAAATTTCATATAATTAGAATTTTATAAATTTAATAATAATACGTAGAATTAGATATACTTTATTAACAGACTTTTTTTTAAATATAGAATAAAATGTAAATAACAATCACAACATTCAAGTTATATAAATTTGAATTTACATTAGGTAGGTGTTCATAACTTAGCTTTATTTAGATATGAGTAAGACTTATGATAGGGTGGAGTGGGATTTTCCGGAGGGGATTATGTTAAGGATTGGGCTTACTTCGAGTTTAGTCTTGACTATCATGCGGTGTGTCAGAACTGTGTCTTTTTCTATGTTGGTGAATGGTAATCCTACTGAGTAATTTTCTCCTTCGAGGGGGATACGTCAGGGGATCCTTTATCTCCTTATTTATTTATGCTTTGTGCGGAGGCCTTATCTTCTTTAATTAGAAGGGAGGTAGAGAAGGGGGTATTACATGGTGTTAGAATATGTAGGAGGGCTCTAGTGGTTTCTAAACTATTTTTTGCAGATGATGCATTGGTCTTTAGAAGGGCTACAGTTCCAGAGCTTTTGTGTGTCAAGAACATTTTAAAAGAATATGAGCAGGCATCGGGACAAATGATAAACTTGAATAAATCTGACATTATGTTTAGTGCTGGCATTTCTGATGACAGAGGGAACGAGTTGGCGGAGGTGTTGGGGGTGCGTAGGGTACAACAACACTCTGTTTATTTGGGGATTCCTATCCCGCGAAGTAGGTCGCGCTGTGATATCTTTGGGGATTTGGTTGATAGAGTTCATAAGAAGTTGAAGGATTGGAAAGCTCGAATGCTATCTTATGCTAGAAAATTGACGCTGGTTAAGTCTGTGGCACAGGCAATTCCAACACACTTAATGAATTGTTTCAAGATTCCAGTTAATATCATTGAGGTGATTGAGACGGCGATGGCAAAATTTTTGTGGGGCCAAAAGAATGAGGAGAAGAGAGTGCATTGGTTAAGGCGTGAGTAGCTTTATAAGCCAAAACATGAGGGGGTTTGGGGTTGCGTAATTTGGAGGCTTTTAATAGGGCACTTTTAGCTAAGCAGGGATGGAGACTGCTACAATATCAAGATACTTTGCTAGGATCAGTGTTGAAGGCACGCTATTATCCACGAGGCTCGTTTCGTACGGCAACGGTTGGCTATAATTCCAGCTATACTTGGCAAAGTATTTTGGAGGGGAGGAAAGTGTTAGAAAGGGGCCTTATATGGGTTGTGGGAGATGGCCGTAATGTGAGTGTTTGGGATGATGCTTGGTTGTATGATGGGGGAGAGCCTTATGTTACATCTTCAATCTCAGAGCAGTATCCGAATTTGATGGTTTCGGACTTGCTGAATTCGGGAGGCGTAGGATGGAATGAACATATGCTACGTAACCTCTTCACAAAGGATTTCGTACGTCGAATCAAAACAATACCAATTGCATTACAGGATGGTGCTAATAGGTTAGCGTGGAGATTCTAAAAATCTGGGATTTATACAACTAAGTCGGGCTATGTGGAGATTTTGCGACCGGAGCTACCTGCAGTAAATTCAACAATTGACGACAAGGTGTGGAAGTGGGTTTGGACTGCTGAAGTGGTACCGAGGATCTGTTATTTTATGTGGAAACTTGTGCACGGGATTCTTCCTTCGTCGATTAATCTCATTAGTAGATTTGTCGATGTGGATCCAATGTAAGCGGTGCAGCGTTGAGATCGAGACATCGGAACATGCTATTCGGGATTGTGCGACAATTACATAAATCTAGGAAGATGGCCAACTTGGTTTCCCGGTGTTGTTCAGAGAGCCTTGTGGGTCTTCTTTACAATCATGGGTGGTTCAAAAATTACAGACGATGTCTGAGTCAAATAGGTGCTTGTTTGTGACGTTATTATGGCAGTTGTGGGCTTGCAGAAATCTGCTGGTTTTCCAGGGGAAACAGATGCAGGTAGCTGAGTTGAAGAGACGAATGTTGGCCCAGGTGGAAGAGTTTCGGGCGGCGAGTATATTGCGGTCTCAGAGGCTGCGACAGCGGGTTTCAATACGATGGAATCCTCCGCAATTGAACTTCATGAAACTAAATACGGATGCTTCGGTTAAAGAAGGTAGAGGTGTAGCTATTGGTGGGGTATTGTGTGATGTGCAGGGGCAAGTCGCATGGTGTTTTGCAGAAAAGTGTTGAGATAGCGGAGGCGGAGGCGATGAGGAAGGGAATGGAGTTGGCGGTAGAGATGGGTGTGCGGCTTTTGGTTGTGGAGGGGGATTCTCAAGTCGTTGTGAATGTTATTCTTCGTCCGGTGCCGGATTTATCCTATTTAGGGCGTATGGTGGAGAGGGTACTTCGTTTGCAATCGTACTTTGATGAAGTAGTTTTTTCATGGACAAAGCGACCCGGAAACGTGGTTGCACATAGACTAGATCTTTATGATTTTGCTTTTGATGATCCTTTCTTTTCGGGCGTTATTCCGGCCCATATTTGTTGCCGATTTGGCGGCTGTTTAATTAAAGCAGTTTCGTTTCCTGACAAAAAAAATAAAAATAACTTAGCTTTATTGATAAATATCTTAAACTCTACTCATGAGGTGTAGGGTTCAAATCCATATGTATGCATTTTTTTTATTAGATTCTTATTATATAAAGTCACATATATAACACATAAGATTCATAAAGCCACATGTATAGTTTCCACAAATGACACATAAGATTTATAAGACCACGTGTATAGCTTCCACAATCATGCCACTGTTGGGAAAATAGGGGTGTCCGGAATCTATTCGGGATGAAATTTAAATACGAATTTAAATACAATTATTACTAGCATGAATTAATCTTAATTAATTCAAATAATAATTCCAACAACCAATTTAACATCATGCATGTTGAATTAATTCACATATAATCTATGGCGGAATAAACAAGATAATATGTGATTAACGTACCTCTCGTAGAACTTGGCCTTTGAATAAAACGGGACTAACACGTACGCGCTTTATCAACCCAAAAGCCTTCTCAAGTATTCCCTTTCACCTTATTCGATCACCGGTGGGAGATGCTATCGAACAATTTAAATAACTAAGGAAAAAGAAAAATATATATGCTCTTGATTTTTCCAACACATGGAATTATGTACTTGAGGATGAAAAAAACATCCCATATTTATAACATAGAGGTGGCCGAAATTTAGGTGGTATATGGGCTTGGAAAAAATCTTTTCTTAGACTCCAAGAAATCTTGAATATATCTCATATATTCTTTTCTCCAAAATAAAATATTCCACAAAAATCTCACCCTCCATATTATTGCTTGCAATTTTCGAATTTTAGTAGAAAAGAATCTAAGATTTGGATCTTCTTGAATATATGAGATAATCTTGTATTCCAAGAATACTTATCTTCCATAATATCTTTCCAAGGAAATCAACAAAATCTTTTATCTCCTAACTATACAAATTTCGAAAATAAGAGGAAAAAATCAGCATTTTATTTTCTTTTTATTTTAATCACCTTATCATTATTGGGCTACTTAATGGGCTACTTGAGGGGCCTTTAAGGAGAATTAAGATTGGACCTCCTAATGGACTTCTGAATTTCAATATTGAGCTCCAATATAATTCAATCCATTAATATTAATTATTACCACTAATAAATTAATATTGCACTATCCACTTAATCCATATTACGATAATATGGGCTCCCGATTATTATTTCCCGCGTTTAAGATTATCAAGTCCATTAATTAATTAAGCTTCTGAATAGCTCTAAATTAATTAATATATTTCATCTTGGAGTAAAGACAGCTCAACATTATTATCCGTACCGAAGAAACTGATTCTTCACTTGCAAGATTTAGTACGATAAAACTTATGAGCCCACCAAGGGGACTAATCACACGAGCCGTACTCGCACGCATTTCTCCGTATTAAATCTTAGCAACCGTCGTATGATTAATATTACTGCCCAAAGCACAAGGTTCGAAGTCACAATGATTCTCACCCAACATGAATCAAAGCAGTAACCATTAAGCACACACGGTCCTATTTAAGTGACGGAGATTAAGAAATCAACAACCACTGAGGTCTAATTCTTCACATTTCAGAACAGAAGAATTTATCCTCGATGTAGGTCCTCTTCAACACATACTAAATGTGCTAGTGCAATCTCTAAGTCAAGACAGGCCAATCTGAGACTTACACATCGACCTTTCACGTCGGATTGTTCAATTCCACCTAGGTCGTGAAAATGTACGTTTAGTTACAAGGAAACAGTTAATGTTGTCTTCCGTGATCGGGTATCACCACATTAACTACAATGTAACTAGTACCATATATTGAACGGTTTGCAATAGAAATTCAACATTCAATCATAACTAAAGCAAATGTGATAAAAGAATTATTCTCATAAAACGAGTGTTTGATACACGAGTTATACAAAGTAAAAGTATACTTTCACGTATAACTCCAACAATCTCCCACCTATACTTAAAGTCTGCTTTTTAGTATACATCACGCATGTCTTAGTGTAGTAGCTCTACGTGACATCTCATGTCAACCTACACTAACCTAATAATTCCTCCCACTTTTACTTAAAGCAGATTGGCAATAGTCTTGACTCCCATTCCATCCACATGTCTCTCGAATGTACTTTGAGGCAGACCCTTTGTGAATGGATGTACTAGGTTGTCCTCCGACATTTATCTTTGCCACCTCTTTATCTCCTCTCTTAACGATTTCTCGTATAAGATGGTGTTTTCTTTCAATGTGTTTGCTGGCCTTGTGGGCTCTCGGTTCCCTTGAATTTGCAACTGCTCCGACATTATCACAATGGACAGTGATTATGATGGGCAAATTCGGAACAACGTCCAAGTCCACTAAGAAGTACTTGAGCCAAGCCGCTTCTTTCGCTGCTTCACAAGCAGTTACTTATTCGGCTTTCATGGTCGAATCGGTGATGCATTTCTGCAAATCGCTTCTCCATGTCATGGCTCCTTCTCCCATGCAAAACACACTACCCGAGGTAGATATTCTGAATTCTATATCTGATTGGAAATTTGAGTCTGTGTATCCCATGGGAATTAGATTGTCTGACTGTTAAATCAGCATTCCATCACAAGTTCTTTTCAGAAACTACAGAACGCATTTAATTGCAATCTAATGTGCTTTCCCGGGGTTATTTTGATATCTTGCCATCATGCCCACGGCAAAGCAGATATCCGGTCTCGTACACAACATTGCATACATAAGACTTCCTACGTCCGAAACGTACGGAACGTCTTTCATGTCATCTATCTCCACCTGCGTCTTAGGGCATATTTCTTTAGATAGATGGATTCCGTGCCTAAAAGGTACAAAACTTTTCTTGGAATCTTGCATGCTGAAATGCTTCAAAACAGTGGCTTTGTATGAAACTTGCGATAAGCCCAACATCCTCCTCCTGCGATCTCGAGTGAACTTGATCCCAAGGATGTGACCGGCTTTCCCTAAGTCCTTCATATCAAACTGATTTGACAGCCATACCCTTACGTCTGACAATACCTTTACATTATTTCCAATGAGCCGAATATCGTCTACATATAATACTAAGAATACCACCGCAGTTCCATCACACCTTTTATACACACAACTTTCGAACTTGTTTTGATCACAAACCCATAAGAATTAATTACTTGATCAAAACACTGGTTCCAAGTACGCGATGCTTGCTTAAGTCCATAAATGGATCTCTTAAGCTTGCATACGAGATTCTCTTGGCCTTTTTCAATGAAACCTTTGGGCTGTTACATATAGATATTAATCCCGTCAAGACTTCCGTCAAGGAAAGCCGTCTTGACATCCATTTGCCAGATCTCGTAATCTAGGTGCACAGCGATCGACAAGAGAATACGGATGGACTTAAGCATAGGTACAGGCGAAAAGGTTTCCTCATAATCGATCCCTTCTTTCTGAGTATACGCTTTGGCCACAAGCCTCGCTTTGAAGGTCTCAACCCTTCCGTCCGGTCCTCTTTTCCTCTTGTACACCCACTTACATCCAATGGGTTCTACCCCATTGGGTGGTTCGACCAACTCCCACACTTGATTATGATCCATCGAACCCATCTCGGTTTCCATTGCCATTTGCCACGACTCTGCGTCTTTGTCTTAGATTATCTCATCGTATGTCCATGGGTCTGATTCATCGCCGGGAACCAAATCCGAAGATTCTCCTATTCCCATGAATCTCTCGGGTTGCCTAACAATCCTCCCACTGCGATGGGGTTCCGGTTGTGAAGGTGTGACGTGTGGTACATCATCTTGTATACTTGGTATAGGGGTTTGCCTTCTTAACTCGTCTAAGGTAATCTCACTTCTGGGCTTTCATTTGTTCATATAGTCTTCCTCCAAGAATTTAAAGTGTGAACTAATCACGGTCTTTTGATCCTTGGGACTATAGAACATACACTCTTTCGTTCCCGCAGGGTATCCTATAAACAGCCTTAATTTCGAACGTGGATCCAACTTACCAGTTTTCTCGTCTAGCACGTATGCCGGACAACCCCAAATCTGCAAGTGTCTTAGACTGGGCTCGCACCCGGTCCACAATTCCATTAGGGTTTTAGGAACCGATTTGGATGGCACCAAGTTTAGAATGTAAGCCGCCGTTTCCAAGGCATTACCCCAAAACGACTTGGGTAAATCCGAATAACTTATCATGGATCTGACTATTTCTAAAAGAGTTTGCTTTCTTCATTCCGCCATACCGTTCTATTGAGGGGTTCCCGGTGCGGTCAACGGGGATACAATCCCTTCGTCCGATAGGTAGTTCAAGAATTCATTGCTAAGGTATTCGCCTCCACGATCAAATCGTAGAAACTTGATACTTCTTTCCCTATGCATCATAAGGTAGATGTATCCATATCTCTAGTAATGACAAATTACTCATACCCCTTCTTGCTATGATCATCATTGAACCACACATATCGATATGAACGAGTTCTAACACTTTGGTGGCTCTATTCCCCTTGGCTTCAAATGCCCTCTAGGTCATTTTACCCTCTAAACAGGATTCACAAGTTGGAAATGACTCAACTTGAAGTGACTCCAAGGATTCATTTTTCACCAACCTTTGTATCCGCATTAGATTAATATGACCTAATCTAAGATGTCATAGAAGTGTTTCGTTCATGTCTGAAGAATGCTTCCTTTTATTACTCTAAATAATCGATGTGTTATTAGATTCAATTTTATGAGTGGTGTGCCCAAATAATGGTATAAAGATCATCCATTGAAGTTCTGGAATAGATAAACTCATCGTTTCAAGAAATAATAACATCCTTATTAAAAGAAACTGAGTATCTATTCAAAAGCAGTTTAGAAACTGAAGGTTGAGTTCTTTCTAAACTAGGAACATGAAGAACGTCTCTCAAGACCATAACTCTATCTTCAAAAGATAGGCGCACTTCTCCCACTGCTTCAGCTGCCACTCTCATAGCGTTTGCCCGATGTGATGGGATCTCACTTCCGTTAAGTCGTCGGGTTAGCCTGAACCCATGAAATAAATGTGATCAGTAGCTCTCGTATCCACTATCCACGAATAGATAGCATACGCCACTTCACAAGTTTCGACGACTAGGGTGTGTGAATTACCTAACTTTTCTAGCCTCTTAGGCTTGGAACAGGCAGACCTCTATTGTCCTCTCTCACCGCAACTAAAACACTTCCCCTTCGATGCTAGCCTTTGCATTTTCCTTTCGCAACAATTGGATTTGCTTGGATCCGGCCTTTGGTTCTCTTCCTCTTTTTCCCTCCCTTGGGACCAAAAGAGGTAGACGAACCATTAGCCATCATAGCACTAGACTGGTGCTCCATTATCACCTCCACCGAAACTAAAGCTTGCAAGAGCTCGGGCAAACGACTTGTCCGTTCATTCATCTGACAGTTCAGATGAAACTACTCAAAGCTTCTCGGTAGAGAATGGTATATGAAATCAATCAAAATCCGCACCAAGTACTTCCAACTTGTTAAGGTATACCATTATCTCGAGAACGTGCTCCCTTATGGGCGTTCCTTCCACCATTTCCAACTTGACCGAGTCATGTTTGGTGAACTGATTAGTCATGGGATTCTGATGTGAAAACATCTCTTCAAGGCTTTCCATGATTTCAACAGTGGATACAATGTCTTCATGAACGCGCCTCACATCCTCAGACAGAGATGTCAAGATGATGCACTTCATGTGTTCATTGTCACGCTGTCAATCATAAACTGCCTTTTTCCCATTGCTTGACTTATCATTAGGCTTGCCGGGTTTATTAACGTGAATAACCCAATTGTATTTTCGTGCAGTAAGGACAAATTTAAAATTACATTTCCAATCGATATAATTCTCTCCAAAAAGTTTATTAACTTTAAGTATATTAAACAGTGGATTAAAAGGTAGCGACATGATGAAATGAGAATAAAACATACATTCATATCAATATCTAGAAAAATATGAAATTATCACATAATTCGATCACATCAATTATATTGAAACCTTAAAACAATATAATCATGCATCAGCCAACATCTCGAAACAATTTAAATGCACCACGAGGGGTGGTCTATACATTTAAATACATTCAAGCGGATCACAAACTTAAATGTTACAAATCCTTAATTCAAAATTAATAGTTGGCTCTCACTTTGACCACATAGAAATTGACAGGGACTCCGAGGGGAGTAAGTTAATATCAATTTCCTATGCCTAAGTAATAACCATAATTAAATACAGGATTATTATTTTGCTTTGAGCAAGCCACTCGTGGTGAGGGTCAATACCGCCACTAGTAATAATCCACAATCATCCTTTCGGAATTTATTCATGTGAAATCCGTACTTTTGGCCAATCCGAGGGGGAAATGTATTCCAAAAGAACTTCACAAATAAATAAATTATGGAGGCCAAATTAATCCAATTTTAATATCCGGAATAAAATTGCGATTAAATAAACATACTTAGTAATTTTCGAAAGTAAGGTTTTTCTTGGACAATTAAATTCATGCAAACACATATTAACAATTAATAATAAGTGCACGAAATAAAACATCCATCAAAACAAAATTAAACACATTGGAGCACTCAAATCCAATTGTCACGGTTTAATTTCTTCACGTCTTGATGCGAAAAATCGTCCTTGTTGCTTCCGTCGTTCGTCTCGACACGCTCCCACTCGAACAGCAACACTTCATCAAAAACAGTATCGTTTGGGGTTTGGGACGATGTTTAAAATCACACAAAAAAATAGAACCAAAAAAAAATTCCACGGCCCGAGATACGGCGCGCGTCGGCCCACGGAGTGGGCCCGCGTGCCTCTCGGCCAAGCAGCCGAAGCGCCGAAGCGCTGTCTGCCGAGCGCCGAGAGGCTGAGCCTCTCGCGCGCGCCCTTACGGCGTCGGGCACCCGTCGCGCGTAGGTCGTGCGCCTTGCGCACCCCGTGCGCCGGGTTTCGCCGTTTGTTCTCATTTTCTTCACCCCATGCATGATTTTACGTCCATGCACGCGTCACACATGCATGCGTCGTCCGGGTACGCCGTCTTTAATTCTTCGTTCTTCATCACGATCCGGTTACAATTTATTTTTCAAAAAAATAAATACTACATCTAGACTAGTCTATTACAATGATCGAATCAAAATAAAAACAACTAATCTACTCGTGGATTTTCTCACGAGAAAAATAAATTCGAACGAATCGAATTAAAAATAATTAATTTACACGCATGAAAAAATAACAACATTAAAACCACGACAATTGGATACCTGCAAAAAAGATCTAGCAATTCTACTATCCAATTTCAATTTAATGTTCAACAATTTAAATTCCAATTTAAAGATCAGAGCCCGAAACCGTGGCTCTGATACCAGTTGTTGGGAAAATAGGGGTGCCCGGAATCTATTCGGGATGAAATTTAAATACGAATTTAAATACAATTATTACTAGCATGAATTAATCCTAATTAATTCAAATAATAATTCCAACAACCAATTTAACATCATGCATGTTGATAGGCGAACATCAATTATTGCTAGGCGAACAAAGATTAAAACCTTAAAAAGGATTATGAAGAGTCAACACCAAGTCGAAGGTGATCAACAAAGAAAATCAAGTCGGGGTGCACAAACCAATCCAGGGAGTTTATAAACTGACGAACAACTCATAGACGAGCAAGATACTGGCGAACAGGTTTTCAGCCCCGAGACCAGATATGAATTTTCTGTCAAATCACTGATGACGAGCAACATTGATAAAAGGTGGTGCATCTACCAACCTAAGAGGTGCATGTCGTCGAACAAAGGATCAAGATCCCAACGCCAATCTGTGTAAAACACAAAGGCGAACAACTTCTGAGCCATGCACTCAAAAGGCGAACAACTTTTATGAAAAAACCATCCTGAATCAACTAAGTTGACCTGGGCGAACAACAATGAAGTCCGAGATAAGACCAAAGGAGACTTTGTAACTAAGATTCAGCTTAGATAAGGTCAAACTAAGGTCAAAGGACACTTGTCAAGCATGCAGGCTAGGGAGACCAAGAGTCATAGACACCTCATGCTTGTTAGTCACTATAAATAGTTGTTCTCCAGCTTAAGAAATACAAGTTCAAATTCATAAACACTCCCAAAACACACACTAATATACCTAAATGTACACGCACACGAAATTAATTCAATTTCGACTCTCGTGTTTACGATTCCACAACCCGATCCTTCGATTTATCATTTACGGTGATAATCAATCACACGTTATTGATTGGTGGTCTTAAACCGAACTAAAACAGTCACTAATCCTATCGATTAAATTTGATCACCAACAAATTGGCGCTAGAGAAAGGGGTCGAACCTTCGCTTTAGTGTGATTATACAAGAACTTCAAGTTGAAAACTTGAAGATGCGAAGAAAACCTCAAGAAACATTTGAAGATTCAAGCAAAGGTGTTCTTGGTGTTCTTCAAATATAAAAATTAAAGAACAATCTAATTGAAATGCCTCAGTCAAAGGAAACCCAAGCATCACACTTGTCAAGGAGAGCATCTCCCACCCGAGCTTCATCGGCCGACCACCAGGATCGTAATCCTAGACATGTGAACAGGTCGCAACATACTGCTATAACTCATAATCTCCCACCTGAAATGGAGGCCCTGGCGAACAACCCTAACGAACTGGCCAAAACCATTGCTGCTCTCCAGGCTCTACACAGACAGCAAGATCAGAATAGGCCTTCACAAGCAAGGCCTAAGGATAGACCCGTGGAAGTGGTTAGGGCCAGGTCAGCAAGGGGTGAACAACACGAGGTGAACAGTGCCCAGGTCAGGCGGGATAAAGGCAAAGCCAAGATAGTCGAACTAAGAGAAGGCCAGGCTGAATCTGCTCGCGAGCGAACAACAATGTCGAGCCATGGAACTACCTGTTCCAGTGCCCAAGACAGACTTGGCCAACCCCAACAGCAAGAGAAAGTTGCTCGCCAGGAAGTGGAACGTGGGCGAGCAACATTTGAGCAACCTCGCCCATCCGTTCATGAGAGACTCTCTCAATCAGCCTTCAGGCGTCTAGGGCCAAATGTGGCGAACAACCCTAGAAAACAGCTCCAGGATTTGCCCACTCCGAGTGAGGGACTGCGACGAGCAGAAAGGTTGGTACCTTTGCTCGCCGAACAGCCTCCAAGTCAGGGGGTATCTTTGGATGAGCTATCAAGTTTAAGAAGGGCAGTGGAGAGCATGCAGGGACAGTTGGACCAACAAAGAGGAGTGGGGATGACCAGCTTGCCATCCTCACCACTATCACCTGTCATTCTGAAAGCCCCGATTCAGAAGAAGGTCCAGTTCCCGGCAAGCACACAGTATGACGGTGTTGCTGATCCCAGAGTTCATCTGACGAAGTATTCAGATTATATGGTCTCGGTGGGAGCCAGCGATGCCACTCAATGCCGAAACTTCCCCTTAACTTTGGGGGATCGGGTGCACAAATGGTTTTCGGCAATGCCACCAGCATCAATCCACTCTTTCACTCAACTAAGTCGAGAGTTCCTTTCTCATTTCTCAACGGAGGGATCGTACTTGTCCCAGAACCACCGATTGTCGGACCTAAAATAAAATGACGACGAGTCGGATTGGGCATTCATGGAAAGGTTCGATAAGGTGTTGTTAGAAGGAGAACCCGTCAGTGAGGATATGAAAATAGTTGCCGTTATGGCGGGGTTGAAGAAAGGATCAAAGCTATGGAAAGAGGTACGTCTGAAGTGCCCAAGGAGTTATGCCGAATTTAGAAATCAAGCCGGCATATTCGTTTCCATGCACGAGGCTTTACAATCAAACTTGGAGGAGAACAAAGCTGATCCTAAGGAGAATAACAAGAAACCCGGCGTAACAAGCTATCGAGTCCCTAAAAACATGAAGGCATTCAATGAAGGGACGGAGCTCAAGGAAAAGTTGAATCAAGTGCTAACAGTGTCAGTCGATACTGTTTATGAAAATGTGAAGGATAAGGAGTTGCTCTCCCCTCCCCGGAAAATTCGTCAAGACACTGGCAAACTCAACCCTAACAAGTATTGTGCAAACCATCAAAGTGTGGGGCACTTTACGAGTGAATGTAGAGATTTGCTCAAACAGCTTTGGCGTTTCTACGAGGACGGAAAGCTCTCTGACTGTGTTAAAAGACAACCCGGGAAGAGAGTCCGGGAGAACAACTCTGAGGACGAGGATGACCAACCTCAGAAGATAAATAAACCAGCGCGACCAGTTCCTACCATTCCTACTCGTCCATTGGAAGACTTATACATGATGGAACCCGCAGGCCCCGCAGGAGGATGTTCTGATGGACGACCACCAATCTCCAATCGAAAAAAGAAAGGCTGAGTTACGAGCGATCGATCAAGTCCAAGAAATGGGGGTTAAACCGTCTATCATGCAGACAGCAGAATTGACTTTCACCAAAAGTGATTTGGAAGGAATATTAACTCCGCACAACGATTCGCTCGTAATCTGCGCAAAGATTATGGGAACACGGGTCCACAGATTGTTGGTAGACACTGGAGCCTACACCAACATCCTATTCAAAAAGATGCTCGATCATCTTGGAGATTATTCAGGCTATATCCGGGATTCGACTCACAGAATAGTAGGCTTCGGGAATGCTGTAACAGTCCCACTGGGAATAGTTACTTTAGAAGTACAACTTGTAACGGTCAACGAACCCGAGAAAAATATTACGAGAATGGTTGACTTCTTGGTTGTAGACCAGGATTCAACTTATAACGGGTTTCTTGGTCGACCCTTTTTGAATGAATTCAAAGCTGTCTGTTCCACTTATCACTATTGTTTGAAATTCCCAACAGCAAGCGGAGCAGGTACTATCAAAGGAGATCAGAGAAAGGCCAGGGAATGTCTCCTACAGTTGCAGGCAAAACATGCACTAGTATCCACGATAGAGGCCACAACTAGCTATCCTGCTGATGAGACATCAATACTAGAGAACATGATGGACATAGAGGAAGACCACATGGATACTGAGGAGCAACATTTGGACGAGCAGGTGTTGGACGAACAACTCTGCACCACCCATGAGGAACATCATTCTGACGAACAACACAGGGGTGGTGACGAGAAACACTCGCCAGATGGCTTGGAGGGCCAGGTTTTGACTAACAACAACGGATCAGTGCCAACACACGATCTAGATCCCCGCCTGCAGGCAGAGCCAATAAACATCGAAAATGATTTCATCTCTGAGGGACCAATACTTGATCCTCGGTGGAAAGGACAAAAATGACGAGCAACTCCAGTTGAAGAGCTGAAGGCGTTCAAAGTTAATCCTGAAAACCCGGATCTCAAATTATACATAGGATCTGAGCTCCCTGAGCCTTATAGATCCCGAATGAAAGAGTTCCTCAGCAAAAATCTAGATGTTTTTGCTTGGTCTCATGCAGACATGGTGGGAATAGATCCAAAACATGATTCTCACAAGCTCAACATCAATCAAGCAAAAAGGCCAATCCATCAAAAACGAAGAAAGTATGGCCCAGACAAGTACCAGGCTTTGAATGAAGAAGTAAAGAAGTTGTTAGACAACGACTTGATCCGACAAGCACTCTGTCCACAATGGGTAGCGAACCCAGTCCTTGTGAGGAAACCAAACGGGACCTGGAGGCTATGCATAGACTTTACAGATCTGAATGCAGCATGCCCGAAGGACAACTTTCCACTTCCTCACATTGACCAGTTGGTGGACAGCACTGCAGGTCATGAAATGCTAACATTCATGGATGCCTTTGCCGGGTACCATCAAATTCCAATGCATCCAGACGATCAAGAAAACACAGCATTTTATACGAATAAAAACTTGTTGTGTTGGAAGAGAATGCCCTTCGGCCTCATCAATGCCGGAGCAACATATCAGAGGTTGGTGAACAAGATGTTCGATGAACAAATCGGAGATACGGTAGAAGTCTATGTGGACGATATCGTAGTCAAAAGCCCCCGAAAGGAAGACCATCTTCAACATTTGACCCAGGTGTTCGAAATCCTTCGACATTATAACATGAAGCTGAATCCGAAGAAGAGCAGTTTCGGAGTTCATTCAGGAAAATTCCTGGGCCATCTTGTTAGTCAACGAGGGATTGAAGCCAATCCGACAAAAGTCAAAGCAATCTTGGATATGCAACCACCACGTTCAATAAAAGAAGTGCAAAGGCTTACGGGATGCCTAGCAGCATTGAATCGGTTCATATCCAGATCGGGGGACAAATGTCGTCCATTCTTTGAAGCTATCAAGAAAGGACAGTTCACATGGACTAACAACTGTCAGAAGGTGTTCGACCAACTCAAAGAATATCTGGGAGATGTTAAAATCCTATCAAAGCCCGTCACAGGAGAAAAGCTATATTTATACTTGGCAGCGTCAGAAGTAGCCATCAGCTCTGTTTTAGTGTGAGCAGACGGTAAATTTCATCAACCTATTTACTACGTCAGTCAAGCTTTACACGATGCGGAGATCAAATACTCTTCAACCGAGAAACTGGCGTACACACTTGTTATGAGTGTGAGGAAGTTACGACCATACTTTTTTTATCATCAAGTTGAAGTACTAACAACTTTCCCACTCAGACAAATTCTCCATCGCCCCGACACAGCTGGTCGCCTATTAAAGTGGTCACTAGAGATTAGCCAATTCGGGGTAACCTATGCTCCTCGAACTGCGATCAAAGGGCAAGCGTTAGCCGACTTTATTGTCGAACTAACCTTCCCACCAGATCCGACGAGAGGACTTGATCACCCCTGGCATCTTTACGTTGACGGGTCTTCAACCAACATAGCCTCGGGGGCAGGAGTGGTTCTAGTCAGTCCAGACAGACAAGTATTCACCTCGGCAATCAAATTTGGTTTCATGGCAACCAACAACGAAGCTGAATACGAAGCTCTTATTGCTGGTCTCCACCTATCTCTTGCAGTAGGTGTTAGACGGTTACAAATATTTGGCGACTCACAATTGATTGTGAACCAAGTCCGAGGTGAATACGAGGCGAAAGACGATCACATGATCGAGTATCAGCGAATTGTTGCTTACCTGATGTCCTTGTTAGAACAAGTCTTCATTGAACAAATTCCAAGGACAAGCAACACACAAGCAGATGCGTTGGCCCGACTAGCAACAAGTGAGGGACCAGCAGAGTTGGCAGACATTATAATTACAAAGATGAATGATCCATCAACAAGAAGTTATAATGTCAACCAACTTGATGAACAAGCAAGTGAGGAAGAAGACTAGAGAACAAATATAGTCAAATATTTAAAAAGTGGAGAAAAACCAAACAACTCTTTTGAAGCTGTCAAGCTAATTAAGCAAGCCGCCAGATATACTCTGGTAGGCGAGCAGCTTTACAAAAGGGGAATATCAATCCCACTTCTCAAATGGTTGCCTAGGGGGCAAGGACGAACAATACTCGAAGAAATACATGCTGGAGTATGCGGGAATCACACTGAGGGGCAAGCTTTGGCATACAAAACTATCAGGCAAGGCTATTATTGGCCAACTTTACGTCAAGATGCAATTAAGAAAGCAAAGACTTGCCATCAATGTCAAATTTTTGCCCCAAACATTCATACCCCGGCCCAACAGCTCGTATCAGTTTATAGCCCATGGCCATTTGCAAGATGGGGGATGGACATTATTGGTCCCTTCCCAGCGGGAGTTGGAGGAGTTCGATTTGCCGTTGTGGCAGTCGACTATTATACAAAATGGGCGGAAGCAGAGGCCATGGTAAAAATCACCCAGCATAAAATGATCAACTTCATTTGGAAGAACATTGTCTGTCACTTCGGGGTTCCGCAAACCATCGTAACAGACAATGGTCCGCAGTTTGATGGAAAAGAGTTGAGAGATTTCTGCATAAAATGGGGAATCAGAAAACATTACTCTACGCCCTATCATCCCCAATCAAATGGACAAGTTGAGGCCGTGAACAAGATAATCAAGCATACATTGAAAGTACGGCTAGCGGAGAGCAAAAGCAGTTGGTCTGAAGAACTCCCGGAAGTCCTGTGGGCATACGGAGTTTCTCCCAGGTCAAGCACCGAAGAAACACCTTTTGCAATGGCTTTTGGAACAGAAGCTGTAATACCAATCGAGTTAAAGACCAACACATTCAGAACGACCAACTTTGATGAGCAGGCGAACAACTCTGCTCTAGCTACTGAGATGGATTTGCTCGAAGAAAAAAGACTGAATGCCGAGCTAAAAAATGCTACCTACAAGCAGCGGGCAGAACGCTATTATAATTCTCATGTTAAAATCAGGGAATTCAGAGTTGGAGATATGGTTCTAAGAAAGTTGCTCGCCCAACCTCCAGGTTGTTGATAGGCGAACATAAGTCAATAAATGGCGAACAAGGATTAAAGCTACATCAAGGATTATGAAGAGCCAACCTCAAATCAAGGGTGATCAACAAAGAAAATCAAGTTGGGGTGCATCTACCAATTTGAGAGGTGTATAAAGTGACGAACAACTCCCCGACGAACAACTAATGGGCGAACAGGTATTTAGACCCGAGACCAAGAATGAGCCAACTGTGAAGTCATCAATGACGAACAACTTGGTCAAATTATGATACAACAGACATGGTGAACAAGTGAACAAAGCCATAAGGCGAACAACTTCCAAAGTACAACCTCAAGAGGCGAACAACTTTAAGTTGGAGAATCAACAAGATCAATCAAGCCGACCTAGGCGAACAACAACGAGTCCGAGATAAGACCAAAGAAGACTTTGTAGCTAAGATTCAGCTTTGATAAGATCAAAGGGACACATGTCAAGCATGCAGGCTAGGGAGACCAAGAGTCTTGGACACCTCATGCTTGTTAGTCTCTATAAATAGTTGTTCTCCAGCTGTGAAATACAAGTTCAAAAAAAAAGTTAAAAATACAAAAACACTCCCAAAAGCACATACTATAACACCTAAACGTGCACACATACGAAATTAATTCAATTTCGACTTTCGTACATCCAATTTCATAACCCGAACCCCGATTTACCATTTACGGTGGTAACCAATCACACGTATTAATTGGTGACGTAAAAACGGATTAAAACAGCCACTAATCCTTACGATTAGATTCGTTCACCAACAATTTGGCGCTAGAAGGAGGGTCGAACCTCCGGTTTAGTGTGATTACTCAAGAACTTCAAGTTGAAAACTTGAAGATTCATAGGAAATCTTAAGAAATATTTGAAGATACAAACAAAAGTGTTCTTGGTGTTCTTGGTGTTCTTCAATTTATAAATTAAGAAATCATTTAAATTGAAATGCCTCAATCTAAAGAGACTCAAGGATCACGTTTGTCAAAAAGAGCATCTCAGACCCGGGCCACGTCGGCCGACCACCAGGACCGTGACCCGAGACATGCGAACAGGTCGCAGCATACAGCCATAACACATAACCTCCCCCTGAGATGGAGGCTTTGGCGAACAACCCCAACGAGTTAGCCAAAACCATAGCTGCTCTCCAGGCCCTCCAGAGGCAACAAGAGCAGGTTAGGCCAACACAAGCAAGGCCAAGGGACAAGTCCCTAGAGGTTGTTAGACCCAGGACTACTAGGGGCGAACAGCGAGAGGTTGATAGTGCCCAAGTCAGACGGAATAAGGGAAAGGCCAAGGTGATCGACCAGAGAGAAGTACAGGCTGAGTCTGGTCGCGGACGAACAACTATGTCTAGCCATGGAACAACGCGTTCCAGTGCTCAGGACAGGCTTAGCCAACCCCAACAGGAAGCTGCTCGCCGGGGAGCAGAAGATGGGCGAGCAACTTTTGAACAGCCTCGCCCATCAGTCCATGAAAGACTCTCCCAGTCAGCCTTTAGGCGCCTAGGGCCAAATGCGGCGAACAACATTAGGAGGCAAGCCCAGGAAGTGCCCACTCCAAGCGAGGGACTGCGACGAGCAGAAAGGTTAATGCCTTTGCTCGCCGAACAGCCTCCAAGTCAGGGGGCACCTCTTGATGAATTGTCAAGCCTAAGGAAGGCTGTGGAGAACATGCAGGGGCAACTAGACCAATATAGGGGGATGGGAACGACTAGCATGCCATCCTCACCTTTGGCAGCTCACATTTTGAAGGCCCCGATACAGAAAAAGATTCAATTTCCGGCAAGCATTCAATATGAAGGCATCGCCGACCCCCGGGTCCACTTAACGAAGTATACGGACTACATGGTCTCCGTGGGGGCCAGCGATGCCACCCAATGCCGGAATTTTCCTTTAACATTGGGCGATCGGGTTCACAAGTGGTTTTCATCAATGCCGCCGGCATCAATCCACTCGTTCGTCCAACTAAGTCGAGAATTTCTTTCTCACTTTTCAACGGCGGGGTCGTATCTTTCCCAAAAACACCGGCTGTCAGATTTGAGGCAAAATGATGATGAAACTGACCGGGCGTTTATGGAAAGATTCGATAAAGTTTTGCTAGAAGGAGAACCGGTGAGCGAAGATACAAAGATCGTCGCTGTGATGGCCGGATTGAAAAAAGGGTCGAAGTTATGGAAGGAGGTACGTCTAAAGTGCCCAAAGACTTATGCCGAGTTCAGAAACCAAGCTGGCATTTTCGTTTCCATGCACGAGGCCCTACAAACAGATTTGGGGGAGAATAAAGCTGATCCTAAGGAGAATAACAAAAAGCCCGTCGGGACAAGCTACAGGGTCCCAAAAAATATGAAAGCATTCACCGAAGGATCGGATTTGAAGGAAAAATTGAACCAAGTATTGACAGTATCAGTTGATACTGTGTATGAGAGCGTAAAGGAGAAAGAGTTGCTTTCCCCACCACGTAAAATCCGTCAGGATACTGGCAAACTCAACCCAAACAAGTATTGTGCCTACCATCAAAGTGTGGGGCATTTTACGAGTGAGTGTAGAGATTTGCTTAAGCAACTCTGGCGATTTTATGAGGAGGGAAAGCTCTCCGATTTCGTTAAAAGGCAACCTGGGAAGAGAACCCGGGAGAACAACTCAGAAGACGAAGAGGATGGTCAACCTCAGAGAAACAACAGACCCGGGCGACCAGTTCCCAGTATACCGGCTCAACCTTTAGACGATCTTTTCATGATGGAAGCCGCAGGTCCCGCGGGAGGGTGTTTTGATGGACAACCACCCGACTCTAATCGGAAGAGGAAAGCGGAGCTACGAGCGATTGGCCAAGTACAAGAAATGGGAGTTAAGCCGTCTATCATGCAAACGGCAGAATTAACTTTCACCGAAAAAGACCTTGAAGGCGTCTTAACTCCGCACAATGATTCACTCGTAATCTGCGCAAAGATTATGGGGACCAGAGTCCACAGACTGTTGGTGGACACCGGAGCCTACACCAACATCTTATTTAAGAAGACCCTCGATAATCTGGGAGATTATTCGGGTTATGTTCGGAATACAACACATAGAATCATAGGCTTCGGGAATGCTGTGACAACACCGTTGGGAATTGTAACATTAGCAGTACAACTTGTAACGGCTAATGAACCCGAAAGAAATATAACAAGAATGGTAGATTTCTTGGTTGTAGAGCAGGAGTCGACCTATAATGGGTTTCTTGGCCTACCTTTTCTCAATGAATTTAAAGCTGCATGTTCCACTTACCACTATTGTTTGAAATTTCCAACAGCTAGTGGAGCAGGCACAATTAAAGGAGACCAACGGAGAGCACGAGAATGCATTCAACAACTACGAGCAAAATTTGTACAAATATCCATGATGGAAGCAACAAGTTATCCCGTCGACGAACCATCAATACTGAACAATATGATGGACATGGACGACCACAACGATACGGACGAACAACACTTGAACGAGCAAGTGTTGGACGAACAACTCGTTACCACCCGTGAGGAACCTCCATCTGACGAACAACAAAGGGGTGATGACGAACAACCCTCAGTGGGGGACTTGGAGGGCCAAGTACAAACGAACAACAATGGGACAGAGCCAACTGATGATCTAGAACCCCGCCTGGGGGCAGAGCCCATGAACATCGAAAATGATTCCAACCCTGAGGAACCCATGCTTGATCCCCGTTGGAAGGGACAAAAACGATGAGCGACTCCAATCGAAGAGCTGGAGGTGTTCAAAGTTAATCCCGACAACGAAGATCTTGAATTATTCATAGGATCTGAGCTCCCAGAGCCTTACAGATCCCGAATGAAAGAGTTCCTCACCAAGAATCTAGATGTCTTTGCTTGGTCTCACGCAGATATGGTGGGGATAGACCCGAAACATGCTTGCCACAAGCTGAACATAAATCAAGCAAGAAAGCCCGTCCATCAAAAACGAAGGAAGTACGGCCCGGACAAATATCAAGCGTTGAATAAAGAAGTTAAAAAGTTGTTAGACAACAATCTGATCCGTCAAGCACTTTGTCCACAATGGGTAGCAAACCCTGTGCTGGTGAGAAAATCAAACGGAACCTGGAGGCTATGCATAGACTTTACAGATCTGAATGCAGCATGCCCGAAGGACAACTTTCCTCTCCCGCACATCGATCAATTGGTGGACAGCACTGCGGGTCACGAAATGCTAACATTCATGGATGCTTTTGCAGGGTATCATCAAATCCCAATGCATCCTAACGATCAAGAAAGCACAGCTTTTTACACTAACAAAAACTTGCTGTGCTGGAAGAGAATGCCCTTCGGCCTCATCAATGCCGGGGAACTTATCAAAGGCTGGTGAACAAGATGTTTGACCAACAAATCGGAGACACGGTGGAAGTCTATGTAGACGATATCGTAGTCAAAAGTCCCAAGAAGGAAGACCATCTTCAACATCTGACTCAAGTGTTCGAAATTCTTCGACACTATAACATGAGGTTGAATCCAAAGAAGAGCAGCTTTGGAGTTCACTCAGGGAAATTCTTGGGCCATCTTGTTAGCCAGCGGGGAATTGAGGCCATCCCTTCAAAGGTTAAAGCCATCATGGATATGCAACCACCACGTTCGGTGAAAGAAGTGCAAAGACTCACCGGGTGCCTAGCAGCATTGAACCGGTTCATATCCAGGTCAGGGGACAAGTGCCGTCCATTCTTCGAGGCCGTCAAAAAAGGAAAGTTTGCATGGACTAACAACTGCCAAGCGGCCTTCGATCAACTTAAAGAATACCTGGGAGATGTCAAAATCCTATCAAAACCAATCCCAGGAGAAAAGCTCTTTCTATACTTAGCCGCATCAGAAGTTGCCATCAGCTCTGTTTTGGTGTGCGAAGACGGCAAATTTCACCAACCTATATATTACGTCAGCCAGGCTTTACACGAAGCAGAGATCAAATATGCTCCAACCGAAAAGCTGGCGTATGCTTTGGTTATGAGCGTGAGAAAGTTACGACCATACTTCTTTGACCATCAAGTCGAAGTTCTAACAACTTTCCCGCTCAGGCAAATTCTCCATCGCCCCGACACTGCAGGTCGTCTCTTAAGATGGTCACTGGAGATTAGCCAATTCGGGGTGACCTATGCTCCTCGAACAGCGATCAAAGGGCAAGCATTAGCCGACTTTATAGTCGAACTAACTTTCCCACCAGATCCGACGAGAGGACTTGATCATCCTTGGCATCTCTATGTGGACGGATCATCAACCAATATAGCCTCGGGGGCAGGAGTAGTTTTAATCAGCCCAGATAGACAAGTATTCACCTCGGCAATCAGATTTGGTTTCATGGCAACCAACAACGAAGCTGAGTATGAAGCTCTTATTGCTGGTCTCCACCTATCTCTCGCAGTTGGTGTCAGACGCTTGCAAATATTTGGCGATTCACAATTGATCGTGAACCAAGTCCGAGGTGAATACGAGGCAAAAGATGATCACATGATCGAGTATCAACGGATTGTTGCTCACCTAATGTCCATGTTGCAGCAAGTTTTCATACAGCAAATTCCAAGGACGAGCAACACTCAAGCAGATGCGCTTGCTCGACTAGCAACAAGTGAAGGCCCCGTAGAGTTGGCAGATATTATAGTTACAAAGATGAAAGATCCATCAACAGTAAGCTATAATGTCAACCAACTCGACGATCAAACCAGTGAAGAAGACTGGAGAACAAGTATAGTCAAATACTTGAAAAGTGGGGAAAAACCAAACAATCCTTTTGAAGCTGCCAAGCTAGTAAAGCGAGCCGCCAGATATACTCTGGTGGGCGAGCAACTCTTCAAAAGGGGAATATCAGTCCCACTTCTCAAGTGTTTGCCTAGGGGGCAAGGGCAAGCAGTACTCGAAGAAATTCACGCCGGAGTATGTGGAAATCACACTGGGGGGCAAGCCTTGGCGTACAAAACCATCAGGCAAGGGTATTATTGGCCGACATTACGTCAGGATGCGATCAAGAAAGCAAAAACTTGCCATCAGTGTCAGATTTTTGCCCCGAATATTCATACCCCGGCCCAGGAGCTCGTGTCAGTTTACAGCCCATGGCCTTTTGCAAAATGGGGGATGGACATCATTGGTCCTTTCCCGGCTGGAGTAGGAAATGTTCGATTTGCCGTTGTGGCAGTCGATTATTACACTAAATGGGCAGAAGCAGAGGCCATGGTGAACATCACGCAGCAGAAGATGATCAACTTTATTTGGAAGAACATTGTCTGTCGTTTCGGAGTTCCACAGGCAATTGTGACAGACAATGGTCCACAGTTTGATGGACAAGAGTTGAGAGAATTCTGTGCGAAGTGGGGGATCAGAAAGCATTACTCCACACCTTATCATCCCCAGTCAAACGGACAAGTTGAAGCTGTGAACAAGATAATCAAGCATACATTAAAAGTAAGACTGGCGGAGAGCAAAAGTGGTTGGTCTATCGAACTCCCGGAAGTCTTGTGGGCATACAGAGTTTCTCCCAGGTCTAGCACCGGAGAAACACCCTTTGCTATGGCTTTCGGAACAGAAGCAGTAATACCTATTGAGTTAAGGACCAGTACGATTAGGACGACCAACTTTGATGAACAAGCAAATAATTCTGCTCTAAGTGCTGAAATGGATTTCCTCGAAGAAAAAAGACTCAATGCTGAGTTAAAAAATGCAACATACAAGCAAAGAGCGGAGCGTTATTATAATTCTCGTGTAAAAGTCCGGGAATTTAGAGTTGGAGATTTGGTTCTAAGAAAACTGCTCGCCCAATCTTCAGGAGTACTGGGACCAGCTTGGGAGGGCCCATATCGTATAACGGAAAAATTCGTAAATGGCGTATACGATCTCGAAGATATGGAAGGCAAGCCGGCCTCATACTCCTGGAATGTCGTACATCTCAAGAAGTACTATCAATAAATGGGCGAACAATTATCTTGGGGGCAAGTATGGCGAATGAAGTGAATCAAGCAAATGGAATGGATCAAGGATCAAAAACTTGCATAATTTTTTGAAAATTTGGTTAAGTATAGATTAAAGATTTGCTCGCCACATTTGTATAGTCTGGTGCTGCGTCTTTTATTTTTCAATAGAGTTGCTCGGCAAAAATCTATAAGCGAGCAAGTTTTTAGTTTATGTTCAAAGTTGTTCGTCATATTGTATATGTTAGTGATGAACAGTCTTATAATACTTGTAATTTGTTCAAAATGTAAATACAGTAGTTGTTCGTCAGCAAAAGAAAAGTCCAAAGCTCGAGGTACCAGTCCATTCAAGGACCAAAGCCATTCAAAGGTTGTTCGTCTTTTAAGATGAGCAGAACCTAAGGCTAAACCCTATTCCATCAAAGGCAAAGTTCAAAAAGCGAACAAAGCCCAATACAATATGCTATAATTGCAAAAGCATTTCATGAAAATGTAAAGGCAATTAACATATAAGAAGATGAGCGAACAAAAGAAAGACATTCATTGAATTAAAGGCTTTAAGCCCAAAAGATAGTACAAGCTGAAAATAGCCATTACAAGTACTACAAAAAAGGAACGAACAACTATTACAAAAGAAAAAGAAAAAAGCTAAGTGTTAGGATAAAAAATTTGTTAGTTTTGATGAGTTAAAACAAACCAGAAGATGTAATAGGACCATCTGGACCTGTTAGCCAGATGATGATCTAGATTAGGACTTAGTCTAGGGGGAACTGCCAGACCAGAAGACCTCACCAGAAGAGTCACCAGAAGACCCCACCAGAGGACTCCACCAGAGGACTTCACCAGAGAAGATCAGACCAGAGGCAGAGGACCTTCCCCAGACCAGACGAGTCTGGACCAGACGAGTCTGGTGGAACAAAAGATGCTCAGTTTGATCCCCTTATTCTACTGAGTATTCTGGCTGTTCACCAGATAAGGACCAGAAGACACCGAGGATGCCTGGTGTCTGGTCCTGCCTTCTCTGGAGTGAATCAGAGTTAGGCAGAAGAAGCCATTGACCGTTGGTGATTCAAATCAAGTCAATACAAGATTGGATTGAGAAGATATGAAGACAATCAATCAAGATCACACCAACCCAATCAATCAATTAGGGAATTGATTGATTGAAGCTTCCATATATAGAGGATCTGATTGGATTAGCCTCCCAACGGCTATGTCCCTAATCCCCTCTATATATACTTGAGTGCAGATCAAGAAAAAGCTCTAGAATTATTCACGCGCATATAGCCACACTAAGCTTTTGATCACTACGCATATTGCACTCATACTTTGTTCTTAATTACTTATCTACTCGTAAGGAGTTTATACACTCAACCTGTTCATCTTGTTAAGATAAGGTTGGAGTGAGTCTATCTTTAGATCGAAGTTAGATCTAAAGAGTTTGTAAGAAGGTGCTGGTACTTCAGAAATTCCAGTGAGTAAGTTTGTGAGTTGGTTGTTAGTGAGACCCCTTGGTGATAAGGGAGAGTGGACGTAGGATATTTATCCGAACCACTATATATCTTGTGTCTTTTATCGCTTTATTTTATATATTGTTTATTGCTCTCTTATAAAAGATTTTGGAAAGACATTTAAACATAAGCTTCCGCAATTAATCTATCAAGTGGGACCAACAAGTGGTATCAAAGCGGTGTGTCCACGACCACTGCTTTGAAAAGCTTTTGGTGGTCACCGGGCAGATCCATTGCTCTTTAGTGCTTTTATTCAAGTTCTTGTTATTTCCCTAAATTTCTTATCAATATGTCTTCGAAATCTTCATATAAGAGTCGCAAACTGCCAGAATTCTCGTTCGAGGATTATAGCCACTGGAGCTTCATGATGAGTAATCATCTTGGAGCTATTCACCACCGCATGTTAGATGTGGTTGAAAGTGGCCCCATTAAATTTTACTGGACTCCTATTGATAGTGGCAGGTCTGAGTCCTATGAAGAAACTAGCGACGCTGCAGAGGATAGAGTTCCCAGACAACGAATCCTAAAAAAGAAAGACGAACTTGACAACGATGAGAGAAAGCTACATAACCTGGATCAGGTGGCGAGGACTGAGATTATCAACACTCTTACTAAAGAAGTTATTGAAAAGGTCAGGACGTGCACCACTGCAAAAGAGATGTGGGACAAGTTAGCTCTGCTCTGTGAAGGAACAGAGAAGATTAAAGATAACAAGCTCCAAGCTGTTCAACACTCTTTTGACACATTTAAGATGAAACCAGACGAGACCATTGACCAGCTGGACATGCGTCTCACGAATCTCTTGAACAAGGCTAGTGCCTTAGGTAAGACCTATTCTGAAAAAGAGATTAATAGTAAAATATTACGTTCACTAACAAGCAGGTGGAGAATTAAAGTCACTGTGATCAAGGACAACAAGGATCTCAACACTCTGGATCACCATCTTCTATTGTCTGATCTCAAAGCTTACGAATATGATCTTCAAGAGGAGGATCAAACAGAAGAGGTTTCCTCTTCTGGCCAGAAAGGAGTTGCATTCTCTTCAACTCTCAAATCTGATGCCATGCCAAAGGAGTCTACTGCAGATGACTTGAGCCTCAAGGAGCAGGTAGCACTTCTAACTCAGAAATTAGACAAAATGAGTTCAAAATATGGCAGGTACAAAAGGCATTGGAAGGAGTCTACCAGAAACAGGAAGAGTTCTTTCAAGCCTGCAGAGAAGGAGAAGACATCTGGAGACTCAAGGGAGACCAGATTCAGAACTCCAGAGAGGAGGAGAGATGACAACCCTGGCAGCTCTGGGAGATCAGATCATCAGAGGAGGGATGGTAGCTCTGGCAGACCTGACTACCAGAGGAGAGAAAGTAGCCCTGCCAGATCAGACTACAACCAGAGGAGTAGAGAGCCAAGTCCTAGTCCCAGAGGAGACAATGCCTGCTACACATGCAACAAGACTGGTCACTACAGTTATGATTGTCCTCAGCTTACTCCTAGGGAAAGAGAAGAGAAAAGAATCAAGAGAGATAGGAGATATGCAGATAAGAGAGCACTGCTGGCAGAAGCAGAGGAGGAGGATACTAGTTCCAGTTCTTCTTCTTCTGACTTTGGATCAGATGATGATGTGTGTCTCATGGCAGACATTACTGAGGTACATGAAACTACTCTTGTTTTATCTAATTCCAAATGTACTGAATCCTCTAATTCATCTGGTAACTCCAGAGAGTCTGATATGCAACAAATGCTATCAGATCTCCAAAATTGTGTCCAACTCTGCCAAAAACTTGAGAAAGAGAATGGTAGGCTCAGAGCAGAAGTTCAATCTCTCTCTCATGAGCATAAATCCACCAGAGAACTCATGAAAGATCATTCCAAAGAAGTCTCTGAACTTCAGGAAAAGATCACAGAAAGAGATACTCTGGTAGATCAACTCATGAAAGAAAGAAACTCTCAAGAGGATGAGATCACTGAACTCAGAGCCAAATACCAAACTCTTATCAAGGGAAAACAAGTTGTTCACAACATAGAGGAGATACCTATGCCCAGAGAAGCTCCTAAGATACCATCTGTTGTATCTATAATATCAGAGTCTTCTCAGCGCATTTGTGATAAGAGTGGTTTAGGATATTCTGGAATTACCACTAAAACTCACAAGTACCTCTATAACAAAGACAAGTCTGTAAGAGCTGGTAAATTGGTAGAAATCTGGAATGATAAAGACTTAACTGGTAATGGTTACAAGGTGGTTCACAATCCTGATTGGAAAAGGAATCACTCTGTTAATCACTTAACTAATGGTCCAGAAGAGTTGACTACTCTGGAAGAGAAGATGCTAGAGAATAAGTGTCAAAAAGGGGAACCATTAAAGATTAATGGTTCTGTGAACAATGAGTCCCAAGGAGTAGGAATTACTCAAATTGGAGGACCCCAGAGAAATCCTCAAAGGGAACCTAAACAGATTAGGGGACCTCAAAGGAAACACTCAAAAATGGGGAATACCAATCAGAGTAATAACTACCAGAGAAGGAACAATGTTCAACAGAACCAGGTACCCCAGAGACAATTTTCTCAGAAGAATCAATTCCAGAATAGGTATACTCAAAGGAACTATAATCACCAGAACAGGTCTAATTATCAGAACCAGAGGAGGTCTTCCAGACCCATCTATAGAAAACCAACTGATCTGGGAAGTTATGACACCAGAGATGGTTCTTCTAGGATGTACCCTTATAACCAGACCTTTAAGACCATGTCTTTGAGGCAGGCCATTCCAAAGGCCAGATTTGAGAAAAGGAACACCAGACCTGTTTATAGGAAAGGTGTCCTTATCAGACCAGTAGCTCAATATGTCATAGTAAGAGGACATGTACTGGTAGATAGATTTGGAAGGAAGATAAGATCTCCTCATCCATCAAGAGATGATCTTTATCTATGGATTCCTACAAAACCTGCAACTAACCAATCAGGACCCAGCACTAGTAGGGGACCTAATTGATCTCTCTGCAGGTAGATAAGAGTCCATTGGAGAAAGGATTTTCAAGCAACCATGTCTGGTACATTGATAGTGGATGTTCCAAGCACATGACATTCCAGAAGGATAATCTCCAAGATTTCAAGCCATTAAATGGACCAAGAGTGATGTTTGGTGACAACAACTATGGAGTCACCAGAGGAGTTGGAAAGTTGACCTTCAATGGAGTATCTGTAGATGAAGTCTACTACGTAGAAGGACTCAAGCATAATCTGCTTTCAGTATCCCAATTCTGTGACAAGGGATACTCAGTGAAGTTTCTAGTGATTCATGCACTGTTTTCTCTTCTGATTATAATGATATCTTGCTAATAGGCTTGAGGAAGGGTAACATTTATCTTGCAGATTTTAGCAGTTGCCCAAGGAATGCTTGCCTGGTTGCTAAAGGATCTGTAGAGAACAGCTGGATTTGGCACAAGAGATTGTGTCATCTTAACTTCAAAACATTGAACAAGATTGCCAGAAAGGGTCTCATTCGAGGTCTTCCAAATGAAGTGTTTAAGAAGGATCAGGTTTGTGGTTCATGCCAGAAGGGTAAACAACCCAAGACTTCCTTTAAGGATGTCCAGAGCACAACCACAACCAGAGTACTTCAACTACTTCACATGGACCTGTTTGGACCTGTTTCTCCTCTTAGTTTCAGTGGAAGGAAGTACACCTTAGTAATAGTAGATGACTTTTCAAGATACACTTGGGTAGTGTTCTTGTTTAAGAAAAATGAAACTATAACTAAGCTGCCAGAGTTCTTCAAGCAGATTCAGAATGAGCAGAACCAGAGCATAGTCAGGATCAGAAGTGACAAAGGAACAGAGTTTTTGAATTCACATATTGCAGATTATTGCAAGGCTCATGGGATTTTTCATGAGACATCTGCTGCCAGAACACCTCAACAAAATGGAGTTGCAGAAAGGAGGAATAGGACTCTCAAAGAAGCTGCAAGAACACTTCTGGCAGAGTACGGTACTCCACAGAGATTTTGGGCAGAGGCCATCAATACAGCCTGTTACACTCAGAACAGGTGCCTGATTGCCCAGAGACACAATAAGACCCCATATGAGGTATGGAAAGGTAAAACCCCATCTGTTTCATATTTTCATGTTTTTGGATGTAAGTGTTTCATCCATGACAATGGGAAATCTAAATTAAGAACCTTTGATGCTAAAGTGGCTGATGGAATATTTTTGGGATATTCCAGCACCAGTAAAGCTTTTAGAGTTTTTAATAAGAATTCACTTTGTGTGGAGGAAACACCTCATGTTGTTTTTTATGAATCTACTTTTGAGTACAAGGTGGATCCTAAGTCTCCTGATGAGACCCAAAATCAGACTATACCCAGAGTTATCAAAGTCAATCCACCTATTCTTGATTCAGATTCAGATTCAGATGAGGACCCATCTCCTGGTTCTCTGAAGCAGCAGCCTTCACAAGGAGCAGAACCAGAAGAGGTTGGAACTCCTGTAGGGGGAAGCTCTTCTGCAGGTGGTGATAATCACCAAGGTACTGCAGAAGATGATCACCCAGGCAAGACCACGGGAAGGAGGACCCTGGTTGATCACCCCAATGACCTGATCTTAGGAGATCCAACTAAGGGTGTCCAGAATAGGAGAACTATTAACTTAGATGTCTTATTCAGTTGCTATGTGTCCTTGATTGAGCCCAAGAACATCAAGGAGGCACTGAAAGATTCAAATTGGATTGTGGCTATGCAGGAGGAATTGAATCAATTCACCAGACAAGATGTTTGGGAGCTGGTAGACAGACCAAGTCATCAAAAGGTGATAGGCACTAAGTGGGTTTTCAAAAATAAGAAAGATGAGAATGATGTCATTACTAGGAACAAGGCAAGGCTAGTGGCCCAGGGCTATTCTCAGTCTGAAGGAATAGACTATGATGAGACTTTTGCTCCTGTTGCCAGACTAGAAGCTATCAGATTGTTCTTAGCATATGCTGCTCACATGAAGTTCAAAGTATACCAGATGGATGTGAAATCTGCCTTTCTTAATGGGATTCTCATTGAGGAAGTGTATGTTGAACAACCTCCTGGTTTTGAACAAGGTGACAAGGTGTTTAAGCTTAAGAAAGCTCTTTATGGGCTGAAGCAGGCACCCAGAGCATGGTATGACACTCTATCTCAATTTCTTCTGGACAATGGTTTTACTAAAGGTAAAATTGATAGGACCTTGTTTAGGAAAGAAGAAGGAAAGGACATCCTTCTGGTCCAAATATATGTTGATGACATCATATTTGGATCCCCTAACAAGAAGCTGTGTGAGAAGTTTGGTGAGCTCATGCAGGGACAGTTTGAGATGTCCATGATGGGAGAATTGAATTACTTTTTGGGTTTGCAGGTTAAGCAATCAGAGAAGGGTATTTTTATTAATCAAGCTAAGTACACCAGAAACATGTTAGAGAAATTTGGAATAGGATCTAGCAGGGCAGCCAAGATCCCTATGATGACAAATTTCAACATGGATCCAGATGAGTCTGGAGAGAGTGTGGACCAGACTCAGTACAGAGCACTTATTGGTTCTCTTTTGTATCTGACTGCAAGCAGACCAGATATTACTTTTGTTGTAGGAGTTTGTGCCAGATTTCAAGCTAACCCCAAGAAGAGTCACTTGGAAGCAGCTAAGAAAATATTGAAATATCTCAAGGGAACTGTGAATTTAGGATTATGGTATCCTGCAGATGACAATTTAGAATTAAGTGGTTATTCAGATTCAGACTATGGTGGGTGCAGAATAGATAGGAAATCTACAAGTGGAACATGCCAATTTTTAGGGAATAAATTGGTATCCTGGTTTTCCAAGAAGCAGACTTCAGTTGCTACATCAACAACAGAAGCAGAGTACATGGCTGCAGGGAGTTGTTGTTCTCAACTTCTTTGGATTAGTCAACAGCTTAGGGATTACCAGATTAGAGCTAAGGATATTCCTATTTTCTGTGATAGTAATAGTGCCATTGCAATCACCCAGAATCCAGTTCTTCATACCAGATGCAAACATGTTGATATAAGGCATCATTTTATCAGAGATCATGTTGAGAAGGGAGATATAAGGATGGAAAAGATTGCAACAGAGAGGCAGAGAGCAGATATTTTAACCAAGCCTTTGGCTGAGACCAGATTCAGAGAGTTAGCTTTTGAGTTAGGATTGTTGGATCCAGAGACAGATTTGATTTAGGGGGAACATCAGAGAAGTATCCTTACTTTATTAATTTTCTTCATAAATTTTCTTTATGCTAACATACCTGCAGATTAGATATATCAGAGAGGGTATACTTCCAGATGAGGTATACACCAGGTGACACTTATCCCAGATGAGGTGCTGAGTCAGAGATATGCCCAAAATCTTTACTGACCAGGACCAGATGAGTTCCATCAGAGGAGAAGTATCACCAGACTAGTTGTGGTATCATCTGGTTACAATATCAGGTGACAGGTATGTCTTTTCTACTCTGGCCTCTGATCATTGGGATACACTTTTCAAATTAGTAAGTACACTCAAAACCTTTCAACTTCGGAGTGTATTTAAGACTAGGGTATAGGGCCTAGGCAATCATTTCGCTTTTTCTCTTGACTGCCACAAAACCCCTTTATGCTCAGTCCCAATGACTATGCCAACGCACCAGATTAAATCTGTATTTCGCCTTTCATCATGGCCATCGGATTTAATCACTGTGCAAAATGTCAATCAATTCTAAAATTGATTTTGTTTCCTAAATTGAATTTGAAACAACACGCGTTCACACTTCATTTAATTTTCAAGCCACGCGTATTACTCTATTTAAACCAATTTTGTTTTCAATCTGTCCTTTCACGTTTCCATACTATTCGAACCCTAACCTCTCTCTGCAAAGCATTCTCTCTCTCTCTCTCTTTCACAGTTATGGCACCCAAGTGCAATTTCGATCCAGACTATGTCTGCAAGAAACTCAAGTCAGAAATGGTGGTGGACTTCTATTCCACTAAGAATCCGGCCGCTTTGGAGATTTTGGAACTTCTCCGACGTTCTGGGCTGGAGGAGTTGATCTCAAAGGTTCCCAAGGATCTGCGTACCTTGGATGGATATGCTGCACAGTTTCTTATCCGGATGAAGATCCATGAAGACTATATTTCTTCCAAGATTGATTCAGAGGATCTTGTTTTCTCTAAGGCAGACTTCTGTGGTCTTTTTGGTAACCTTTCTGCGGAAGGTGTGGACCCACTGAAGTACAGAGAAGGAGAGGCGTTGGAATCCTTCAAGATGTTTGCCAGAAATTCATGCCAGAATATTACCAAGGGTTTCTTGGACAAGCATCTTAGGCAGAAGTATAAGGTGTTATTTGATATTGTGGTGAAGATTCTCATGTGTGAGAGCCATAGCACAGATGCCATCTTCGTTGGCAGGCTCTGTGTTATGAGGGCCATTCTGGATGGTGTTCAATGTAACTGGGCTGAGTTCTTCTGGGGGGTGCTGAGGAAGAACAAGGTGAAAATACAGAAGGAAGAATGCCCCCAGCTGCCAGGAGAGCAACAATTTGTGTTCAATGCTAATGTTTCATTGGGCACAAAACTCACCCTAATTCTGGATTCGATTCTTCCAGAGAAGAAATGGAGACAATCCTGGTGTAAGGGCTTTCATAAGTCCAAGATTATATTCTCCAAAGATGGTCCTCTCCACGGCCATGCCGACTCTGATGGTGAGCAAGCCATCCCTGCCCCTCCTATTCAATCTATTCCCTCTCCTCCTAAGGGGCAGAGAAGGCAGCAGCAGCAGAAGACACAGAAGAAAGCTGCTGGAGCAACTGGTTCTTCAGCCGTTGCCTTTTCTGGTTCCTCAGAGGAGGACCAGATTCCCCTTCTTGATGTGCTTAAGAAGAAGGGTGATGATGATAAAGCTGTTAAGAAGGCTGGAGCAGCCAAGAGGAAGCAGCCAGACGAGGCCAGGAGAGGTTCTGCTAAGAAGAGGAGGACTAGCAGAAAGGCAAAGAAAACCCTTCTGGTGGATGAGCCATCAGAAGAGGAAGAGGAAGAAGATGAAGTGCCTCTTGTGAGGAAATCCAAGGCCAAGAGAGCCCTTCTTCAAGATTCAGACTCTGGATCTGATCTTGGAGAGGCCTTGGAGAAGGCCATTGAGGATGCCACCCAGATGATGGAGGATGCTCCAGAGCCTGTTATGCCTGCTGGTGTTGACCCAGCAGAGGTAAACCCTTCCTATCCCTCTTCCTCCCCCATAAATCTTGTTTCCCCTTCCATTTCTCCCCCAGATAACTTTCCCCAAACCCCATCTGCCTCTGGTAACCCCATTCTACCACCATAGCAGACTATTCCAGTTACCCCCGTCTATACTCCCTCTACCATTCCTACACAAACACCTTCTCCCCCAAATTTCCAAACACATATCCCCACTAACCCCTCTCCCCCACCTTCTGTATCAGAGGTACCCTCAACCTCCTCTGGTGCAGAAGTCCCCCCTTCAAACACTTCCACCTTCCAAATCCCTCCTACACATTCTGTACCAGATATCCCTTCCTCTTCTGGTGCAGAGCAACCAATCCCTACCACCTCTACTTCACAAAATCCAAATCCTCCCCAAACCCATACAGACCAGGACACAACCATTTCTATGGCTCTGGGATTCGCTGGCCCTCCCCGCTCTCCAACCTGTTTATCCAGCGATGATAGTGAAGATGAGGAAGCTTCACTTGAGCCTGCTGACTTAGCCCCTTCCTCCTCTGCCTCTGGGCCCAAACCCTTCACTTTCTCTTCTGCAGAAATGGGTCCCATTAGGCAGAGTATGAGTGTAAGTGCTCAGCTCTGGCTAAGAGAGCATTTTCCAGTTCTTCTGGAGCACTTACCACTTCTGGCAGAGCTTACTGATGCCAAGGTCTGGAGCAAGGCCAGACTTGAAGATGTGGAGGACCTGGTGCTATTGCTTGAGGAAATGGGTGCCTCCAACTTCACTGCTTGAGAGATTGAGCTGAAGCAGAAGATGAACATTCAGAACCCAGCAGAGCTGGAGACTCCTGGTGCAGCCAAAGTCTTGATTCGCACCCTGCTCATCCAGAGAGGAGTCATGCTCACTCCAGAGGGCCCCACTTACAAGTTTGGTCCTCACTTTGTCTTCCCTCCAGAGCTTTATTCAGACGAGGAGGACTTTGAGATGTCTCCTGCTGTGCTCCAGAAGATGAAGGCTTTCTTCAATGAGCAGATCATGCAGATAGGGCGCTTTTCCAAAGCAATCCAACATATGGCCACTGCTATGATCGAGCATCAGATTAAACAAGAGAGGAAAATCTTCCTGAAGCAGATCAAATCCTCTCTGGCAGAGGTTAAAGCTTCGTTCAAGGCTAATGGCTTGTTTGTCAAGCTAGATGTTATGCACAGCCAGAAGCAGCTCCAGGAGCATGTGATGGAGCAGATGAGGCCAGTTTCTGTACTCAAAGTGGAAATGGCCAGCCAGATGATTCAAACTGCTAGACTGAAGGACTCCCTCCAGGAGATGTTGGAGAAGCAAGAGAGACTTGTTGCAGAGTCTAAGGCTTACCTGGAGGAGGCCAAGCAGCTTCGTGATCTTCACTCTTCCTCCAACACTGCCTTGCCTGATCTCATAAGGCAGGTAGTGGAGCCCCTCCTTGATGAAGTTAAAAAGGGGGAAGAGAAGGCCAGAACTGATCTGGCGAAGACCACAAATGAGACGCTTTTTAGCCATGGAGCTCGTCTGGACCTGCTGGAGAACACTTTGGCCCAGGCTGAGTTGCAGAAGAAGAAGAAAGAAGAGTTGAAATCTCTATCTATGGCTAAACAGCTTGCTGCAGAAGAAGAGTCATCTGAAGCTGAGCAGGATCCTTCTACCATTCCTGGTCCTGCTAAGAGGAAGATTAGAAAAGTTAAGAAGAGTTTCCTTGAATCTGTTGTCGAAGAAGCAGAGAAGAGATACAAGGAAGAGACTCCAGAGAAGAGGCAAGCCAGAATCAGGAAGAACATAGATGAAGAGCAGAGGCTCAGATATGTTAGGAGACAGAACAAGAAGGCCAGAGAAGCTGGTATTCCTTCTGGTGCAGGTGGCTCAGGTCAGAAGAGGAAAGCTCATGTGGAGGTTATGAACATCTTGCCACTAAGGACAGAAGGGTCTTTTGACTCTACTGTACCTTATCCTCTGATTGAGAGATGGAGAGAAGCCAAGACCCTCTGGTTCATTCAGCATTATATCCAGAGGCCAGCACCAGAAGATGATGAGCTGATCAACAGAACCTTCCATTCTTGGATGCAAGCCTATGATGCAGACTTGTACAAGCAGCTGATGGATTCAACCATTGAGTTCAACCTGAAGGTGACTGCTCCTGAATTTACTTACCTTAACACTCCCATGATTGGGAACCAGGTGGATTGGGCAGAACTGAAGAAGCTTTACAAGACCAAGGTGTTGGTGAATTTCACCCCAACATCTTCTGCAGAGTTGAAGGCCGTCCAGGATAGGTTCCTTGACTGGTTTCTTGTCCCTAAAGAGAACAGAAGATATGCCTAGAATAGGACAATGAACTTCAATGTAATCTGTAATTATTTTTGTCCTCTGATTATTAATGAAAAATACATATCTTCTCTGTTCTAAAGACAACTCCTTGTTGTCTTATTATTTGCCTGATGAGATCTATTCTAAGGTCTCATCCCTTTATTGTTTTCTTACTTAAGTTTTACTTTTGATCAGTTCTGGTAGTGTTTTAACTCCATCAAAAAGGGGGAAATTGTTAGGATAAAAATTTGTTAGTTTTGATGAGTTAAAACAAACCAGAAGATGTAATAGGACCATCTGGACCTGTTAGCCAGATGATGATCTAGATTAGGACTTAGTCTAGGGGGAACTGCCAGACCAGAAGACCTCACCAGAAGAGTCACCAGAAGACCCCACCAGAGGACTCCACCAGAGGACTTCACCAGAGAAGATCAGACCAGAGGCAGAGGACCTTCCCCAGACCAGACGAGTCCGGACCAGACGAGTCTGGTGGAACAAAAGATGCTCAGTTTGATCCCCTTATTCTACTGAGTATTCTGGCTGTTCACCAGATAAGGACCAGAAGACACCGAGGATGCCTGGTGTCTGGTCCTGCCTTCTCTGGAGTGAATCAGAGTTAGGCAGAAGAAGCCATTGACCGTTGGTGATTCAAATCAAGTCAATACAAGATTGGATTGAGAAGATATGAAGACAATCAATCAAGATCACACCAACCCAATCAATCAATTAGGGAATTGATTGATTGAAGCTTCCATATATAGAGGATCTGATTGGATTAGCCTCCCAACGGCTATGTCCCTAATCCCCTCTATATATACTTGAGTGCAGATCAAGAAAAAGCTCTAGAATTATTCACGCGCATATAGCCACACTAAGCTTTTGATCACTACGCATATTGCACTCATACTTTGTTCTTAATTACTTATCTACTCGTAAGGAGTTTATACACTCAACCTGTTCATCTTGTTAAGATAAGGTTGGAGTGAGTCTATCTTTAGATCGAAGTTAGATCTAAAGAGTTTGTAAGAAGGTGCTGGTACTTCAGAAATTCCAGTGAGTAAGTTTGTGAGTTGGTTGTTAGTGAGACCCCTTGGTGATAAGGGAGAGTGGACGTAGGATATTTATCCGAACCACTATATATCTTGTGTCTTTTATCGCTTTATTTTATATATTGTTTATTGCTCTCTTATAAAAGATTTTGGAAAGACATTTAAACATAAGCTTCCGCAATTAATCTATCAAGTGGGACCAACACTAAGTCCTAAGAGCTATTGTTGCTCGGCAGGGGAAGGATCTTGAGCCTGCTCGGCGGGAGGTTCGACAATCATATCTCGAGCCAAGTCTTTGGCAGCCTTATCCTCAGTCTCTTTAGCACTCTGCTCGACAGCGGCGGCCACCTCTTCCTCTTGTTCGCCTTCATCAACTGGAGGAGGAGGATGAGTGATGGATATACTGGGGTCAAGTTTGTCAAGCTTAACCCCTAGTACGGCCAGATCCGCCAACTGAATTTCGATGTTGTTCGGCGTGGATAATGCTCCATGAATTCATTCAGATCCTTGCTCATTTCTTCAACCAAATCCTTGAAGTCATAGGCATCGACCGTGCGGATGCTGTCCGCATAGGCGCAGATATATCCAAGGTTGGAAATGGGAGCAGTTCGAGCCTGAACTTCCTCTTCAAGTTGCTCGCGTGTGAAGAGGTTGGCTGCCGCCTCCCGAAGACGAGCAATTTCTGCTTTCAGTTCGGCGTTTTCTTGTTCAGCTGCGGACAGCTTTTTCTCCCCCTCGCCGAGCAAGGCCTCCTTATCCTTAAGCAGAGCCTCATTGTCCTTCAGCTCTTTGGACAGGCTTTGAATTTCTTCAAGGCGTTTATGCTCAGCATCAATGTAAACATTGATCTGGTTGTTGAGATGAGCAATCTTAGCTTCATATTGGCCGACCAGGCCATCCTTCTCTTCAGTAAGTTGCCGAGCAGTGCTGGCATAGTGACGAGCAGATTCTTCTTGCTCGGCAACTTGGGCAATTGCCCTTTGGGCAGTGACGAGGCCGTTGGCGACGAGCATCATTGAGAGGTGAAGATTGTCCGCCAACCCCTGTTGAGAAACGGCCTTATCTAGAGGACGCGTCCAAGCTCGGGCGACCAACTCCGTCGCCCTGCGAACATGCTCGCCAGGAATCTCCCTTATGTTAACGGGAGTCTTCGAGCAAGCGTACTGGTGTACAACACTTGCTCGACCGGGATGATCGTCAGCACGATATCTGCGAACAAGAAAGAAAAAGACACTTAGAAAAATAAAAAAAAATAAAAAAATGAAATGATGATGATGAATCTTGCTCGACAAAGGCAAGGGTAAACTTACTCTTTAAATTTCCGATCATCCCAACCCAGATGGGTGAGGTCCTCGGGGCCGCGACCAGAGGTGGAATCCTTGCTCGCTTTGCCTGATTTTTCTACAGGCTCAGTAGAGCGGCGAACAGCATCCCCCTCAGGACGAGAATGACTGTGGCCCACTTTCTCCTTCCCCTTACCACCAGTGGGGATGTCTTGGGCCAACGGAGTCCCATCCGCCTTCTTTAAGCGCTTCCCCGCACGAGGGGGAGAAATTGGAGAAGATGGCTGAGCAGGAGCAGGAGGAGCAGCTGATCGCGGAACTTTGGCTCTCTCAGCCTTATTCGTCATCCCCAGGATCTTAGTAGGCGGATCACCTCTCCTCTTCTGCCCTTTCGGAGGCGCCATCTCAAAAACCCTCTGTTCTAAGAGAGCAAAACTTGGAGGAATGGCAACAGTGACTTGCTCGGCTTAAAAAAAAAAATTA
This sequence comes from Ballota nigra, assembly GCA_947034835.1. NCBI lineage: Eukaryota > Viridiplantae > Streptophyta > Magnoliopsida > Lamiales > Lamiaceae > Ballota > Ballota nigra. The sequence continues at coordinate 82,606,683 of OX344723.1, forward strand.
GACGAGCAAGATTGGGGATGTCAAATGACGAGCAAAGTTCTCATTAAGGAGTTCGAAATTTCCATACCTGGGGGCACCTCAGCTTGAGCTTCCAGGTGATGGGGGTATGTGAGCAGGCGAGCAGCTCTCAGGCACTTTCTATCGCGCAAGTACTCGATAGTCCTCTCCGCTTTGTTGCGAAGGCCGACCAAGCAAGAGGTGAATAGGAACTCTGAGCCGACCTCTTCTTCCTCCGAGTTCCACTTGGGCAAACGAGGGCCTGCGAACAAATAAGAAAAGTTAAATTAGAACAGTACAGCTCGTGGACGAACAAGAAATTAATCTTACGTTTAAATTTCCCGTAAGAGGCTGGGGAATTTATTCGTCCATCACCACCATATGGGCCAGAAGATGCTCGCCAATCACCCCCAATGAAAAAGAAGTGCTGCTTCCAATCGCGGATTTTGTTCGGCACTCCCTCTACCATCTTCAGTCCTGTCCTGGCCTTGAGATAAAAATATCCTTCCTCTCCAGGGGGACATCTAGTGATCGTCATGAGGTAGTTGATCTCATCTGCAGTTATGCGATCAACGTATCCCTCTAGAGCGAACAGACACATCGTCCCCAATAAGTTCATCCATCCGATTGGGGTGATTTGGGTGATGGCAAGGTTGGTCGCCTCCAGGAAGCGAGCAACAATGGGTGGAAGGGGAAATTTCAATCCAGCAATCAGAGTATGAATGTTGATCGCTGTACATCCAGGAGGTGGGCGATCGGCTCTCTCTTTTCTCTTGGGAGCCCACATATGAATATCAAAGGGAATCTTGTAGGTCTCCCGGATCGAATCCAATTCATACTCGCGAACAACGCTTTTAATCTTGCTCGCCTGGTACTCAGTCTTCACCAGATCCAATACTTCTCTCTGTGGGCGAGCAAAGTTGTTCGCATACTCCTCAGCATATGCTCGCCATTCGAAAGGCCGAGCAACTCCGACTGGGATCTCGTTTTCCAACATCTTTGGAGATGGAAAGTCTATCCCTTCTAAAAATTCGCGAGTCAACTCGTCGAATTGGGGATCCTCCAATTCAGCGCTAGACGAGGAGCCCTCGTCAGAGTCCCTGTTCGCAGCAACTACTACTTCCCTCCCAGATGAGCGAGCACCAGAATCCTCCAAAGAACGTACAATCGAGTCCACGTGAGGATCCGACGCCGAGGAAATAACGAAGGGAGGTTGATCGACAGGGGCCGCGGTTGGGAAGAGTGGGTCGAGTGTTTCTTCGGATTTGTTACTCGAATGCGAAGACATGGAAGGAGAAGGGAGAAGAAGAACCAGACGGCGGCATTTCGTCGGGGAAGACGGCGGAGCAAAGCCACACACGGCGGCGATGGAGATTTTTGAAGAAAAACAAAAGAGATGAAATGAAGAAAAAGAAAAGAAAAGTAACTACCTTGTCTTAAAATTTGAAGTCAGATGCTGAAGGATGGACGCCGGAAAGCTTGAAATCGCCGGAGAAGGAAGAATCGCCGGAGTACTGTAGCAAGAGATGAAAAAGTGGGAAAAATTTGTTTCCCCCTTCTATTTATACCCCAAGCAAAAAACGGGGCACAAAGCGTAATTTCCAATAAAATACGGGCCAAATTGAAAGAAAACGGGGTAATTTCCGAGCAAGTATAAGAATCGAAGGGCCTACATGCAAATATAGGGGCGCGTGGCCTCGGGATTGCTCGCGCGTGGGCGGCGCACAACCATGCCGCCCATGTCATCTTCGTACAACCCCCAGACCTTGGGGAGACGAAACGACAGACCATATGTTGCTCGCCCAAGCCAATGATGTTCGCCCCAACCCTCATCATTTTGATATCCTAACTATAGTTGCTCGCCACAAAGTTGCTCGTCTGGGGCAACATATAGCCAGGATAGGGGGCAATTGTTGATAGGCGAACATAAGTCAATAAATGGTGAACAAGGATTAAAGCTACATCAAGGATTATGAAGAGTCAACCTCAAATCAAGGGTGATCAACAAAGAAAATCAAGTTGGGGTGCATCTACCAATTTGAGAGGTGTATAAAGTGACGAACAACTCCCCGACGAACAACTAATGGGCGAACAGGTATTTAGACCCGAGACCAAGAATGAGCCAACTGTGAAGTCATCAATGACGAACAACTTGGTCAAATTATGATACAACAGCCATGGTGAACAAGTGAACAAAGCCATAAGGCGAACAACTTCCAAAGTACAACCTCAAGAGGCGAACAACTTTAAGTTGGAGAATCAACAAGATCAATCAAGCCGACCTAGGCGAACAACAACGAGTCTGAGATAAGACCAAAGAAGACTTTGTAGCTAAGATTCAGCTTTGATAAGATCAAAGGGACACATGTCAAGCATGCAGGCTAGGGAGACCAAGAGTCTTGGACACCTCATGCTTGTTAGTCTCTATAAATAGTTGTTCTCCAGCTGTGACATACAAGTTCAAAAAAAAAGTTAAAAATACAAAAACACTCCCAAAAGCACATACTATAACACCTAAACGTGCACACATACGAAATTAATTCAATTTCGACTTTCGTACATCCAATTTCATAACCCGAACCCCGATTTACCATTTACGGTGGTAACCAATCACACGTATTGATTGGTGACGTAAAAACGGATTAAAACAGCCACTAATCCTTACGATTAGATTCGTTCACCAACACAGGTGTATTGGGACCAACTTGGGAGGGCCCGTATCGTATAACGGAAAAATTCGTTAATGGTGTATACGATATCGAAGATATGGAAGGCAAGCCGGCCCAATACTCCTGGAATGTTGTACATCTGAAGAAGTACTATCAATGAGACGAACAAGTTCCTAATTGGGCGAACAAATTTCTTAGGGGGCTAGTGAACCAAGTAAGGCAAACCAAAAACTTGCCTAATTTTTTGAAAATTTTGCTAAGTATAGAATTCAAAGTTGTTCGGCACACTGTATAGTTTAGTGTTGTTTCATCTTTTAGTTATAGACAGAGTTGCTCGGCAAAAATATTATAAGCGAGCATGTTTTAGTTAGTGTTCAAAGTTGTTCGTCAGATTATATTTGTTAGTGACGAGCAATCTTACAACACTTGTAAATTTTTATAATGTAAATACAGTAGTTGTTCATCAAGAGGAAAAGTCCAAAAGCTCGAGGTACAAGTCCATTTTGAGGACCAAAGCCACTTAAAGGTTGTTCGTTTTTTAAAATGAACAGAACCTAAGGCTAAACCCTGATTCCATTAAAGGCAAAGTTCAATTCGAACAAAAGCCCAACACTATATGTTATAATTGCAAAGTCATTGACAAAAATGTAAAGGCAATTAACATATAAAGAAAATGAGCGAACATAAGAAAGACATTCCATTAAACAAAAGGCATTGAGCCTAAAAAATAGTACAAAGTACTACAAAAACGAGCAACTACAAAGAAGAGCCTACCGAGCAACTATTACAAAATAAAGACTATTCTAAGTCCTAAGTCTATTGCTGCTCGGCGGGAGGAGGACTTTGAGTCTGGTCTGCGGGAGGATCAACAATCATGTCTCTAGCTAGGTCCTCCGCCGCTTTTTGTTCCCTTTCCGTAGCAGCTTGCTCGTCAGCAGCGGCCGGCTCCTCCTCTTGCTCGTCCTCATTAACTTGGGGAGGAGGATGGGTAACAATGATGCTAGGGTCAAGTTTATCAATCTTGACCCCCAACTCAGCCACGTCCGCCAGCTGGATCTCAATATTGTTCGACGGCGGATAATGTTCAATGAACTCGGATAAGTCTTTACCCATTTCTTCTACCAGGTCCTTGTAATCATAAGCATCGGCCGTGCGGATGCTATCCGCGTAGGCGCAAATATACCCAAGGTTAGAAATGGGGCCAGTTCGAGCCTGAACTTCAGCTTCAAGTTGCTTGCGTGTGAAGAGGTTGGCTTCCGTCTCTCGAAGACGAGCAATTTCTGCTTTGAGCTCGGCGATCTCTTGTTCAGCCGCGGACAACTTCTTCTCCCCCTCGCCGAGCATGGCATCTTTGCCTCTCAATTCACTGGACATACCTTGAATTTCTTCAAGATGTTTTTTCTCAGTGTCAATGTAGACATTGATTTGGTTGTTGAGACGGGCAACTTTGGCCTCATACTGGCCGACCAGTCCATCTTTCTCCTCAGTAAGCTGCCGAGCAGTGCTGGCATAGCGGCGAGCAGCTTCTTCTTGCTCGACAATCTGGGTCATTGCCCTTTGAGCTGTGACAAGGCCGTTGGCATGAAGCACCATAGAAAGATGAACATTGTCCGCCAGCCCTTGTTGGAAGACAGCCTTGTCCAGAGAGCGTGTTCAGGCTCGGGCGACCAGCTCTGTCGCTCGGCGAACATGGTCACCGGGAATCTCCCTTATATTGACGGGAGTCTTCGAACAAGAGTACTGGTGAACAGCACTTGTTCGCCCAGGATGATCGTCAGCACGGTATCTGCGAACAAGATAGCAAATGATACTTAGAAAAAAAAATGAATCTTGCTCGGCAAAGGCAGGGGTAGACTTACTCCTTGAATTTCCGATCATCCCAGCCCAGATGGGTGAGGTCCTCAGGGCCGCGGACAGGAGTGGAATCTCTGCCCGTTTTGCCTATTTTCTCTGCAGGCTCGATGGAGGAGTGGCGAACAGCATCCCCCTCAGGGCGAGCATGACTCTGGCCCACCTTTTTCTTCCCCTTACCGATGTCAGGGACATCATGGGCCAATGGAGTCCCATCAGCTTTTTTCAAACGTTTCCCCCCGCGAGGAGGAGAAACTGGAGAAGATGGCTGAACAGGACCAGGGGGAGCAGCTTGTTGCGGAACTTTGGCTCCTTCAGCCTTGTTCGTCATCGCCAGAACCTTAGTAGGCGGGTCACCTCTCCTCTTTCGTCCCTTCGGAGGCGCCATCTCGAAGACCCTATGTTCCAAGAGGGCAAAGCAAGGTGGAACGGCAACGGTGACTTGCTCAGCTATAAAAAAAATGAAGTTAAGACGAGCAAGTTGGAAAAGTCAGTGACGAACAAAGTGTGCGCAAAGAGTTGGAAATTTTTCAGACCTGGGGGCACCTCAGCCTGGGCCTCTATGTTGGAGTTATACGTGAAAGTATGCTTTTACTTTGTATAACTCGTGTATCAAACACTCGTTTTATGAGAATAATTCTTTTATCGCATTTGCTTTAGTTATGATTGAATGTTGAATTTCTATTGCAAACCGTTCAATATATAGTACGTGTTACATAGTAGTTAATGTGGTGATACCCGATCACGGAAGACGACATTAACAGTTTACTTGTAACTAAACGTACATTTTCACGACCTAGGTGGAATTGAACAATCCGCCGTGAAAGGTCGATGTGTAAGGCTCAGATTGGTCTGTCTTGACCAAGAGATTGCACTAGCACATTTAGTATGTGTTGAAGAGGTCCTACAGCGAGGATAAATTCTTCTGTTCTGAAAGGTGAAGAATTAGACCTCAGTGGTTGTTGATTTCTTAATCTCCGTCACTTAAATAGGACCGTGTGTGCTTAGTAGTTACTGCTTTGATTCATGTTGGGTGAGAATCATTGCGACTTCGAACTTTGTGTCTTGGGCAGTAATATTAATCATACGACGGTTGCTAAGATTTAATACGGAGAACGCGTGCGAGTACGGCTCGTGTGATTAGTCCCCTTGGTGGGCTCAGAAGTTTTATTGTACCAAATCTTGCAAGTGAAGTATTAGTTTCTTCGGTACGAATAATAATGTTGAGCTGTCTTTACTCCAAGGTGAAAGATGTTAATTAATTTAGAGCTATTCAGAAGCTTAATTAATTAATGGACTTGTTAATCTTAAACGCGGGAAATAATAACCGGGAGCCCATATTATCGTAATATGGATTAAGATGGATAGTGCAATATTAATTTATTAGTGGTAATAATTAATATTAATGGATTGAATTATATTGGGCTCAATATTGAAATTCAGAAGTCCATTAGGAGGTCCAATCTTAATTCTCCTTAAGGCCCCTCAAGTAGCCCATTAAGTAGCCCAATAATGATAAGGTGATTAAAATAAAAAGAAAATTATTTTGCTGATTTTTCTCTTAAATTTTCGAAAATAAGCATGTGTAGGAGAAATTAGATTTTGTTGATTTTCTTGAAAAGATATTATGGAAGATATGTATTCTAGAAGTACAAGAATATCTCATATATTCAAGAAAATCCAAATCTTGGATTTCACACTCATAATTTTCGAAAATTATACCCCTTAATATGTAGGGTGAGATTTTTGTGGAATATTTTATTTTGGAGAAAAGAATATATGGGATATATTCAAGATTTCTTAGAGTCTAAGAAAAGATTTTTTCCAAGCCCAAATATACCTAAAAATTTCGGCCCCCTCATATTATAAATAGGGGATGATTATTTCATCCCCAAGTACATAATTCCATGTGTTGGAAAAATCAAGAAGCATAGATATTTTTCTTTTTCCTTAGTTATTAAATTACTTGAAAGCGTCTCCCACCGGCGATCAAGTGAGGTGAAAAGGGAAATACTTGAGAAGGCTTTGGGTTGATAGAACGTGATTACAAGTGTCCCGTATATCCAAAGGCCATTACTACGAGAGGTACGTTAATCGCATATTTACTTGTTTAATTCCGCCTAGTTAAATATGTGAAATTAATTTAGCATGCATGATGATAATTAGTTGTTGGAATTATTATTTGAATTAATTAGGATTGATTCATGCTAGTAATAATTGTATTTAAATTCGTATTTAAAGTTCATCCCGAATAGATTCCGGGCACCCATATTTATTTACCCAACACTCTAGGTGATGAGGGTAAGTAAGCAGGTGAGCAGCTCTCAAGCACTTTCCCTCACGCAAATACTCAGTGGTCCTTTTCGCTCTATTACGAAGGCCGACCAAGCAGGAGGTGAATAGGAACTCTGAGTCGATCTCTTCTTCCTCCGAGTTCCACTTGGGTAAACGAGGGCCTGCGAACAAATAATAAAAGTTAAATTAGAACAGTACAGTTCGAGGACGAGCAAGAAAATAATCTTACGTTTAAATTTCCCATAAGAAGCTGGGGAGTTTATTTGTCCACCACCACCGTGTGGACCAGAAGATGCTCGTCAATCACCCCCGATGAAGAAGAAGTGTTGTTTCCAATCACGGATTTTGTTCGGCACCCCCTCTACCATCTTCAATCCAGTCCTGGCCTTGAGATAGAAGTAACCTTCCTCTCCGGGGGGACATCTCGTGATCGTCATAAGGTAGTTGATCTCTTCTGCAGTTATACGATCAACATACCCCTCCAGTGCGAACAGACACATTGTCCCCAACAAGTTCATCCACCCAATCGGAGTAATTTGAGTGATCGCAAGGTTGGTCGCCTCTAGGAAGCGACCAACAATGGGTGGAATGGGCAGTTTCAATCCAGCGATCAGGGTATGAATGTTGATCGCCGTACATCCTGGAGGGGGGCGATCAGCTCTCTCTTTCCTCCGAGGAGCCCACATATGAATATCGTAGGGGATTTTGTAGGTCCTTCGGAGCGAGTCCAATTCATCCTCGCGAACAACACTCTTGATTCTGCTAGCCTGGAACTCATTTTTCCCCGAATCCAGTATTTCTCTTTCGGGGCGGCGATAGCTGCTCGCATGTTCCTCAACATATGCTCGCCATTCAAATGACCGAGCAATTCCAATTGGAATTTCATTCTCCAGCATTTTGGGAGATGGAAAGTCAATACTCACTAGGAACTCGCGAGTGAGTTCGTCAAAAAATGGATCCTCCGATTCGGCACTGGACGAAGAGCTTTCTCCCGAATCTCTGCTCGCAACAACCACCAACTCCCTCCCAGATGAGCGAGCACCGGTATCCTCCACCGAGCGCACAACCGAGTCAACATGAGGGCTTGACGCCGAGGAGACCTCAAGTAGAGGTTGATCGTCGTGAACCGCAACAGGGAAGAGGGGATCTAAGGTATCCTCAGATCTGTTGCTCGAATGAGAAGACATAAGAGGGAGAAGAAGGGGAAAAATCCAGATGGTGGCGGAAGAAGTTGCAGACGGCGGCGTATTTCCCGGAGAAGACGGTGGCGCACGGTCCCACACGGCGGCGGTGGGGGTTTTTTGAAGAAAATGGAAACGAAAAATATGAAATAAGAAAAGTGACTACCTGGGAAATGGAATTTGAAGCCAAATACTGGAAGAACGGATGCCGGAAAAGCTTGGAGTCGTCGGAGAAGGAGGAATCGTCGGAGCACTGTAGCAGAGATGGAGAAAGTGGGAAAAATTTCAGTTTCTCCCGTATTTATACCCCAAGCAAAGACGGGGTAAAATCCGTAATTACCCAAAAAATGGGGACCAAAATGCCAAAAAAATGGGGTAAAATTCGAGCAAGTGTGAAAATTGGAGGACCTATATACAAACACAGGGACGCGTAGCCTCGGGATTGATCGCGCGTGGACAGCGCGCAATCATGACGCTCACGTCATCCTCGTACGACCCCCAGGCCTTGGGGAAACGAAACGACTAACCATATGTTGCTCGCCAGGACCAATGATGTTCGTCCCAACCCTCGTCAGTTTAATATCCTAACTATTGTTGCTCGCTCAAAGATGCTCGTCAATAGCAACATCTAGCCAGGATAGGGGGCAATTGTTGATAGGCGAACATCAATTATTGCTAGGAAAACAAAGATTAAAACCTTAAAAAGAATTATGAAGAGTCAACACCAAGTCGAAGGTGATCAACAAAGAAAATCAAGTCGGGGTGCACAAACCAATCCAGGGAGTGTATAAACTGACGAACAACTCATAGACGAGCAAGATATTGGCGAACAGGTTTTCAGCCCCGAGACCAGATATGAATTTTCTGCCAAATCACTGATGAAGAGCAACAATGATAAAAGGTGGTGCATCTACCAACCTAAGAGGTGCATGTCGTCGAACAAAGGATCAAGATCCCAACGTCAATCTGTGTAAAACACAAAGGCGAACAACTTCTGAGCCATGCACTCAAAAGGTGAATAACTTTTATGAAAAAACCATCCTGAATCAACTAAGCCGACCTGGGCGAACAACAATGAAGTCCGAGATAAGACCAAAGGAGACTTTGTAACTAAGATTCAGCTTAGATAAAGTCAAACTAAGGTCAAAGGACACTTGTCAAGCATGCAGGCTAGGGAGACCAAGAGTCATAGACACCTCATGCTTGCTAGTCACTATAAATAGTTGTTCTCCAGCTTAAGAAATACAAGTTCAAATTCATAAACACTCCCAAAACACACACTAATACACCTAAACGTACACGCACACGAAATTAATTCGATTTCGACTCTCGTGTTTACGATTCCACAACCCGATCCTTCGATTTATCATTTACGGTGATAATCAATCACACGTTATTGATTGGTGGTCTTAAACCGAACTAAAACAGTCACTAATCCTATCGATTAAATTTGATCACCAACAATGCATGTTGAATTAATTCACATATAATCTATGGCGGAATAAACAAGATAATATGTGATTAACGTACCTCTCGTAGAACTTGGCCTTTGAATAAAACGGGACTAACACGTACGCGCTTTATCAACCCAAAAGCCTTCTCAAGTATTCTCTTTCACCTTATTCGATCATCGGTGGGAGTGTTATCGAACAATTTAAATAACTAAGGAAAAAGAAAAATATCTATGCTCTTGATTTTTCCAACACATGGAATTATGTACTTGAGGATGAAAAAACATCCCCTATTTATAACATAGAGGTGGCCGAAATTTAGGTGGTATATGGGCTTGGAAAAAATCTTTTCTTAGACTCTAAAAAATCTTGAATATATCTCATATATTCTTTTCTCCAAAATAAAATATTCCACAAAAATCTCACCCTCCATATTATTGCTTGCAATTTTCGAATTTTAGTAGAAAAGAATCTAAGATTTGGATCTTCTTGAATATATGAGATAATCTTGTATTCCAAGAATACTTATCTTCCATAATATATTTCCAAGAAAATCAACAAAATCTTTTCTCTCCTAACTATACAAATTTCGAAAATAAGAGGAAAAAATCAGCATTTTATTTCCTTTTTATTTTAATCACCTTATCATTATTGGGCTACTTAATGGGCTACTTGAGGGGCTTTTAAGGAGAATTAAGATTGGACCTCCTAATGGACTTCTGAATTTCAATATTGAGCCCCAATATAATTCAATTCATTAATATTAATTATTACCACTAATAAATTAATATTGCACTATCCATCTTAATCCATATTACGATAATATGGACTCCCGGTTATTATTTCCCGCGTTTAAGATTATCAAGTCCATTAATTAATTAAGCTTCTGAATAGCTCTAAATTAATTAATATATTTCATCTTGGAGTAAAGACAGCTCAACATTATTATCCGTACCGAAGAAACTGATTCTTCACTTGCAAGATTTAGTACGATAAAACTTATGAGCCCACCAAGGGGACTAATCACACGAGCCGTACTCGCACGCGTTTCTCCGTATTAAATCTTAGCAACCGTCGTATGATTAATATTACTGCCCAAAGCACAAGGTTCGAAGTCACAATGATTCTCACCCAACATGAATCAAAGCAGTAACCATTAAGCACACACGGTCCTATTTAAGTGACGAAGATTAAGAAATCAACAACCACTGAGGTCTAATTCTTCACATTTCAGAACAGAAGAATTTATCCTCGCTGTAGGTCCTCTTCAACACATACTAAATGTGCTAGTGCAATCTCTGAGTCAAGACAGACCAATCTGAGACTTACACATCGACCTTTCACGACGGATTGTTCAATTTCACCTAGGTCGTGAAAATGTACGTTTAGTTACAAGGAAACAGTTAATGTTGTCTTCCGTGATCGGGTATCACCACATTAACTACAATGTAACTAGTACCATATATTGAACGGTTTGCAATAGAAATTCAACATTCAATCATAACTAAAGCAAATGTGATAAAAGAATTATTCTCATAAAACGAGTGTTTGATACACGAGTTATACAAAGTAAAAGCATACTTTCACGTATAACTCCAACAGCCACATAGGCGAAACTAACTTCAAGACGACACGTAGGCGAAATTAATCTAAAGACGACACGTAAGCATAGAAAACTCCATATTAGTATAATAAGGGATGTATAAAGACTAGACTACTCTTTTGTAATATTTTACTAAATTAAAATCAATTAGTTCACACCCCCCTCCCCCAAAAAAAAAATCCCAAACATTTAACTGGTTTTTCGAATATTTGAGAATTGTTCGAATGGAATTGTAGAATATTTAACTAATGTTCAAAAAAAAAAAATCAAACACTTGGTTCTTATATTTTTGTCAAACATAATTTAAATATTCGAACAGATTGCGAGAACATTCATCAATTGTTTGATAAACCGGAAAAGAGCAAAATTCGAGACGAAAATTTACCTTTATCCATGAAACGATTGGGAGGGGAGACGAATTGATAGATGACACACATAGGGCAATGACGGCGCACTCCACAGAGGGGCGACGGCGGCAGCGGTGGTGGAGTGTTGGAACATTTTTTGTGAATTTTGAAAGAGGGGAGGGGGGTGAGAATGCAAATGAAAGAATATGTTGAGAAGGAAGGATTGTGTAGGTAATTTGTTGTGGGTGAATTGAACCGTGCAGTGCAGTGATGAAATGAACTAAGGGGTGAACAATCAATTTTTGAGGGTAAAAAGACTCGTTCTCATCTAACCCGCCCAAACAGTTATGACTATTATATAGCTTATTTTGTACTCGTTGTGTATAATTTTACTTTCAAGCATATTGTTCAAGTCCATTTATACAATTTTCAGAAAAAGTTTAAAAACTATTTAATACTACGAACATCCATAATCTTCGTCTAATCCAACCTAAAATAAAAAATAAAAAAATTATCACTTATCCACATACCAACTTACAATTCAACCCTTACGTAAAAAAAAAAAAAAAAAAAAAACTTACAATTCAACCCGACCTTATAATTTTTATACACACATCCACCACTCAATCCAACTAAAATATTTTTTTCTTTCATTATTTATTAATTACATATTATCTATAATCAACTGAGAGTTTTTATAATATTGATGGCTTGGATAATCTTTTGAGCTCGAAAAAGGTTGAGAGGTATGATAAGATTGAACACTTGGGGCAATTTTGAGAGTTCGAAAAATAATTAGGATGATTTGGATCCATGATAGAATTTATGAAAAGAATGATAAAAATGATAAAGGAGAAAATAAAGAATTTAAAATTGAGTTTCATAAATATATCAATATTGGTCTCAATTAATATAGAATTTAATATAATTTATATGATTTTTAAATACATAATATGTCATCTACATTTTATCTATACAAAATCAAATTTGACTACTCATATAGTGACACTTGTCAAAAAAAATTATTGGCACATTCTGCATGTCCTTTAAATTGGTATGGGTTGATAGAGCAACCCTTTAGTCCTTTACCCAACCATTGATCAATTGAATTTATTTTTCATTTAATATTTTTATCCTCTTATTTTGGATTGCAACCCACTACGGTAATCTTACATATTGGGAACTATACAAATAAACTAGTTTCACATGTTTCTATAAATTCAGACTTTTAAATTAGGTGGAATTCTTTCATTACAACTCCTTATTATCACAATACATTTTTAAGAAAAAGAAAAAGCGATAAGAAAATTAATTTCTAAATCGAAAAACACTACTAAAGAATTGAGCAAATATTTGGAATAAAAAAATAAAAAAGACCCCCCTCTTTCTTTCAAATGTATCATGATTGAATTGAGCAAGATTAAGTGTACATAAGCCCGCATGGGCGTAGCTCAGCTGGTTCCTGGGTGGCAGATTGCTACAAGGACGCAGGATCGAGCCCTGACAGCCGCAGTGTGGGAGTTTTATCCCTCCAATGTGGGGGATAGCTCCTTGTGGGCACCAGGCACTGGTCCTCCCACCTAATGGGCCGCTGAGTCACCATGATTTACTTCCTCCACCCAATCCTGTCGGGCCAGGGGGTGGGGGCCCTGGGGGCGAGGGCTTCGCCTTTTTGCTACAAGATTAAGTGTACATAAAGACAAACTTAATTTCGAAATCACAATTATCTAATGCAATTTAGTGGGGCTATCCTACGGTCAATGTGTATCCCTTTGTATTATAATAACATTTTTCATCTGATTTGATCTGAATCTGAACCCACCAAGATTGTATACTACCTGCTGTAAAAAAATTAAAAAAAAAAAAAAAGTATGCTAAATCTATTAAATACTATTTAATGTCCAATAAATTTCTAAAGTTTTGCTTTGAAAGGGGATTGCATATTACAAATAATGATTTGATGTCACCAGGAAATGATATGACAATGACTGTTCTATATTATCTTTGAAAACTTTCCTTTTTTTTTGTTAGAGCATGTGCTCGATTGGTTTTGTTTGGGGAACATTATTCCGGAAAATGTATTTCCATGGTTGTTTGTATGATCTTGTTAGTGTCGACATGTTCTTAAAATGGGAAGAATTAAATAAATAAAAGAAAATTAAAAAAAATAAGTGTGAATAATGTAAATTATGAAAGAATGGTTGTCTTCTCTTTTTTAAATAATACTCTTGTTTAACATACAAAGAATATAATTAAAAATGATTTTATGCGTAATTGATTGCAAAATCACTATTGTAATAATGTGTATGCTAAATAATGTTACATTATGTACTAAACAGTATATTTCAAGTTTATGATAAATTTTCATTGACTAAGTTCATACTCTTTTTGTTCCCAATAAATTTGCTCAAATGGCTAGATATAAATTTTAAGGAAAAGTATATAAAGAAGATAAAATGAACTCATTTATAAATAAAATATTTTTTATGAGAAAAATATAATAACAATTTTGTCATTGTTAAAAATTAAAATTAATATGTACGTGGTGATTTCATTGGAGAGACATTTCTAAATTATTCCACACAAAAATCATCCAATATAAGCAAGCTACTATACTTGTACATGATAATGTAAAATCGAATTACCCATTTCTTTTGCAAATTGTTTTTCAAACTTCAAAATAATATAACCTCAGAATGTTAGACCAACATCACGCGTGACGTTTGATTAAAAATGCATGAAGTTGGTATTCTATCATTCATTACCACGCACTCATATTAATAATATGGTACTATATATAATAATTAATAATATATTTCATCAAATTCGTAACAAACTAATGAATGCACAAGTTATTACTTAAAAACAAAAATATACCTAATCAATTAGATGAAATATAAATAAGACATATGACACTATTGTACCTCTCCTCTCGTCACGTTAGGACATCACTAGAATTTATTAGGGATCTTCCCAGAAAGAAAAGTCAAGAAAAGAACACCAATTGTCCATAAATAAGGAACCACAAACAAACACTGTCCAGCCAACCAAGCCCACATTTTCCCATATAATCTAACTCGTTTCAGAATTTTTTAGACGCTAAATTAAACAAATATTTAAAAAAAAAATTAATTTTTTAAATATAATAATGATATATATATATATATATTTTTAAGTGTACAAATAATTTTGATAGTGGGCGAATGATGAAAGTAATTTTCATCCATGTGTAGCAAAAGAAAAGGTCACACTTAGTCCGTTTCAGCATCACCTCTGTGATACCAAATCTGTGTACACTGATCTGACCCCTCTCTCCCGTGGCGCCACGTGTCAAAAGCTACTAAAATCGCAATTAAGCGGAATAACGACTTTGAGGGTTAGACTGTAGTAGGAAATTAGCGTACACCCTTGATGTCGCACGTGCCGACATCTACCATAACGGCGGAAATCCCTCCTTTCTAACCCCTTTCCTTTCAAAAACACACAACATATACATACAGCTTTTCTTTCTGTATCTATTGGTTTTTGCGCCCCCTCGAGGTCAATTATTGAGCCCTGATTTTTGGTTTAAGGCTGAATAACTTATCCGATTGTAACGCAGAAATACGGGATTCTGAAGATGTATCGGCATCAATCTCGTTGACAAATTTGGGGATTTTCCTTACTGGTTTTTATATATTTTTGGGAGTGATTTTGTTGTTGATTGGTGTAAGATGGGGGCGGTGACGTCGTCGATGGCGGCCAAGTTTGCGTTTTTTCCGCCTAATCCGCCGTCGTACGGCGTGACGGTGGAGGAGGCGACGGGGAAGCTGAGGATGACGGAGGTGGCGGACAATGAAAACGTCGACGTATTGAAAGTGAAGACCAAGAGAGGGACGGAGATCGTGGCTTTGTATGTGAAGAATCCGACGGCGAAGCTGACGGTGTTGTACTCGCACGGTAACGCCGCTGATCTAGGCCAGATGTATGATCTCTTCAGTGAACTCAGCATCCACCTCCGAGTCAACTTGTTGGGGTAATTCCATAGCTAATATTTAGTGTTGTTTAATTTTTATCTTTTTGTTGTATTTTAGATTTTGGTTTGTTTTATATGGTGGAGTGTTTATGTTTCGATAAGGAGGCAGAGGTATGGGATAATTAAATGGGAAAAAAAGTAAAATTCGATTCATTCTTCATTAGTGGATATTCCACCATAGATGAGGAAATAATTATATAGTGTATTTAGCTTTTGGCTCAAAGATAGGTATCTGTTCCTTAATGGAATTTGCTTGATTGATAATGACAGATTTCTTAGTCATCCTACCATGCGAGGATGGGCGTTTACTTTTTTCTCCTTATTTCTGTTTTGTAGTTCTGTAATGCTATTTTCTTTCCGAACTTCCCATTGTGGAGTGCTTTGGCTGAATTGGGAGTTTCCATTTTCCTCTTTGTTTGTTTGATGTAACCAAAGGGGCAATTAGATAGTTAGCTATGGAAGATTGACTAGTCTCTTATCATATTTTTTTGGAAAAAAATTATTATGTACTAGAGTTCTGTTGGAAGATGTATTTTGCCACTTTTGAGTGGGATCTCAGAACCTCTTCTAGTAACCTAGATATGACATACATCTGATGCTTACTCATTCATGTTTTTCTTTCTTTTGGACTTTGGAGTAGCTATCATATTCGCAGAACAGGATTTGACTCTACTCATAATGGCTAATAATACAGTTGAAGCTTGAATACTTACTGACCACTGAGTCTTATTTTCCTGTTCGACAGGTATGATTATTCAGGGTATGGACAGTCCACTGGCAAGGTATGAGAAACTGGAGGAGCTCAATAGTTTTGAGGAACTTTATTATGATAAAATTGTTTATTTTTGTGTTTGTTGTTCTTTCTTTAGCCAACTGAGCAGAACACTTATGCGGACATTGAAGCTGCATATGAGTGCCTTCAACAGACTTATGGAGTGAAAGAGGAAGACGTAATATTGTATGGACAGTCTGTAGGGAGTGGGCCCACTGTGGATTTGGCATCTCGTTTGTCTAAATTAAGAGCTGTGGTTCTTCACAGCCCAATCCTTTCTGGACTTAGAGTTATGTATCCTGTTAAACGCACATACTGGTTTGACATTTTTAAGGTAATTATGATTTAGGCATGTGAGGACGGTCCTTTCTTATTTTGCATCTGTCATGTTATCATGTGGGTATTCGTCCGAATAACGATTAGATGCTCTGTGATTTCAGAATATTGACAAAATTCCATTGGTCCAATGCCCAGTGTTGGTTATTCATGTAAGTCTTTATCCCTTACAGATTTAGTAATACTTGATTGTGTTGCACATCCATTTTTTTATCAGTCTGGTTAGCTAGCTGTGTAATGTTTCATTTGCATGCTCTTAACAGTTATAGCCAGAATGCTTCTCATGCAAATAGATATCATGATTATATATAATAACTTCGTATATGCTGATCTTTATACTTTTCAATTTACTTTTAAGACTTTCTACGAATTTTGTTGGTGCATATTACCAGAATTATGCAACTCTAGTACCATACTACATTATTATGCAAGTGTCAGGTAGTACACCCAAAAACTACACAATTTTGTCTTTGCTTGGACTCTTGGTTGTGAGTTTTTATGTGTTGTATGATGGCTTTTTGGCAACATTCTTCATTAGTCAATCCTAAAAAGTTCTATTCTTTTTTCATTTGTCCTGAGAGTAGATCTATCGACTTTTTTTTCTCACACATATTTTTATATCTGATGTTTAACAGGGCACCGAAGACGACGTAGTAGACTGGACTCATGGAAAGCAGCTCTGGGAGCTTTGCAAAGAAAAGTATGAGCCATTATGGGTTAAAGGCGGCAATCATTGTGACCTGGAGCTCTACCCAGAATATATTAAGCATTTGAAGAAGTTCATATTAGCTGTCGAAAAATCAGGACACCGGAGAAATGAACCCACAGATCAAATGGAGAATGCTGAAAACAACAACATAGATAGCCGACCCAGACAAAGCATAGATCATAGAGAAAAGTCTAGATCAAGCACAGACCATAGAGAAAATGCTAGAGTAAGCACAGATCGGAAAGAGAAATCCAGGTCTAGCATTGACAGGCGAGAAAAATCAAGGAAGAGTATGGAGTATGCGGAGAAGCCCATTAATATCCCAGAGCAGCCAGAGAAAGCGAGGAACAGCATAGATCGGTTGGCCTCAATTTAGATGCCTAAAATTTTCTTCTATCATATACATACATACCTACACAGCTATATGCGCGTACAGATATAGATAATTTATCATTTTTTCAATCTTTCAAGATGGGTAATTTGCAAAAAATCCCAAAAAACTTTTCCTTGACTCTGTGAGACTTGAATTATGGCAGCTTTGGAGATATGATGAGATCAGCTGTTTTGTGCAATATCGACTGTTTCAAGCCTGTTGGAACTAAGGTCTGAGGATGGAGAGGAGGTCAGTCAAATAGCTTAGATATTTTTTTGTCATTTCTTTTGTTATAGAATAGATATTAGCTTTTCTGTCAAATAGCTTAGATGGTTTTTTGTCCTTTCTTTTGTTATAGAGTAGTAAATTAGTTTTTAAACATGTTTATAGCTCTTCTTTTGTTGTAGAGTAGAAAATTAGTTTTTCCAGGCAACAATACTTTTAAATTTTAGTCATTTCTTGGCTTCACTTTTCAAAGGCTACTGGAACTTGTCTCAAGCAGCAGATAATGTGCAATAATTCTTTTACGCTCATGATATATAGCATTCTTGATTCTCATGAGCTTATTGCATCTTCATATATTGGCTTTCCCCATGACAGAAGAAGCTAATGATCCTATGGGAAAGCTTACTTTTGTGGAACAATGCTTTTGGTGGTTCATGGTAAACATATGTTGTACATGTTGGATTTTGATGTTTGTTATACTAAATTTAGGTACAGGATTGATGATGATTGGCTCGGATCGTCTTGTCCTAGTAGCTAATTTTTACACGGGTTAACGGGTCATGAAGCTCTGAAATTGACATGTTCAATATGATAATCACGGGTCAACGGGTCATGAAGCTCAGAGTTGACTAAGCAGCTGCTTCTCAGTCAAGTCTCTGCTACAGCTGGTTTAGTATTTTCGAGTGTGGAGATGATCACATTACGCAGGAAAGTTAACTTTTCTATAAATTACTTCCTATTTATTGCTTCAGCTGTTAAATGGATTTAAGAAAAAGCAGAGGCCTCGTTATTTTGCATTTCATTTCTCCATCTAACTTCATGACATGTAAATTGGTCGGTTGATTAGTTCATTTGATTATTGTTACTGAATGCTTGATTTATCACTCCATCCATCGTTGAGACTTGAGAATGTCACATTGATCTGGATTTTTACATTTTTTTTGTCAATTAAATTAAATTAAAGTTGCAATTATCCCCTTGCAGTTATTTTGTGGTTTAGATAGTTTACCATATCTCCAAAACATAGTGAACGCTCGGTTTCATTTAATTAACCCCAAGGAATAATTGTACTTCTGTAATTTAGATGAACTGAAAGGGCTATAATATTTTACCAATTACGTAATGATACTAGAACAATTTTCTTAAAACCATTTCATTTATTTAATATTTTATATTAACACAGCCGTTATGATGTCAAACTGTTCGTAGGGTTCTTCCAACAAAAAGGTACTTTATCCGTCCCCAAAAGTATAGTTGTTTGTTTTTGCCAGATCATAAAAAAACATAAATAAATAGATAAAGTGTGGGTATTTTGATGTATTGCATGATCCATTTATGAATTAAATTGTTTATGAGTGTAAAGCTAATGACATATGAAAATATTATGACAATTGAATGGTGAAAGAAAAACAGAAAATTATATTTTTGAGGGACGGGGTAGTAATAATTTGATAGTAAGAGTCAATTTTACTTCACAGATTTTACATTTTTTATCTTAAAAAGAAAAAAAAAAATCTAAATTGAAGAATCTTCATTGATAGGATTGGAGCCTAACTACATGGTAACAAGTCAACAACTACCCCACCAAAGCACACCCACTCCATTCAACACCTTTTAAGCTCTAATTATGATTTTCCGATATAATCAATACCTACAAGTAAAAAGGTGATTAAACTGTTCATCGAATCTTCTACCACAGAATAAACTATTCTATCCCCGTATTTAGGCAGGAATATAAACTTTTTGGTAAGTGTTCATAAGCTGGATACCCAGTACTTGGAACTTAAAATCAACTATGCTTCACGAATTTGGATTGGATTAAGATTATCACAAAATAAGAAAAAGAGCAGAAGCGTCATCACTCTATCCTTTTCTATCAGAATCTCAAACACTCTTCAATTTATGCGAGGTGGATAGGTAAAACATCAAAATAACATAGATGTTTGACCTCAGCCAGCAATCCACAGTTATGTTAGTAGCCAAAACGATCATTGAGTGAGGTACGTCCATCACCAGATTGACCTGAGAGGATCATGGAACAAAAATGAGTACAAGCTCAAAAACAAGACAATACGTAATAATTTGTTAGTGAAGTCAAAAAACCAATTACCTTCAGGAGGCACCCAAGTAGTATAATCCGGTTCATCGAGAAATGGTGGTCTCTCAGGACCTAATGTCCTTTTCGCCCTTTTCCCGTCCTTACCTTGATTCTTGACTATTACATCTTCACTAATGGGCTTATCATCGTCCTCATCTTCTGCATGGGGTCCTTTTGAATGTTTCAGTAACAAAGCCACAGCATCTTCTGCCTTAAACCCAGAACCACTAGTCTTTCCAGAATCTTCAACATCGGTGATGTTTGGCTTTTCAACTTGCTTTCTCTTCCTTATAATTAGACCAGGGGCTGCATCTTCTAATCCCTGATTCTCCACTGAAAGATTTTCTTTGTTCAAAATGGTAGCCCTATCTTTGTAATCTACAAACTGATCAGTCTCCTGTGTATCTTCTGGCACTTGTTTAATTTCTTCCTTTTTACTTTCCTCAACTGCACCGAGCCATTGAGGCTTAGCAACAGTATGCACCGCAGTTGTACTCTCTTCATTTACAGATTCTGGCTCCGTCTTATTCACGTCAGATTCTGATTTTGCCTCAACAGTAGCCTTTTCTTGTGTAGACTTAACCGCCAAGTCTTCTGATTTAGAATTTTGTTGTGACGACTTAACCAACAAGCCTTCTGATTCAGATTTTTTACTCTTCTCTAACGAGGGGACTAGCTTTTTATTCTTTTCAGCGGAGGGGCTCTTGCCTGCAGCTGAAGCAGGCTTTTTTGTCACGATTGTTTTGGGCTTATGTTTTTCGGATTCTCTTTTCTTAGCTGCTTCTCCTGTTGGATCGGCTATTTTTAGCAAAAAAAGAATCCTGTCCAACTCCGATTGAAGAGTAGACAACTCTTTCAGAATCTTTCCTTTATTGTCTGAAACTGTTACCAACAGGAAAACCAACAAGGCATGGTCATAATCTTATCTCTGGCTTTATCATCTATCAACAACGTTAACCAAATAATGAGGCAGGGAGCAAGGAAAGGGGATTATTAGAGTAGCCAGAAAGATAACGAAACGATCACACATATACGACCGTGTTAGAATGGCAGGGGAGATAGTAATAAACAACCACACAATTTGGCTATGTACAAGCAACCGTTGTAAAAAGAAACATGGTTTATGTTTTTTAGTAGGTTCAATTGAATAAAATTTCCATTTGACTATGCACAAATTCCAGATAAGAGTAGCAGTCTATTGATACAAAGAAAGTGAAAACAAATACTGTGGATCTACCAGTTAATAATGTACCGTAACTTTGAAATAATTACAGAAACTACCCTTGAAGTTACCTATTTACAAACAACAATAATAATAATGATAACTTTAGTTTTAAAATTTATAAAAAATCACAAATAGATCACATTGTTTTACAACTCACCAGTTCATGGGGTAATTGTAAGAAAAATTCAAACCTCCCGCGGTGTTTTTAGTACCCAAAGGGGTGGTATTTTCAAATTTCGCAACATAATAGGGTTTTCATAGATAGATCAACCTCAAAGGTAGTTTTTGTAATTCACCTTCAATTTTATTTTATTTTTATAAGAACTTTCAAAATGCATGAGAGAAGGACAGCATCAATTCCCTCTGAATAACACAGCCAAGCATAATTACTCAAACCTCTAACACCATTAAGAGGAGATAGAGTGAGATTATGAACAGAACTAAAACAAAAAGCAAGATGATTATCTTACCCAGTTGAGATGACACTGTAGACATATATGCATCAAGTGCATCTCCAGCTTCAGCAACCTCATTTATCTCCGCTGGTTTTTTATCCTCTTCCTCAAGTAACTTTTGCTTGTCTTCTATCTGTTTAGTAAGTGCATTCTTCTTATCCAGAAGAGAATCGGCTGTTTCGACTGCCTGATTTGCACCACTCGTATTTTTTGAGGACTTCTGTGTCCGATCGTAGAACTCATCATCATCACTGCAGGTTAATAACATAGTTAGTGCACCATTCCCACAAAAAAAAAAAAGCATAAGATGCACATGCACTCATTCAGAAATATCTAACTGAAAGCTGGAACACTCGTGATATTGGTAAGTCGGTGGTCAAAATGTCCTTAATATAATAGAAGCATTTTTTATGGTAATACCTAATATAATCTTCTTCTTCTTCATCCGCGGTCCCTCTTCTCTTACCATGAGACAGCTTTCCAGTTCTTGCACCTAAACTTTCCCGAATACTTTCATTCAAAGTCTCTTCCAAATTCTCAAGCTCTTCCAGTAACTGAAAGAAATTGGGGTATTAGTATTGCAAGGGGAAAAAATACCAACTTCATTCATACCCATGCTATGGTTCCCTGTGGTCCAAACGCGGTGGCAAATTAGGATTTTGGGAGCTTACAGAAAGCGAGTAAATTATTATAATCAAGGGATGCAATTTGAAGCAACGGCATAAAAGGGAAAAGAATGGTTCTGAGGAATAAAGAATTTACTTTTCTTGTGTAGTAAATCTTTAAATGTTTCAAATACATATGCAGCATCTATTGCCTGGAGGCGATCAAATTATCCATTCTGTTTTATAAACCAATAGAACACAAAATCCTTAACTAGAATAGTCTTGGCCCTCAAATATATTGTATTGCAAAGGTTGGGTGATGAAATGTATAAACAGATGCAAGGTTGACCGAATATATGAGGACCAATGTTGAAGAGAAGGAGCAAGGACAATCAGTATCCGCTGTCCAATAAACACCTTATCACATACCTGTGATATCCTTTGCTCATTTCGAGCAATCTGAGTTTGCTGTCCTTGTGTCAAACCACCTTGAGCAATATCCTTTGCCCGAATTGCATCAATCTCTTTCTTCATGTGACCAATCTATGAAGAAAAGGAAATCATTTAATAACACATATTTACTAGTTGTCAACAAATATATGTCATATTTCAAGATACAGACCTTAAAAACTTGCCACAACGGGGCAAGAGCATTAGAAACATGCACTCTGCTGTTTTACTAAAGATGCAGAACTATCCATTTATTATTTTTAAGCTTAGAATCACAAAGAAAGCAAAAAGCGCACAGATTAATATCTATAGGATATTCACACATTTGGGTTGAGCACAAGAATATTGTGAGCCAGATTCTTAAAGATAATGAGATTCTACATAGTCAGAGAGCCCATGCAACTTAGTAAGTTTGTACTCTAAAGATAAGGTAAAGCATAGAAAAAGTGACATTTGGCTTCCTGATATAATTGGGAGATGTAGTTCACAATTGAAATTGTCTTCAAACATTGAATTCCTAGTAAAAAAAGTAGCATGGACCTGAACTGCATATAAAATGGAACTGTAATGACCTTCATTTGCAATTCTAGCAAGCTTCACTAAATCACTATTGCAAACTAGCCTTGCACGTCCAAACATGTCTTTCAAGAGTCTATGTGCAGAACATGTTTATCTCCTCACAATATCGAATGTAACATATTGTCCCTAAACAAACTAGGAAAACGTTAACCACCATAAGAGCCTTGTTTGTTTGATGTGGGAATAGAACGTGGATTTTTATTTTATTTTTGGGTTGGGGGTGGGGGGACAGGGTGGCAAGACATGGACATTTTTGACAAAGCAAACAAAATGGATTCACTCACAAAAAGGTCAAGCATTGGTTGGTGAGTGCTTCATGTGACAGCAAGAGACGCATGCAAGGGGATGCCAAAAACATATACCACATGAATCCCATTCAATTTTATACATCATTGAGAACAAATACAATGCCAGAGTTCTTCATCACATGAATTCACTACCAGTTCACGCATCAAGATGGACGGAATATGGTAACACATTTTTAGTTGAAGCTAGATGTGCTGGATTTGATAGGAATGATATAACTAAGCAACGCTGTTGAAAGGATCTCTAAGACTCTAACTAACCTTTTCAAGTCTCTTAACAACTTTATCTCGTGTCTTTTCCTGCTTCTCTGTAAGCTGCCCCTTGTAAGTTTGCCAAGTTATTTCCTCAACGTCCTCCTGAATTTTAAGGACATTTTTTTCAGTGAAAAGAGTAAATCCGAGAAAAAAAAAAGATCAGAGATAAAGCATGCAATAGTTAACAGACAAGTGAATTATGGAGCCCAGACAAGAAAATTCAAATTATCAATAAACAAGGACTTAACCATAGTTTCAAGACAACCTGGTATGCTGTGTAGAATCAGTAGATATACTACAGAAGCCCTTTTTTTTTCCTTAAACAAATTGTAAAGAAACATGAAGATCAACAAAAGAGCCCTGCATGTGGCATTTATCAATTTAGAGAAAGCTATTATTGAGTGCCTTGGAAATTAATCTGGCGAATACTAGACAGAAGATTGTGCTAAATGTCATATCAAAACTATTAAGAACATGCCTACGAGGGCAAAAACAATAATCCAATAGAAACAAGAATTCATAGAAAACTACAAACTCCCATAAAAATCCAACTGAACATTCATTCTTGGATGAAAATTCCAGAATTTTCATTTCAAGACTCGTGTCCTAACTCCAAACCATTAGTTACACAGCCACTATACAAAGTGCTGCTTTTTTCAAAACCTTCACTGCAAGGAATGAAGTGTTGAACCTTCTATATTGTTTGGAAAAATACAAAATTCAGGATCTTCACTAGCAAATTCTTTGATATTTTTCAATCCTCATTAACGAAAAGGCCAAACTTAATTAAACCAGAATTCAATAGTACAACAGTGTAACATGTCTGCAATTAAGTCCTATGAAGTCCAGAAATGATCTTATCCTACAACAAAAAAAAGAAAGTGATATGAACCTCATTTTCCTCGACAGCATCCTCGTCCATGCCCCAAGAAATCCCATCAGCACGAGATGCTTCTAGTTTTGCTCGTCGAAGAGAAGCCTCCATATCTTGCATATCTTGTCGGATCTTTGCTTTTCTTAAACTCTTTAAGTCAGCTTCCTACACAAACAAAACCACACAAAAATACTTAAAAACAGATATACTAATAGAAAAGATGTTGTCATACGAAAGAATATGTCATCATTCAACAACACTTCTTTGAACTTATAAATGATTATGCCAATGAGGAACTATTTGAGATGAAATTTCTAAAAACTTACTGCAGGCATTAAGTCTGATGGTCCTTGAAATATGTACAGCCTAGATGAACTGCACAAAGACCAAAAAGAAAAACATGAACAAAACGGCTTCCAAGTTTATAATACAGCATAAAGGCAGTCCAAGATAAGTATAAAAAATCCCCTTTGGTTAAAGACAATTTACTTTCTGTACTTCAAAACAGCACCATTAATTTCCTGCTTGCTCACAAGAGCTTAATGATATATAAGTATTCAGATAAAAAAGCAGTATTCCAAAAACCAACGCAAAGTACAAGAACTAATTAGCTACTTACAGGCCAAACCGGATGACATCACCGACGTGCAAATCCACGTAAATCCTCTTCTTTACCTGATGTTTTAGCAATAATTTATCAGAAAATAATATTTTTTTGTGTATTTAAGTGGATAAGTCTATGTAAAGGCACAGGAACATGAAGAGACAACAAATACATCTGACCACCCATCAAGTGACATTTGGAATGAAAAAAATTAGGCAATCACTAAAAAAGGATGACATGTTAGTGCAATTTCTGGATGCATCTAGAGAAGTATCAGTTTTGTGTGTACTGCAACCATTCAATTGTCTGTGCAATTCAGGGTCAAAAGGTTATTAAACTTTCAGTCTTAACACCCAGTGGAACAGATCTAGAGCTGATGTGGGAGAGTCAAACAAGTTACATTTTTACCTCTTTCTTGTTTATAAATGTCCCGTGCGTACTTCCAAGATCATATAGATATGCACCTTCATTGCTCTTAAACTGAAGAACTGATGTCAAGAAAGTGAAGTCAAAAGTAAACAAATTATTGAAGACACTTTGTGGTTTTCTTCATTAACTTCATGAAACTCATATCTGAAGTGGAAAACATAACTATGCAGATACTGAACACTTCACAGTTAGGGTGCCAATAATAGCCACAAACCAATCAACGTAAAGGTTATAGCTGAATAAAAATGACAAGTGTAAACAAGCAACATAAAGTTAGACAGTAAAGTGGATGTCTGTCAATTGACACTTCCCTTCAATATTATCAGATGATCATTATTGGACTTTTCAAGTAATTAAACAAAAGCTCAACAGCAACTGAAACACACAATTTATTACTCAATCTAATTATCTATACATAAAACTGTGAACGAAAAAAAACTTCCACTTTGTTGGATTCCATAACCATTTCCA
Organism: Ballota nigra; assembly: GCA_947034835.1. Classification (NCBI taxonomy): domain Eukaryota; kingdom Viridiplantae; phylum Streptophyta; class Magnoliopsida; order Lamiales; family Lamiaceae; genus Ballota; species Ballota nigra. The sequence continues at coordinate 82,632,857 of OX344723.1, forward strand.
ATTTTGCTTCTCCAGATATAATAATTGTATTTGGTTTTATACTTTTTAGGAACGTTATATTAATTCTCCAAATTACAAAATATCTTCGCCGACCAAAAAAAAAACCAACAATGACAAAAAATCCAGCAAATTTATCCAAATTACATTATCATTCTCTACAAATCTTTCCAATCTTGAAATCAGAACAAATTCTCTTGGCATAATATCTCCAGAATGACCCAAAAAGAAATCTACCATAGTGTGCATTTCTGTTCCAATCGTAACTCTCTTAACCAGCATGAAAGAGAATTAACATTCATGTACAATATTTATCTCACCCAAAGAACCAAGAAAAGCTTCAAATAGTAGACTTTTTGAGGCATACACATATGACATAACATAGTAGATAATAAAGGAAGTGTGTCACACAAAAAAGAGAGCTCAGAAAGTGTACCAGCATGGAACCGAGAAATTGTAGGATGATCGAGCACAAAATCACAAAGATCCACACGACCAAACATATATGCCCCCTTCTCATTCCTGGAACAACATACAGGTGAAGATTCAAACAAAATATCCTCAACAAAATCTCAATATGCTCAAGAGATTTACTTGAGCTAAGCGAACATATTGACAATTATATACAAACTAACTTGATCTTCCTTCCTCACTAAAGTATAACAATATACACAAGTAATTGTGCCTTCAAGGAATTTCCCTCATGACATGCTTTCTTTTGGATATCATGTAAAATAAAAGGGCAAAAATCAAGACGAAAAGGGAAGAACTACTAACACATCATAACGGTTAATAATGGCGCCATCTTTGATTACTTCAAGGAAAAACTGATGCCCCGGCGGCCCACTCCACGGAGGAATCGTGTACGGAACCGCCGTGTTACTACTCCTATGCTCCTGTTTCTTTTCAACATTAGCCGAAGAGGCACCATTGCTTGAATCGGCGGTGGAATCGGAAACTTGAGCGGGAATTTCTAAAGTATCAGTAGGTGGAGGGTTTAGCTGGAGTTCTTGTTGGTTGTTTTCTGATGACTCGGCGACGAGTTCGGGTTCGGAAGGGATGGGGTTTCTAGGAAGAGGGGGGCCCATCACGGTAGCTTTTGGGGATTCGGACGTTGAAGGCTCGGCGGCGGAAGTGGTTGTGGTGGCGGTTTTGGGAGGCGGAGGGCCCATGGCGGTGGTCATGGTGGCTGTTTCCGATGTGTGTACGACGGTGGATTGAGACGCGAATCGGTGGTGGTGACAGCGGCTTTCGAACCTCTGATTTTCGATTAATCTTTTTAACCCTTAAAACTAGCAATTAGAATATTTTCATATTTAAAAAATAAAGGCATTTAGACGGATATTTATACTCAATATTTTTATTTTTTTTATAAAAATTAATTAAAGATACGGGTAATAAACTTTATAAATAACACTTCTTTACAACATTCTTTTATATTCAAATAAACTTTAAAAAAATATTTTTCAACAATTTATTTTAAGAATATGTCCAACTATATCTATATGTAACAATCAATGAGGAATCAATAAGAAATGGATGGAGTAATTGATATTTTTTGTTGCTACTCTATTTAATGTTTTTGGAGTGGGGTTTCTCGGTGAAGTACATTTTCCACTTCATCAATTCCATTCTAGAACTAATACATTCTTGATTAGTTGCGCCAAAAAAAAAAAAAAAAAAAAACAACAACTCCATTATTATTAGATATAAACAATGGCATTTTCAAATGACCTATATATTTTTATACATAATATAACATAAAATAATTATTTAACAAGACGAAAATGATACTCCCTCCCCCTCTCAATTTTATTCTTATTGAAATAGTTACAATTTTTAAGAAAAATGAGATCAGGTACATGGAATTGTTGTAAAATAAAGAGCGCAAGCGTATCAAGCCATAAGTTTTTCACTATATTTTTGTATATATACAATACTGAGTATGTATATATTTATAATAATAGAAACCCTAAAACCTATCAGGTTAGTTGACGTATCAAATCTTCTAAATTTACAAAGAAATAATGATATTGTGGGTTGTGATTATTTGTGGAGTTGATAATAAAAAAAATAACTATTTTTGAATATATATATATATATTTGAAGGACAAACGAAAAAAAATGAGAATAAATTTGGTGATAGTACTTTTTTTTACAATAATAACTAGCACTTGTCACAAAGTTTTTTGCCACTTCTTTACCATTTCATTTGTAAACACTTGTTCTTTTGATGATTAATGTCATAATTTATTTTTCTGGGGAAAAAAAAAACCTTTGTACACTTGAATCTTTCTTTCAAAAATGCGCTGGAATGAATGTTTACAAAAGGCACTCTAACCTTTCTGTTTTGAGTATGTATATTGTAAAATTAATTCAAACATGAATCATTAAAGATAATTAATTGTTTTTACTAAAAAATATTAATTATTTTTGCCGAAAAGATTTAGTTTATTTTCAATAAATAAATAACTAATATTCTTCAATAAAAATAATTAATAATACTATTTAGTGAATACAATTAATATTTTTTAATAATTTATGTATGAACTTTTCCACCCTATCCTTTATCTTCGTATGCAATATCAAAAAGATTAAAGAACACATAACATGTACTCCCTCCATCCCAAGATGTTGTTTACACTTGGGTTTGACACATTTTTTAAGAAAAATGGGAGTATGTGAGTGTAGATTTGAATAAAATAATGATAAGCTTTATTGACTTTTGTGAGAGAGAGTTATTTCCTTTTTTTGAGACGTCAATTTAAGGCAAGTGTGATAAAATTTTGGGACGAAGGGAGTATTAACTTACACAATCAATTTATTATTAATATCAAATTTCGTATTGCAATATCACAAAGAACACATAACATGTTTTAACTTGCACAATCAAGTTATATCTATAATCTATAATATACTTAAAAGTGGCTTGACCATATAAATCATTTTTGGACCTTTATACCCTTGCCATATTTCGTTTTTGGCATTTCTCTCCCTCCCCTTATTTTTCCATTTCATTCATTTTCTTCCCCTTCCTAAACGACCCCCTCCCCTTCCTTTTCTCCAATTTTCTTCCCCGTCCCGATGGACGGTTTTTTTTTCTCCTCTTCCTCCCCTCTCCTCCCCGATTGCGTCGCTTTTGCGGTTGCATAATCAATCGTCAAATATCACTCGAACCTGGTCTTTTTATTTTTTTATATCTAAAAGATTCGAATCGGAAATCGCCGACGGCGTCTCAGCGTGGGCTGCAAATTTTAATGGCAGGGTCGAAATCATCGATCGTCTTCGCCCTCCGATCCGGCGGTGGAAAGTTAGATTCGGCCTCGGGACCATGAAATTGATGGGCGGCGGTGGCCTTTTCTCTAGCCGTCTTTTGTGTTCTCAGTTTGGTATCGACGATCTCTACCTGAGGTATATAAAATTTATCATCGTGATAACTTTATCAATTGCTACTTTACTGGCCAAATTATTCTGGGACTATTTTTTTTTTCCTTGGAGTTTCAAGCGACGAAGAGCTATACTTGCAGACGAAGTTCGTGTTAAGGAGTTCGGGCTTGAAGAGTATGTGGAGGAGTCCAAATGGTACAATTAGGAATATTTTGAATGGTGAGTTAAGCTGGCAGTTGGTTTTCTAGTAAGTGAATAATGTTTTTCTTTTTTGAAATTTCTAATCAATCTGGCCTTTTATAATTCACTTTCCATGGCAGGAACTGTCAAAATGTTCCTCGACTTGTTCTAGGTATAACTAATGTCCTTTAAATTTTGTTTTGGCCATTTTTGTACTATATTATTCAAGTTGTGCTATTTTCTTTGTGGCTGCATTCAGGATGGACATTACCTATTTGCAATGGGAGGCATGCTTTTGGTGATCAATACCGTGTTATCCTCTTGGTTTTTCCTGTAGTACCCTGAGAAAAGTGTTGTAGGCTTCCATTGACCAGTTCAATTTCCTTCATATTTGGGCTGCGAGCATATAATTAGTCTTATGCTGGGAAATGATATGATGTCATTGGAGGGGTTTTATATTCAAGATTTAAGTTTCTTCTGCATTTGGTTCTCTTTGTTGATACCTTGATATCTGTTTTACAGGGAGGTTTTCTCAAATTCCCCCTTTTTCATTTCTGCAAAAGATGCTGGTGCATTAGCTGCCAGGTTTGTCCTCTACCACACTTTTGTTAAATTTGTATGTATCATCTGGGCAAAATGTTTATTGCTTAATATATATATTTACGTGTTTGTTTCCTTCTTGAATCTTGTCTTTGGATGGTTAACAACAATTTGATGCTTGCAGGACCAATGACGAATTCAAGGAAATAAGTGTTCTAGCAGGACAGAATCACGAGGTTTGTTTTCTACTACACGAGTCAGATCTTCAGCACTTGGTGTCCTGTAATGTGCATCCAATATTATCATAAAGTGAATCAAATCATCTTTAAGTAGTGTAACTAAATAGCATGCCATATTTAATTAGTGAAACTACTAAACAGTGCAAAATGAATCAAGTCATGATGTTTTTTGTACATTTCGTGACTTGATGGATCTTACTGTTTTTATAGGTGTCGCTGACAGTTGAGTCATTAAACTCGTACATTGCTTGGGATTTCTCGCTGGTACAGTGCAAAATGAATATGGTATTTTTCTTAGAACTTCTGTTAATTTCTTGTTTGTAGTAACAATACTACCAAGAGGAATGGCAGATCCATTTAGTATAAATTACATCTTGTATATTCTACTTGGTGTGTTAGCTCTGGTAAACAAAAATGTGCTGCATCTACCTCAGATAATAGGGGCCTACATGATTTAAGACACACTTCATTCATCGTCTGTTAGTCTTTATGAAGTTGATATATTAACTACAATCAGCTGTACTCCATACTGCCATTTAGATTGATCAATAACTCTATTATATGGAAATCTAGGTTGTAGGGATAAAGCTTAAGTAGGTCTGATGGTTACTTGATAATTGTGAGACGAGGGGAAAGACTGTAAAACCATACTGAGTTCTTTTGTTCTACATTCCAGGGGTAAATTTGGAGAATACATGTGCAACTCCTCACATCTAATAAGATGAAACTTAATAACTTAGAATATTAAAAGGACAATATTCTAACTTAGAATGCACTCTCCTCATACTATTTCTACTTTATAAATACATGATAGACTTATTGGATAAGGCTGATGGTTGTTTGTAGTGGTTTATGGCCAACATCTGTTTCCTGTAACAGCTCCACTCCAGTCGGTTTCGAATAGACATTCCAATATATATCAAAGCTACATGGATGATATGCCCAGATTTCGTAGTGGGACTGGAACTTACCTGCCTAATCCTGTAAATACACTTCTATTTTATTTTCTGCTTTGCCTATATTTTTTCTCCTTTTCGTGTCTCTTCTTGTAATACTATTTCACTTTTATATTATTGTTGATAATGAAATATGAACATTTTGTTCGTGCTTTCATGTGAGTCAAGCGTGGAGGTTAATGGTTTGGGAATCATTCTAGGTTAACATACATGTCTGTCAACATTTGTGTATGAGCTCTCTTTGTTGAAAGTTGATTCGAAGTTAAACATCAGCAGCATAAAATATAGATAGGAATTAAGTTACCTTAGGGGGTTTTTCCTCTGGTTTATAATACAGTCTACTGAACTAAGCGATGTAAAATTTTATGAAAGTCAATAAAAATATTCCCTGAATTCTGGTTAATACAGTCAATAAAAAATTCTTATGAAGCCAATAAAAATTCTGGTTAATACAGGCAATAAAAAATTATACTGAATTAAGCGATGTAAAATTCTGGTTTAAATGAAAGTCAATAACTGCATGAATATTCTGGATGTTAATGAGCTCATATAACTGCATGAATAAAATTTTATTTCTTCTGGTTTATAATACAGTCTACTTGTAGTGATAATTTTTTTTCCCTTCTTTTCAGTAGTTGCCCTTATTATCTGTGAGAAATTTGTTGAAAGACTTGAGGTGCTGAATTATTGTTAGATGATTGTAAAATTGGTTCTAACCATACTTTGAGACTATGATATCAGATGCACCTTATTGGAGATTCCTTATATCTTCTCCTCCCAGGCTAGATAATGGAAGTTATCCATGAACTTGAATGGGATTTATAGGAGTGGGTTTGTGTTCGATCATTCTAATGCCTTTTTGGAGAGCTGCCTTTGTTGTCTTGCCTCATTGGCTTTTTTTTTTTTTTTTTTTGAAGAATGTCTTTCCTGGTCATAGGACCATGTTCGGGTGTTGATTATATTTAACCGTAGTTTTGGAAATGAACCAAAAGCTGAATATTGGAAACAATTTGTGAGCATGTCTATGCCATTGCGTTTGGATTAATCCACAAGCCTTTTTATGTTCGACAATAACAATAAATTGATGAAATTATCTCTTGGTTGCTAAGAGTTAATTGTTGGACATTTTTTCAATGCTTCTTTGGTAAATCTGTTGATTTTGACGTGAAGAAAGGAATCCTGTTCTGCTGTTTTAATTGATCCAACAATGACTTCAGTTTTTAATATAATTTTGTGTTTTATAGGAAGTTGCATTCTGCAGTATTGGAACTTCGGTCCTGCATTGCAGCCGTGCAAGTGTCCTATATGCTCGCAGCGCATAACTAGGTTGATCCCTGAGGCGTCATTGTCTCACATACACCAAGTAGATATTACTAAGGTTTTAAGGAGTGTTCGTGAGTATAATCGCTTGTTTGTGGGAGGGATTTCTGCAGAAAACCTCCTCTGGACCTCTGGTTTCATCCTTTTTTCCATAAAAAGCGTTCACTCGACAATAACTCTAATTTTCTTTTTTGTTATTTGTTAGACACATCATCTAAATTTTTAAATAGCGTTCCCCCGACAATGATTCAAGTTTCTTGTTTAATGGTTAGATACATCAACTAAAAGATCCAATATTATTGATCAAATTATTTTTAAAATAAATTGTATCCGACGTGCAACACACGTGGTTTTTAAATAGCGTTCCCCCGACAATGATTCAAGTTTCTTGTTTGATGGTTAGATACATCAACTAAGAGAACCAATATTATTGATCAAATTATTTTTAAAATAAATTATATCCGACGTGCAACGCACGTGGTTCAACCTAGTATATATTAAAATATGTAATACGAGATGCAATACAAGGGAGAAGTTATAAATAAACATCCGTCCTCTCCTGAAACTTTCACAAGTCACATATAAATATTCACTCTCTTATAGAGCCATCATACAGGCGTATTCACACATTATTATTATTTAAGAAGCACTGAAAATATTTCACACAATGATACAACACTGCACTGAAAAATGTCACTGTACATTTCAAGAAATCAACTCAACATCAAAGTTGAGAAAAATGATGGAGCATTCGAAAATCGATCCGTCCACGCCCTTCAATTTGTATGAATTGATAGTTCTTGTTTGGATTATGGTCTCATTCGCGATGGGAAGAACCATTCTTGAACAATGAGTAGGCATCGCTGTATATTGCTACCACATTTGAGAAGACGGCAAGCACAACCATGAAAATGCATATCACCTTGTCCCTCTTTGTCGCTATGCCATATCGGTCCCTGCATTAACAACAACATTAGTACTAATAGACCAGAATTTGATTAGCAACCTTTTTTAGAAGCAATGCAAAGTACTTTTGGATCTTTGAATTTTGAGTTTCTTGCAAGTATTTGATCCAAATCAGAAAAGGAACAGCCACCGGGAAGCCAAGTGAAAATTCAAGTGTCTTAGATTCTAAATTTCTCAACATATCCTAGTGCCTACTTCTCAACAAGTTAGCTTTTGTATAAATGACCCTTCCAAATGCAGAAGGAACGAATCATATGAAAACTCATGATATAATCAGATAAAAATGGATGAGAAAGCACAAAGTTCTTATAGTTCTATATAACGATAAAGGTGGGATTTTTTTTAAAAAAATAAATCAGTATGGAGTTAGTAGTGTTCCTAAGTTCCCAGATGATCCACTTATTTTCACAACTTGATGCAGTCTACTCTAGTTCTGCAATACATTCTTTAAGATCTAGAATGGACATCCACAAAAGCTTAAAGAGATAATACATCTTGTGATATAGTCAAGTGGTTCAAATGATGGACTTACCGTAGAGTAATGGCAGCAGGAAAGATGAAACCAATGCAAACAGCTGCAGTTGCTCCAGTGAACTGGAAAGCATCCCAAATGCTCGGTATGAAGTTAGCACCCAGAAAGACAACAGCGATGAGCCCAGTGCTGAGTGAGGCAAACCTCAAATTGTCTGAAGCCAAAGGCCTGGCTGAAGGAAATAGGAGGCCGTCTAAGTTTAACCGTAGCGGGAAAAATACGATGGGAAATACGAGCATCAAATGGGCCGCATAGCTAACACGAACAGCATCATTAAGCAAGGATCCAAATGGGATTCCAAGGTCTGTGGAGAAGTTCGCCAGTACATCATCAAGTACATCATCACCAAATAGGAGGTATCCAAAGAGACTAGTCATCACATAAACGGATGAGCATAGGACAAGGGAAGTTCTCACTACTGCTGTTATTTTTGTATTATCGTCAAGCTCATTGTCTATTGAGTGAACTGCAGGACAAGCATGCATGTTAGAATTTTCAATTCAATTAAGGACAGTAATATTTCATAGAATGGAAAATACTACAGATTCAATGCACTCGGAATATGTGAATTTACAGCTGGATGATGCTCTGCAATGTCTGTTCAGTTGCTAAGTGAAGATTACCAATTCATTCTTCTATAGCACATTGCTTGCTATGTTTAACATTTGCATATAGCTATCAGAAACTTTCTTATTCAAAAACATAATGAAAAGGAAATGTAACCCAATATAAGATATCATAAAAATTATTACTTAAACTATTCTATTGGAAAATCTAGATGTCATGGTTCGTGTATTACTTACCATTGTAGTGGCAGATGTATGCAGTGACAAGAACGGGAACAACGGTGAAAAGATTGAGGACCGATGCCAGATCAGTAACTTGTGGTAATAATCTAGGCATCAGAACAGTTCCGTTTATAATCTTAAAGAGTGTAATCCCCACAGTAATAACAAGGAACACAACAGCAAGTCCAACAGATAACGCAGATGTGTATCTCAATGAATCTGCAAACATCAAGTAAAGAAGGATTTAGCCCTAGTAAATTGGAGAAGCCCATTCACTTGCAAAATCTATAAATAAAAGATATGCAATTAAAATTAAAAGATTATTATAATTTCAGCAATTTGTTCCGGCATACAAGGTCACTTGTGGTATTAGTGCGGAAAGAGTTCATCCCACATTACTCAGTATATTGAAAATAATAAGCATAAAAATTGATAAACAAAAGCAGTATGTTTATTTGAATGAATTTCATGTCATTATCATCATATATATCAATTTTTTTGATCGGACAAATGGTAACTCGAACCCATGAGACCTCATAACATGGACAGTGGGCTCTAACGACTTGAGCTATCAGCTATACAACTTTGACATCATCACATATATAAATAGATGTACAGAACATTGTACCCAATCTTCTAAATAATCCATCAAGTCTCTGGACTGCTTTATAACTTCATCAAGCAATTGACCGGTGCAGTAAGTTCCAATTTCAAATTTATTGATAGGAGAATGAGAAAGGACTCACCAATTCGCTTTAAGCTGGCCAGTGGTGCAAATACGGCAAGTGTGGTGATAAGGAGAGCAGCAAATCGGCCATTCCACCAGTGTGCTCCAAACCAGCCTTCCAGAACACCAGCATGGTGAATGCCATCAGGTGTCGTTCCAGAGAGCACATCACCTTCAACCAATGAAACGTCCGTAAGATTGACAAATACACAAAATCGAACATAACGATAATAACTTGATCAAGATGTAAATCACACACACGGCTCCAATTCAATCAAGCAGTTTTACCTATGATAATCATGTACACTATGAGTACACCAATGTTGTTGATTAATACACAGAGTTGAATTGCAATTCTACCGTACTTTCCAAATGCATCCCCCATAAGACCTCCATAAGAAACAGACTTTGCTGTGCGGCTAAACCTAAGCAAAAATTCAATTGAGGCTTCTGTCAAGAATGCCATGAAGATTATTGCAACAATCCCCAGGATAAGTCCCAACACCTTCATGGTTGCAGGCAAAGCCATGATTCCAGCACCAATAACAGTCGTCGACAGATTAAACACTGCCCCACTGAAAGAAGCTCCATTGAACTCATCGAAACTTTCTTCCCCGTGCTTGGTAGGCAGCAATGGGGATTTCTCATCAACAATTGCTTGCTTCCCCTTTCTTGTTGACTTCTTTACTTTGGTAGGCTCAACACTTCCAATTGTCATTTTCAAATTATTTGTCAAATTATCCAACTGAGATCAAATCTATGGATGTAAAGTCCTTAGGCTAAAAGATCTGCACAAAAAATCTAGAGTTTTAAAACTTGAACACAATTAAGTGTCTTAATTATTTGGATAAAAGATCTGATAATTCTCAGATCTTGAAGCTTCTATGAAATCTATCAAAACAATTAGTAATTGAGTTATTTGAAGAACAAGTCAGCTACCTAAGATTGATTCTTCAAGAGTTTTGATCAAAATCAGCCTCTCAACTTTTGATGATCAATCAGAATGAAGGGAACTCACTACAATATTAGTCCTTGAATTTTCTTTATACCTATCGAATTCACGAAAAAATCAAGAGAACAAAATTGAACCCTAAACGATAAAACCCAATACAAAGAGAAAACGAAACAATCAGAAAATCAAACACGGGAAAGCCAAGTCTACAACAATAAATTAAATATATCGTAAAATGGCAGCTGGGAAACAGGGGTATATAAAGAAGAAGCAAACGAATTCTACACGGGACGTTTTACACGATTGCATATACTCCTATATAATAACCAAGTTTCAGTGTTACACAAATAGTGCGGCTGCGCCACGCGCTTCAAGAAAATAACAAACCTTTGAATTTTATCTAAGCTGTAGAATTTTACAGTAAATTCAGCAATTAATTCTACCCAATTGATGACGGACACTGCGGTCGCTTTCAATGAATGTTCGGCCAAAAACTTGGCTTTTTCTTTTAATTTTATTAAATATAAATTCAAAATTATGAAGAAGAAGACGACGCAGCAAACACGCGGACGAGTTTTTATTTAAAAATAAATAAATAAATTGATTTTTTTTCTTGTTTCGTATAAATGGATTTAAAAAAATTTGGCATTAATTGTCAAGTGGGTTCATAATTGGACATTTATATTTGATAATCCTTGTTGTGTAGATCGTCTAGAATTTTTTCTTTCTTTTTTAAAAAAAAGGTTGGTGTAGGGTTTATAGGAGTTATACAGATCTTTCTGACAAAATTAATCGGACTAATTCAATCGCAATCGGCACAAGAGGGGAATACCCCCTATCACAAGATATTTGGAGTCTTAGATGGTAGGCTCAACAAATTGAGCTACCAACTTTTGATAACAGTAATGTATATTTGAAATAAAATAAATGGTGTATTAAAATTTTGTACATGAGATTGTGAATTTTATAGAATTTTCTAGAGTAAAATTTTAAAAAAGTCAATGATAGAAATACTAGTATTATATTATAAAAAATATGTTGAAATAATAGAATGATTGTGTAAAGTGAAAAAAGGTAAGTGAGAGAGTCTTGTTGAGTGGAATAGATATAAACAGAAAATGTGGTAGATGATTTATACCTATATTGAAAATTGTGTTTAAAAAAATGTAAAATAAATATATTATAGGTATTATAGAATACAATTTTAGAAAAATTAAAATCTTACGAATTACCTGTAATGATGTATAGGTTTTGATGTACTTTGACTCATTTTAAAATTAGTGTACTTTTTATGTATTCACTTACCGATTACCAGTATTTGACCCATTTTAAAATTAGTGTAATTTATTCGCTTACCAATTGCCTATTGCTTCTTACCAATTATTCATTTTGAGCCAATCTTACAATAGGGCGTGTTTCTAAATTTGTAAGTTACACTTACACCATACTTATACCACAAGAATATAACACTGAAGGGCTCGATAATAATACTGAAGAGTATCAATCAAGGTTATGTCACATAAGGTAAAGTACCATTTTAAATAATACAAATTATTTAGTTAAAGGGTACTGATGTTTTTCCTAAAGGATATTAATTTCACTAAAGAGCATTATAAAGTGTATGAGTTGTTTTACTAAAATGTATAAGTTATTTACAATAAAGAGTGTGCTTTGTTCTATTGAAAAATATTACAAAATATTTTATATGTGAACAAATTTGACACTATACATACTCCTCGCATAAATAGATACTATTGATTACCTTTTATTTAATATTTTTTTTATATAATCCTTGTACAGAAATTAGGTGAGATAGTTTCATACATAAGCATTTGATATTTGTATCATATTTTCCTTCAAAATATGATACGGTTTAAGCCCCATAAATAAAAAAACTATATAATATAATAAATGGAATTCATTTTATATATAAACCGTGTTTTATATAAGTTTATATCATTATTATAATATATATATATATATATATAACAAATTTTATCACATGGCATAAGATGGGGATAAAATTGGAAACGTTAGTACAAATTTGGCGAAGAAAAGTAATAGATGACTTTTTTTAAAGGAAAAAATCCTATAACTCAAATATCATAGCCCAAATCGGCAAACCATTGTCTAAAAGAACATCAGGAATTCTAACAAAAAAGAAAGGTGTTTCACAAACGAGACCAAAAGATGTTAATCCATGCGACACAATATTTCCTTCACACTTTGTCCAAACAAAAGAGATGACATTGAAAGATTTAACCACAAGTGCAATCTCACTAACCAATCTACTAAAATAAGATAGACTATTTCGCTGCCTTCTGAGTGCATTAATGATGACATGAGAATCAAACTCCACTACAAGGTTACGGTCATGGATAGTCTTATCCCGAGCTAACCGCACTCCCTCCAATATCGCCGCCCCTCCGCCAAGTCAACCTCCATCCATGCCGAAATCTGGTAAGCAGAGCACCACTGTACAACTCCCATCTCTAACAACTCCACCAATTGCCGCCTCCACATTGCACCATCGCATCCGTATTCAACTTCATCCATGTAAACAAAGAATTATTAACCAAACGTTCTTTAATTTGTTGATTTTATATATTTCATGTGAGATGGGTGTGCTCAATAAAAACACTACAATAGTTCTATTATTCAATTTGAAATCCAACTTTGATTTTTAAAATTTCTTAAAATTCAATTTTAACTTAAATTTATAATTGAGTAAAATAATCCAAGTAAATAATAAGTATGCAGGTAGTGTATTCTAATATTTGTCTTAATTGAGTAATATAGTATTCAATCTACTATCTTGACATAGCCGATTTTTCACTAGCAAAATTCTTATTCAATTCAATTATTAATCTGCCATGTGAAATGAAATCCCTATAATTTAACTGACACGTAGCCATGGTTAGGCAATTAACGATAAGTAAAAACGTGTGGACATTATCATGACACGTGGGGTAACCACTCACGCATCTGAACAAAGTATTTATATATGCAGTAAAATTAATTGGCTGATCAAAATTCCGAATCGCCACGCATCTTCTTCGACCTCTTGTTATAGTATCATATACAATTATCTATGAATTCATGATTGCTAATTAAATAAATTTATTGTTATTATAACATTTATATATTTATTTATTTACTATATTAATGTCAAGAATGTTACAACAGACAAGAGATACAAAATAATTTGATTTTGTCGCGTATGAGCTGGACATTTTCGAATTTTCAAAGGTAGGCCCATGAATTCACGACTCCATTCCTGGATACAATATAATGTTGCTGTCAAAATTTCTCATCTTTATCCTTTACTAGATGAGACCCGCGTATTTCGCGGAATTTTCGTTATATTTAATTTACAACATAATAAATTACATTGCATATATATAGATTAATATTTTTTTATTAAATACTAATATAATAATTATGACAGTTTTATATGTAAATTGTTCGTGATAAACTTACCATAAAATTATTTTAAAGTATAAAATATTTGATCAGAAGTATTAAAATTCTCATCAAAAGTATAAAAAAAATTCTCATCAAAAGTATATATAAAAAATCAGGGTCAACAAAATTATATTGTAATTGTTGTTGATTTTTTTTTACCCCAATGTTTGATACTTTTAATGAGATTTTTTATACTTATGATCAAATATTTGATACTTTAAAATAATTAAATGATAAACTTATCATGAACTATTTTCTATAAAAACCTACCCTATAATTATTTAATAAATGTTATAAAGTTATATATTATTTTAATCAACCATTATATACATTGATTTAATCAACTATTAATTTATATATATATATATATATATATATATATAAAAGTTATATATATTGATTTAATCAACTATTGATTTTTTTATTGATTTATATAACATAAAGTTATATATATATATATATATATATATATATATATATATATATATATATATATATTGATTTAATCAACTATTAATTTTTTTATAATTTTACTTTACTCAATCTATTAATACAATTATATAGGAGATTAATTAGAGTAGGTCTCCCATGAAACTTTTTCATAGTATAAAACGAATATCATTGTTGGTGAACGAATCTAATCGGGAGGATTAGTGGCTGTTTTAATCCGTTTTTATGTCACCAATCAATAACATGTGATTGATTACCACCGTAAATGGTAAAACGAGTCTTGGGTTAACGAATTCGGGTAAAACGAAGATCGGAATTTAAATTATTTCGTATATGTGTAAGTTTGGGTGTATTTGTGTGTATTTTTAGTCTGAAATTCGAAAATTACATGAATAAGCTGGAGAACAACTATTTATAGAGACTAGCAAGCATGAGGTGTCTAAGACTCTTGGTCTCCCTAGCCTGCATGCTTGACATGTGTCCCTTTGATCTTATCCAAGCTGAACCTTAGTTACAAAGTCTTCTTTGGTCCTTATCTCGGACTCACTGTTGTTCGCCTAGGTCGGCTTGATGGATCTTGTTGGTTCTCCAACCGAAAGTTGTTCGCCTCTTGAGGTTGTACTTGGGAAGTTGTTCGCCTTATGCCTTTGTCCAGCTTGGCTTTGGGATCTTTGTCCTTTGTTCACTTGTACATTCTTCCTTGGCTATCTATTGTATCATAGTTTGATAAAGTTGTTCGTCATTGATGACTTCACAGTTGGCTCATTCTTGGTCCCGGGCCTTAATACCTGTTCGCCTATTAGTTGTTCGTCGGGAGTGTTGTTCGTCACTTTATACACCCCTCAGATTGATTAATGCACCCAAATCGTGATTTTCTTTGTTGATCTTCCTTGATTTGGTTCGTAATCCTCGTTGTAGCTTTAATCCTTGTTCGTCATTTACTGACAATTGTTCGCCCATCAACAATTGCCCCCTATCCTAACTATACGTTACACCAAACGAGCAACTTTGTGGCGAACAACTATAGTTAGGATATCAAAATAATGAGGATCGGGACGAACATCATTGGTCTGGGCGAGCAACATATGGTCTGCCGTTTCGTCTTCCCAAGGTCTGGGAAGATTACGAAGATGACGCCAGCGCAATGATTGCGCGCCGTTCACGCGCGAGCAACTTCGAGGCCACGCGCCCCTATAATTGCTTATAGGCCCTTCAACTTTTGTACTTGTTTGGAAATTACCCCGTTTTCTCTCAATTTGACCTCTGAATTTTCGGGAAATTACGCCCGGGACCCCGTTTTTGCTTGGGGTATAAATAGTGGGAAAACTGAAAATTTTCCCACTTTTCTCCCTCTTGCTACAGTGCTCCGGCGATTTCCATTTTCCTCCGGCGATTTCAAGTTTTTTGGCGTCCGTCCTTCAGTATTTGGCTTCAAATCTTCATTCCCAGGTAGTTACCTTCTTCTTTCTATCTTTTTCTCTACTTTTTCTCTCAAAAATTCAATCGCCGCCGTGTGGATCCGAGCGCCACCGTCTTCTCCGGGAAAGCGCCGCCGTCTGCAACAACATCCGTCATATCCGTCACTACCCAGATTTTCCCTCTCCCTCCTATGTCTTCGCATTCGAGCAATAAGACTGAGGAGACTTTAGACCCACTCTTTCCAGTCGCGATCCCCGTCGACCAACCTCCCTTCGAGATTTCCTCGGCGTCGGATCTTCACGTGGATTCAGTGGTTCGCTCTGTGGAGGACACCGGTGTGGGCCCATCTGGGAGAGAATTAACAGTTGTGGCGAACAACAATCGGGACGAAGGTTCTTCGTCTTCCGCCGAATCTGAAGATCCAGATCTTAACGAGCTCACTCACGAGTTTCTGGAGGGTATCAATTTTCCATCCCCAAGGATGCGGGAAAGTGAGATCCCGGCTGGGGTTGCTCGCCTATTCGAATGGCGAGCATATGCTGAAAGGTATGCGAACAGCTTTCCTCGTCCACAAAGACAAATAATGGACAAGGTGAAGACTGATTACCAGGCGAGCAAGATCAAGAGTGTTGTTCGCGAAGATGAACTGGATACTATCCGGAAGGACTATAAGATCCCATATGATATTCATATGTGGGCACCTCAGAGGAAGGAAAGAGCTGATCGCCCACCTCCAGGGTGCACGGCGATCAACATCCACACCTTGATTGCTGGGCTGAAGTTACCTCTTCCACCTGTTGTTGGTCGATTCTTAGAGGCGACCAACTTGGCTATCACTCAAATTACCCCAATTGGGTGGATGAACCTTTTAGGCTCTATGTGCCTGTTCGCTTTGGAGGGGTACGTTGATCGGATCACTGCGGAAGAGATCAACTACCTGATGACAATCACAAGTTGCCCCCGAAGAGAAGATGGCTATCACTACCTCAAGGCCAGGACTGGGTTGAAAATGGTGGAAGAGGTGCCGAACAAGATTCGTGATTGGAAACAACACTTCTTCTGGATTGGGGGTGATTGGCGAGCATCTTCTGGTCCACACGGCGGCCCTGGACGAATAAATTCTCCAGCAGCCTATGGAAAACTGAAACGTAAGTTCAATTCTTGCTCGCCTTTGGAGAGTTGTTCTAATTTAACTTTTTTTGTTTGTTCGCAGGCCCTCGTCTACCCAAGTGGAATTCGGAAGAAGAGTTGAGCTCCGAGTTTCTGTTTACATCGTGCCTGGTCGGCCTCCGCAATAAAGCAGATAGAACTATAGACTATCTCTGCCGATCAAGGTGTCAAAAAGCTGCTCGCCTTTTGACTTACCCACATCATTTGGAGGCTCAAGCTGAGGTGCCCTCTGGTATGAAAATTTCTAACTCCTTGCTCAAGTTTTGTTCGTCGTTAACCTGTTTAACTTGCTCGTCTAATTTTAACTTAACTATTTTTTTTTTTTTTTTTTAGCCGAGCAAGTAACAGTTGCCGTCCCTCCAAGCTACGCTCTTCTCGAGCAAAGGGTCCTTGAAATGGGGCCACCAAGAGGGAAGAAAAGAAGAGGTGACCCCCCCCAAGCCGTGCTCGCCATGTCGAACAAGCCCGAGGGGGCCAAAGTTCCAAGACCGGCTGCCCCCCCAGTTCAAATTCGGTCTCCTCCCGTCTCCCCACCTCGTGGTGGTAAGCGCCTTAAGAAGGCAGATGGGACCCCACTAGCCGGAGACGTCCCCGGCAAGGGGAAAGAAAAGGTGGGCGAAAGTTATGCTCGCCACGAAGAGGATGTTATAAGACGTTCTTCTGGGGAGCCCACGGAAAAATCGGGAAAAGCGAGCAAAGATGTAGGCTCACTCCGTGGCCCAGAAGATCTTACATTCCTAGGATGGGATGATCGGAAGTTTGCCGAGTAAGTATCTATCCTCTCTTGCCGACCAACTTTCATCCATTTTTTTTTTTATTTTTCTAGGTATCAATTGCTTTTTTGTTTGCAGATACCGTGCCGATGATTATCCCGGCCGAGCAAGTGTCGTACATCAGTACGCTTGCTCGAAGACTCCCGTAAACATAAGGGAGATTCCTGGCGAACATGTTCGCAAGGCGACGGAGTTGGTCGCCCGGGCCTGGACGCGTCCTCTGGACAAGGCCATCCTTCAGCAGGGGCAGATGGACAATCTCCATCTCTCGATGATGCTCGTCGCCAACGGCCTTGTTACTGCTCAGAGGGCAATCACCCAAGTTGCCGAGCAAGAAAAGTCTGCTCGCCAATATGCGAATACTGCTCGGCAGCTTACTGAAGAAAATGATGGCTTGGTGAGCCAATACGAGGCCAAGATTGCTCGCCTTAACAACCAGATCAATGTTTACATTGATGCCGAGCACAAGCGCCTTGAAGAGATTCAGGCCATGTCCAAAGAGCTGAAGGATAAAGAGGCCCTGCTTGGGGACAAGGAGACTTTGCTTGGTGAGGGGGAGAAGAAATTGACGGCGGCCGAACAAAGAATTGTTGAGCTTGAGGCGGAGAATGCTCGTCTCCGGGAGGCAGAAGCCAACCTCTTCACCCGCGAGCAACTTGAAGAGGAGGTTCAAGCTCGTACCGGCCCCATCTCCAACCTTGGATACATTTGTGCCTACGCGGACAGCATCCGTACGGCCGATGCCTATGATTACAAAGAGATGGTGGAGGAGATGAGCAAGGATTTGAACGAGTTCCTTGAGAACTATCCTCCGCCGAACAACGTTACAATCCAGTTGGCGGATCTGGCTGTGCTTGGGGTTAAACTGGATAAACTCGACCCCAGTATCACCATCACTCATCCTCCACCAATTGTTGATGATGGCGAGCAAGGAGATGAGCCGGCTGCCGCGGACGAGCAAATTGCTAAAGAGGCGGAGGATAAGGCAGCTGAAGACCTTGCTCGAGACATGATTGTCGACCCTCCTGCCGAGCAACCTCAAGATCTTCCTCCCGCCGAACAGCAGTAGTCTTAGGACTTAGCTTTTTTCTTTTCTTCTTTGTAATAGTTGTTCGCTCTTTTTTGTAGTACTTGTAATGGCTGCTTCCAGCTTGTACTATTTTTGAGGCTTAATGCCTTTGATTAATGGAACGTCTTTCTTATATTCGCTCATTTTCTTATATATGTTAATTGCCTTTACATTTCTGTCAATGCCTTTACAATTATAACATATAGTGTTGGGCTTTTGTTCGAATTGAACTTTGCCTTTAGTGGAATCAGGGTTTAGCCTTAGGTTCTGTTCATTTTTAAAAAACGAACAACCTTTAAGTGGCTTTGGTCCTTAGGTTCTGTTCATTTGTAAAACGAACAACCTTTGAATGGACTTGTACCTCGAGCTTTTGGACTTTTCCTCTTTTGACGAACAACTATTATATTTACATTGCAAAATAATTACAAGTATTATAAGACTGTCCATCACTATCATATACAATCTGACGAACAGCTTTAAACACAAACTGAAACTTGCTCGCTTATAATATTTTTTGCCGAGCAATTCTAATTCTATCCATAAAATCAAAAGAACTAGCACCAGACTATACAATGTGCCGAGCAACTTTTGAATCTATACTTAAGAAAAATTAAAAAATTAGGCAAGTTTTTAGCCTTCCTTCAACTCATGCCCCCCAAGACATTTGTTCGCCCAACTTTATTGATAGTACTTCTTTAGATGTACAGCATTCCAGGAGTATTGGGCCGGCTTGCCTTCCATGTCCTCAATATCGTATACGCCATTGACGTATTTTTCTGTTATTCGATACGGGCCCTCCCAAGTTGGTCCCAATACACCTGGAGGTTGGGCGAGCAACTTTCTTAGAACCAAATCTCCAACTCTGAATTCCCTAACTTTTACATGGGAATTATAGTAACGTTCTGCTCGCTGCTTGTATGTGGCATTTTTTAGCTCGGCATTCAATCTTTTTTCTTCGAGCAAATCCAATTCAGCATTTAGAGCAGAATTGTTCGCCTGTTCATCAAAGTTGGTCGTCCTGAATGTAGTGGCCTTTAACTCAATTGGTATTACAGCCTCTGTTCCGAAAGCCATTGCAAAGGGTGTTTCTCCGGTGCTCGACCTGGGAGAAACTCTGTATGCCCATAAGACTTCCGGAAGTTCTGTAGACCAACTGCTTTTACCTTCCGCCAGTCGTACTTTTAATGTATGCTTTATGATCTTATTTACGGCTTCAACTTGTCTATTCGACTGGGGATGATAAGGTGTGGAGTAATGTTTCTTGATCCCCCACTTCGTACAGAATTCTCTCAACTCTCGTCCATCAAACTGTGGACCACTGTCTGTCACAATTGCCTGTGGAACTCCGAAACGACAGACAATGTTCTTCCAAATAAAGTTGATCATCTTCTGCTGTGTTATATTCACCATGGCCTCTGCTTCCGCCCATTTTGTGTAATAATCGACTGCCACGACGGCGAATCGAACATTTCCAACTCCAGCCGGGAAAGGACCAATGATGTCCATCCCCCATCTTGCAAAAGGCCATGGGCTGTATACTGACACAAGTTCCTGAGCCGGGGTATGGATGCCTGGGGCAAAAATCTGACATTGATGGCAAGTTTTGGCTTTTTTGATTGCATCCTGACGTAAAGTCGGCCAATAATAGCCTTGTCTGATTGCCTTGTATGCCAAAGCTTGCCCTCCAGTATGATTTCCACATACTCCAGCATGTATCTCTTCAAGTACTGCTTGCCCTTGCCCCCTAGGCAAACACTTGAGAAGTGGGATTGATATTCCCCTTTTGTAGAGCTGTTCGCCCACCAGAGTATATCTGGCGGCTCGCTTTATTAGCTTGGCAGCTTCAAAAGGGTTGTTTGGTTTTTTCCCATTTTTCAAGTATTTGACTATACTTGTTCTCCAGTCTTCTTCCTCACTGGTTTGATCGTCGAGTTGATTGACATTATAACTTACTGTTGATGGATCTTTCATCTTTGTAACTATAATATCTGCCAACTCTATGGGGCCTTCACTTGTTGCTAGTCGGGCAAGTGCGTCTGCTTGAGTGTTGCTCGTCCTTGGAATTTGATGTATGAAGACTTGCTGCAACATGGACATCAGGTGAGCAACAATCCGTTGATACTCGATCATGTGATCATCTTTTGCTTCGTATTCACCTCGGACTTGGTTCACGATCAATTGTGAATCGCCAAATATTTGCAAGCGTCTGACACCAACTGCGAGGGATAGGTGGAGACCAGCGATAAGAGCTTCATACTCAGCTTCGTTGTTGGTTGCCATGAAACCAAATCTGATTGCCGAGGTGAATACTTGTCTGTTTGGACTTATTAATACTACTCCTGCTCCCGAGGCTATGTTGGTTGATGATCCGTCCACATAGAGATGCCAAGGGTGATCAAGTCCTCTCGTCGGATCTGGTGGGAAAGTTAGTTCGACTATAAAGTCGGCTAATGCTTGCCCTTTGATCGCCGTTCGAGGAGCATAGGTCACCCCGAATTGGCTAATCTCCAGTGACCATCTTAAGAGACGACCTGCAGTGTCGGGGCGATGGAGAATTTGCCTGAGCGGGAAAGTTGTTAGAACTTCGACTTGATGGTCAAAGAAGTATGGTCGTAACTTTCTCACGCTCATGACCAAAGCATACGCCAGCTTTTCGGTTGGGGCATATTTGATCTCTGCTTCGTGTAAAGCTTGGCTGACGTAATAGATTGGTTGATGGAACTTGCCGTCCTCCCACACCAAAACAGAACTGATGGCAACTTCTGATGCGGCTAAGTATAGAAAGAGCTTTTCTCCTGGGATTGGTTTTGATAGGATTTTGACATCTCCCAGGTAGTCTTTAAGTTGATCGAAAGCCGCTTGGCAGTTGTTAGTCCATGCAAACTTCCCTTTTTTGACGGCCTCGAAGAATGGACGGCACTTGTCCCCCGACCTGGATATGAACCGATTCAATGCTGCTAGGCACCCGGTGAGTCTTTGCACTTCTTTCACCGAACGTGGTGGTTGCATATCCATGATGGCTTTAACTTTTGATGGGTTGGCCTCAATTCCCCGCTGGCTAACAAGATGACCCAAGAATTTTCCTGAGTGAACTCCAAAGCTGCTTTTCTTTGGATTCAACTTCATGTTATAGTGTCGAAGAATTTCGAACACTTGAGTCAGATGTTGAAGATGGTCTTCCTTCTTGGGACTTTTGACTACGATATCGTCTACATAGACTTCAACCGTATCTCCAATTTGTTGATCAAACATCTTGTTCACCAGTCTTTGATATGTTGCTCCAGCATTAATGAGGCCGAACGGCATTCTCTTCCAACACAGCAAGTTTTTGTTAGTATAAAAAGCTGTGCTTTCTTGATCGTCAGGATGCATGGGGATTTGATGATACCCTGCAAAAGCATCCATGAATGTTAGCATTTCGTGACCCGCAGTGCTGTCCACCAATTGATCGATGTGCGGGAGAGGAAAGTTGTCCTTCGGGCATGCTGCATTCAGATCTGTAAAGTCTATGCATAGCCTCCAGGTCCCGTTTGGTTTCCTCACGAGTACGGGGTTTGCCACCCATTGTGGACAGAGTGCTTGTCGAATAAGATCATTGTCTAGCAACTTTTTAACTTCTTCATTCAAGGCTTGGTATTTGTCCGGGCCGTACTTCCTTCGTTTTTGATGGACGGGCTTTCTTGCTTGATTTATGTTCAGCTTGTGGCAAGCATGTTTCGGGTCTATCCCTACCATATCCACATGAGACCAAGCGAAGACATCTAGATTCTTGGTGAGGAACTCTTTCATTCGGGATCTGTAAGGCTCTGGGAGCTCAGATCCTATGAATAATTCAAGATCCTCGTTGTTGGGATTAACTTTGAATGCCTCCAGCTCTTCGACTGGAGTTGCTCGTCGTTTTTGTCCCTTCCAACGGGGATCAAGTATGAGTTCCTCAGGGTTGGAATCATTTTCGATGTCCATCGGCTCTGCCCCCAAGCGGGGTTCAAGATCATCAGTTGGCTCCGTCCCATTGTTGTTCGTTTGTACTTGGCCCTCCAAGTCCTCCACTGAAGGTTGTTCGTCATCACCCCTTTGTTGTTCGTCAGATGGAGGTTCCTCGCGGGTGGTAACGAGTTGTTCGTCCAACACTTGCTCGTTCAAGTGCTGTTCGTCCGCATCCATGTGGTCGTCTATGTCCATCATATTGTTTAGTATTGATGGTTCGTCGATGGGATAACTTGTTGCTTCCATCATGGATATTTGTACAAATTTTGCTCGTAGCTGTTGAACGCATTCTCGTGCTCTCCGTTGGTCTCCCTTAATTGTGCCTGTTCCACTGGCTGTTGGAAATTTCAAACAATAGTGGTAAGTGGAACACGCAGCTTTAAATTCATTAAGAAAAGGTCGGCCAAGAAACCCGTTATAGGTCGACTCCTGGTCTACAACCAAGAAATCTACCATTCTTGTTATATTTCTTTCGGGTTCATTGGCCGTTACAAGTTGTACAGCTAATGTTACAATTCCCAACGGTGTTGTCACAGCATTTCCGAAGCCTATAATTCTATGTGTTGTATTCCGAACATAACCCGAATAATCTCCCAGATTATCGAGGGTCTTCTTAAATAAGATGTTCGTGTAGGCTCCGGTGTCCACCAACAGTCTGTGGACTCTGGTCCCCATAATCTTGGCACAGATTACGAGCGAATCATTGTGTGGAGTTAAGACGCCTTCAAGGTCTTTTTCGGTGAAAGTTAATTCCGCCGTTTGCATGATAGACGGCTTAACTCCCATCTCTTGTACTTGGCCAATCGCTCGTAGCTCCGCTTTCCTCTTCCGGTTAGAGTCAGGTGGTTGTCCATCAAAACACCCTCCTGCGGGACCTGCGGGTTCCATCATGAACAGGTCTTCTAAAGGTTGAGCTGGCATACTGGGAATTGGTCGCCCGGGTTTGTTGTTTCTCTGAGGTTGACCATCCTCTTCGTCTTCTGAGTTGTTTTCCCGAGCTCTTTTCCCAGGTTGCCTTTTAACGAAATCGGAGAGCTTTCCCTCCTCATAAAATCGCCAGAGTTGTTTGAGCAAATCTCTACACTCACTTGTAAAATGCCCCACACTTTGATGGTAGGCACAATACTTGTTCGGGTTGAGTTTGCCAGTATCCTGGCGGATTTTACGTGGTGGGGAGAGCAACTCTTTCTCCTTTACGCTCTCATACACAGTATCAACTGATACTGTCAATACTTGGTTCAATTTTTCTTTCAAATCCGATCCTTCAGTGAATGCTTTCATGTTTTTCGGGACCCTGTAGCTTGTCCCGACGGGCTTTTTGTTATTCTCCTTAGGATCAGCTTTGTTCTCCCCTAAATTTGTTTGTAGGGCCTCGTGCATGGAAACGAAAATACCAGCTTGGTTTCTGAACTCGGCATAAGTCTTTGGGCACTTCAGACGTACCTCCTTCCATAACTTCGACCCTTTTTTCAATCCGGCCATCACAGCGACGATCTTTGTATCTTCGCTCACCGGTTCTCCCTCTAGCAAAACCCTATCGAATCTTTCCATAAACGCCCGGTCAGTTTCATCATCATTTTGTCTCAAATCTGATAGCCGGTGTTTTTGGGAAAGATACGACCCCGCCGTTGAAAAGTGAGAAAGAAATTCTCGACTTAGTTGGACGAACGAGTGGATTGATGCCGGCGGCATTGATGAAAACCACTTGTGAACCCGATCGCCCAGTGTTAAGGGAAAATTCCGGCATTGGGTGGCATCGCTGGCCCCCACGGAGACCATGTAGTCCGTATACTTTGTTAAGTGGACCCGGGGGTCGGCGATGCCTTCATATTGAATGCTAGCCGGAAATTGAATCTTTTTCTGTATCGGGGCCTTCAAAATGTGAGCTGCCAAAGGTGAGGATGGCATGCTAGTCGTTCCCATCCCCCTCTGTTGGTCTAGTTGCCCCTGCATGTTCTCTACAGCCCTCCTTAGGCTTGATAATTCATCAAGAGGTGCCCCCTGACTTGGAGGCTGTTCGGCGAGCAAAGGCATTAACCTTTCTGCTCGTCGCAGTCCCTCGCTTGGAGTGGGCACTTCTTGGGCCTGCCTCCTAATGTTGTTCGCCGCATTTGGCCCAAGGCGCCTAAAGGCTGACTGGGAGAGTCTTTCATGGACTGATGGGCGAGGCTGACCAAAAATTGCTCGCCCATCTTCTGCTCCCCGGCGAGCAGCTTCTCGTTGATGGGGTTGGCTAAGTCTGTCCTGGGCACTGGAACGTGTTGTTCCATGGCTAGACATAGTTGTTCGTCCGCGACCAGACTCAGCCTGTACTTCTCTTTGGTCGACCACCTTGGCCTTTCCCTTATTTCGTCTGACTTGAGCACTATCAACTTCTCGTTGCTCGCCCCTGGTAGTTTTGGGCCTAACAACCTCTAGGGACTTGTCCCTTGGCCTTGCTTGTGTTGGCCTAACCTGCTCTTGTTGCCTCTGGAGGGCCTGGAGAGCAGCTATGGTTTTAGCCAACTCGTTGGGGTTGTTCGCCAAAGCCTCCATCTCAGGGGGGAGGTTATGTGTTATGGCTGTATGCTGTGACCTGTTCGCATGTCTTGGGTCACGGTCCTGGTGGTCGGCCGACGTGGCTCGGGTCTGAGATGCTCTCTTCGACAAACGTGATCCTTGGGTCTCTTTAGATTGAGGCATTTCAATTTAAATTATTTCTTAATTTTTAAATTGAAGAACACCAAGAACACCAAGAACACTCTTGTTTGTATCTCCAAATATTTCTTGAGATTTCCTTTGAATCTTCAAGTCTTCAACTTGAAGTTCTTGAGTAATCACACTAAACCGAAGGTTCGAACCCTCCTTCTAGCGCCAAATTGTTGGTGAATGAATCTAATCGGGAGGATTAGTGGCTGTTTTAATCCGTTTTTATGTCACCAATCAATAACATGTGATTGATTACCACCGTAAATGGTAAAACGAGTCTTGGGTTAACGAATTCGGGTAAAACGAAGATCGGAATTTAAATTATTTCGTATATGTGTAAGTTTGGGTGTATTTGTGTGTATTTTTAGTCTGAAATTCGAAAATTACATGAATAAGCTGGAGAACAACTATTTATAGAGACTAGCAAGCATGAGGTGTCTAAGACTCTTGGTCTCCCTAGCCTGCATGCTTGACATGTGTCCCTTTGATCTTATCCAAGCTGAACCTTAGTTACAAAGTCTTCTTTGGTCCTTATCTCGGACTCACTGTTGTTCGCCTAGGTCGGCTTGATGGATCTTGTTGGTTCTCCAACCGAAAGTTGTTCGCCTCTTGAGGTTGTACTTGGGAAGTTGTTCGCCTTATGCCTTTGTCCAGCTTGGCTTTGGGATCTTTGTCCTTTGTTCACTTGTACATTCTTCCTTGGCTATCTATTGTATCATAGTTTGATAAAGTTGTTCGTCATTGATGACTTCACAGTTGGCTCATTCTTGGTCCCGGGCCTTAATACCTGTTCGCCTATTAGTTGTTCGTCGGGAGTGTTGTTCGTCACTTTATACACCCCTCAGATTGATTAATGCACCCAAATCGTGATTTTCTTTGTTGATCTTCCTTGATTTGGTTCGTAATCCTCGTTGTAGCTTTAATCCTTGTTCGTCATTTACTGACAATTGTTCGCCCATCAACAATCATTACATGCAATCACTGATACCATTAGATGCATTCACTGGTATCATAACATTTTATAGTTTAGAAATTTAATGGTATTAGTGAATGTATGTAAGGGTATCAATAAGTACATGTAATAAAATAAATTTTATGGTCTAATTATATATTGACACATCATCATACTAATACAAACTTTACACATAATCTCACATATAATTCAATCTTCCCATTTAATGGCTTAGCATCAAAATTCACCAAAATTTGATGCATTAGTAGTATAAACTCTATTAAGTACATGGGGACGACTCTATCTTTTAAATTAACGAAAAATCATCAAAACTCCTAAATTTTTTTTATACATATGCAGTATAAATTATCTATTAGTATATATGGGTGTTTCATTGTTTGAATTTTCAAAAGTTATGACTTTCTCGAATATAATGAGACAATAAAATAAGTAAGATAAATGTTTAAATTTCACTTAGTTAGAATTTTTATAATTTACTTGTTTAAATTACTAACAAATTAAAATTTTCTAAAATATAAGATATCCTCAAATATGATTGGACAAAACATAAATTAGTACAATCACAACAAAATTTATAATGTATTATAGACTCAAGTTAATATAATAAACATTTTTTTTTTTTAAGATTCATGATATGACTCAATTTGTAAAACATCTTTATATAGTAGATGTAACACCCCGTCCCGTTCTGTACCATTTTTCTTAATTAGAAACCTTATTTTATTTTCCTTCTCTTTTTTTTTATTTTTTTTATTTATTTTGTGTGTTATTTGTGTATTTTAAATATATATATACCCTTTTTATAAATCCCTAAATTCGAAGAAAGAAATTGAATCTTTCAAGCGAATAAGGAACTACGAGAATTAAATATTCAAGTTTAAATTAAGAATTTCGATCCGTATAATTTATTAATAAAAATATACTTTTATAATTCAAATGCAATAAAATATTAATTGAGTTTTAAAATTGTATTAATTGTCAAATCGGGATTTAACTCGTGAGCCAAACGATCCCTAAACCGTATCCAGTGGGAACCAAAATATCTAGAATAGTAGGATTTTTCTAAGCCACAAGTTTTAGTTTCCTTTATTTATTAATCTTTCTTTTAATTAGAAAAAAATCTTGACAGATCCGGACGTGAGGATTTTCCTAAATGGCCAGTTAATAACTTAGAGAAGGAATCCGTATATAATCAATTTCCTCTCTCTCCAATTCATTTTCTTTCATTTCACGAAGTCAGTTTCCTAAAATTCCTCTCTCTCTACAAGCGCCGCCTCCCTTCTTCTCTTTCCGGCGAACGACCGTCGCCGCTGTCCTCTCTCACTCTCGCTCTCCTCCTCCACGAAACCACAACGCCTCTCGCCTGCTACCTCTCTCGCCGCACGCCTCTTCATTCTCCTCGCCGTCGCTCTCGTGCCGCCGTAGCCTGATTAGGCGTGAAATTGTTATGATTCGTAGCTAGAAACACCCTAGTTTTGGTCGATTTTATCGAGTTTTTAGAGCCAAATGAGTACTATTTCTATACATTGATGAATTTGTCTCTTTGATACTCATAGGTGAATCGAGGATGGAAAACGGAGTTTGTAGGACTTTGAATCGACTCAAACGGATGCCCGGATGAGAAGATATCGAAGAAATATGATTGGTATTAGTACGTGAAAAGAAAAGTGTTAGTTGCAAGGAAGGAAGGGCCATTCGAGCACCATCACTCGAGCACCCTCGCTCGAGCAACGTAGGTCGAGCGCTCCAAACTTACAGAAAGTTTTTGCCGCTCGAGGGGCACAGCTCGAGCGCCCCGCTCGAGCTCTTGAACCATGCGACCAACGAAGGTTGAGCGCCTCGCTCGACCAAGCAAATCATTCGACCAATACGGCTCGAGCGCCCCGCTCTACCGGGACAGCTCGAGCGCCTCCGAGGCTTATATGCCAAATTTCGTTTTTCGGCCCATGAGATCCCGTTTTGACCCGGTGCCTATATATACCTCTTCCAAACACGTTTTGAAGGAATCCGAACTTTAGAAATCACTTTTAGACTTAGTTTTTAGAGAGAGGAAGAGGAGAAGAACGAGCAAGCTTTACTTACGTTTTGTTGAGATTTTTTCGTACGAATTCTTAGTTTCTTTTCGTCTCTTAGTTTCTTTTCAGTAATTCGGCTACGTTAAACACTTCATACTTCGTTTTTATTAATTTAATTTCAGTTTATTCTTTTATTTCATTAAACCCTAGTTTATGTTTTATCTCTTCTTCGTCTTGATTATCATGTTTATGTCCGTTACTTATTTAATTGCTCTTATTTACGTTAAACCTATGTCTAGCTAAAATCCTTGCATGCTTAGGGTAGGATGAACTCGTAGAAGTAGGATGTGGGTACGTGTTGGAGTTATACGTGAAAGTATGCTTTTACTTTGTATAACTCGTGTATCAAACACTTGTTTATGAGAATAATTCTTTTATCACATTTGCATTAGTTATGATTGAATGTTGAATATCTATTGCAAACCGTTCAATATATGGTACATGTTACATTGTAGTTAATGTTGTGATACCCGATCACGGAAGATAACATTAACAGTTTCCTTGTAACCAAACATACATTTTCACGACCTAGGTGGAATTGAACAATCCGCCGTGAAAGGTCGATGTGTAAGTCTCAGATTGGTTTGTCTTGACCAAGAGATTGCACTAGCACATTTAGTATGTGTTGAAGAGGACCTGCAGCGAGGATAAATTCTTCTGTTCTGAAATGTGAAGAATTAGACCTCAGTGGTTGTTGATTTCTTAATCTCCGTCACTTAAATAGGACCGTGTGTGCTTAATGGTTACTGCTTTGATTCATGTTGGGTGAGAATCATTGTGACTTCGAACCTTGTGCTTTGGGCAGTAATATTAATCATACGACGGTTGCTAAGATTTAATACGGAGAAACGCGTGCGAGTACGGCTCGTGTGATTAGTCCCCTTGGTGGGCTCAGAAGTTTTATCGTACCAAATCTTGCAAGTGAAGAATCAGTTTCTTCGGTACAGATAATAATGTTGAGCTGTCTTTACTCCAAGGTGAAAGATGTTAATTAGTTTAGAGCTATTCAGAAGCTTAATTAATTAATGGACTTGATAATCTTAAACGCGGGAAATAATAACCGGGAGCCCATATTATCGTAATATGGATTAAGATGGATAGTGCAATATTAATTTATTAGTGGTAATAATTAATATTAATGGATTGAATTATATTGGGGCTCAATATTGAAATTCAGAAGTCCATTAGGAGGTCCAATCTTAATTCTCCTTAAAGGCCCCTCAAGTAGCCCATTAAGTAGCCCAATAATGATAAGGTGATTAAAATAAAAAGAAAATATAATGCTGATTTTTTTGTGTAATTTTCGAAAATTAGGAAATAAGAAGAGAAAAGATTTTGTTGATTTTCTTGAAAAGATATTATGGAAGATAAGTATTCTTGGAATACAAGATTATCTCATATATTCAAGAAGATCCAAATCTTGGATTCTTTTCTTATGGTTTTCGAAAAATACAAGCCTATATAGGAGAGTGAGATTTTTGTGGAATATTTTATTATGGAGAAAAGAATATATGAGATATATTCAAGATTTCTTGGAGGCCAAGAAAAAAATTTTCTCTCCCCTAAAATATATGCAAATTTCGAAATTCCTAGTCCTATATATAGGAGATGATTATTTCATCTCCAGTTTACAGTTTCACAGTGTTGAAAAAAAAATCAGCAATAATATTTTTCTTTTTCCTTAGTTATTTAAATTACTTGAAAGCATCTCCTACCGGTGATCAAGTAAGGTGAAAGGGAAATACTTGAGAAGGCTTTTGGGTTGATAAAGCGCGTTCGTGTTTGTCCCGTTTTATTCAAAGGCCAGTTCTACGAGAGGTACGTAAGTCACATAATTTCTTGTTTATTCCGTCATAGATTTTATGTGAATTAATTCAACATGCATGATGATAAATTAGTTGTTGGAATTATTATTTGAATTAATTAGGATTAATTCATGCTAGTAATAATTGTATTTAAATTTCATCCCGAATAGATTCCGGGCACCCCTATTTTCCCAACAACTGGTATCAGAGCCACGGTTTTGGGCTCTGATCTTTAAATTGGAATTTAAATTGTTAAACATTAAATTGAAATTGGATAGTAGAATTGCTAGATCTTTTTTGCAGGTATCCAATTGTCATGGTTTTAATGTTGTTAATTTTTCATGTGTGTGAATTAATTATTTTTAATTCAATTCGTTCGAATTCGTTTTTCTCGTGAGAAAATCCACGAGTAGATTAGTTGTTTTTATTTTGATTTGATCATTAGACTAGTCTAGATCTAGTATTTATTTTTTTGTAAAATAAATTGTAACCGGATCGAGACGAAGAACGAAGAATTAAAGACGGCGTACCAGGACGATGCATGCATGCGTGGTGCATGCATGGACGTAAAATCATGCATGGGGTGAAAAACAAGAACGAACGACGAAACCCGGTGCACGGGGTGCGCAAGGCGCACGACCCGCGCACGACGGGACGGGCCAAGGCATGGACGCGCGCGCCTAGCGCCGGCGCCCATGCGGCCGCTACTCGGCGTCGCACCGAGTGGCGCGCGGGCACACTCCGTGGGCCTACGCGCGCCGTATCTCGGGCCGTGGAATTTTTTTTAAAATTAATTTCAGTTCTGCGTTTTTTTGTGTGATTTTAAACGTCGTCCCGAACCCCAAACGATGTTTTTTTTTAAGAGTGTTGCTGTTCGAGTGGGAGCGTGTCGAGACGAACGACGAAAAGCAACAAGGACGATATTTCGCATCAAGACGTGAAGAAATTAAACTGTGACAATTGGATTTGAGTGCTCCAATGTGTTTAATTTTATTTTGATGGATGTTTTATTTCGTGCACTTATTATTATTTGTTAATATGTGTTTGCATGAATTTTATTGTCCAAGAAAAACCTTACTTTCGAAAATTACTAAGTATGTTTATTTAATCGCAATTTTATTCCGGATATTAAAATTGGATTAATTTGGCCTCCATAATTTATTTATTTGTGAAGTTCTTTTGGAATACATTTCCCTATCGGATCGGCCAAAAGGACGGATTTCACATGAATAAATTCCGAAAGGATGATTGTGGATTATTACTAGTGGCGGTATTGACCCTCACCACGAGTGGCTTGCTCAAAGTGAAATAATAATCCTGTATTTAACTATGGTTATTACTTAGGCATAGGAAATTGATATTAACTTACTCCCCTCGGAGTCCCTGTCAATTTCTATGTGGTCAAAGTGGGAGCCAACTATTAATTTTGAATTAAGGATTTGTAACTTTTAAGTTTATGATCCGCTTGAATGTGTTTAAATGTATAGACCACCCCTCGTGGCGCATTTAAATTGTTTCGAGATGTTGGCTGATGCATGATTATATTGTTTTAAGGTTTCAATATAATTGATATGATCGAATTATGTTATAATTTCATATTTTTCTAGATATTGATATGAATGTATGTTTTATTCTCATTTCATCATGTCGCAACCTTTTAATCCACTGTTTAATATACTTAAAGTTAATAAACTTTTTGGAGAGAATTATGTCGATTGGAAATGTAATTTTAAATTTGTACTTACTGCACGAAAACACAATTGGGTTATTCACGTTAATAAACCCGGCAAGCCTAATGATAAGTCAAGCAATGGGAAAAAAACAGTTAATGATTGACAGCGTGACAATGAACACATGAAGTGCATCATCTTGACATCTCTGTCTGAGGATGTGAGGCGCGTTCATGAAGATATTGTATCCGTTGTTGAAATCATGGAAAACCTTGAAGATATGTCTTCACATCAAACCCATGACTAATCAGTTCACCAAACATGACTCGGTCAAGTTGGAAATAGTGGAGGGAACGCCCGTGAGGGAGCACGTTCTCGAGATAATGGCATACCTTAACAAGTTGGAAGTACTTGGTGCGGATTTTGATTGATTGATTTCATATACCATTCTCTACCGAGAAGCTTTGAGTAGTTTCATCTGAACTGTCAGATGAATGAACGGACAAGTCGTTTGCCCGAGCTCTTGCAAGCTTTAGTTTCGGTGGAGGTGATAATGGAGCACCAGTCTAGTACTATGGTGGCTAATGGTTCGTTTAACTCTTTTGGTCCCAAGGGAGGGAAAAAGAGGAAGAGAACCAAAGGCCGGATCCAAGCAAATCCAATTGTTGCGAAAGGTAAATGCAAAGGCTAGCATCGAAGGGGAAGTGTTTTAGTTGCGGTGAGAGAGGAAAATGGAGGTCTGCCTGTTCCAAGCCTAAGAGGCTAGGAAAGTTAGGTAATTCACGCACCCTAGTCGTCAAAACTTGTGAAGTGGCGTATACTGTCTATTCGTGGATAGTGGATACGAGAGCTACTGATCACATTTGTTTCATGGGTTCAAGCTAACCCGACGACTTAACGGAAGTGAGATCCCCATCACATCGGGCAATGCTACGAGAGTGGCAGCTGAAGCAGTGGGAGAAGTGCGCCTATCTTTTGAAGATAAAGTTATGGTCTTGAGAGACGTTCATCATGTTCCTAGTTTAGAAAGAACTCAACCTTCAGTTTCTAAACTGTTTTTGAATAGATACTCAGTTTCTTTTAATAAGGATGTTATTATTTCTTGAAACGATGAGTTTATCTGTTCCGGAACTTCAATGGATGATCTTTATACCATTTTTGGGCACATGACTCACAAAATTAAATCTAATAACACATCGATTATTTCGAGTAATAAAAGAAAGCGTTCTTCGGAGATGAACGAAACACTTCTATGGCATCTTAGACTAGGTCATATTAATCTAAAGCGGATAGAGAGATTGGTGAAAGACGGATCCTTGGAATCATTCCAAGTCAAACCGTTTCCAACTTGTGAGTCCTGTTTAGAGGGTAAAATGACCAAGAGGGCATTTGGAGCAAAGGGGAATATAACCACGAAAGTGTTAGAACTCGTTCATACCGATATGTGTGGTTCAATTGACGATCATAGCAAGAAGGGGTATGAGTAAATTGTCTTTTTCAATGATTACTCGAGATATGGATACATCTACCTTATGATGCATAGGGAAAGAAGTATCAAGTTTCTACGATTTGATCGTAGAGGCGAATACCTTAGCGATGAATTCTTGAACTAGCTATCGGACGAAGGGATTGTATCCCCGTTGACCGCACCGGGAACCCCTCAATAGAACGGTGTGGCGGAACGAAAGAACCAGACTCTTTTAGAAATAGTCAGATCCATGATGAGTTATTCGGATTTACCCAAGTCATTTTGGGGTAACGCCTTGGAAACAACGACTTACATTCTAAACTTGGTGCCATCCAAATCGGTTCCTATAACTGATTAGGCGTGAAATTGTCATGATTTGTAGCTAGAAATGCCCTAGTTTTGGTCGAATTTATTGAGTTTTTAGAGCCAAATGAGTACTATTTCTATACATTGATGAATTTGTCTCTTTGATACTCATAGGTGAATCGAGGACAAAAAACGGAGTTCATAGGACTTTGAATCGACTCAAACGGATGCCTGGATGAGAAGATATCGAAGAAATACGATTGGTATTAGTACGTGTGAAGAAAAGTATTAGTTGCAAAGGAAGGAAGACCCATTCGAGCATCGTCACTCGAGCGCCCCACTCGAGTAAAGTAGATCGAGCGCCTAAAAACATACAGAACGTTTGGGCCGCTCGAGGGAGATAGCTCGAGCGCCCCGCTCGAGCACCAGAACCGCTCGACCAAAAGAGCTCGAGCGCCCCGCTCGACCAAAAGAGCTCGAGCGCCCCGCTCGACCAAAAGAGCTCGAGCGCCCCGCTCGAGCACCTGATCCGTTCGACCACAACAGCTCGAGCGACCCGCTCGAGCGGGTCTGCTCGAGCGCTTCCAAGATATTTCCTCCAACTTACGTTTTTCGGCCCACGAGTTCACGAATCGGCCCGTTGCCTATATATATCTCTTCCAAACACGTTTTGATGGATCCCGGAACGCACCACATCACTTATATACATAATTTTTAGAGAGAGAAGGACGAGAAGAGACGAGCAAGTTTAATTTTACGTTTTTGAGGTTTTTGCTTACGAATTCACATTACAATTTCACGTTTTAGTTTCGTTTCTTAATATCTTTTGTTCTTTAATACGTTGAGACCTCGTTTTGCTAATTAATTTCAGTTTATTTCTTTATATCTTAAAACCCTAGTTTATGTACGATCTTTTTGTTGATTTAATTACCATGTTCATATTCGTCACTTGTCTAATTGTTATTGTTTACGTTAAATCTATGTCTAGCTAAAACCCTTGCATGCTTAGGGTAGGATGAACTTGTAGAAGTAGGTTGTGGGTACGTAATTAGGGTAACTTGTGACGTTAGGTTTTAATTCTCTTGGTTAATGAATTCTTAAAATTAATCTAGACTTCGCTCTTGAATTTCGTTCGAAAGGTGTTAGAGAGAGGACGACCGTATCACTTTTTAACAATGAGTAGACTTAATGAGAGGGTTTAGGAAAGGTTAATTCATCTACCGGTTTAGCGAAGGAGGACGACCGCATCACCTTAGTTAAATTAGGGTCTCATTAATTAAGCACAATCTATTAACTTGTTAGTAGGTTCGTGAAGTCGAGTGTTAGGGTAAAGTATTAGGGTTTAGAATCTCGAGCTTTCACCTTGCATTCTTAAACTTAGGTTAATTCTTGTGTCACAGTTATTTTGATTATGTATCTGCTCCGTTAGTATACGTAGGGATTCCTATCTTAAGCATCACCATCTCATATTTGAAAACACACCTTTTAATATTTCGTTTAATTTTCCTTTTGCATTCGTAGGATAATTTCAGTTTAGTTTAATTAGTCTTTCAAAAAAAAAATCCAAAAACAATACACTCATATTAATTACGACGCGTAGATCTTCAGGGATCTATTCGCATATACACTGTCCCTTGGGTTCGATATACTTGGTCGTTATACTTGCTAATACTACAGTGAACCCGTTCGCTTGCGGGTGAGCGACTAGTAGAAGTTAGTAAAATCACATCAAGTCAATGGCGTCGTTGCCGGGGATGGCGTTATATGCTCTTTGAATAGGACTTGTCGATAGCTTAGTAGTTAGTAGTGAGTGCTTATTTTCTGTTTTTATTTCTTACTGTTATTTTTATTTATTCGGCAGTTGTGTTTTGATCCTTCTGCTAGTGTGTCAGGTTTATGAAAACACGCTCACAAGGCAATACGAGCGAAGAGAGAATACCGTTGGACCCTGAGACAATAGCTAGAAGGAACTGAGCTTTCTTGAGAAGGATGAACGCTGCCGACTTAGGGAAGGAACCAATGGATATCAATAATGAGTTGGACGATGCTGCAAACGATTTTAATCAGGCAGTAGACCGGGTTGATGGCTCTGGAGGGAGTGGTGGTCAGAATCAAGACCAGTTCGTGGATAGTCAGAGCCAGAACCCGGGTGCACAAAATGTAAACAATCCAGCTCAAAATCTTATCCAAAATCCTCTGAACAACCCTGCTTACCCACAAAACCCAAATAACCCTTTCCACAACCCAGCATACCAACATTACCCATACCCACCATACCCTTATCCACCATACCCGTACCCTCCACCTCCTGTCTACAACCAACCTCCTGTGTACCAACAACCTCCAGTTCAACACATACCAGCACCACCTGTCGCTCCTCAACCTGTGCCCCAGAACGCAGATCAGAATATGGCAATTCGGGGCAGGTTCGCGGCCCAACCCCAGAGGTACTACGATGGAGTGGCATTGCCTCCAGTTGAGGCAAACAACTTCTCGATTTCCCCGGGAATTCTTAAGTTGCTTACCGAGAACCAATTCAAGGGGAAGTTGGGAAGGAGAACCCTCACACTCACTTGAGGAGTTTCCTCATGATAGCATCTACTTTCAATTACAATGGCATGTCTGAAGATGCCAAGAGGCTCAGGTTGTTCCCATTCTCTCTTACGGGAATAGCCAAGGAATGGTACAATAACACGCTCCCACGGGGAGGTGTTAACACATGGGCCGAGCTCGAGCGTCTGTTCCTCGAGCGATTCTACCCTCCATCGAGAACGATTAAAGCGAGAATTGAGATCTCTTCCTTTCGCCAGAAGTCTGGAGAGGATTTACGCCAAGCGTGGGAGAGATACTCGAATATGTTGATCGAGTGCCCGCAGCACGGGTACAACGAGGGAGATATTATGGCGTTCTTCTACAGTGGAGCCAGCAAGGCTGGCCAAGCCCACCTAGATGCATGTGCAAGTGGAGCTTTCCTGAACCAAGGGGTAGTGAGGTGTAGAGAGATCGTGGACAATATTGTCACGAATGCTGGTGCATGGAACGATGATCCAGAATTTCAGAGGGTATGCAAGTTGGAGGAGAATGAGGGTACAAGGAAGCTGTTAATGGCTATGATGGAGAAGATCAGCAACCTTGAGATGGGGCAGAACTTGGTTGGAGGGAATGCAGCAGCAAGCGAGAAAGTGGAACCACCCACGAGTCAGCAAGAGGAGGCCAACTATATGGGAAGGCCTAATTACCCACAAGGGGGGTATCCACAAGGTGGAAACCAGTATGGAAGACCTTCTTATGGTCACCCATTTGTACCTCCAGGCCCACAGCCGCCTCAAAATCAATGGAGGAACACACAAGGGTATCAAGGAGGCCAGCAGCCTCCTCAAAACACATGGAGGAAAAATGAGAATTTTTCTTATGCTAACCCAAAAGCTGGAATTACTGTTCCTGCAGGTGTTGATCCGGGGTCTAAACCTCCTGGTGGAGAGGGCGGTGCATCAACCGAGGAGATGTTGAGAGCGATCCTTCAGAAGGTGGAGGAAGGTAGCAAGCGATTGTCCTCTTTGGAGTACGATGTGAAGGAGTTGCATAAGAAAGGCGATCATCGAGATCAAGAACTCCAGAAGAGAGACATCGAGTGGAATCGAGTTCAGCAAGAGAACAACAGAAGATTCAATTCTATCGAGTACCAAATTAGTCAGATCGCAAAGTCTCAGCCGAGAGAGCCTGGCAAGTATCCGTCAATGCCCGAGGATAACCCAAAGGAACATTGCAAGGCTATTGAGTTGAGAAGTGGGACCAAATATGATGGTCCCGAGATGCCTGCTGATTCTGAGACGCTCAAAGAAGAAGTTGAGACAAAAGGGATAGAGTCTCAAAGTGATGGAGTTGAGGTTGAGAAGGAAGGAGTTAAGATGAAAATTGATGATAAGAGTCAAGATATGGATGAGACCCAAAAAAGCAAAGTGCCTGATGAGGAGATTGAGGAGATTGAGAGAATTCCAAAGTGGAAAAAGGCAAAGGAAGCAAGGGAGAAAGTGAAAGAAACTGAGAAAGATGAATGATGGGTACCCAAATCTGTGATACCTGTCCCATATCCACAGCGCTTCATGAAAAAGAAGCTTGATGAGAAGTTTGCTAAATTACTTGATGTTTTTAAAAAGTTACATATTAACGTTCCTTTTTATGATGTTTTAGAACAGATGCCGAACTACGCCAAGTTCCTGAAGGACTTGATTGCGAAGAGACGGAGAATAGATGGACCCGAGCTAGTGCACTTGAACCACGAGGTGAGTGCGATGGTGCACAAGGCACTTCCGCCCAAGCTGAAAGATCCCAGGAGCTTCATCATTCTTTGCGATATCGGGAACGGGATCAAGAAAGGAGCTTTGTGTGATCTCGGGGCGAGCATTAATCTGATGCCTCTTTCGTTGTTCAAGAAGTTAGGGGGAGTTGAGCTTCAACCCACAATGATGACACTCCAGCTTGCTGATAGGTCCATTACGAGACCTCAAGGAGTAGTGGAGGATGTTCTAGTGACGGTGGAGAATCACGTTTTTCCCGCCGACTTCGTAGTACTCGAG
The DNA here is from genome assembly GCA_947034835.1 of Ballota nigra. Classification (NCBI taxonomy): domain Eukaryota; kingdom Viridiplantae; phylum Streptophyta; class Magnoliopsida; order Lamiales; family Lamiaceae; genus Ballota; species Ballota nigra. The sequence goes on from OX344723.1 coordinate 82,671,336, forward strand.
ATGGAAGAGGATGAGCATGTCCCGCTGATTTTGGGAAGACCGTTTCTAGCTACTGCCGGGATGGTGCTTGATGTAGCGAATGGGAAGATTACGGTCAAAGTTGATGATCAAGAAGTGAAGATAGCTATCTACAAAGATATGAAATACCCCATGGGAGATGAGAGTTGTCACTTCATTGACATCACGGATGCTTGTGTTGAAGACACACTTCTCGACCCTTGCTCTTTCTATGTTCATCAGTTTGATTATCCTATTCTTGACGATCTTTCTTATGATTCTTATGATCTTGATTATTTTGACAGCTTGAACGACAATGAAGACGTCAAGTTCTTGGAGTTGAAGAAAGTAGAGGATGAAGATGACTTGGAAGCTGATGAGTCAACGTTTGAGAAGATGTTCGATAAGGCGCCACCATTGGAGGCGAAGAAGGAGTTGAAGCAGCTTCCCGACCACCTTAAGTACGCTTACTTGGATGAGACCGACAAATATCCGGTAATTGTATCTGCCCTTTTATCTGATGATCAGCTTGAGAGACTTTTAGTGGTGCTTCGTAAGCACAAATCTGCTATAGGATGGTCGATCGCGGATATTAAGGGGATTAGCCCCTCGATTTGCATGCATAGGATTAAATTAGAAGAGGGTAGAAAACCGATAGTGCAAAATCAACATAGAGTTAATCCGGTCATTCAAGAGGTGATACATAAGGAAGTGTTGAAGTTGTTAGATAGCAACATGATTTTTGCTATTTCTGATAGTCCATGGGTGAGTCCGTTACACGTAGTTGCTAAGAAGGGGGGTACCACGGTGATTAAGACGAAGTCTAATAAATTGGTAGCTACTAGATTAGTGACGGGTTGGCGTGTATGTGTTGATTATAGAGAGTTGAACAAGGCAACGTGTAAGGATCACTTTCCTTTACCGTTCCTTGATCAAATGATAGATCGATTAGGTGGTTTTGAGTATTACTGTTTCTTAGATGGGTACTCGGGGTATAATCAGATCATGATAGCCCCCGAGGATCAAGAGAAAACCACTTTCACCTGCTATTATGGTACGTTTGCTTTTAGGAGAATGCCGTTTGGGTTGTATAATGCACCCACCACCTTTCAAAGGTGTATTATGGCGATTTTTCATGGCTTGATTGAGAAGATTATGGAGGTTTTCATGGACGATTTCTCCGTTTACGGGGAGTCGTTTGATAAATGTCTAATCAATCTTGAAGTTGTGTTGAGCAGGTGTGAAGAGACGGACTTAGTGCTTAATTGGGAGAAGTGTCACTTCATGGTAAGAGAGGGTATTGTTCTTGGACATCATGTGTCCTCGAAAGGTATCCAAGTGGACAAGGCGAAAGTGATTGCTATCGAGAAGCTTCCACCACCGTCGACCGAGAAGGGGATTCGGTCATTCTTAGGACACGCGGGTTTTTATAGACGTTTCATAAAAGACTTTTCACAAATAGCTAAACCCCTTTCGCGGCTTCTTGAAAAAGAAGTCGCCTTTGAGTTTACTAATGAGTGTTTAGTGGCTTTTAACAGGTTGAAAGAAGCGTTGGTGAATGCCCCGATACTTGTCACACCGGATTGGTCTAGCCCGTTCGTGCTAATGTGTGATGCTAGCGATTATGCGATGGGGGTTGCTTTGGGGCAAATTCGTGAGAAGCGTTTTCACGCTATTTATTATGCCTCGAAGATGCTGAATTCTACTCAAGTGAATTACACTACGACCGAAAAGGAGCTGTTAGCGGTCGTGTATGCTTTTGATAAATTTCGACCCTACCTAGTAGGGACGAAAACAATTGTATATACGGACCACGCGGCGATTCGGTACCTTATGAGTAAGAAGGATGCAAAGCCCCGTCTCATTCGTTGGATCTTGTTGCTCCAGGAGTTTGATGTAGAGATTCGAAATAAGAAGGGATGCGAGAACGTGATAGCCGATCACCTTTCGAGATTGGAGCTCACCAAGGAGAACACCGTGGAGGATCGAGAGGTAAACGATGAATTTCCGGATGAGAAGCTCTTTGGCTTAGGAGACATCCATGTGTATCGAGTTGAGGGAAAGGCACCTTGGTTTGCAGATTATGCTAACTATTTAGCAAGTGGTGAGTTGACCGTTGGGATAGACTCGGTGCATCGGAAGGTATTTTTGAAGAAGGTTCGGGGGTTCATTTGGGATGACCCCTACTTGTTCAAAAGAGGGATAGATCACGTGTTGAGAAGGTGTGTGCCAGAGGAGGAGTGGAGTGATATCATAAGGCATTGTCACGCCTTGCCATGTGGAGGACATTTGGGTGGAGAGAAGACCGGAAGGAAAGTCCTTCAATCTGGTTTTTATTGGCCAACTCTGTTGAGAGATTGCATGGAATGGGTTAAGAGGTGTGAGAAGTGCCAACGATTCGGCTCCATTACTAAGAGGGACGAGATGCATATGCACGTGTTCATGGAAGTCGAGATATTCGACGTATGGGGGATTGATTTCATGGGTCCATTTCCTCCTAGCAATGGATTCTTATACATTCTCGTATGCGTTGATTATGTTTCGAAGTGGATTGAAGCTGTCCCAACTCGAGTGAATGATTCCCGAGTGGTCATCGAGTTCTTGAGGAAGAACATCTTTGCAAGATATGGAGTTCCAAGAGCTTTGGTAAGTGATGGGGGAAGCCATTTTGTGAACAAGTGGATGGAAAAGTTGCTGTCAAAATACGAGGTAAGTCATCGAATCTCTACTGCTTATCATCCTCAATCTAACGGTCTTGCAGAGATTTCAAATCGTCAAATCAAGGAGATCCTTGAGAAGACGGTGAGCATAAGTAGGAAAGATTGGGCGATGAAGTTGGATGATGCACTTTGGGCATATAGGACAGCTTTCAAAACTCCTCTTGGTATGTCTCCATATCAATTAGTTTTTGGAAAGGCATGTCACTTGCCCGTGGAGTTGGAGCACAAGGCATATTGGGCGATCAAGAAACTGAATTTTGATAGTGCCTTGGTTGGTGAGAGGAGGTTACTCCAACTGCATGAGTTGGAGGAGTTTCGAGACGTTGCCTACGAGAATGCCCGAATTTTCAAAGAGAAGACGAAGAAGTGGCATGATGCACGATTGAAGAAGAAGAAATTCAAGGTGGGTGATCAAGTCCTCGTATTCAATTCGAGGATGAAGCTGTTTGGTGGAAAGCTAAAGTCCAAGTGGAACGGGCCGTATATTGTGAAGGGAGTGCACAAGAGTGGATTCCTTGAAGTCGAGAAGGACGATGGACAGAAATTCATGGTGAACGGGCATCGAGTGAAGAAATTCTTTAACTTCTCTTATGAGAATAAGAGAGGTATTTTAGAGTCTCAAGTTCCGTGAGCTCCTTTGAGCTCGGTCCGGCATTAGGACCTTAAAACTAGCGCTTAATGGGAGGCAACCCATTTTTACTAGCGTTTATGTGTTTTCTTGTTTTCGTAGTTTTCGAGAATCGTAAGTGTTAACCTCGTTTGTTTAGAATTTTCGTGTAGGCTTGCTTAGTGGAGATTGATCGGAGAAAGAGAGCTGAAGGAGGAAAGTCATGAAGTTGAGCACGTTTCGAGTAGGAAAGCATTCGATTCTTAGAGTTAGAGGTAACCGAACCCCAAACGTCGACCTCTTTGCGAAGTCGAAGTTTGGGTGGGTGATGTTTCTTTTCGTTCGTTATTTTGCATTGGTAGTGATTCGAGTTCATACGAATTTTGTGTACTTACTCGTACGTACTCATTCGTTTCAAACTTTGTTATCGCGTAGCAAGAACAAAGTTTGGGGGGGTGTGTATTCGTACTTCGGGTTCGTACACGGAATTCTATGAAAAATTGGTCAAATTTTTCGAAAATATCGATGCATGAGGGTCGTTAGATCGAATTAAGTGTGAGGGCATAAGTTCGACTTGACGTGGATTGGTGAATTGCACGTTAGGAAGAGACCCCAACTCCTCGGTCGAATGAGCGACCTGGCTTAAATCGAGGAGTTCTCAGGTTAGTTTATGCTCAAATATGTGTGATGAATGTGTCGAGCGCATTTGGTATGCAAAAAAATAAGTATTGAGCTCGAAATTTGAAAGTGGAAGGAGGAACCGCTCGAGCTAAGGGCTCGAGCGCATAAAAACACACATAACATTTAGGGCGCTCGAGGGGAATTGCTCGAGCGCCTCGCTCGACCTCAGGAACCGCTCGACCACTTTGCTCGAGCGCCCCGCTCGAGCGGGTCTGCTCGAGCGGGTAGCGAGCGGGTCTGCTCGAGCGGGTAGCGGGTTTTGCCCTGCGTCGCCCACTCTATAAATACCCATTTCCATCCATTTTCACACACTTTCACACACAAGAAGGGGCGATAGTGGGCGATTTCGATCCATTCTCACGGATTACTCCCGTATTCATTCGATTTCTTCACATATTTCGCATATTCCCTCAAGAAAGGTACGTAAATTCTCTCTTTTGTCTTTCAATTCATAGTTTTAAGCATGATTTAGGTATGAATTGAAGAACTAGGGTTCATGAATTCGAAATTTGGGATTTTTGCATAGTTCATTGATTCTTTGTTCCTTGTTGATGAATGTGGATAATATGCTATGGGTTCGCTAAATGTGCCTTCAATTTCGTGATTGAATGTGTAGGATTAGTGAAACCTTAGAGTGAGAAAATAGGAATTTGAGAAAATGAGATAGTTTTGCAATTTGAGATGAAATTGTTGTGAATTGAGATTGATTGAGCATGAATAGGTAGGAGTTGAGTCTTGAGCATGTAAATTACACACTTTTTGGGTATTGTTACTTCATGATAGACTCGATTGTTGGCATTGTTGAGTGTGAATGATGAATTGTTTGGAATTTACTTGAGGGTTTTGAGATGAATGAATATGACTTGAATTGAGTGAGTGGACTCAAGTTGAGATTGTTAGAAAAGGGGAAATTGAGAGTACTACTTGAGATATATGGAATCTTATGTTATGAATGAATTGAAAATGCTTTATGTGTCTCAGGTACTATGACTCCGAAAAGGAATGAGGACCGAATCATGAGCAATGCTGAGTTGGAAGAGTTAACGAATGAACTTAGGACAAAGGGATTGCTCCCTTCAAGATGGGACAATTTGGACTTCGAGGATAGCTGGAGATATGTTGCTTATAGATGGAGCTTGGTCACCGGAAGGGTGGTGAAAACCCGTAGGCCAGTGGTGCAATTTATGCAAGACGTAGGGATCGAAGAGGAAATCAGGAGGATATTTACGAGGAACAGCATGGATGAGTTCCTCGAGATATTGCTCACGATGGACACCCACGCTGATTTGACCGAGAAGTTCCTGGCCACCATAGAGAAGAAGAATGAGAACGCTTTCAAGTTCAAATACAGAAACGAGTGGCAGCACTGTGAGATCAGAGATGTGAACTTAGCACTTGGGCTCCCGGCTCTACCTAGGCCCAACCGGATATCGAAGTCGTACAACGCGAACGGATTTTGGAAAGACATCACGGGAAGGATGGCCGGTGAGTACAAGGGACAGATTGCTCGAGCCTCTGCGATCCGAAACCCAGTGATTAGGTATTTGGAGCGAATTTTGGCCATCTACGCCCGTTCTGAGACGGGGACCGTGACGAGCAAGCAGCTTTACGGTATATGGTGTCTCCTTTATCAGAAGGATCACGACTTCGGACGGGACTTCGTAGAGCACAACTACGAGGCGGCATTCAAGCTCGGGGCCAAGACCTCAAAGGTGCGAGGAGGAGGTCTAATCTTAGTGTTCATGAAGCACTTGGGATGTGTGTCCTGTGTAGCTCCTGTCCCCGGGAGGGATTTAGACTTTGACCAGCTGCGCCACACGTTGATGTTCGAGCACTGGATGGGCAGTTTTTGTATTCGATTCGCGGAAGATACTCTTTTCCCTCTCCCACATGACAAGCTCGTGACGTTGAAGAGGAAGAAGATTGCAAATCTGGGGATGAACGGAGAGAGGCACTTAGCTTTGAGCGCCAAATTCACTCATGATGTGGACAGCCGAGGGCTCCGAGATGGGAAGCCTACGAAGAGAAGCCGAGGTGAAGGGACGAGCGGTGCCGGATCAAGTGGAGTAGCAGACCTCCAAGAAGAAGAAGAGCAAGAATATGAGGCAGGCGAAGATGCGGGCGAAGCTGCAGGTGAGGAGCCGCAAGAGATGGAAGTAGAGTTACCGGGGGTGCAGTCGCCTAGGCAGGGGTCTCCCTCACGCGAGGAATGGACACAGATGGGAAACATGATGCAGACGCTCCAAAGTGACGTGGCCTACTTGCGTGAGACGCAAGATAGGCTAGATACGAGGACAACAAGAATGGAGGATCAGTTTTCAGACATGCATCGATGGATGGAGTCGCTGTTCGTATCGCACTTGGGGGCTGATCATCAAAACTACCGGCCACCACCACCTCCAGATGCTTGAGAGTCTTGGGATGCCCCCAATTTTCTTTTCCTTTCCCTTTATCTTTTCTTTTTCATTTCTTTTCTTATTTATTTCTGTTTTTTAGTGTGAATTGAAGTGTTTGCGTGGAGTGCATGTTCTATGGGATTGTATTGGAAGTCTTTTAACTTATAAGGGATTCGTTTCGATTTGCTCTGATTGTTGATTGATGATTTCATGCTTACCAACTCTTCTAGACTGCTTATTATTGATTCTTGAGTATGACTCAGTGAGGAGAGTTGAGTTGTGAGAGTGAGTTGAAAATTCCTTTGTGTGAGTATGTGAGTTTGAGCTGATTAGGGAGAGAACTTGTATGCTTATGAGTTTTCTTTTGAGTGCTTGTGTGATGAGAGTGGGAATTCACTAGGACTAGCATGGATGTGAAAGCCGTGAGAGTTGAGCCTTACGAGATTTAAATGCATGATTTAATCTCTTCGTTTGTGAGTGAATCATCACCTTAGAGGATGCTAGAACTTGTGTGTGCTCTTGCTTCTTGATTGTGTCTCGTTTGATATGCCGAATGTGATCTTAGGCCATCTTTGATTTAATTGAGTCACTTAGCCAAAATTTTCCTTACCAATGACATTGATCCCTTGTTATCCCCTTTGAGCCTAAAGCCTGTTTTATTTGCTAGCACATATGAACATTATTCCAATTCCTAAGCCTTTTTGTCCCAATTTGAGTGGAGAATAAGAAAGTATGAATGTGAAAGGAGTGAATTGAGTTGAAAAAGGGAAAGGTTGTTTGTTGAGTGAATATGAGAAGAAGGTGTAATGAAGTTTCGAGTTGTGGGAAAAAGAAAAAAATTTGAGAATGAGCAAAAGAAAAAAATGAGCTCATGTGTTTGTGCGAAAAAAAAAAAGAGTGAAGTGATTGAAAAAAGAAGTGAAAGAGTGAGAAAGAAATTTTTTTTTGAAGTATTGAGAGTATGGAATTGAAAGGGTGTTGATTGAACATGTTTGAAGTATTCTGTTCCTAATGTCGAAGTGCCCAAGTTTGATTTTCTATTCTCCATTCACTTTAGTCACTTTACCTTATATTGTTATCCCACCTGTCCAAAGAGCCTACATTACAACCTTGAGAAAAGTCCTTTTTTATTCGGCATTGATTTCTAGAGTACGGTCGAAGTTAAGAGCACTTACAAGCCTATGGCTGCCAATTTGTGTGATTGATTGTTTGAGTGAGTTCCTTGATCATTGTTATACACTTGTGAGGGAGCGAAACACATCGTTGAGTGCACATCCATGCTTGATCTTGGTGTTTCTTGTAATTGTTGCATGAGTATGATAAAAGAAAGTGAGTGAGTATACGGGTGATTGACTTTTGAAGCTTGAGTTCATTAGCTTGCATGATTGATTTTTTTTTTACTCATCCCTAACAATTTCACTTGACTTATTATTTCATTGCTTGGGGACAAGCAATATGGTAAGTTTGGGGGGGTTGATTAGGCGTGAAATTGTCATGATTCGTAGCTAGAAACGCCCTAGTTTTGGTCGAATTTATTGAGTTTTTAGAGCCAAATGAGTACTATTTCTATACATTGATGAATTTGTCTCTTTGATACTCATAGGTGAATCGAGGACGAAAAACGGAGTTCGTAGGACTTTGAATCGACTCAAACGGATGCCCGGATGAGAAGATATCGAAGAAATACGATTGGTATTAGTACGTGTGAAGAAAAGTGTTAGTTGCAAAGGAAGGAAGACCCATTCGAGCATCGTCACTCGAGCGCCCCGCTCGAGTGAAGTAGATCGAGCGCCTAAAAACATACAGAACGTTTGGGCCGCTCGAGGGAGATAGCTCGAGCGCCCCGCTCGAGCACCAGAACCGCTTGACCAAAAGAGCTCGAGCGCCCCGCTCGACCAAAAGAGCTCGAGCGCCCCGCTCGAGCACCTGATCCGCTCGAGCGCTTCCAAGGCATTTCCTCCAACTTACGTTTTTCGGCCCACGAGTTCACGAATCGGCCCGTTGCCTATATATATCTCTTCCAAACACGTTTTGATGGATCCCGGAACGCACCACATCACTTATATACATAATTTTTAGAGAGAGAATGACGAGAAGAGACGAGCAAGTTTAATTTTACGTTTTTGAGGTTTTTGCTTACGAATTCACATTACGATTTCACGTTTTAGTTTCGTTTCTTAATATCTTTTGTTCTTTAATACGTTGAGACCTCGTTTTGCTAATTAATTTCAGTTTATTTCTTTATATCTTAAAACCCTAGTTTATGTACGATCTTTTCGTTGATTTAATTACCATGTTCATATTCGTCACTTGTCTAATTGTTATTGTTTACGTTAAATCTATGTCTAGCTAAAACCCTTGCATGCTTAGGGTAGGATGAACTCGTAGAAGTAGGTTGTGGGTACGTAATTAGGGTAACTTGTGACGTTAGGTTTTAATTCTCTTGGTTAATGAATTCTTAAAATTAATCTAGACTTCGCTCTTGTCGTTCGAAAGGTGTTAGAGAGAGGACGACCGTATCACTCTTTAACAACGAGTAGACTTAATGAGAGGGTTTAGGAAAGGTTAATTCATCTACCAGTTTAGCGAAGGAGGACGACCGCATCACCTTAGTTAAATTAGGGTCTCATTAATTAAGCACAATCTATTAACTTGTTAGTAGGTTCGTGAAGTCGAGTGTTAGGGTAAAGTATTAGGGTTTAGAATCTCGAGCTTTCACCTTGCATTCTTAAACTTAGGTTAATTCTTGTGTCACAGTTATTTTGATTATGTACCTGCTCCGTTAGTATACGTAGGGATTCCTATCTTAAGCATCACCATCTCATATTTGAAAACACACATTTTAATATTTCGTTTAATTTTCCTTTTGCATTCGTAGGATAATTTCAGTTTAGTTTAATTACTCTTTAAAAAAAATCCAAAAATAATACACTCATATTAATTACGACGCGTAGATCTTCAGGGATCTATTCGCATATACACTGTCCCTTGGGTTCGATATACTTGGTCGTTATACTTGCTAATACTACAGTGAACCCGTTCGCTTGCGGGTGAGCGACTAGTAGAAGTTAGTAAAATCGCATCAAGTCAATAACCCCAATGGAATTGTGGACCGGGCGCAAGCCCAGTCTAAGACACTTGCGGATTTGGGGTTGTCCGGCATACGTGCTAGACAAGAAAGCCGGTAAATTGGATCCACGTTCGGAATTAAGGTTGTTTATAGGATATCCCATGGGAACGAAAGGGTGTATGTTCTATAGTCCCAAGGATCAAAAGACCGTGATTAGTTCACACTTTAAATTCTTGGAGGGAGACTATATGGACAAAAGAAAGCCCAGAAGTGAGATTACCTTAGACGAGTTAAGAGGGCAAACTCCTATACCAAGTATATAAGATGATGTACCACATGTCACACCTTCATAACCGGAACCCCGTCGCAGTGGGAGGATTGCTAGGCAACCCGAGAGATTCATGGGAATAGGAGAATCATCGGATTTGATTCCCGGTGATGAATCAGACCCATGGGCATACGACGAGGCAATACAAGACAAAGACGTGGAGTCATGGCCAATGACAATGGAAACCGAGATGGGTTTGATGGATCATAATTAAGTGTGGGAGTTGGTCGAACCACCCAGTGGGGTAAAACCCATTGGATGCAAGTGGGTGTACAAGAGGAAAAGAGGACCGGACGGAAGGGTAGAGACCTTCAAAGCAAGGCTTGTGGCCAAAGGGTATACTCAGAAAGAAGGGATCGATTATGAGGAAACTTTTTCGCCTGTAGCTATGCTTAAGTCCATCCGTATTCTCTTGTCGATCGCTGCGCACCTAGATTATAAGATCTGGCAAATGGATGTCAAGACAGCTTTCCTTAACGGAAGTCTTGACGGGATATATCTATATGCAACAGCCAAAGGTTTTATTGAAAAAGGCCAAGTGCACCTCGTATGTAAGCTTAAGAGATCCATTTATGGGCTTAAGTAAGCATCGCGTACTTGGAACCAGTGTTTTGATCAAGTGATTAAGTCTTATGGGTTTGATCAAAACAAGTTCGAAAGTTGTGTGTATAAGAAGCGTGACGGAACTGCGGTGGTATTCTTAGTATTATACGTAGACGATATTCTGCTCATTGGAAACAATGTAAAGGTATTGTTAGACGTAAGGGTATGGCTGTCAAATCAGCTTGATATGAAGAACTTAGGGAAAGCCAGTCACATCCTTGGGATCAAGTTCACTCGCGATCATAAGAAGAGGATGTTGGGCTTATCGCAAGCTTCATACAAAGACACTGTTTTGAAGCAGTTCAACATGCAAGATTCCAAGAAAGGTTTTGTACCTTTTAGATACGGAATCCATCTATCCAAAGAAATATGCCCTAAGATGCAAGTGGAGATAGATGACATGAAAGACGTTCCGTACGTTTCGAACGTAGGAAGTCTTATGTATGCAATGTTGTGTATGAGACCGGATATCTGCTTTGTCGTGGGCATGATGGCAAGATATCAAAGTAACCCCGGGAAAACACATTAGATTGCAATTAAATGCGTTCTGTAGTTTCTGAAAAGAACTTGTGATGGAATGCTGATTTAACAGTCAGACGGTCTAATTCCCATGGGATACACGGACTTAAATTTCCAATCAGACATAGACTCCATAATAACTACCTCGGGTAGTGTGTTTTGCATGGGAGAAGGAGCCATGACATGGAGAAGCGATTAGCAGAAATGCATCGCCGATTCGACCATGAAAACCGAATAAGTAACTGCTTATGAAGCAGCAAAAGAAGCGGTTTGGCTCAAGTACTTCTTAGTGGACTTGGATGTTGTTCCGAATTTGCCCGACAAGATAAACTGTCTTTTGTGACAATGTCGGAGCAGTTGCAAATTCAAGGGAACCGAGAGCCCACAAGGCCAGCAAACACATTGAAAGAAAATACCATCTTATACGAGAAATCATTAAGAGAGGAGATAAAGTGGTGGCAAAGATAAATGTCGGAGGACAATCTAGTACATCCATTCACAAAGGGTCTGCCTCAGAGTACACTCGAGAGAAATGTGGATGGAATGAGAGTCAAGACTATTGCCAATCTGCTTTAAGTATAAGTGGGAGGAATTATTAGGTTAGTGTAGGTTGACATGAGATGTCACGTAGAGCTACTACAATAAGACATGCGTGATGTATACTAAAAAGCAGACTTTAAGTATAAGTGGGAGATTGTTGGAGTTATACGTGAAAGTATGCTTTTACTTTGTATAACTCGTGTATCAAACACTTGTTTATGAGAATAATTCTTTTATCACATTTGCATTAGTTATGATTGAATGTTGAATATCTATTGCAAACCGTTCAATATATGGTACATGTTACATTGTAGTTAATGTTGTGATACCCGATCACGGAAGATAACATTAACAGTTTCCTTGTAACCAAACGTACATTTTCACGACTTAGGTGGAATTGAACAATCCGCCGTGAAAGGTCGATGTGTAAGTCTCAGATTGGTTTGTCTTGACCAAGAGATTGCACTAGCACATTTAGTATGTGTTGAAGAGGACCTGCAGCGAGGATAAATTCTTCTGTTCTGAAATGTGAAGAATTGGACCTCAGTGGTTGTTGATTTCTTAATCTCCGTCACTTAAATAGGACCGTGTGTGCTTAATGGTTACTGCTTTGATTCATGTTGGGTGAGAATCATTGTGACTTCGAACCTTGTGCTTTGGGCAGTAATATTAATCATACGACGGTTGCTAAGATTTAATACGGAGAAACGCGTGCGAGTACGGCTCGTGTGATTAGTCCCCTTGGTGGGCTCAGAAGTTTTATCGTACCAAATCTTGCAAGTGAAGAATCAGTTTCTTCGGTACGGATAATAATGTTGAGCTGTCTTTACTCTAAGGTGAAATATGTTAATTAGTTTAGAGCTATTCAGAAGCTTAATTAATTAATGGACTTGATAATCTTAAATACGAGAAATAATAACCGGGAGCCCATATTATCGTAATATGGATTAAGATGGATAGTGCAATATTAATTTATTAGTGGTAATAATTAATATTAATGGATTGAATTATATTGGGGCTCAATATTGAAATTCAGAAGTCCATTAGGAGGTCCAATCTTAATTCTCCTTAAAGGCCCCTCAAGTAGCCCATTAAGTAGCCCAATAATGATAAGGTGATTAAAATAAAAAGAAAATATAATGCTGATTTTTTTGTGTAATTTTCGAAAATTAGGAAATAAGAAGAGAAAAGATTTTGTTGATTTTCTTGAAAAGATATTATGGAAGATAAGTATTCTTGGAATACAAGATTATCTCATATATTCAAGAAGATCCAAATCTTGGATTCTTTTCTTATGGTTTTCGAAAAATACAAGCCTATATAGGAGAGTGAGATTTTTGTGGAATATTTTATTATGGAGAAAAGAATATATGAGATATATTCAAGATTTCTTGGAGGCCAAGAAAAAGATTTTCTCTCCCCTAAAATATATGCAAATTTCGAAATTCCTAGTCCTATATATAGGAGATGATTATTTCATCTCCAGTTTACAGTTTCACAGTGTTGAAAAAAAAAATCAGCAACAATATTTTTCTTTTTCCTTAGTTATTTAAATTACTTGAAAACATCTCCCACCGGTGATCAAGTAAGGTGAAAGGGAAATACTTGAGAAGGCTTTTGGGTTGATAAAGCGCGTTCGTGTTTGTCCCGTTTTATTCAAAGGCCAGTTCTACGAGAGGTACATAAGTCACATAATTTCTTGTTTATTCCGTCATAGATTTTATGTGAATTAATTCAACATGCATGATGATAAATTAGTTGTTGGAATTATTATTTGAATTAATTAGGATTAATTCATGCTAGTAATAATTGTATTTAAATTCGTATTTAAATTTCATCCCGAATAGATTCCGGGCACCCCTATTTTCCCAACAGTACGTAATTAGGGTAATTCGTGACGTTAGTTTTAATTATCTTGATTAATGAATTCTTATAATTAATCTTAACTTTACTTTTGAATTTCGTACGAAAGTGTTAGAGAGAGGACGACCGCATCACTCAATAACAATTAGTAGTCTTAACGAGAAGGTTTAGGAGAGGTTAATTCATCTACCGGTTTAGCGAAGGAGGACGACCGCATCACCTTAGTTAAATTAGGGTCTCATTAATTAAGTACAATCTGTTAACTTGTTAGTAGATTAGTGAAGTCGAGTGTTAGGGTAAAGTATTAGGGTTTAGAATCTTGAGCTTTCACCCTGCATTCTTAGACTTAGGTTATTTCTTGTGTGTCACAGTTATTCTGATTATGTACCTGCTCCGTTAGTATACGTAGGGATTCCTATCTTAAGCATCATCATCTCTCATTTGAAAACAACCCGTAGTTAATTCGTTTTCTTTAGTATTTTAGTTTACGTAGCTTATTTTAGTCTTTTAATTAATTTTTCCGAACAAATCCAAAAACAACACACTCATATTAACTACGACGCGTAGATCTTCAGGGATCTATTCGCATACATACCTTCCCTTGGGTTCGATAATACTTGGTCCCTATACTTGCCCATACTACAGTGAACCCGTACTCTTGCGGGGAAGCTACTAGTAGAAGCTGGTATTTTCGATTCAAGTCAATGGCGCCGTTGCCGGGGATGACGTTGTATTCTTTTGAATAGGACTTGTAGATAGCTTAGTAGTTAGTAGTGAGTGCTTTATTTTCTGTTTATTTTTATTTTTATTCAATCGGCAGTTGCATTTTGATCCTTCTGCTAGTGTGTCAGGTATATGAAAACACGCTCACAAGGCAATACGAGCGAAGAGAGAATTCAGTCAGACCCTGAGACAATAGCCAGAAGGAACCGAGCCTTCTTGAGAAGAATGACCACTGCCGCGGGAAACAAAGACAAGATTTCTGATGAACTTGGGGAGTTAGACAAAATAGCTGCAGAGTATACTGCTCTTGTGGAACGGGCAGAGGGTGCTAATGGAAACAACAGTAATCAACAGATACCCATAGGGAGAACTGAGAACCCACACCCGAACCCACAAGACCCAATCAACTCTGCACAAACACAACCCCAAAACCAGAACCGAAACCAGATCATCCACCAAAACCCAAATAACCCTTTCAACAACCCAGTATACCAACATTACCCATACCCACCATACCCTTATCCACCATACCCATATCATCCACCTCCTGTTTACAACCAACCACCTGTGTACCAACCACCTCCAGTTCAACAAGTACCAGCACCACCTGTTGCTCCTCAGCCTGTGCCCCAGAACGCAGATCAACATATGGCTATTCGAGGAAGGTTTGTAGCGCAGCCACAGAGGTACTATGATGGAGTGGCATTGCCTCCTGTTGAGGCAAATAATTTCTCTATTTTCCCGGGAATTTTAAAGCTGCTTACAGAGAATCGGTTCAAGGGGGTGATCGGGAAGGAGAATCCTCACACTCACTTGAGGAGTTTTCTCATGATAGCCTCCACATTCAATTATAATGGCATGTCTGAAGATGCCAAGAGGCTTAGGCTGTTCCCATTCTCATTGACGGGAATAGCTAAGGAGTGGTACGATAATACGCTCCCACGGGGAGGTATTGCCACTTGGGCCGAGCTCGAGCGTCTGTTCCTCGAGCGATTCTACCCTCCATCCAGAACGATCAAAGCAAGGATTGAGATCTCTTCCTTCCGCCAGAAACAAGGAGAGGATCTACGTCAAGCTTGGGAGAGATACTCAAACATGCTGATAGAGTGCCCGCAGCATGGGTACAATGAGGGAGATATTATGGCATTCTTCTACAGTGGTGCCAACAAGGCGGGGCAAGACCATTTAGACGCCTGTGCGGGCGGAGCATTCCTGAATCAAGGCATAGAGAGGTGTAGAGAGATTGTGGACAACATTGTCACGAATGCCGGGGCTTGGAATGGAGACCCAGATTTTTAGAGAGTTCATCAGGTTGAAGAGGGTGAAGGAACGAGAAGGCTATTGATGGCGATGATGGAGAAGATCAACAACCTCGAGTTGGGAAAGAATTTGGGTGGAGAGCATGCAGCAGAGAATGATAGAGTAGACCAGCCAAGTGGACAGCAAGAGGTAGCCAATTACGTGGGAGGTCCGTATTACAATCAGAATGGCAACCAAGGTGGAAATCAGTATGGAAGACATTCTTATGGTCAACCATTTGTACCTCCAGGCCCACAGCCACCTCAAAATCAATTGAGGAACACACAAGGATTTCAAGGAGGCCAGCAGCCTCCTCAAAACACAGGGAGGAAGAATGAGAACTTTTCTTATGCTAACCCAAAAACTGGTATTACTGTTCCTGCAGGTGTTGATCCGGGGTCTAAACCTCCTGGTGGAGAAGGCGGTGCATCAACCGAGGAGATGTTGAGAGCTATTCTTCAGAAGGTGGAGGAAGGAAGTAAGAGGTTGTTATCCTTGGAGTACGATGTGAAAGAGTTGCATAAAAAGGGTGATCAACGTGATCAGGAGCTCCAGAAGATGAACGTTGAGTGGACTAGAACTCAACAAGAGAACAATCGAAGGTTCACTTCCATAGAGTTCCAGATGGCAAAGTCATTGAATAGAGAGCCGGGAAAGTATCCTTCCATGCCGGAAGGGAACCCGAAAGAGCATTGCAAGGCTATCCAGTTAAGAAGTGGAACCAACTATGAAGGTCCTCAGATGCCTGCTGATTCTGAGACGCCTCAAGTTAGAGATGAGATTGAGGAGGTAGAAGTTGAGAAGGGGATTGAAAGTGAAGGAATTGAGAAGAAAGTTGAGGGTGAGAGCACTCAAGCGAGCAAAGAGCTTGAAGAGGAAGGCATTGAGAAGGGTGAGAGAGTTCCTAAGTGGAAAAAGGCAAATGAAGCAAGGGATAAAGTGAAAGAAACATAAAGAGATGAATGGGGGGTACCCAAATCTGTGATACCAGTCCCGTATCCACAGCGCTTCATGAAAAAGAAGCTTGATGAAAAGTTTGCTAAATTTCTTGACGTTTTTAAAAAACTTCACATTAACATTCCTTTTTATGATGCTTTGGAACAGATGCCGCATTATGCAAAGTTTCTGAAGGACTTGATTGCGAAAAGACGACGAGTGGATGAGCCGAAGTTGGTGCAGCTGAACCACGAGATGAGTGCATTAGTGCACAAGGCGCTTCCACCGAAGCTGAAGGATCCCGGAAGCTTCACGATTCTATGTGACATTGGGAACGGGATCAAGAAAGGAGCGCTATGTGATTTAGGAACGAGCATTAATTTGATGTCGTTGTCGTTTTTCAAGAAGTTGGAAGGTGGAGAACTCCAACCCACAATGATGACGCTCCAGCTTGCTGATAGGTCCATTACTAGACCTCAAGGTGTGGTTGAAGACGTCCTAGTGAGAGTTGGAGATCACATTTTTCCAGCCGACTTTGTAGTGCTAGAGATGGAGGAAGATGAGCACGTGCCCCTGATATTGGGAAGACCGTTCTTAGCTACGGCGGGGATGGTGCTAGACGTGGCAAATGGGAAGATTACGTTGAAGGTCGATGATCAAGAAGTGAAGATTTCCCTATATGAGGCCATGAAGCACCCGAAGGAGGATGAGAGTTTGTATTGCATGGATGCAATTAATCCTCGTGTTGAAGACACACATTCTATCCCTAATCCTTCTCATATTCATGATTTTGTTAGTCCTTCACTTGATTATTTAACCCATGAGCATTATGATCGTGATTATTTTGATAGGGGTAAAATGAAGAAGTTGAAGGATGAAGAGGTGAAAAGTGTGGACGTGGTCCAGTTGGAGGGAAAAGGAGGAGTTAAGAAGAAAAAGTCAAAGCGCAAGAAATTGCTTAGTGAGACTCCTCCAGATAAAGGTGAGAAGGAGTTGAGACCCATAACACTTGGGGATGAGAAGGAAGCAAAGGAGCTCATGATGGAGGGGCATCAAGGAAAAGAATGCAACCACCACTCTTATGAGAGTGAGGGAGGTAAATTTGAGTATGATGTCTCATAAGCTCTTTTGAGCTCGGTCCGGCATGAGGACCTTAAAAATAGCGCTGAATGGGAGGCAACCCATTTTATTTGCTTTTATTTGTTTTTAGTTTCTTATTATGTTATTAGGGTGTTGTTGAGTCGTATGTTTAACCTTGTACTTGAGAGTTTTATTTTGTAGGCTTGTCTCGATGGAGTGCCAAAGAAGTGGAGATTGAAGGAACCAACTTGAGACAAGGGAGTGTGCAAAGCTATTGAGAGAAATTGAATTATTTGGTTGAGGTAACCCACAACCCCAAACTTAGACCTCTAGCAAGGGCGAAGTTTGAGGGGTTGGAGTTTTTTATTTATTTTATGATTACATTGCACATGCATGCACGCCCTTATCTTTGAGTTGGGTTTGATTGATTATTGGTTTGTTGAGATACTCCTTGGGGTGATTTTGATTTGACTCGCTATTGCATATTTCATGCCTACCAACTATCTTATGCTTGTTGATTGCTATATTTGAGTATGATTTGATGAGTAGAGTTGAGTTGTGAGGTTGAGTAGGAGTTTTATTGTGTGAGTGTTTGAGTTAGAGTTGATTTGAGAGAGAACTCGTATGCTTACAAATTTTCCTTCTGAGTGCTTGTGTGATGATTGTGAGAATGCACTAGACTAGCATGGATGTGAAAGCCGTGAGATTTGAGCCTTATGAGATTTTGATATATGAATGAATCTCTTTGTTTGTGAGTCAATCGTCACCTTAGGGGATGCTAGAACTTGTGTGTGCTCTTGCTTCTTGATTATGTCTAGTTTGATATGCCGAAAGTGATCTTAGGCCATCTTTGTTTTAATTGAGTCACTTAGCCAAAATTTTCCTTACCAATGACATTGATCCCTTGTTAGCCCCTTTGAGCCTAAAGCCTATTTTATTTGCTAGCACATATGAACACTATTCCAATTCCTAAGACTTTTTGTCCCAATTTGAGTGGAGAATAGGAAAGTGTGAATGTGAAGGGAGTGAATTGAGTTGAAAAAGGAAAAAGTTGTTTGTTGAGTGAATATGAGAAGAAGGAGTAATGAAGTTATGAGATGTGGGAAAAAGAGAAAAAATTGAGAATGAGCAAAAGAAAAAAATGAGCTCATGTGTTTGTGCGAAAAAGAAAAAAAGAAAAAAAAAGTGAAGTGATTGAAAAAAAAAAGTGAAAAGAGTTAGAAAGAAAAAAAAATTGAAGTGTTGAGAGTAGTGGAATTGAAAGTGTGTTGATTGAATATGTTTGAAGTAATCTGTTCCTAATCTCGAAGTACCGAAGTTTGATTTTCTATTCTCCATTCACTTGAGTCACTTTACCCTATATTGTTATCCCACCTGTCCAAAGAGCCTACATTACAACCTTGAGAAAAGTCCTTTTTGATTCGGCATTGATTTCTAGAGTATGGTCGAAGTTAAGAGCACTTACAAGCCTATGGCTGCCAATATGAGTGATTGATTGTTTGAGTGAGTCCCTTAATCATTGATATACACTTGTGAGGGAGCGAAACACATCGTTGAATGCACATCCATGCTTGATCTTGGTGTTTCTTGCTGTTGTTGCATGAGTATGATAAAGGAAAGTGAGTGAGTATACGGGTGATTGATTTTTGAAGCTCGAGTTCATTAGCTTGCATGATTGATTCTTTGACTCATCCCTAACAATTTCACTTGACTTATTATTTCATTGCTTGAGGACAAGCAATATGGTAAGTTTGGGGGGGTTGATTAGGCGTGAAATTGTCATGATTCGTAGCTAGAAACACCCTAGTTTTGGTCGATTTTATCGAGTTTTTAGAGCCAAATGAGTACTATTTCTATACATTGATGAATTTGTCTCTTTGATACTCATAGGTGAATCGAGGACAGAAAACGGAGTTTGTAGGACTTTGAATCGACTCAAACGGATGCCCGGATGAGAAGATATCGAAGAAATACGATTGGTATTAGTACGTGAAAAGAAAAGTGTTAGTTGCAAGGAAGGAAGGGCCATTCGAGCACCATCACTCGAGCACCCTCGCTCGAGCAACGTAGGTCGAGCGCTCCAAACTTACAGAAAGTTTTTGCCGCTCGAGGGGCACAGCTCGAGCGCCCCGCTCGAGCTCTTGAACTATTCGACCAATGAAGGTCGAGCGCCTCGCTCGACCAAGAAAATCATTCGACCACCACGGCTCGAGCGCCCCGCTCGATCGGGACAGCTCGAGCGCCTCCGAGGCTTATATGCCAAATTTCGTTTTTCGGCCCATGAGATCCCGTTTTGACCCGGTGCCTATATATACCTCTTCCAAACACGTTTTGAAGGAACCCGAACTTTAGAAATCACTTTTAGACTTAGTTTTTAGAGAGAGGAAGAGGAGAAGAACGAGCAAGCTTTACTTACGTTTTGTTGAGGTTTTTTCGTACGAATTCTTAGTTTCTTTTTGTCTCTTAGTTTCTTTTCAGTAATTCGGCTA
Organism: Ballota nigra; assembly: GCA_947034835.1. Taxonomy (NCBI): domain Eukaryota; kingdom Viridiplantae; phylum Streptophyta; class Magnoliopsida; order Lamiales; family Lamiaceae; genus Ballota; species Ballota nigra. The sequence continues at coordinate 82,691,187 of OX344723.1, forward strand.
CGTTAAACACTTCATACTTCGTTTTTATTAATTTAATTTCAGTTTATTCTTTTATTTCATTAAACCCTAGTTTATGTTTTATCTCTTCTTCGTCTTGATTATCATGTTTATGTTCGTTACTTATTTAATTGCTCTTATTTACGTTAAACCTATGTCTAGCTAAAACCCTTGCATGCTTAGGGTAGGATGAACTCGTAGAAGTAGGGATTCCTGCTCTTAAGCATCATCATCTCTCATTTGAAAACAACCCGTAGTTAATTCGTTTTCTTTAGTATTTTAGTTTACGTAGCTTATTTTAGTCTTTTAATTAATTTTTCTGAACAAATCCAAAAATAACACACTCATATTAACTACGACGCGTAGATCTTCAGGGATCTATTCGCATACATACCTTCCCTTGGGTTCGATAATACTTGGTCCCTATACTTGCCCATACTACAGTGAACCCGTACTCTTGCGGGGAAGCTACTAGTAGAAGCTGGTATTTTCGATTCAAGTCATAGCCCCAGGCGCGACGCCACCGCCGAAGAAGCAGCGCCGCCGACGTCTCCCTTGCGCGACGGAAGAGCGCCGTCGCGACGCGACCCCGCCTCTCCCTGTCCTCCGTCGAAGCCGAAGCCCGAAGCTAAATCGCCACCCTCCCTGTTTTCGATCGAAGCCCAGACGACGGAAACCGATCAACGCCGCCGCCGCCAAAGCCAGCGCCGCTGCTTCCTTCTTCTCTCCTTTCCAGTAAGATGAAATCCCTCCTCTCTTCTTCTAAATTCAATTTGGGAATTTCGATTTTGAATATCGTTTAAATCCGATTTCTAACCGAGACCTTCTTTTCGTTCAATTTTCCGATCGAAATAACGCCGTGGATGCGAACCCCTGCTGCCGGAATTTTCGGAGACCTCGAACGACGCCGTTAGGCTGTTTAATTTATTTTCTGAATCCCCGATCGACGCCGTTAGGCCGATTGTTTACCGCCTCAAACCCGGAGAACGTAAGGTTTCTACCTTCGTTTTCCTCTTTCGTAAATTCTGGAATTTTGGTCGAGTTTTGTTCGGATCCCATGGAACAAAGAAGCAGAAAGGAAAGGAAAAAACTTACTGTTGAGTTGTGATTAAATGATTTAGTGTTACTAGTTGACTTGTTTAGTATTATTGTTTTTGCCCTCTTGTATCACTCTTTAGAAATAGGAAATTGGATATTTTCCCCTGTTTTCTTTCTTCACAAACCATGAATTGAGACTTTGGATTAGTGTTTTGATTTTAGTGCTCGAATGATGAAGTACTATTGTTGTTTTAAGATGTTGTAGTATTTTTTGACTTAGTGGATCAGTGTTATTTTTTTAGCTGCTTAGTATCCTTATTATAGTAGTATAGTGCTTTTGTTTTAGTTATTTGGTATTTGAAACTAGTGTTTTAGCATGGTTGTTTTGGCGATGAAATTGACACCATTAGTCGAGCTTAAAAGACAAAGGGAAACTCGTCTTCCCCTCGTACCCCTGCTGGAATTTTAGAAACGCAAAACAAAGTCTTTTAATATAATCCTTTGATTTAGCAGTATTACAAACCAACTTTAGATGTATCACTAATATTTGAAAAGAAGAATATCTTTTTATAAACTATATTAGTTTATAATATAATTGTCTTAGAAAAGCCAAAGTCTTTTAATAAGTTTAATAAGAGAAGTTTTATTTATAAAATATGATTAATTATATTCAAGACTTCTTTTAAAATGAGAAATAGAAATCTTAGAAAGAAAAACCTTTTCTTTAATTCTTATTAATACTCCTAAGTAATTATTTTTATTCTTTTAAGTTTTTCCAAGAATAATAATAATTATGTTTTCTTTAAAAGGCTTTTGTTAAGGACACCACTGAAATTAGTAAATACACCCCCCTAATACACCTCCTCTTAAAAAGGGGTGTACTTATCAAATAGAAATCAACCTTTGAAAACTTTAGTTTTCAATAGTTTTCTAAAGGCAACAACCTACTCAATCCTCGAGATACAAACGCTTAAGCTTTTCAATTCAAAAGTCGATCTTTTAATCGGAATACTCCTTATTAGGATTCTGTACTTTTCGGGACACGCACGGAGGACTCGACTGTCTGCCTACACAATATTCCCAGGACTCAGAACAATCATGTGGGCGATGATCTGTTGATCGATCTGCTTATAATACGTTATGCTGGTATACTCTGAACTCGACTAAATCAATCTAAAACAATAAATCCAACATAAATGTAACACCTATTATATAACTGTTTGAATTATGTGATATGACTATATATGATATATAATGCCTGTTGTTTTATAAATCGATCACCACTGTATGAGTAAGCACATTATGTGAGCATGAATGAATTCTGTTGTCAATCAAGTGTTTTTTCTCTGTGAAGTTTGTTGAGTCAGTTTTATGGAAAATCAGTAAGTACGGAGTTGGGATCGAGTTTTTAATCCAACCTCCGGGGAGCTGTCGGGGACGCCCTCGAAATGTAGGTTGTTGATTCAAACATATCTGGTCCCCGGGTCAGCCGCTTACATTGCGCACTGGGAATAAGGCCATTGATGGTTTGCTATTATTTTGAGGGATGTTGTGGTTGGATGATGTGAGTTTGTTGTGGTTGGATGATGTAAGTTTTGGTTGTGGTTGAAAAGGGTAACCTTGTTGGAAGTGGAATGGTCGTACGAATATGTGTTGATGGGCGAACATCATCCAAAATGAAGCGAACAAGAGTTACAGGCTTAAACAAAGATTAGTCAACATTGGGGTGCATCAGCCAATCCGAGAGGTGTATAAAGTGACGAACAACTCCCCCGACGAACAACTAATGGGCGAACAGGTATTAGGACCCGAGACCAAGAATGAGCCAACTGTGAAGACATCAGTGACGAACAACTTGGTCAAATTATGGTACAACAGACAGCCATGGAGGTGTGTACAAGTGAACAAAGCCATAAGGCGAACAATTTCAATAGCACAACCTCAAGAGGCGAACAACTTTGAGTTGAAGAATCAACAAGATCAATCAAGCTGACCTAAGCGAACAACAATGAGTCCGAGATAAGACCAAAGAAAACTTTGTAGCTAAGATTCAGCTTTGATAAGATCAAAGGGACACATGTCAAGCATGCAGGCTAGGGAGACCAAGAGTCTTAGACACCTCATGCTTGTTAGTCTCTATAAATAGTTGTTCTCCAGCTGTGAAATACAAGTTCAAAAAAAAGTTAAAATGCATAAACAATTCCAAAACACACACAAATACACCTAAAACGCCCACACATACGAAATCAGTTCAATTTCGACTACCAAATTTACTAATTCGATAATTCGATAAATTCACACCTCGATTTACCATTTACGGTGGTAATCAATCACACGTTATTGATTGGTGACGTAAAAACGGATTAAAACAGCCACTAATCCTTACGATTAGGTTCGTTCACCAACAATTTGGCGCTAGAAGAAGGGTTCGAACCTCCGATTCAGTGTGATTGCTCAAGAACTTCGAGTCTGAAACTTGAAGATTCAAATAAATCCTCAAGAAATTCTTGAAGATACAAGCAAAAGTGTTCTTGGTGTTCTTGGTGTTCTTCAATAACAATTTGAAGATTCAGAGATTAAGAAACTAATCCAACTTTAGGATGCCTCAATCCAAGCAAACACAAGGATCACGCCTGTCAAGGAGAGCATCTCCTACTCGGGCTTCGACAGCAGACCATCAAGACCGTGATCCTAAGCACGCGAACAGATCACAGCATACAGCCATAACACATAACCTCCTGCCTGAAATGGAGGCTCTGGCGAACAACCCAACGAGTTGGCTAAGACCATAGCAGCTCTCCAAGCCCTCCAGAAACAACAGGAACAAGCTAGACCTTCCCAAGCAAGGCCTAGGGATAAGTCTCTGGAAGTTGTGAGGGCTAAAACTGTTAGGGGCGAACAACATGAGGTGAACAGCGCTCAAGTTAGGCGGGACAAGGGCAAGGCCAAAATGGCTGACCTAAGAGAAGAGCAGGCTGAGTCTGCCCGTGGGCGAACAACTTTGTCAAGCCATGGGACTACTCGTTCCAGTGCCCAGGACAGACTTGGTCAACCACAACATATCATGGAAGCTGCTCGCCAGAGAGCAGGTGATGGGCGAACAACTCTTGAACAACCTCGCCCAACAGTGCATGAAAGATTATCTCAGTCCGCCTTCAGACGCCTAGGGCCGAATGCGGCGAACAACCCTAGGAAGCAACTCCAGGAGGAGCCCACCCCGAGTGAGGGACTGCGACGAACAGAAAGGCATGGGCCTTTGTTCGCCGAACAGCCTCCAAGTCAGGGGGCACCTTTGGATGAGTTGGCCAGTTTAAGAAGGGCAGTGGAAAGCATGCAGGGGCAATTGGACCAACAGAGAGGTATGGGGACAACCAGCATGCCATTATCCCCATTAGCCCCCCACATTTTAAAAGCCCCAATTCAAAAGAAGGTTCAATTTCCGGCAAGCATCCAGTACGAAGGCCAAGCAGACCCTCGAGTCCACCTTACCAAATATACGGACTACATGGTTTCCGTGGGGGCCAGCGATGCCACCCAGTGCCGGAACTTTCCATTGACCTTGGGCGACCGGGTTCACAAATGGTTTTCAGCAATGCCACCGGCATCAATCAACTCATTTACCCAACTGGGTCGGGAGTTTCTTTCGCACTTTTCAACAGCTGGCTCGTATCTTTCCCAGAAACATCGACTGTCAGATTTAAGACAAAATGACAACGAATCTGACAGAGCATTCATGGAAAGATTCGATAAAGTGTTGTTGGAAGGAGAACCGGTCAGCGAGGACACTAAAATTGTCGCTGTTATGGCAGGACTGAAAAAAGGGTCAGAACTTTGGAAAGAGGTACGTCTGAAGTGCCCAAAGAATTACGCCGAGTTCAGAAATCAGGCCGGCGTGTTCGTCTCCATGCATGAGGCACTAGAAGCAAACTTGGGGGAGAACAAAGTAGACCCCAAGGAGAACAACAAAAAGCCTGGTGGAACAGGATACAGAGTCCCGAAGAACATGAAAGCATTCAACGAAGGGACAGAACTCAAAGAAAAGCTCAACCAGGTGCTAACAGTGTCAGTTGACACTGTTTATGATAATGTAAAAGGCAAGGAGTTGCTCTCCCCTCCGCGAAGAATCCGTCAGGACACTGGCAAACTCAACCCCAACAAGTAATGTGCCTACCATCAAAGCGTGGGGCATTTTACAAGTGAGTGTAGAGATTTGCTCAAGCAACTCTGGCGATTTTATGAGGAGGGAAAGCTCTCCGAATTTGTTAACAGACAGCCCGGCAAGAGAGGTCGGGAGAGCAGCCCGGGGGAAGAAAGCGATGAACAGCCTCAACGGAATAATCACCCCGGACGACCAGTTCCCGCTGCAGCTGCACGCCCATTGGAGGATATTTTCATGATGGAGCCTTCCGGCTCTGCCGGAGGTTGTTCTGATGGACGTCCACCAATGTCGAACAGAAAGAAAAAGGCAGAGTTACGAGCTATGGGCCAAGTTCAGGAAATGGGGATCAAACCAACCATCATGCAAACGGCAAAGTTGACCTTTACCGAAGAAGATTTGGAAGGAATCTCGACCCCACATAATGATGCGCTCGTAGTCTGTGTCAAAATTATGGGAACAAGAGTCCACAGACTTTTGGTGGACACCGGAGCCTATACCAACATCATATTCAAGAAGACGCTCGACCAACTGGAAGATTGTTCGGGCTACATTCAAAGTACAACTCATAGAATTGTAGGCTTCGGAAATGCTGTAACCACTCCAGTAGGGGAAATTAGACTATCTGTACAACTTGTAACGGCCAATGAACCCGAAAAGAATATTACACGAATGGTTGATTTTTTGGTCGTAGACCAGGAATCAACTTACAACGGGTTTCTTGGTCGCCCCTTTTTAAATGAATTCAAAGCTGCGTGTTCCACTTACCACTATTGTATAAAATTTCCAACAGCAAGTGGGGCAGGCACAGTGAGAGGAGACCAAAGAAGAGCTCGGGAATGTCTCCTACAATTAAAAGCAAAGTTTACTCAAGTGTCCATGATGGAGGCAACCACAAGCTATCCTGACGATGAGCCGTCAGTACTGGAGAACATGATGAACATGGACGACCACATGGACACTGACGAACAACACTTGGACGAGCAAGTGTTGGACGAGCAACTCACCACCACCATTGAGGAACTTCCAGCTGACGAACAAAGAAGTGGTGGTGACGAGCAACTTTCATCAAGCAACTTGGAGGGCTGGGTACTGGCTAACAACAATGGATCAGAGCCGACGAATGATCTAGATCCCCGCCTGGGGGCAGAGCCCATGGACATCGAAAATGATACAAATCTTGAGGGGCCAATACTTGATCCCCGTTGGAAAGGACAAAAATGACGAGCAACTCCAGTCGAAGAACTAGAGGCGTTCAGGGTTAACTCTGACAACGAGGATCTTGAGCTTTACATAGGATCTGAGCTCCCTGAGCCATATAGATCCCGGATGAAAGAATTCCTCCTCAAGAATCTAGATGTTTTTGCATGGTCTCATGCAGACATGGTGGGGATAGATCCAAAGCATGCTTGCCACAAGCTCAACATTAATCAGGCCAAGAGGCCAGTCCATCAAAAACGAAGGAAGTACGGCTCGAACAAATATCAAGCGTTGAATGAAGAAGTTAAAAAGCTGTTAGACAACGATCTGATCCGTCAAGCACTTTGTCCACAATGGGTAGCAAACCCTGTGCTGGTGAGGAAATCAAACGGAACCTGGAGGCTATGCATAGACTTTACAGATCTGAATGCAGCATGCCCAAAGGACAACTTTCCTCTCCCGCACATCGATCAATTGGTGGACAGCACTGCGGGTCACGAAATGCTAACATTCATGGATGCTTTTGCAGGGTATCATCAAATCCCAATGCATCCTGACGATCAAGAAAGCACAGCTTTTTACACTAACAAAAACTTGCTGTGCTGGAAGAGAATGCCCTTCGGCCACATCAATGCCGGGGCAACTTATCAAAGGCTGGTGAACAAGATGTTTGACCAACAAATCGGAGACACGGTGGAAGTCTATGTAGACGACATCGTGGTCAAAAGCCCCAAGAGAGGGGATCATCTCCAGCATTTGACCCAAGTGTTCGAGATTCTTCGGCATTATAACATGAAGCTAAATCCGAAGAAAAGCAGCTTTGGTGTCCATTCGGGGAAATTCTTGGGACATCTTGTTAGCCAGCAGGGAATTGAGGCCAACCCAACAAAAGTTAAAGCCATTATGGATATGCAACCTCCACGATCAGTAAAAGAGGTGCAAAGGCTCACAGGATGCCTAGCAGCTTTGAATCGGTTCATATCCAGATCGGGGGACAAATGCCGTCCATTCTTTGAGGCCATCAAAAAAGGAAGCTTCTCATGGACTAACAACTGTCAAAGGGCCTTTGATCAACTCAAAGACTACCTGTGAGATGTTAAAATCCTATCAAAACCAGTCCCAGGAGAGAAGTTATTCCTATACTTAGCCGCATCAGAAGTTGCCATCAGCTCTGTTCTGGTACGCGAAGATGGCAAATTCCACCAACCTATATACTATGTCAGCCAAGCCTTGCATGAAGCAGAGATCAAATACTCCCCAACTGAGAAGCTGGCATATGCCCTGGTCATGAGTGTGCGAAAGTTAAGACCATACTTTTTCGATCATCAAGTCGAAGTACTAACAACTTTCCTGCTCAGACAGATCATACATCGCCCTGACACTGCTGGACGTCTTCTAAAATGGTCACTAGAGATTAGCCAATTTGGGGTGACTTATGCTCCTCGAACAGCGATCAAAGGGCAAGCTTTAGCCGACTTTATAGTCGAACTAACTTTCCCACCAGATCCGACGAGAGGACTAGATCACCCCTGGCATCTCTATGTTGATGGATCCTCGACAAATGTGGCGTCAGGTGCAGGAGTGGTACTAATTAGCCCTGAAAGACAAGTATTCACCTCGGCAATCAAATTCGGTTTTATGGCAACCAACAACGAAGCAGAGTATGAAGCTCTCATTGCTGGTCTTCACCTATCCCTTGCCGTAGGTGTTAAACGGTTACAAATCTTCGGAGACTCACAACTGATTGTGAACCAAGTCCGAGGTGAATACGAGGCAAGAGATGATCATATGATTGGTTATCAACAGATTGTTGCTCACCTTATGTCCATGTTAGATCAAGTCTTCATCGAACAAATCCCACAGACAAGCAACACTCAGGCAGATGCTCTGGCCCGACTAGCAACAAGTGAAGGGCCAGTAGAGTTGGCAGACATTATAATTACAAAGATGAAAGATCCATCAACAGTAAGCTATAATGTCAACCAATTTGACGATCAAACTGCCGATGAGGACGACTGGAGAGCAAACATAGTCAAATACTTGAGAAATGGGGAGAAACCAAACAACCCTTTTGAAGCTGCCAAGCTAGTGAAGCGAGCCGCCAGATATACTCTGGTGGGAGAACAGCTTTACAAAAGGGGAATATCAGTCCCACTTCTCAAGTGTTTGCCTAGGGGGCAAGGACGAGCAGTCCTCGAAGAAATTCACGCCGGAGTATGTGGAAATCACACTGGGGGGCAAGCCTTGGTGTACAAAACCATCAGGCAAGGGTATTATTGGCCGACATTACGTCAGGATGCGATCAAGAAAGCAAAAACTTGCCATCAGTGTCAGATTTTTGCCCCGAATATTCATACCCCGGCCCAGGAGCTCGTGTCAGTTTACAGCCCATGGCCTTTTGCAAAATGGGGGATGGACATCATTGGTCCTTTCCCAGCTGGAGTCGGAAATGTTCGATTTGCCGTTGTGGCAGTCGATTATTACACTAAATGGGCAGAAGCAGAGGCCATGGTGAACATCACGCAACAGAAGATGATCAACTTTATTTGGAAGAATATTGTCTGTCGTTTCGGAGTTCCACAGGCAATTGTGACAGACAATGGTCCACAGTTTGATGGACAGGAGTTGAGAGAATTCTGTGCGAAGTGGGGGATCAAAAAGCATTACTCCACACCTTATCATCCCCAGTCAAACGGACAAGTAGAAGCTGTGAACAAGATAATCAAGCATACTTTAAAGGTAAGACTGGCGGAGAGCAAAAGTGGTTGGTCTATCGAACTCCCGGAAGTCTTGTGGGCATACAGAGTTTCTCCCAGGTCTAGCACCGGAGAAACACCCTTTGCTATGGCTTTCGGAACAGAAGTAGTAATACCTATTGAGTTAAGAACCAGTACGATTAGGACGACCAACTTTGATGAACAAGCAAACAATTCTGCTCTAAGTGCTGAAATGGATTTGCTCGAAGAAAAGAGACTCAATGCTGAGTTAAAAAATGCAACATACAAGCAAAGAGCGGAGCGTTATTATAATTCCCGTGTAAAAGTCCGGGAATTCAGAGTTGGAGATTTGGTTCTAAGAAAACTGCTCGCCCAACCTTCAGGAGTACTGGGACCAACTTGGGAGGGCCCATATCGTATAACTGAAAAATTCGTAAATGGCGTATATGATCTCGAAGATATGGAAGGCAAGCCGGCCTCATACTCCTGGAATGCAGTACATCTCAAGAAGTACTATCAATAAATGGGCGAACAATTATCTTGGGGGCAGGTATGGCGAATGAAGTTAATCAAGCAAATGGAATGGATCAAGGATCAAAAACTTGCATAATTTTTTGAAAATTTGGCTAAGTATAGATTAAAAAGTTGCTCGCCACATTGTATAGTCTGGTGCTGCGTCTTTTATTTTTCAATAGAGTTGCTCGGCAAAAATCTATAAGCGAGCAAGTTTTTAGTTTATGTTCAAAGTTGTTCGTCATATTGTATATGTTAGTGATGAACAGTTTTATAACACCTATAATTTGTTCAAAATGTAAATACAGTAGTTGTTCGTCAGCAAAAGAAAAGTCCAAAGCTCGAGGTACCAGTCCATTCAAGGACCAAAGCCATTCAAAGGTTGTTCGTCTTTTAAGATGAACAGAACCTAAGGCTAAACCCTATTCCATCAAAGGCAAAGTTCAAAAAGCGAACAAAGCCCAATACAATATGTTATAATTGCGAAAGCATTTCATGAAAATGTAAAGGCAATTAACATATAAGAAGATGAGCGAACAAAAGAAAGACATTCATTGAATTAAAGGCTTTTAATCCCAAAAGATAGTACAAGCTGAAAGTAGCCATTACAAGTACTACCAAAAAGGAACGAACAACTATTACAAAAGAAGACGAAAAAGTTAAGTCCTAAAACTACTGCTGCTCGGCAGGAGGAGGATCTTGAGCCTGCTCGGCGGGAGGTTCAACGATCATATCTCGGGCTAGATCTTCGGCAGCTTTATCCTCCACCTCTTTAGCGTTTTGCTCGTCAGCTACGGCCACCTCTTCCTCTTGTTCGCCTTCATCAACTGGAAGAGGAGGATGAGTGATGGCGATACTGGGGTCAAGTTTGTCAAGTTTAACCCCAAGCACAGCCAAATCCGCTAACTGAATTTCAATATTGTTCGGCGGTGGATAGTTTTCTAGGAATTCATTTAAGTCCTTGCTCATTTCCTCCACCAGATCCTTGAAGTCATAAGCATCGGTTGTGCGGATGCTGTCCGCATAGGCACAGATATAGCCCAGGTTGGAGATAGGCCCACTCCGAGCTTGGAACTCATGCTCGGTCTGCTCCCGAGTAAGCATCTCAGCCATTTGCTCCTTCAAGCGAGCAAGTTCCGTTTCAGCCTCTCCCCTGGCTTTTCTTTCCTCCTCCAACACAGCAATAGAGGAGTGTAGCTCGGCCTTTGCATCCCTAAGCTCACCAGAGACAATCTGATAGTCCTCGATGCGCTTCTGTTCCATGTCATTGGCCAGCTTTAGTTGATCTTTTAAACGAGCAATCTGGCCATTGAAGTTGTTCGCCAGTTTCTCTTTTTCCTCAGTAAGCTGGCGAACAGAAGCAGCATGATGACGAGCAGTCTCCTCTAGCTCTGCAACTTGAGCCATTCCCCTTTGGGCCGAGACAAGGGAGTTTGCGGCTTGGACCATTGATAAGTGAAAATTGTCAATGGGGCCCTGGGCGAGGACGGCTTTGTTCAACGGCCGTGACCAAGCGCGAGCAACAATCTCAGCTGCCCGACAAACATGTTCATCCGGAATATCACGGAAGCTCGCCGGGGTCTTTGAACAGGCTAACTGGTGAACCAGGTTTGCTCGCCCTGGGTAATCGCTGGGCCGATATCTGCGAACAAAGAGAAGGTCAACACTTGAAAATTTTGGATAATAAAAAACTTGTTCGGCAAGAGAGTAAGAACTTACTCAGAGAATTTTCACTCATCCCGGCCTAGGTAGGTAATGTCCTCTGGGCTTCTGGGGGAGCCTGTGTCTTTGCTCGCCTTGCCGGACTTCTCCGTAAGCTCAACGGATGAGCGGCGTACAACCTCACCTTCAGGGCGAGCATGGCTCGAACCCACCTTCTCCTTCCCCTTGTCGGGAACGCCATGGGACACTGGAGTCCCGTCTGCTTTCTTTAAACGTTTCCCCCCACGAGGAGGGGAAACAGGAGGGGAACGGATTTGAACAGGGGGGGCAGCCTGTCTGGGAACTCTAGCCCCCTCAGGCTTGTTCGTCATTGCAAGCACGCGGGATGGGGGGTCACCTTTCCTCTTCTTCCCTCTTGGCGGCGCCATTCCGAGAACCTCTTGCTCAAGAAGGGCGTATGCGGGAGGAATGGCAACTGTCACTTGCTCGGCTAAAAAAAAAAAAAAGAAGAGTTAGACGAGCAAGTTAGGAAACTCAATGGCGAACAAGGCTAAAACCCAAAATTTGGAAATTCATACCTGGGGGCACCTCGACCTGGGCCTCCAAGTGGTGTGGGTATGTCAAAAGGCGAGCAGCTCTTTGACACCTTGTTCGGCAAAGGTAGTCAATAGTCCTATCTTTCTTGTTGCGGAGGCCAACCAAGCACGAGGTAAACAGAAACTCGGAGCTCAACTCCTCCTCTTTCGAATCCCACTTGGGTAGACGAGGGCCTGCGAACAAACAAGAAAAATTAAATTAGAACAACTTAGCCCAAAGGCGAGCAAGAAATGGACTTACGTTTCAGTTTTCCATAGGCTGCTGGAGAATTTATTCGTCCAGGGCCGCCGTGTGGACCAGAAGATGCTCGCCAATCACCCCCAATCCAGAAGAAGTGTTGCTTCCAGTCACAAATCTTGTTCAGCACCTCTTCCACCATTTTCAGCCCAGTTCTGGCCTTGAGATAGTGATAGCCTTCTTCTCCTATGGGGCAGTTTGTAATTGTCATCAAGTAGTTGATTTCTCCCGCAGTGATCCGATCAACGTACCCCTCCAAGGCGAACAAGCACATGGAGCCTAGAAGGTTCATCCACCCAATTAGAGTAATTTGGGTGATGGCCAAGTTGGTCGCCTCCAGGAATCGACCAACAACGGGTGGAAGAGACAGCTTTAGTCCGGCAATCAGGGTGTGAATGTTGATCGCCGTGCATTCTGGAGGTGGGCGATCAGCTCTTTCCTTTCTCCGAGGGGCCCATATGTGAATATCATATGGGATCTTGTATTCCTCCCGGATAGAGTCCAGTTCATCTTCGTGAACAACACTTTTTATCTTGCTCGCCTGGTACCCGGTTTTCAACTTATCCATTATTTGTCTCTGGGGACGGGAAAAGTTGTTCGCATACCTTTCAGCATATGCTCGCCATTCAAATAGTCGAGCAACCCCAGCTGGGATCTCGTTTTCCCGCATCTTTGGGGATGGAAAATTAATACCCTCCAAGAACTCGCGAGTGAGTTCGTTGAATTCTGGATCTTCAGAGTCAACGGAAGACGAAGAGTGATCATTCAAATTGTTGTTCGCCGTAACTATCAGTTCTCTCCCAGAAGTGCCCGCACCGGTGTCCTCCATGGAGCGAACAACTGAGTCCACGTGAGCGTTCGACGCTGAGGAAACCTCAACTGGTTCTAGATCGCGAGCAACAATGGGAAAAAGGGGATCTAAGGTCTCCTCGGTTTTATTGCTTGAATGTGAAGACATAGGAGAGAGAGAAAAACCCAGACGGCGTTGGAGAGAGTGTTGCAGACAGCGGCGCTTCCCCGGAGAGGATGGTGGCGCTCGGATCCACACGGCGGCGAAAGGAATCTTGGGACAAAAAGTAGAGAAAAAGACGGAGAAAGAAGGGTAACTACCTGGGAATGAAGAGTTGAAGCCAAATGCTGAAGGACGGACGCCGGGAAACTCGAAATTGCCGGAGGAAAGAAGAAATCGCCGGAACACTGTAGTAGGAGGGGGAAAAGTGGGAAAATTTTCAGTTTTCCCACTATTTATACCCCAAGCAAAAACGGGGTCCAAGGCATAATTTTCTGAAAATTCAGGGACTCAACTGAGAGAAGACGGGGTCAATTTCGAGCTAAACTAAAAGTTGAAGGACCTATAAGCAATTATAGGGGCGCGTGGCCTCGGGGTTGCTCGCACGTGAACGGCGCGCAATCATTGCGCTGGCGTCATCTTCGTGATCTCCCCAGACCATGGGAAGACGAAACGGTCACCCCAATGTTGCTCGTCACAAAGATGTTGTTCGTCCAAGTCTTGACCAGAATAATATCCTAACTACAGTTGCTCGCCACAAAGTTGCTCGTTTAATGCAACATCTAGTCAGAATAGGGGGCAATTGTTGATGGGCGAACATCATCCAAAATGAAGCGAACAAGAGTTACAGGCTTAAACAAAGATTAGTCAACATTGGGGTGCATCAGCCAATCCGAGAGGTGTATAAAGTGACGAACAACTCCCCCGACGAACAACTAATGGGCGAACAGGTATTAGGACCCGAGACCAAGAATGAGCCAACTGTGAAGACATCAGTGACGAACAACTTGGTCAAATTATGGTACAACAGACAGCCATGGAGGTGTGTACAAGTGAACAAAGCCATAAGGCGAACAATTTCAATAGCACAACCTCAAGAGGCGAACAACTTTGAGTTGAAGAATCAACAAGATCAATCAAGCCGACCTAGGCGAACAACAATGAGTCCGAGATAAGACCAAAGAAAACTTTGTAGCTAAGATTCAGCTTTGATAAGATCAAAGGGACACATGTCAAGCATGCAGGCTAGGGAGACCAAGAGTCTTAGACACCTCATGCTTGTTAGTCTCTATAAATAGTTGTTCTCCAGCTGTGAAATACAAGTTCAAAAAAAAGTTAAAATGCATAAACAATTCCAAAACACACACAAATACACCTAAAACGCCCACACATACGAAATCAGTTCAATTTCGACTACCAAATTTACTAATTCGATAATTCGATAAATTCACACCTCGATTTACCATTTACGGTGGTAATCAATCACACGTTATTGATTGGTGACGTAAAAATGGATTAAAACAGCCACTAATCCTTACGATTAGGTTCGTTCACCAACAATATGGTTTGACAGTTTGTGACAATACGTGAATATGTTTTGGCTCTGCCCTAATGTGAACCCACTTGTGCTATTTCAATTATATCATGCGAAATATGCTTAATGCTGATGAATTATTATATGAACTGTTTCTTCTACGAAATATTGTAATCTTGTTTATATGTGAAACTGCTTAAATAAATTAAACACTTTATTAATGAGTATAACTTAATATATTTCGGATTTACCAATCCCATAATGTTGCAAATCACCCACATGTGAGAATTCAATTCTCACGCCCCATTTTCCCTAACCCCTTGCAGATTTCAATTACGGGAAGCAAGGACAGTGATGCAGAAGACACAAAGTTTCCCGCTTGCTTAAAATACTATTAATAATACAATGATGCCTATTATTCTATCCCTAAATAAATGTTATCGCTCCTGCTATGCAAGCTGATACCTTTACTGTGTGTTTTCAATTACCTAAACTCAGTGCGTATCATTCTGAAGATACGGAACCTTTTACCCATCCTCATATATATAGACATACCTATGTGTGCGATACATTATTATAATATTTCTCTCCACTTATCCGCTGCATGAAACTTATCTTTTAATTCAGTTATATTTTCCTTCAAAAATTTTATAGTTCGGACTTTTGATCACAATAACACTTAGAATCCGATATAATTAATATATTCTGGATTCGGGGCGTTACAGTAGACATTTAATTTTTTTTACAGAATTATAATATGGCTTAATTGGTAAAACATCTTATGTCACTCATGAGGTGCAAGGTTCAAATCCTAAATAGGTGCATTTTTTTTCTTAATTATACCATTACTTAAAAGACCACATAAGATCTATGAGAATCCAATAAAAATTTAACACATGGACATATGTATCGACACATAAGACGACACGTAAGCGAAATCAACCAAAAGATGACACATAAGCGAAATCAACCAAAAGATGACACGTCAGCAATGTAAACTCCCTATTAGTAATATAGGGGATTTGATCGAATTTTTATCGCCAATTAATTTTAATCCATTTCAAACGAAATGGCTCACAAAAATTTGTATATCAGTCTGATATGGAGGATTAAAAAATATATAAGGAGTGAGCTCTAAAATATACTCCCTCCATCTCCAAACACTTTTCACAGTTACTTTATTTTTGTGTTTTAGCGAGCGAGTTGTTTATTACTCCCTCCGTCCCCTAATAATATTCACACTACCTTTATTCTCGTGTTTTAGCGAGCGAATTGTTTATTAATATTTGAAATGATAAAGTGATTTCAAGAAAGGGGTAAGATAGATTCATCTCTACTCTATTATAAAACACTTTAAAAATTATTTTATCATTTCAAATACTAATAAAAAACTCGCTCGCTAAAACACGAGAAAACAGTAAATGTGAATATTATTAGGGGACGGAGGGAGTAGTATTTAAAATAATAAAATAATTTTAAGGTAGGGTATGATATATCTATCTCTTCTCTATTATAAATTAATTTTAAAATTACTTTATCATTTTAAATACTAAAAAAAACTCGCTCGCGAAAATACTAGATGAATAGTAATCGTGCAAAGTGTTGTGGAACGGAGGTAATACTATTTTTTTGAAATAATAAACATGTATTTGGAGGGGGAAAAAAAAAAGAAAACCACAAGTAGATACTCAAAGTCACAAAAATCTACTCGTCGTCCCACCATAAATTTCACAATTTTTTTATCGTCGATTTCATTGTACTCTTCACACTGCTAAAATAAAAATTTAACACTAAATTATTAATACCTTTGTAATGCCATCTTATATTCAAATAAAACTCTCAAACAATCACATTTCAGTTTTTTTTTTTTTAAACCTATATTTCTATCTGTCAATGGGGCAATTACAAGTAAGTTCTCTTCACTAATGTTTATTAGTGTTTGGTTCTCTACTTTATGAAAAATACAAATAGGTTCTCTTTAGTGGCCCCCCTCCCCCCACCTCCCTCCTACCATTTCCACCCGCACCATGCCCTTTCTATCAAATCAAATTTGAATTTTTTGTTTCTTTTACCTTTATTTATATTTCTATTATATTTTTTAAAATTATAAAATATAAAATTTAGTAATTACTGATTTCTTCACCCTAACATCCCCACTTTCGAATAATTTCTTTGAACAGGTTTCTTTTGTCCCTTTTTATATGTAATTTTGATTTTTTTGGTTTTCCTTTTGTCCTTTTTTTTATAATTATTGTTTCTTTAACTTATCACCATGTAACATTTGAATACAATTTTTGAACACATATTTGGAACACTGATTTTTCTCTTGCAATTTTTTCAATAAAATACAAGATTAATAACTTGAACAACTATTTTGCAGATTCTCTATCCAATTTTTTGGCATAAAATTTTTTAACAACTATTTT
The DNA here is from genome assembly GCA_947034835.1 of Ballota nigra. Lineage (NCBI taxonomy): Eukaryota > Viridiplantae > Streptophyta > Magnoliopsida > Lamiales > Lamiaceae > Ballota > Ballota nigra. The sequence goes on from OX344723.1 coordinate 82,708,054, forward strand.
ACACACATTTACTTAATATATATATATATATATATATATATATATATATTATTTTACATATTTATGCCTCTAACAAAAACATTGTGCAAAGAAAAAGTGCAAAAAAAAAAAAAAAAAAAGTTACAGTATCTTCATCCTTCTTCATCTTCAATTTGCAACATCTTCAAATTTATAGTATCTCCATCTTCATTCTTCGTATAATGCAAAAATAGTATGCATTAGCAATTTGAAAGAAAATCTGAACAAGACTTTTGAACATAATTAAAAATAGCGTGCATATGTAAAAAAAAAAAAATCTGAACAAGATTTTTAAACCATAAATCCTAAAGATGAACAATTTTCATTAATAGTCCATTCTAAAAATCTGGAAAAAAATCTGAACAAAATTTTTAAACCATAAATCCTAAAGATGAACAATTTTCATTAATAGTCCATTCTAAAAATCTGAACAAGATGCATTAGCATATTGAAAAAAGATCTTTCTATAAAAAATCTGAACAAGATGCATTAGCATATTGGAAAAAAAAAATCTTTCTATCAAAAATCTGAACAAGATGCATTACCATATTTTAAACCATAAATCCAAATTTCTTTCTATAAAAAAAAATCTGGACGGCGGTGGTTCAGGATCCTGGAGCAAGATCCAGAACAAGGAGTGCCTCAAGCCGCCGCGTTCTCGCTCAGATCCGATCGTCACCGCCAATGCTGTTGCGTGAGTAGGAGAGAGAGAGAGGCGGCGCCGCTGCATAAGTGGTGGAGGGAGGGCAGCGCCGCTGCGTGCTTACCCTCTGTGATCGATCCAAATCTCGATGGAGGGAGAGATGGAGGGCGGCGCCGGTTGGGTGTGAGAGGGAGGGAGGGGGTTTGATAGGGTGGCCCGCTGCGTGAGGTTTGGTAGGCGGCGCTGCAGCGCGTGGGGTGGGAGGCGGCGCCGGTTGGGTGTGAGAGGGAGAGAGAGGGACAAAAGACAGAGAAAGATATTTCAAAATGAAATAGGAGAGAGAGAGGAGGTGAATAAAAGGGGTGGGTGAGGGGAGTGAGTTTTGGACGGTGAAATGGGTTGAGTGTGTGGGACCACTTTTAAAACCTAGATGCATTTTTTTAAAAGTGGAGAACCTATTTGTGTTTTGAGTGTTATGGAAATGCCTATTTGTAATAAACTCATTTGTCAATCACACTCCACCTCTCAAAAGCCTCTATTTTGTAATACTTTGATTTCATGCATTTGTGTTATATATGATATTAGTACGTACCCCCGCGAATTTCGCGGACTGAAAAAAATATTTATTATTATTATTTCAAATTATAAATATTAATTTTTTAAAAATATTTTGTAATTTTAACATAATTTTAAAATTGTAATTATAATTCAACAAATAATAATAAATACTAAACATGAATAAATATAAAATTTGAAAAATATTAACTAATTCACACATTTAATCTCAAATTAGTATAACACAATATTTCTTAAAATTAAAGTTTTTGTATACTTGCATGCCCAATTTTTCCCCATGATATGAAGATACAATAAAAATCGGCAAAAGTTCAACTCTAAAGATAGAATCATACAGATCTAAAGGTAACATTTGACAAAAATGATGTCATAATTAAAATAAAATATTGTGTAGATGTTTGTGTGGGAACAATTGATTAATGCGTAGGTATTTATAATACACAGTTTAACAATAAAAATTGACCCTTAGGCGCCAATTTTTTTTTTTCCACCTGAACATTTCACATTTACAAATATTTTGCAAAAAAAAAAAACCAAAAAAAAAGTTAAAAATTACAATTGTTGAAAAAATTCGAAATCCTACTACAAAATAATATCTATATTTTACAGTTTCAAATTCAATTTTGCAGGTATTTATAATTGAAAAATCCAACCCTAAGAATTACATTTAAGTGACAATTTGAATTATTTAAAAAAATTCAATTCCCTCCTGAACATTTCATGTATACATGTATTTTATATATAAAAAAAATTGCTAACCTTATGTGACATAGTATTATACACGGTAAGATATTGTATATCATGGCAAGATTTTTTTGGGAATAATGCTATTTCAGTGACAATATCTTTTGGGTAGTAAAATCTTGTACAAAAAAAAAAAAAAAATGTTACAATTTGTTATCCACGGTAAGATATAATATTGGATGGCAAGATTCTTTGAGAATCTTGCCATCTTTTACGTGACAATATTTTTTGCAAAATATTTCAATATCCTCCTACAAAATTAGCATATATAAATATTCTGCAAAAATAAATTCTAAAAATATTTATTATTGTATTATACATGGTAAGATATTGTATTTTATGGCAAGATTTTTTGGAAATGATATGCTATTTCACTGACAATATCTTTTAGGTAGTAAAATCTTGTAAAAAAAAAAGTAATTTTACAATCTATTATCCATGGTAAGATATGGTATTGGATGACAAGATTCTTTGGGAATCTTGCCTCTTTTACGTGACAATATATTTTGCAAAATATTTCAATATCATCCTACAAAATTAGTATATATAAATATTCTACAAAAATAAATTCCAAAAATATCTATTATTGTATTATACATGGTAAGATATTGTATTTCATGTCAAGATTTTTTGGGAATAATATGCTATTTCACTGACAACATATTTTGGCTAGCAAAATATTGTCCAAAAAAATTTTAATGTTACAATCTATTATCCATGGTAAGATATGGTATTGGATGACAAGATTCTTTAGGAATCTTGCCATCTTTTACGTGACAATATCTTTTGCAAAATAATTCAATATCTTCCTACAAAATTAGCATATATAAATATTCTGCAAAAATAAACTCAAAAAATATCTATTATTGTATTATACATGGTAAGATATTGTATTTTATGGCAAGATTTTTTGGAAATGATATGCTATTTCAGTGACAATGTCTTTTAGGTAGTAAAATCTTGTAAAAAAAATATTACAATCTATTATTCATGGTAGAGTAGGTCTTGTATGAGACCGTCTCATGGCATGAGACAATGAGAATGAGTGTACGTAGGGCATTGACTCGTTAACACTTTGGTAGGGGTAGATGTTAATTTGTGTGGTCTCATGCCATGAGACGGTCTCATACAGGTTTTTGCCTTCATGGTAAGATATGGTATTGGATGACAAGATTCCTTATACATGGTAAGATATTGTATTTCATGGCAAGATTTTTTGTGAATAATATGTTATTACAAAAAATATAATCTTATTATACATGGTAAAATATTGTATTTCATGATAATATTTTTTGTGAATAATATGGCAAAATTATAAGGAATCTAATATTGTAAAAAAAAAAATATTACAATCTATTATTCATGTAAGATATGGTATTGGATGACAAGATTTTTTGAGAATCTTGCCATCTTTTACGTGACAATATCTTTTGCAAAATATTTCAATATCCTCCAACAAAATTAACATATATAAATATTTTGCAAAAATATCTAAGTAAGAAACTTAGTGTCCTTTTTTTTAATTCGAATTCACTCTCACACATTTAACATATACTTTCTACCACCATGCCGACTGAATTCCAAGTTGAATTGAATTTTTTCCGGATTAGTGGAGTGAAACACCGAGAATTTTATGATATTATCAAATATTTGCTCTTTATGTGTAGTGTTTGTACAATTGGTTCCGTGAATAGAGAAATGCATATGTGCAAAGGGATCGAGAGTTTACCTTGGCCGGATGAAAGAAGGCGCTGGGTTAGGAGGAGGAACGACGGCGCTGGGCTAAGCGGGCAGGCTGTAATAGAGCAGCGAGACGGCGCTGGGCTACGCGAATGAACAACTTAATACACAGAAAAAACTTTATACCGAAGATAATATTGCAAAAATTCGTGAATTAAAATAAAATTCTAACCTTTGGAAGATTCTGGGAATGAGGCGGCGTGGATATGGCAGGCGGCGGTGAGAAGATTATAATCTGGTATAAGTTGCTGGTCCGAGCTAATTGGAGAGGGGGCGGAAGCGGGCTCTGAAAAACATCGAAGAAGAGTGTGGTGGTGTGAGGGAGATCGAATGTGAGAGAGACTGCTTATGGGAGAATGAAAATGATGAATAATTATATTAACCCTAGTTACAAATCAATGGTTTAGATGTAATGATATAAAATAAATGGTTGAGATCAAAACTTAAACCAACTTTTAATGAGACCGCAGTATTTCGAAATGGAGAGATGTGAGACATGTCACCTCATCCTTAGAATAAGGTAGTGTTGACACATCACCTTGGATATGTTTGAAAATATATTATAATAAGATTATATTTATTTTAATTTATAATCTCAACTATTTATGTTCTCCAATTTTAATCTATTTCTAAATCACTTCCTACTTTCCTAAAGTCTCTATTTTTGTATTAGTTCAATTTATAACTTCTTCTTTTCTATTATGAAATAATTTTCATAGTTTTTTTTTTTAAATTACAATTGATTAATGAATTATTTTTTTATTTTAGATAAATTACAATTGAATCATCTATTAAATGGTTGCGTCTCTATATCATAATATAAGAAATGATCGATTTTGGTCGTTCGCTCTAAATATATTATCCATTTTTTTAATTAATTTGTTTCTTAAAATTATAATCATAAATTTAATTAAAACAATAATAAATTAAAGGTCACAAATTTAAATTAAGATAAAATAATTAATTAATTAAGAAGATAAACATAATTCTAACTGAATTAAAATTTGTAATACTTAATTTAAAACTAATAACATAATATGTATAAACCCGCGTAATACGCGAGGTTCAAGAGCTAGTAGAATAATGTGGGACGAAAGAGTAATACGAAACTAAATAAAGACCAAAAGAAGTGGAATAATTCAACGGGTAAGAACACTACCACATAGCCAATTGGCCATGATTTCAGCACTCACGAGTCACTTTCGGGTAATTGAGAGGAATTAAGTTAAAAAAAAAATCTAAATTAAGCCTACAAATAGCTGAGAGTAGGGGTGGAAATAGGCCGAGCTTAGCTGGACTTCTCGTTGGACGGTTTGGGCCTACTATTCAATCTTTGAGCCTAAGCTTGACCTGTTAACTGTCGTAAAAAGTCTTGGTCTGACCTTTTTAATAAATAGGTCTGGTCTGAAATCCTTTTAGGGGTCTTTTTAACGATGTTTACTAAATTATATTCAATAATTATATTATTATTAAATCATAATAATTAACACTTTAAATTTTAAAATGAGGAATAAAAGCAATTTACCAAAACATTATCAAATAATAGCATAATAACTAGGGAAGATGGTCATTTAAACCCCTTAACTTTGTTGTGAAGATTAAATAGGACCTTCAACTATTACTTTGTACACTTGTATCATCTTACTTTACAATTGAGATCAAATGAACCCCTCTTTCCACTAAAACGGATCAATTGAACCCTTCTGTCAAATAAAAGAGAAGCAGACGTTAATTCCATTGAGGCAATAGGGCAGGGTTCATATTTCTTCCAAAATCTTTTCCTTCCTCCCCTGAAGCTGTTTTCTTGTACTTCATTTCCACCCCATCATATAGCTTCCAGCAACACAAGAAAGTGTGCAAATAATCAATTTTTCTTTCAATTCTTCTCCCACAATATTCTTAAAACAAAATTGTTAAAAAAAAAAAAAACTCTTCCAACAAACACCCAAATCTCCTCCACCAATGGCCACCCACCACCACCGCGTACTCACATTTCTTGCCCTCCTCCACTCATCCGTCGCCGCCGTAATGTTAAGAATCCTCTCCCTCCCTCACGGAACCCCACCCCATTGGTCTTCCTCCATCCACGTCTACAAATGGAATAAAATCACGTGACATTCCACCTCCGTCGTCTCCATCAACCTGAATTTCGCCGCCGTCCGCCTTCGCCGGTTCTGTTAGCTCGAACAACAAAATTCACTTTTTGGCACTCTCCCCTCCTTCCAAAACAAAATTCACTTTTTGGCATTCTCCCCTCCTTCCAAAATTTGACATTGCTGCAAACAATGTATCTTGATAACCATAAATTCATTTCCGTTCCAACAACAATTTCACTTCTGTTTTCTTTGTCCAACGGAAGGGTTTAATGAACCTGTTTTAGTGGGAATTGGGGTTTATATGATCTCAATTATAAAACATAAGGCCATGAGTGTACAAATAAATAGTTTAGGGTCTTACTTGATCTCCATGGTAAAGTTAAAGGGCCTAAATGATCATTTTCCCTTGTAACTAATTCAAATAATATATTAATTTATATTTAGCAATATTCTTACATATATTTATATATTAAATATTTATTATATTATATATGTATTGTATTATTATATTATATACACATATATATATATATATATATATTAATATAGTAAAATAGGTCGGTCTGTTGGGCATAAAAGACTAACAAAAAAGTTCAAGTTTGACTTATTTAAATAAATAGACTTTTAAAAAAAATCTGAGTTTGACTCGTTTATTAAACGAGCTGAACTGGACTTTAGGTAGGCCCGTAGGCCCCTATAGGGTAGTCTGACCTATTCCCACCCCTAGCTGAGAGATTAATTCATGAATAACTAATACAATACTATTTCTTTTTCTATTAACATGTCGAATAAAATATACTACTATTACTTACGCATATAATATTAACGTAGTAATTAACGTTCTAAATTCTATTTATTTATAAAATATCAGTACAACGTACTATAATCAAAATAGTACCAAAAAAAATTCAACAAATGAATCAAACCAATAACATGGGCACTCTAATGGGCTCCAAGTGTAGTTAAAACTTAGCCCAACGTTAGTGTAAATGGGCTCAATCCTAGCTGCAAGCTGGTCAAAGGCCCAACGGCAGACTCCGCACGTGATCACAAGAGGCATCACGTGCGTGGCAACAGCCTGCAAGGCTGCAACCGACTCACGTTGGTTAACTGTTTGGAAAATAAATAAATTACTCAAATAATACTAACATATCAATCCGCTTTAAAACTTGAAAAAAGGGAGTAAAATTCATTCACACTCACCTCGAAGCCGCAGCATTTCGAAGCGGTATGTTATTCAATCTCTTGAAACTCTCTAGTATGTTTCTCGATCGCATCCGGATGGATGTTGTTTTAGCGTCACTTTTTTTTTTTTTTTTTTGGATTAAAGATGTTATTTAGGCATTCTTAGTTTAATTAATCGAGCATATGTGTGCGTAGGCAATGATGCATTAGTTCGTTGGAGTTGCAGACGTTTTAATTTAATTCTCTAACTGTTAATTTTATGTATATGGAAGAGAAACTTTGCGTTTTTTAAATTGTTGTGATAGTATTTTAGCAACCTTGTAAATACAAATAGTATGATGCGACTGAAGGAGAGGAAATCTTTGTTGAATCGATTCGGTTGATGGGGAAATATTAGTTAAGAAGCATATGATGCTTAAAATGCTGCATAAATTGGTTGTTTTCATCATTCTTCAGGGGATTTAGATAATGGGCAACTAACTAGTAAGCAGCAGTTCATCTTGAACTACTTCAAAAAACCAATACCTTGTACTTCTGCTGGGACCTCTTCTATTCCACTTTTTGTTGGGCCATATGTGGCTTTTACCTTGGTAGGACTTGAATTTTGTAGGTACGATGATTTGATTATCTATAGATGGCATGATGAATCCTTTCTCTTTTAAAGTTTGGAAGAGGCAGAAATTTGGATATTGGGCATTTTAGGATTCCGTTGTGCTTATAGGAATATCTTAATTAGTGGCATACAGAGTACAATAAACCCGTGAAATGTTGCGGTTAATATATGCTTGATTAAAAGAGAGAATAAATTAGAAAATATAGGAAAATGAAGATCATAATGGTGAGTTGGATTGGGTCAATCTCTGCTGTTGCTTATAGTCTTCAACTCATGAATTTTGTCATGTTTATCTTAAGTAATCATAGTATGCCTATTGTTTTCTCATCATTCATGTGTTTCTTGCCATCAGTTCCATAGGGCAAATCTCATAGCTCATTTAGTTCTAATGTAGTAATAAGCATTCATGGTCCAAAAAATAAGTAGTTTAGTGCACTAGTGAAATATTGGGTGGCATTACTTGATATATAAAAATATAGTTAGTTAAAGAAGCTTATATCATTTTCTTTTTCCTTCTCTCCCTCTTATTTACTGCTTCACTTGATAATTGCATAACTAGACAACACATTCCTTATCACATAATTCTTTGCATTCAGGTTTTTTTTTTTTAAAAGATTATAAGTGAGAAGATTAATAACTAACCAATTCAAAGTAATGGTAGAATATTAATTTTGGACCATATCCTTACAACTGGAGGTGAATGAGTTCCATCCTCAGCAGACGTGTTTTGCTTTAGCCTTTTAAGTTACTTCTCAATATTGGTTTTGACATGTGAAATTATTATGACTTCTTAGTTTTATACTGAGTTCGAAATCTTTTTCAGCAGGGGAGCTTCTCTTTATATCATTTGATTAAAGTACAAGAGCATTCTTTTCCGAAACTAAAGTGAACCTACCAGAGTCTTTAAATGGGCTCTGACATTATTCAAGATAGTCATGCTTCCATTGAAAATGTCAGTTCTGGTGAAGTGGAGGCTGAATCAAATAATGTTGATTCACTTGAAGTTGTCTCATCCGGTGGAGACACTATGCGCGAGCTAGAAAATGCAGCAGAAGTTGTAACTAGGATTGAACTAGATATAGCATGTTCCTCTGAAAAACTGGTTAACTTGGGTATACTTGTTCTGCATGTGTCTTCGAGGGGAAATGATTTTGAGGATTTTGTTTCAGAGGGAGAGCATACAGTGGAAGCTTCTGTTGTCATAGCATTAGAATTTGACCTTCTATGTGGGATTTTAGATTCTGAAGTCAGAGAGCTGGAGAGTATTCTATCTGCTATTAAGACTGATATTTCCATTTCCCGGGATGTTATATCGTCAGTCAGACAGCTAGGTGATATGTTTAGGGATATGGAAGACAGGTTGCAAGATTGTGAGGATTCTTTAAAGAAGTCGTTTGAACAGGTCGCAGACATAAAGATGCAATCTGCCAATTTCAGGATCTTATTAACTTCTACTGGTAATGAAAGATTTGTGTATCATTATTTTATTTCTGTAGGAAAATATCCTTTGATCATGAACATTTAGATGACACTTTTGATTTGGAGGCTGCATAGTTGGTCAGCAACTGCCATGTATAGTTAGATTATGTGCAAGAAAGCTCTCTCTCTTTGATGATTCTTATTTATCCACATTCTGGAGGACTTCATGCTGTTTCAAAAACCCAGCATATTAGGTTTTCTATTTTAGAAACTTTGGGATTTCAACACCAGACTTTTGCTCTATTCTTATTTATTTTACTGCTGCATCCTAAACTACATTAATTCTGAGTTCTACTATCTGAAATTATTAGTTTTAGAGAACGGGTTTTTCCTTATCTAACAATATCCCCAAACATTGACAGGGAAAGATAGCAACGAGTCTAGTGGTTTGGAAAATGGTAGCCTTCCAGATTTAAATGCAAAGGTTAAAATGCAGACTGCTGAACAGCAGCGGAGCATCTTGAGAATGCTGGAGAAGTCTTTGGGCCGAGAGATGGATCTTGAGAAGAGACTGACCGAGTCAAGAGAACTTGAAGAAGATTTAAAACTAAGGCTGGAACAGGAAGTCTTTTGCCTGGAACAAGAAGCCGAAGATATGTGGGAAAGACTGTTCCAGGCAGAAAATAGTGCAGAAATACTCCTGGGGGTTTCAAAAGAACTATTTGGGCAGATCCAGGTGGCACATTTTAGTACAAATGGGTCGATTCAGAGAGAAGGGGAGTTGACATCTAAACTTCAAGATTTTAGTGAGCAGTTGAAAGAAAAAGATAGTGCTTTGCAGTGCTCTGAGAATTCGAGGACTGAACTTGTCGAAAGGGTTAAATCACTAGAGCAGAAACTGAGGGAATTTGAGTCTCAGCTGCACCACATGAAGGATTCTTCTGATCAAAACAATGAATTGAAGGAGAAGTGTTCTGAAGCGGAAAAGAGAGCTGAGATTGCTGAAGCTGAGTGTAAATTACTCAGAGAGTCTAACTTGGAGCTCAATACCGCATTGATCGGGTTGAAGAATAGCATTACTGATACAACTAACGGGGTGGAACAATTGGAGAGGCTATTGAAGGAATCTGAAATGCAGCGACTGCATGCAGTGGCATCTGCTGAAGCTAGTCAAGAGAAGCAAATCATGTTAGATTGCACAATCACGGATATGGATAACTTAATAGAAGATCTAAAATCAAAGGTTTTAAGGGCTGAAAATCAGACTGAGAGTGTTGAAGAGAAGTGTATCATATTGTCCGAGTCCAATGCGGAACTCATTGAAGAAATAAATTTTCTGAGGCACAGAATGGAACAGTTAGAGACATCTTTGCATCAGGCTGATGAAACAAAGAATGAAACTGCCAAAGATATTAGGCTTCGGACTAAACTGATAACAGATTTAGTATTGCAGTTGGCTCTTGAAAGAGAAAGACTTCATAAGCAGGTTAGTGTAACTTCCTTTGATACTTCACACTCATGTAGTTGGTTAGTACTCCAGGTTTTTTTTTTCTTTCATTTTCCGTTCGTTTTTAAGTATTGTTTTAAAAGCCACGTAGGGGATGTTTGTACATTAATTAAAAAAATTGTTTGGCAATCTATTCTAGCTTAGCTTCTTTATTGTAGATAACGTTTCTGAAATACTTACAAATTAAAGAGTTAAAATCTAACATCTTTAGTATTCAAGACCTTCTGTTTTTCCTCTCCAGATATCATCATTAACGAAGGAGAAGAGCATAGCCGTGAAATATTTGCAGCAAATGAAGGACCCTTCAGCAACAGTGATTGGAAACCATGTTGCAAAAGTAAAAGAAGTCATGCTTTCTGAGAATGATAGCAAGAATGAAACTCCTGAAAAAGAAAGTAATGAGGAAATAATGGAGTCTACCTCCACCAATTCTAAGGTTGGTCTCGTGTTCTTGCTTTTCCTACATTTGGACATTAGTAACTCATTCCTTGTCAAAGATGCAGTAATATGAACTGTATGTTTATTGTGTTAACTGACAGGTCGTTTGTTGGCTCTCTCGGTAGAACCAAATGCTGAGGCTGATCAATGACCTAGTGATCTTCACATTTTGTTTTGCATCATGTATCCAGCACGTATATAGGACTAAAAAATTACAATTTCCTCTATGCAGTATTAGACACGCATTTTGCAAGATTATATTATGCTCTCATCTTTGTTTTACTGTCAATTTTAAATTCATATGTGGTCAAACATATCCGATCCTAATACACTATTTAATTAATGTTTGTCTTTAGATGGAAAATTCACAAGGAGACTCGTTAACTACCGAGATCAAGACGGGGAATGCTGATTCATCCTCCGAGCTGGAGAGTGTTAGAAATATAGATGCAAGGCAACTCGGATTCAAACATGTCTTCATGATAGTAGTCGTTATATTGGTGATTCCAGCCATTGCTGCTTTTCTATTTTCAACAGGGAGGGAATGAGTCTTGCATAGTGCTGCTGGTGCTTATTCTCTGAAGAAAGAGGCTCTATAAATTAAATCAGGAAGACCATACGAACATTCTGTTTTTGTTGAATAATGGTAAATATGTTTTTGCAACAAGGGCCTTCGTGTCTACAAATAGGCACCACTTTTATCATTGTAAGTTTGTCAGTTTTGTAAGAATATGTTAAGAGAGAATTTCCTCGAGCTCATATGATTCTTATCATATTCCTCGTTGTATATATTACCTAAAAAGTAACACATGTAGAATCACATGCAAGCATATTAAAAAAAAAAAAAAATCAAAATTTTTGGGGGGTTGTCTACTGCCCCCTCATAGCTGAACACAATGAATCTCAGAATTCTTGTGTTGATAGGGAGCCAAAACATTGGTTTTGTGACGTCGTTTAGGAACCGGAGGAGACTGCGTATAATTCATCTAACATAGCTTCATTGCTCATCTGGAGCTCATCAGATTGCACATGAACATCCCTTTTCATCTCATCAATTAGCATGTCCAGATTCTCATATATCTCTCTGCATTTCGGATGAGCTTTGTCCCCCACAAGAAACATATGCACCTCAGCCTGGACCTCGATCCAGCTACAACCCGGCTCTTTCTTCAACCTGCTACTCCTCATGACTCGTCTCATCTCTGAAACCTCATCCCACATTTCTCTATCAGCATAGATATTCGACAAAAGAACGTAAGCAGATGAGTCTTCAGGGTCCAATTTCAGAAGGGCATTTGCTGCCTTTTCTGCCACCTCAACATTCCCATGCATCTTACAAACACTAAGAAGACTTCTCCAAATCACATCATCTGCTTCCAAAGGCATTTCTTGAATAAGCTTCAAAGCATCAAGAACTCGCCCCGACCTTCCTAGTACATCCACCATAGATGAATAATGTTCCAACTGTGGTTCTAATCCATACTCGATTTTCATTAAATCGAAATAGTGCAGCGCTTCGCCTACTCGACCGATATGTGCACAAGCACGAAGAACTGCAACAAAAGTTGCATGATTCGGGATCACCTTCTCGAGCTGCATGTTTGCAAAAATCCGTAAAGCCTCGTCTCCGCATCCATGGTTCGCGTAGGCGCACACCATTGCATTCCACGTCACAAAATCACGGTGGGACGATTTTTCGAACATCAAAATCGAGTCTTGCATGGCCCCACATTTTGAATACATGTCAACTAGTGTACTGACAATGTACACATCTGACTGCAAATCCTGCTTGATTATCTGAGCATGGATTTGTTTCCCCAGCCCAACATTAGCTACATTAGAACAAGAATCAAGAACGGTTGCATATGTGAAGTTATCAGGTTTAATTCCCATTTCCAACATTTTTGAGAAAAACTTCTGAGCCCCTTCACTCTGTTCAGATGATGAAAACCCAGAAATAATTGAATTCCACGAGACTAATGTTCGTTCCTCCATTCTATCATGGAGCTTCTTCGCCTCTTCGATCATCCCACACTTGCAGTACATGTCCACAATCACGCTTCCAACGAACGAGTCAAACCCCATCCCGGACTTCACAACTCTGCCATGGATTTCCCTTCCATAATGCAGAGATTGCCCCCCTGCACAAGCTTTTAAAACACTCCCAAATGTGAATTCGTCGGGCCCCATTCCAGAGCGAAGCATAGAGACAAATAATGATAGGGTCTCCTCGTTTTTATTCTGCTCACAAGCAGCAATGACTGCGTTCCAGGAGACAGCATCCCTTCTCTCCATTTCTTCAAATACGCGAAGAGCTTCCTGCAATGCCCCACATTTACCATACATATCTAAAATGGCATTAGCCACACAAATACTGTACTGGAAAGGACTCTTAATAGCTAAGCCATGAATTTGGACTCCAATCAAATGTTCTTTAACTATTGCACAAGCACTAAAGGCACCAGATAGGCTTATATCATCAAAACCAAGACTGGACTTCAATAAACACCGAAATAGCTGCAGTCCTTCGAATCCAAGATCACCTCTAGCATAGCCAGTGATCAATGCATTATAAGATTGCAAGTTATGGTTCGGCAACAAGTTGAACACCTTCGTTGCATTAACCAAATTGTTGCATTTCGAGTACATATCCAACATGGCTGTACCCACAACGGTATCACCTCCGAAATCACTCTTCAGTGCATGACCATGTATTTGGGAACCCAATCTTGAAACAGATAAACCAGCACAAGACCTAAAAACACTAGCATACACAGATTGGCTCACCCCAACTCCCTCTCTTTGCATTTCTTTGAACAGCTCTAATCCCCCCTCAAGCTCATCGTTTTGAACGCTCCCAGCAATGATCGCGCTCCAAGAAACCCAATTCTTCACCGGCATTGCATAAAAAAAGCGTTGTGATTCATCTAACATCTTGCATTTTGCATACATATCCAACATTGCACTTCCAGTCACCACATCACATTCAAACCCGAACCTTATAACAACTCCATGTACCTGATGCCCCAAAGCATAATCTTCTAAAGCTGAGCATGCTTTCAGAACAACAGCAAACGTAGTCTCATCGAAAGCCACACCGTCTCTCCCCATCGCCACAAATATCTCAACGGATTTCATATACTCCCCATTCTGCAAGTATCCCGAAATCAAAGAATTCCAAGAGATCACATCTCTCTCAGGCATCAAATCAAAGAACGACTGCGCTTGCCCCAATTTACCGCCGATTAAATACCCAAAAATCATCGCGTTCCAGGAAACGCGGTCTCGTTCAGGCATTCTGTCGAACACCTTGCCTGCACAGTCCAAACGCGCGCATTTTATGTACATCTGGAGCAAGCAATTGGTGACAAAGATTGTGGGTTTGAATCCGGATATGATCATCCGTGCATGAGCTTGTCTCCCGGGCTCGAGGGCTCTTTCCTTGGAGCATTCTTGAAATATATGGGAAAATGTCTTTTTGCACAATGGGCGTGACTGATTTTCCTGTGCGAAAGTGGAGAAGGGACAGAAAAGTAGTGGAAGCATGGGGAGGAAACTCGAAAACGGAGGCTTTGGGTGGAGATGGAAGAGTCTGGTTGAGAATTGAGAAGCCATTGGATTTTAAATTCATGCTTGGCGGGTTGCTGTTCTTGCTGCTGTCAACTGATCGTCAACAAGCTCGACGCATGTTTTTTATATTCTTTAAACTTGAATTTAAATTTTGTATTTTAAAACTCATTTTAGTTTAAATTTTAAAATATATTTTTAAAGTTAAAAAAATCATATTTTTTAAAATTTAATTTTATAAATAATTTATGTTTTATACACCATCATTTATTTTTATATTATAGAATAAAACCTTCCTTAATCAAATAAACAAGAACACATATACAATTCTTGAATTTAAACAACTACTAATTTTAAAAATTGATTTTCTTAAAAAAAAAAAAAAAAACACATATCATTTTATCTATTAACTCATTCTTTATGAATCTGAAAATCAGGACTGTTTATCAGCTCAGCTGCCATGACAACATTTGCAAGCCAAGCAATTTGATTCTTGCAAGTAATACTAACCTAAATATTTGTTTAAACATGTAGTAGTAGTTAGGAAATTTATTTTCTGTGATAATGCTTCAAAATACCCGTTTTGAAGTTATAAAAAAGAAAATATTAGCCACTTCAAATAAAATAAATAAAAATTTATACCCACTTTTACCTTTTTCATATTTTTGAGAATTAAATGCGTTCGAAAGTTGGTATATAAAAAAAGAGTTTATAAAGTTTGCGTTGGTGCGCATTTCGATGGAAGAAAAATAAAATTAACAAATGTAATATGATATTTTACAGTGAATTAAAATACATAAATCTCATGTTATACACTTAGATAAATGGATAAAGTGTAAATTTATTAGATACGCTATTGGTCGAGTTCGTCATTTAAACTTTGTTTTGTATAATATATATGTTTGTAATACGACTTAAAAATTATTAGCACCAACCCGATTTTCAAATAGTAATTGTAAATTTAAATTTTTTTTTAAAAAAAAAATTCAACTTAGGTTTGACAAGAAATGAAAAATTCGTAAAGATAGCTGAGTCACAATTTGATCATTGTTAATTGACTAAGAAACTTCTTGTAAAAATATAAATAAAAAATGACTCAGAAACTTCTTGTAGAAAAATAAATAAAAAATGACTAAGAAACATAGATAATCATCATCATAATAGCTTAAATGCAAATAAGGACATTTATTTCACTCAAATGCCGAAAATATCATTATAAACAAAAAATATTTACATTTTTCAGAAATTAATGCGAAAAGAGCCTCAAAAACTAGGGTAGCCCCAATTTTTTTCACTGCAAACGAACCAAAAAAAATTAAATTCACGTTGAAAAAATCAGAGGAAAGACCGCCTCACTTTCTTTGCTATCGAATTGCTCCAATGGCGGAGGTATCCAATCTCCATCGCCACCGTCAGCCGCCGACGTCGGGAAGACCTGCTCAGGCCAATATCCAGTCCCGCCAGGAAGATTCCGTGCAAGAGGAGGAAAACTTTTACAATCAGCCAAATCCCATTGTTTTTGATTTCGATTTCTCCCCATCGAATAATTCAAACCCCTCTTTTTTCGATGATTACTCGGCGTCGTTTGAATTCGGGTTCGATTTGAACTCCGAGACCGAGAATTTTGGGTGCGAGTACGAGGACCCTAATTGCCTCTTCTTTGGAGGCGAAGAGGACGATGAACAGATGAATTTCGTAACAGATCTGTTCGAACCGCGTCATCCGCACGCTACGGAGGACCTAATTTGGGAACTGGAATCGGGTAGGGTAGAGGATCCGGATCCGGAATTCGGATTTGGGCCAGGTCTCATGTCGAACATTGGTCTTCGGGTGGTGGACATGGATTCAGAGTCCGATACCGAGGAATTCGAGGTGAGTACAGGGTTTTTTGCTGGTAACGATGATGATATATATGATAGTTTGGGAATTAGCAGTAATATACATCTCGAATCTGAGAATGAAAGAGACGAGTTCGAATGGGAGGAGGTTAGTGAAAGGGTTCAAAACGATGAGAGGGAGAATTTGAATTTGGTGATCAATCGAATTGAGGAGATATCTGTAACATCCGATATTTCTTCGAATTCGAGTTTAGGCGATGATGAAGAAGAAGCAGAGGCGGAGCGTAGCATAGAATGGCAAGTTCTTTTGGCAATGAACAATTTAGAAAGGGCTATGGAATTTGAGAATCTAGAAGAGAATAACAACAATGGGAATGAAATTCCACATGTGAATCTTCCTGAAGATTATATCTTAACTATGGAATATGATGCCCTCTTTGGGCAATTGGTAGAGAATGAGAATGCTTCAAAGGGTAGCCCCCCAGCTGCAAAGTCTGTGGTGGAGAATCTTCCCTCTGTGGTGGTGACAAAGGAGGAGATTGCTGAAAATAATAGTATAGTTGTTTGTGCAGTTTGTAAGGATGAGTTTGCTATTGGGGAGAAGACGACTAAGTTGCCTTGTTGCCATCTATATCATAGGGATTGCATTTTGCCATGGCTAGGTATTAGGAACACGTGTCCGGTTTGTAGGTATGAGTTGCCCACAGATGATGCCAATTATGAGAAAAGGAGGGGCGGTAGTGGGAGTAACGGTAGCTTGGTCGATGATTTCGATGTCAGGTACAATTTTGAAATTCTGCCTTGAAGTGATGTTTCAATCTTTAGAGTATGGTATAGAGACAGAGCATGGTTCTTTTTTTTGGTATGTAGAAATTTCGTTGTGTTTTGAAATGGCGAGGTTGCAAGCTTTCATGTGGATATTACATTAGAAGTTATTCGACTGAATTTCAAGCTGTTCTGTAATATACAGCACTAGTAGATAGTAATAATCCTTTTTAATTCGTTTTAGAGACTACTTAGAAGCTCAACATTGCAGGGTTTCATTGGTGCTTCTGGCATTCTTGTGATTTGTATTGGTTTTGAACACATGAATGGATTCTGATGTGTTGTTAATGATTAGAAGACAGAATCAGTTTTATAGCTTTGGATCTTTTCTGGAATTACCTGCCTTTTGTTGGTTTGTCTGTCTGGGAATAAAGTAGCCTGGGACCTGTTTATACCTATGCACTTTCACATTTCTGGATTCATAAATGCATTAGGCCACGTTCTTTATTTAAGACAATTGTTTTAACATCATATGCCCTTTGGTGATCTATTGCCTTCAGATCAAACTTCTAGATTGAGAATGTATTTGCCGCAGATTTTTTTACACGTGTTGAATTAACATTTTGGACAAAGTTCCTGACTAGTCATTGATTTTCTCTACGCGTGTTTTTAGCACTTTTTATGATTTAGTAAGCTCTCTCTTTAATAAATTCATATTTCATTTACCAAACTCATATTTAAACATGCGGGTAATTCTCTCTTGCCTTGACTTTTAGTCTTAACTTCAAAATATGCTAACATGAAGCTTTTACGGTACACTCATGCTGTATTTGAATACTCTTTATGTTAATATATATATATATATATATATATGTTTTCCTACAACAAAGGATACCATACATCGTAGTTTTAAAGGTGCGCCTCTAGGGCGCATGTTTCAAGGTTGAGCGCCCCTCCATGGGAAAGGCGGTTGGTGTTAGGTAGGCGCGCGCCTGGCCATGCACTTCTGTACTTAGTTTGAGTCAACTGCCTTGGCCATACTAGGTTTTCAGGGTCATAAACATCATTTTTTCTAACTTAAGATTAGTGATAAAATGTTTTGTGAACTTAAGAATAGTGATAAAAAGTTATCATTAATTTAAGAAACATTAGGCTTCCCTTTCCCACTTCACACTCCCACGTAACCTAACCACCCTGCACCACTACATGTCCACCCTCGTCCAGCCATGACCAGAAGTACCAAGTCCTCCTCAGCCTCCCCAGCCCCCCTCCAGCCTCCAGGTAAATATTTTCTTTTAGACTTAGAGATGAAGAAGTTGAATTTGACTATTTGGAAGGTTAAGATGAGGATGAAGAAGAATTATGAAATGAAGAACCACAATTTGATGCTGATGAGGAGGAGGAGGAGGAGGAGGAGGAGGAGGAGGAGATGATGATGAATGTGTAATGAGGATGATTTGTTTGCTAATTGTTGGCCTTTGGTTGGATATCTATTGTTTCCTACTTCTTTGATTTCAATTTATTTATTTGGAGTATGCTAATATGTTTAATTTAAGTTCATGTAATTTTTTTTTCCCTCTTAAATTTTAGCCTTCATGTACAAAAGGTGCGAGTGGCGCCGTTAGCAACCCGCCCTTCATGCATTTATACTAGTATGAAATGAGTTTATATAAGCGTGCTCTTTTAGGTGTAATGACACCTAATAAGTTGATATGCTAGTTCTGCAGTCTGGCTATGTTTGCTAATTTAAATTTAAGTTATTCTCTATATTTATCAGGTTTGTAGTTAGTCGTTTGAAGTGCTTTCATTCATCACATTTTGCCAAAATAGAGCAGAAAGATGCAAAGCTTCTAAAGCTGCCCTTGCCCTGCTTCACACTGATTAGAAGCAATTATACTATGATCTATACATTTAATAACTTGAAGTTTGTTTTTGTCCATAGAGAGTTTCGTCTACCTATAGGCTGATGGTCCGAAGACCAGTGCTTTCGCTCTTCAAGTCGAAATAAGGAGGAGGATTGCGTTAGGCTGACAACCATATAGGCAAATTGGAGGGGTAATCTTGGAAATAAAATTGGAAGTTATGTGATTATATACACAAATGATCAAATGTTGGAACTTTTTTTATCTCCTTCTGCCTCTTTTAATTGGAGGGGTTATCTTAGAGAAAGCTGGAATGCTTTTTGATTTTAAGAACACCGGTCCACAGGAATCAAAATGTTAATATGTGTTTCTGTATGCTTATGAATAGTCAATGTAAATAGGGCGTTCCTTTTCTGATACACATGTTATTTAATACATGTGACCCATGATGTTATGGTCCAGTAACATTTAGACATACATTTAATGAGATTGATAATGCCCAATCTATATGTTCATAGGAGTTGAATGCAGTCAGAAATTCCAAATGAATTATACAAAGATCAAATTACTAAAATCGTAGAATGCATCGAAGAATCCGGTCACGTAATTTATATAAAAAAGACTACAAATTTAATTTCATTAGTCCAAATATTTTTTTCCAAGATATGAAGTGTTAGATTCGATGTTGTTGCAGTTTATATTGATAGAACCTAATTCACTGAGTAATTAGAGAAAGAGTTTGAGACATATTCGCACACCATTCCTCCAAAAATGGTTACAACATTAAAATTTAGGCATGATTTTAGAAGATACTGCTATTTTCCGTTCTTGCTTCAAAATATCAAAATACCAGAAATTAACATCTCCATACTTCAAAAGTAACTTTCTAAGTTTTTTTTAGACATATTGCATTTTAATCTCTTCCGTTTCAATTTTTTAATTTTAGTATGATAAAAATAGTATTTTGAACATTTTATGAATTAACAGAAAATCTTGTACGATGCTATCTCATGAATTGTAAAACTGCACCATATGATATGAACGATGCAATGCAATAATTTGATATGAAGGAAATTATGTTAAGCTGAAATTTCGTCTTTTATAGTTAAAGTCAAAAGAATTAAGACGAACATATAGGATACCTCCCATAATAGTCTACAAAAATTATGATATTGCTCCATCCCTAAAAACTTATATTTTTACTTAAATCTTACATAAGTTGTGTTGTTTTGCAGGAGTTTCATTACAAAAGTTCAATTCTTAATCATCATATGTATGAAGTGCATAGCCTTGTATGCATCAGATTCACTGTACAACTTAAACATATTTTTAAAAAATTATCCTTACTATTACTAAAAAGCAACCCGTTCTATTACTAAAAAGTATATTTAATAAAACATACTAATTTTTTAGTAATAACAGGCGTAATAACTTTTTAGTAATAGTAAGGACAATTTTTCAAAAGTACACATAAATTGTACTCCTTCACTTGCACAATTTCTTTTTTAGTCCGTCTCAAAGGAACTTGCACACCATATAAAAGGAATCATTGATTTGGGTGGACACTAACAAAAGTATATAAATATTTACCCATTTGCCACTACTTTATTCAGAAAATAATTTTTTTTTGTAAAAAGTGTGCCCCCGGGTCCGGAGGTGTGCAAGTTCCTTTGAGACACTTCATTCAATTAACGCACAAAAGACTTGCTCATACTTGAGGAAGTATTTTACAAGACTGTCTTATACATAGAACTTGGTACTATTGTACAATTTTGTAATACTTTTGAGCTTAAGTATCATGAAAATAGATCATTCGATAACTTCAAGCAAGTGGGCAGACGCTATAGATACGGCTAGACATGAAGTTGAGAGAAGTGCAAATTATACCTCCTGCAAGTATTCAACATTGTTGCCTTAACACGTTATCACGTCCTGCACTCTCTTCTTTAGCTTCTTGCATAAACCAGTCGCACTTATACATCTAATACAGTTAGTAACAACATAATCGGCAAGCATGGCCAACTAGGTTATTTTTTACGTTCAAGGCAGTGATGGCCTTCTTTTCAATAACACACACAATTTAGACCTTCCTTATGAGAATAAACAACTTCTGGTCGAGCTCAAATCTAGCAGCAATGGAAGGGTCTCCCTTAAGCATCATCAGAAGTCCACCAAATGAGACATATATATCCCTGAGGCCAAAAAATAAATATTTGATTGTGTGTTTTAATATGATGTAGAAACACATGATGTAGAAACATACGCTTTAACTTGCTTCTCTCTAGACTCCTCTGAGATTCTGTACAACTTTCCTTGCATGACATAGTCAAACTTATCTGCGAGTGACTTCCTGTTACCCTGAAATCATATTGTAGGTGGCACTCAAATAGGTGTCTACAACGTCATGTAGTTAAAATAAATCAACCAAAAATAAAAAAATAATCTGAAGCTATCTTCCTGCCGCAAAACTGAATCAACAAAGATAAAATAGTTTTACACGAAACATTACATTTGCACATGTAACAGCTAAATCCTTTTGTCCACATTGAATCAAAAGGAAAAACAAGTTGGAATTAGAATTCTGAAAGCTCCTGAGACCAACTAATGGAAAACTGGAGTATTTAACTCATGGCTGTCTTTTTAACATTACGAGCACTAAGGGAAAATGAGAAGAGCACCAAGGATGAACAAAATAAGAAAAAGATAGAAATGCTTATCTCAGTGTTAATATCGAGGTGCATCAGCATGTCAAACTGCTCACTCCTAGCAGAAATGCGGGACACTATGGAGAATATCAAGAATAAATTGTATTCAGCGCACGTTAAATGTTGAAAAATATAAATCACAAGACAATGAATCAGAAAAGCTGCAAGGAAAAACTACAGCGCTTGAAAACAGACCATAAAATTAGAGGTATGAAAAAACGCATATTACTGGATAGTATACAACCAGCTATTGGAACATGTATACGAATCACAATTTATATGCATCTTATTTCAAAAAATGGAACTCGTAATTCACTTCCATCTGATGTGTTAATTTAGCCTTAGCATTAGCAGTTATTCCACAGGAATCACTTTGGTTTAAAAATCTACCATTTTGATTAAACTTCTATCGGTGTAACATTTATGATATTCTTTTACATACCTAATAATTTATATAGACAGACAAGATTTTATGCTACTATCACAGAGTTCACACCACAAACAAAGAGAAAGTGCAATAAGCATGGTAAAGGAATGAGATTCAAGGTACCATACCCCTATCAAACTTTTTGCCATCAGGGTCTAGGGTATCAACTAGAAATATATCTTCAAAGAGTGTTTCCACCATCTTCAGAGCACCCAACAGAACCTGAATCCACATTAAACCAAAATAAACACCTCTCAGATCTTGTATAAGTACTACATTCTAATAAAACCATAGTCTTCTTCTACTCTATATCACAGTAAAGTGATTACTGCCAGCAGAGATATTTTACTATGAAACCAAATCAAAACTGAAGAAAACAGTAAGCACAATACAAGAATGGAGTAAGATGCCATCCCCGCTTGATTAAGGACAGACCAGACCGCATTGGATCAAGCTTATAAATTTAACAGCACAATCTAGAAGCCAGTAAAAATTCATCAACCGTTCTTCATCAGAAACACATATTTCCTCATCATTTCCCCAAATAAACCAAAAACCAGACCATTAAGAAGCTACATCACCGCACAACACTCAGAAGCACAAGGTACAACAACCTCACAGCCTGGACTGGCTCCTACTAGCCACAGCCAACTCCAGCTATCGTAGGCTAACTACAAATTAGGCCAATTTCCGGCGGAAAAACACATCCACGGGGTCAAATTTTAAAATGCACAACAATTCCTGACCAAATAATCGAAAAGGTAAAGTAAAATACCTAGAGGCGGCAGCAGTAGAAGCAGATACGATCTCTGCTCAACCAAGAGACGAAGAAAGGGAAACATGGAAATTCCATTAGTTGTCAAATATATATACAAAATTTATGATATTCGATTTGTAAATATTCGATTAAATATATAATTATATACTTTTATAATAATAATAATAGTAAAAGTAAATATTATTATTATTTATAAATTTAAATCCATTATAATTATTTTAAGGTCCCGTTTGATAGCATATATATGATACGATATGATAGTTTAAATGTTGATTAGTTTTATGTATATATCTTTTGTTTGGTATACAAATTGATATATGTTATATTTCATTTGCTAGCCTATGTACATTTGTTGATAAATATGATAAGGTCATTTTTACGCTCAAAATCTTAAGATAACTTATATTTTTACCATTTATAAGAATTATTCTTTAACCACGGCCTTTGTAGAGATAAATAACAAAGGAAATAAATATGTGTTACATAATTCTCCAAAAATCTTCCTTCATCTTTTTCTTCACCGTGAAATCCAAACTACAAAAAAAAAGAAAAAAAGAAATACAAAGTTTATTATGCATCTATTTTCTTCATTGGGCAACCCATGTAGCGTCTTTAGCTATTAGAGGACTACAAGTTCATTATTTTGTTTCAATATATATTTATCCAGTTTCGTTTTAAAATTGAACAAAGACCGTCGCAATTATAACACAATGAAAATTCTCAGTAGCAAAATTAACCATCTTTAAAGAACTAGCCACTAGAAGAATTGAAACAAACCAATAATATATCATCAAACCCACCTCAATCCGGACCTCTTAAAAATCGAACAACAAAAAATGAACAACATCAAAATTAAAACAAGATTGCTGTGTTTTAAAAAAAACCAGAAGATTACTCGGTAGTTTTGAATTCAATCAAATTGAAAGTATTCCTTCGTCGAATTCCAATTGAAAACGAATTTTAGAAATTGTTGGCGAGCCGTGAGCCTGTGTGGTAAACCAAATAATTCTTATATTGGCTGCTGATAACTCCAACGAAGAAGGCGGACATTTATTTCCTTGTTAATTTTTTTTTTTTGGTACTCGGTATCCGGCTCATTGGCCGACTAATTCGGGGAACCCATAACCCACCGTCCACTAGCGGGGGCCCATATTTCCTTGTTAATTAATTCTAATTCTAACATAATATATAAAAGATTTACTTTAAAAAATTGAATTATCGGTGGTCTTCATGTTCTGTACACCATGAACATGTCTTCGCAGATAATAAAAAATGAGGTTATGGTGAGAGAAACATGGGTTAGTTTCTTATTTGCAGGGAGGTTGAGATATTGGGGGTAGAGGGTGGAAAATAAATTAATAACTATATATAGTTTTAACAATACCACCTATTGAGATGAGATACGTAAACACTTGAAATAAGTATAGTGAAAACAAGATCTTAATTTAATACCGGGTCAACATGTTAATAGATAAAGATAACCAAACATCGTATTAGATGTGTTAGTGTATCTATCACTCTCTAATACTCCCTACCAAACTTGTCGTAAGGATATTAACTTTTTATAACTTTATCCAACAAGTAGGCTTTTAGGCAATCCTTAATTTAATATTCTAATTAAAAAATATTTAATGTAATTTAATTATTAAAATACTTAACAAAATAAAAAAGAACTGCAGGTCAACACTCTTAATTTGATTAATATAGTGTTTTTCCATAAATTTGATAATTAATTTTTTCATTTATTTACTTGATTATGTTATGCTAATTTTATTTTATAGCTACAATTTTGAAATGAATATTTGAATATTGACAAAGTATTATGTGAATAATACTCACGGTAACTATTATCGTGAATAACAATTCACTAATATTTGACGAAGTGGTATAACTCGAGTGGTTAAAATCTCACTACCTATGATACAAAGATCATTAGTTTGAGTCACAACTTTATCATTGTTGTGACCATTTGAGACCACATGTTGGATCCGACCGGAAGAAAGTCGGAAAAGGCAACAAGGAACCCAGAGGCCGGGACCGACCCGGCCGGCCAGAATCCGACCTCTGCGGGCTCCGACCACGAGTTTCCGGCCTCGAAAACGAGGCCGGAAACCCACTTGAGACCCTCGTCCACGTCCGTCCCAGCCACGTTCAAGTCCTGCCGTGGCCGGACCGGTCCGACCAAGAGCAGTGAAGTCCAGCAGGATCGCCCAGACGCGACCGACCGACTGGAGCAATCTCCGACCTCGCTGTCCGTCAGGAGGCCGACCTCCGATCACTCAAGGCCCCCGGCCGGCAAGAGAGATCTGGAGCACGTGATAGAATCAGGCAAGATCCTCTCTCAAGAGGGAAAAAGGCCGCCTCCGTACCCAGAGACTCAGAGAATATTCCATCCAAATGAGGAAATTCGCCAGAGAATCGTCCTTTTAGGACACGCGTCAACCCCCTAGTGGCCGGCCACCTGCAAGCCCTGACATACCAGAGCCCGCGCGTCCTCAGAGGCAGGAGACATTTAATGCACCTGCCCCCCGAGAGGCCGGAAATGACCAAAATACCCCTATAGTGAGAAAACTATAAATACCCCCACATTTGTAATGTAAAAAAAGGTTCAATCTCTCTCAGTGTAATCAATACACATACTCATTTCAAGTCCAGGGACTCACAGCCCCTGGCAATCCTTGGTGTTCTTAGTGTTCTTATGCATTTATTGTTCTTCTTCATTCAAGCATTCATTCTAACATTTAAGAACCCAATTATTTGATGTTTTTACCAAAGCTTTTATAAATAGTCATTCAATCCCAGCAAGATATATTTGGTAAACAACATTTGGCGCTAGAAGAAGGGTGTCTAACCCATCAAACGCATATTTTCTTCATCTCTTTGAAGAACACTCACTGTTCTTCAAAGCTTCACATCCTCAAACCTTCAAACCTCAAACTCCTCCTCTTGAAAGTAATGGATCCCCAGAGGTCATCCCATGCCCACGGGAAAGCCACACGAGTGGCCTCCCCAATTCGTTTTCCGGAGGAACCCCTCCCATCCGGGGGTCGAGGTTTCTTTACCCCTGACCAGGCCGGGTCAGGAAGACGCCGCCAGGCGGAAGAGGCGAGGGGGTGCCGGAGCACCACCTCTGCCTCCAAAAAGAAGGCCCAGGCTCGCGCTCTCAAGGGTAAGGCGAAAGCCGGAGAGCACCAAGGCGAAAGCCAATGTCGGGCAAACCCCGTCTCCACCCGTTCACGAGGTTCCGCCCATCCGGTTTTTGACCGTTTGGGCACGACGGACCCTTCGTGGTATCCGAGCCGCGTACCCAGTTACGACACTGGGTACGGTGACACCGAGTCCGTCTCCAACTCTGGGAGCACGGCCCAAATGCCCCACAAGAGGGCGGCCGAGGTCAGCCTGACCCCGGTGAACTCCGCCAGGCGCAAGTTAAGCTTCGCCCAAAGTGGCCTTTTGGGACGCGGAGTCCCTCGCGCGGCCGTTTTCGACCGTATCGGCCCCCTAGCCGGCGTGGGCGACCAGTTGGCCGAAACCCCCAGTCCAGAAATCGTCAAGTTGCAAAAGCAACTGGACGAAATGAAGGCGCTCCTCGAAGCGCAAGGCCAAACCAAGGCCCGGCCAGTCGCCAGCGAACCTCTGGCGGTCGATATTGAGCTCGCGCCGGTCCAGCTCAAGATCGTCCCCCCGCCAACTCCTCTCTACGAGGGGAAAACAGATCCTGAGACTCACCTGAGCAAATTCCGGATCTATATGACCGGGCGTGGCGCGACAGACGCCACGAAGTGCAGGCTTTTTCCCCTCACCCTGGGCGATCTCGCCCACAGGTGGTACGTGTCCCTCCCGGCACGGTCCGTTGACTCGTTCGCCACTCTAAGCGCCCAATTCTCATCTTACTTTGCGGCCAAGATTGCCCGGCCGGAAAGCTGGCACCGCCTGATGCGGATCCGCCAGGAGAAAGAAGAGTCCGACGAGGACTACGTGGCCAGAGTGGATGAGATCATGCTGACCGGCGAGGCGGTAAGCGATCAACTGGCTTTGCACGCAACCCTGGGGGGTTTCCACGGCCGATCTCCTATGTTCAAACATCTCACCAAGGATTTCCCTAAAACCTACGCCGAATTCCGCGCCCGAGCCGGTGATTACCTGGCTCGGAGGAAGCTTCTGGCACTAAGGTTGGGGGAATCCGAGCCAACCCCAAAGGAGACGGAGGCGGCAACCCAAACCTCCCCCAAAAACGGCCCAAAGGCCAGAAGGGTGGCCAAACCGCCCGGCAACTTCAAGTCCTTCGAGGATGTTGAGGTTCACCTAACCCAGGCCATGAGACAGTCCCTCGCGCATATCTTCAATGCGATTCAGCACCGGGACGTGCTTCCCAGGCCAAGGCCCTATTCTGGAGACCGGTCCCGGCTGGACCCTAAAAAATTCTGCGCTTATCACGACTCTATTGGCCACAATACGAGCCAGTGTCGTGATCTCCTAAAACAGCTTTGGAAACTGTTTGAGGAAGGGCGTCTGAATGACCTCCTTCAGAGGCCAGTCGGCCGGCAGGACCAACAGCAGCAGCAGCAGCCCCAGCGCCACCCTCGGAGGAACGAGGAAGGCGGCCGGCCTCTAAGGCCGGTCGCAGCTTTGGAGGAAGATGATGACGAGGATGACCTCCTCCCTCCCATGAATCCCGGCGGTCGGGTCAACATGATCCAGGCCGGCGGAGGGAACTTAGGCGGCCTCACCCCGATCTCGACGCAGTCCAACCGAAAACGGAAAGCAGAGGTCCGGGCGGCGACCAACGTCAACTTGGTCACGCCCCCAGAACCAAAAATTCACAAGAGCTTGGAGATAACTTTCTCCAACAAGGACAGGACCGGGGTGCTGTTCCCGAAGGGCGATGCATTGGTGATTGCCGCCCAGATCCTGGGCAAAGAGGTGCAACGCATTCTGGTCGACAATGGGTGCTTTTGCAATATCATCTTCAAAACAGCCCTAGACCAGCTCGGAGACCTCGTCAACTTCATCAGGCCAATCGACCTTCAGCTGAAGGGATTTGGGGACGCAACGGTCGCCGCGTACGGGAGGATAAAGCTCTCCGTGGAACTCATCTGCTGCTACAACAAGGAGGTCAGGATTACTAGGCCGCTAGATTTTATAATTGTAGATCAGCCAAGCTCGTATAATGGCTTTCTGGGTAGGCCCTTTTTAGAAGTTTTTGAAGCTGTTGCTTCTTCCTACTATTACTGTATCAAATTTCCCACCCCCGAGGGGGTGGTCGGCACCATTAAGGGTGACCAGGTAATGGCTAGAAGGTGTTTGAACTATTCCTACTCTTACTTATTTTCAATTAGCAACAACCAAACACCAGACGGGCCGCACCCCGACTCTGAAACGGCCATTTCGGCCGCAGAACCCGTCGCGGAGGTCGGATCCACATCGGCCGACCCCCAGCCTATACAGATCGACGATCCCGAGCCAAGGATTGGTTTCGAACCATCCGAGCTCGACCTCGATCCCAGATTCAATTCTTCTGACCGGCGGAGCTATGAACAAGCTACGGCTTTAGAGGATTTGGAACACATTCCGGTCGACCCCTCGAGGCCAGAACTGGAAGTACTGATCGGCTCTCGCATACCGACCGAAATGCGGGAGGAAGTGATCGAATTCCTCAAAGCCAACGTTGGAGTCTTTGCCTGGTCTCACCAAGACATGGTCGGGATAGACCCAAAGCACGCATGCCATCGCCTAAAGATCGACCCTAACAGGAGGCCGGTCCATCAAAAAAGAAGGAAGTTCGGCCCGGAAAAGTACGAAGCTTTGGCTGAGGAAGTCAAGAAGTTGCTAGACAACAAGCTGATCGAGCAAGCCCGGGACGAGCCCCAATGGGTCGCGAACGCCGTCCTGGTCAAAAAGACAAACAACGCCTGGAGACTATGTATAGACTTCACCGACCTCAACGCGGCGTGCCCAAATGATCACTTTCCGATGCCACACATCGACCACCTGGTGGACAGCACGGCCGGACACGAGATGATGTCCTTCATGGACGCCTTTGCCGGCTACCATCAAATCCCCATGGCCGTCGAAGACATCAAGCACACCTCATTCCACACGGAGAAGAACATATTCTCTTGGCTCCGGATGCCTTTCGGTCTGATCAACGCCGGCGCGACCTACCAACGCCTAGTCAACAAGATGTTTGCAGATCAGATCGGAAAGACCATGGAGGTCTACATCGACGACATTGTGGTGAAAAGCTTGAAGAAAGAAGACCATCTCAGGGATCTCGAAGAGACTTTCAAGATCCTCAAGGCCTACAATATGAAGTTGAACCCGAAGAAATGCAACTTCGGGGTGGAGGCCGGCAAATTCCTGGGACACATCGTCAGCCAGCGCGGGATCGAGGCCAATCCGGCCAAGATCAAAGCCGTCCTTGACATGCAAGAGCCAAGGACGATCAAGCAAGTGCAATGCCTGACCAGATGCCTCGCCTCTCTCAACAGATTCATAGCCCGCCTCGGAGATAAAAGTAAGCCTTTCTTCTCGACTATTAAAAATGGCAAATTTTCTTGGAATAGGGAAAGTCAAGTAGCCTTTGCAAACCTGAAAGAGTACTTGGCAAACCCACAAATCCTAGTCAAGCCGGTCCCAGGAGAGAAGCTTTACTTGTACCTCGCGGCCTCCGAGGTCGCACTCAGCGCGGTACTCGTACGGGCGGACGGTCAGAACCACCTTCCGATCTACTTCGTTAGCCAAGCCCTCCACGATGCCGAGCTCAGATACACCCCGCTCGAAAAGTTAGCTTACGCTCTGGTCATGAGTGTAAGGAAACTTAGGCCTTATTTCTTCGACCACCATGTAGAGGTCCTCACCACTCTACCCCTGAGGCAAGTCCTACACCGGCCGGACACCAGCGGCCGGTTATTGAAGTGGTCGTTGGAGATAGCTCAGTACGGGGTCTCATACGCCCCAAGGACGGCCATCAAGGGCCAGGCCCTGGCCGACTTCATAGTAGAGTTAACTTTCCCACCCAAGTTCACAAGAATCAACCACCCACCTTGGAAGCTCTATGTGGACGGATCGTCAACTAATACGTGTGCCGGGGCCGGTATCGTCCTGATCGGTCCGGAGGGCCAAAATTTCACCCATGCAGTCCGCTTCAGCTTCCCGGCCACCAACAACGAGGCCGAGTATGAGGCTCTAGTCGGGGGCCTTGAGCTCGCAATCGCAATCGGAGTCTGCCGGCTGCACGTTTTTATGGACTCCCTACTCGTGGTCAACCAAATCAAAGGTGAATACGAGGCCCGGGGAGAGCAGATGATGAAGTACCTCGACCTGGTCACAACCTTATGCGAGAAATTTCATCAAGTCTTCATTGAGCAAATTCCAAGGGAGCACAACACCCAGGCCGACGCGCTTTCCAAGCTTGCAACAGCGGAGGGAGCAGCCGACCTTGCCAATATTCAACTCTCCACGCTCGGAACACCCACGGTCATCCGAGCACAGGTGGCGACCGTTCTAAGCACGGATGAGAATTGGATGACGCCGATCGTGAAATACCTCAAGACCGGCGCGCTCCCTGAAGATAGGACTCGGGCCCGGCAACTGCAACTCCGGTCGTCAAGGTACACCCTCATTGACGATCTTTTGTATAAGAGAAGCTTTACCCTCCCACTCCTAAAATGTATAACCCCGGAGCAAGGCCAGACCATTCTGGCCGAGATCCATGAGGGGGTTTGCGGAAATCATGCCGGAGGCCGGGCCCTAGCCCACAAAGTGATCAGACAAGGATATTTCTGGCCGACCTTGAATAAGGACGCCGTCAGCTTCGCAAGGTCATGCCACAAATGCCAAGTCTTGGGACCCAACATCAAACTGTCCCCCGAGCAGCTCTCCTCTATGTATAGCCCTTGGCCTTTTGCCCAGTGGGGCATCGACCTGATCGGACCAATGCCCACTGCGCCCGGGGGCCACAAATTCGCCGTCGTAGCCGTCGACTATTTCACAAAGTGGGCCGAGGCCGAGCCACTCAACAAAATCAGCCAGACCCAAATCATCAAGTTCATTTGGAAAAACATCGTCTGCCGTTTCGGCCTACCTCAAGTGATCATCTCCGACAATGGGAAACAGTTTGACGGTCTCCAGATGATCCAGTTTTGTGAAAAATGGAATATCAAGAAGGTTTTCTCCACCCCCTACCACCCGCAAACGAACGGCCAGGTAGAGGCCGTAAACAAGATCCTCAAGCACACTATCAAAGCCAAGCTCGAGGACAAAAAGGGGAAGTGGGCAGCCGAGCTACCCGATGTCCTCTGGTCATACCGAACGACCACAAGGAACTCAACGGGCGAAACACCTTTCGCTCTGGCTTTTGGGACCGAGGCCGTCATTCCTTCAGAGGTCTCCCTACCAAGCCACCGGACAGCCCAGACGATCACCGAAGACAATGACACCGCCCGAATGGTCGACTTGGACATGTTGGAGGAGAGAAGACTCAATTCCGATCTCCGAAATGCGGCCTACAAGAAGAAATCCGAAAAAAATTTCAACTCCAAAGTGAAGGCCAGGCAATTCCAGGTCGGGGACCTCGTCCTCAAGAAGGTTCAAGTACCAAAAGGGGTATTCGACCCGAACTGGGAGGGTCCGTTCAGGATATCCAAATGGCTCTCCAAGGGAGCTTACGAGCTGGAACTCATGGATGGAACTCCGGACCAATACCCCTGGAATGCAATCCACTTGAAGAAATACTACCAATGATCTCGTACTATGTATCCAAAGTTCTTATCAATACAAGGCTCTTAACACAGCTCAATCTTTTCCCAAGCACCGGGCTCAATTCAAAGGCATATGCCGGCCGTATCAAGGACGGCATATCACACTTGAACCCGGGAAAGCCACTCAAGGCCATCCAAAAACCGAGCCCAGTTCAAAAGCGTACGCCGACCGTATCGAGGTCGGCGTATCACACTTGAGCTCGGAAAGGCCACCCTAGCCACTTTAAAAGCCGAGCTCGGTTCAAAAGCATATGTCGACCGTATCAAGGTCGGCATATCACGCTTGAGCTCGGCAAGGCAACCAAGGCAATCCTACAAACCGGGCTCAGTTCAAAACATATGCCGACCGTATCGAGGTCGGCATATCACACTCGAGCCCGGGTCAAATCTCATTTCATACTTGTGAAAATTTACTTTGATAAGAATATGAAAGCAAGAAAGCGATGACAAAACAATAAAGTTCAAGGAAAGACTGAATTATATAAAGTCAGAACCGGCCTGAAAGCCGGGAAGTACAAACGGATTAAAACAAGATAAGTCCGGTCAGAAGCCGGGTACATTCGAAAACATTAAAAAGGAACTAAGACAGAAACAAAAATTTAAGATTCGCCCTCGCCGGCCGCAGCGTTCGCCTGCTCCCCATTCCCGGCCGCCAAAGCAACCTCGACATCACCTCCACCAGGCATCTGAGAGTCGGCCGGAGGAACGTCCTCTCCATCCTCTGCCTCCTCCTCTTCGTCACCGACCGGGGGATTCTGACCCGGCAGGAGCAGCCTGTGCCGATGGGGGAACCATGAGAGGTCCACCCCATGGACGGTCTCAAGGTCGAGGATGGGGAACCAGTAGCCCTCATTAATCGGATTCTTGGCGGCGTACTCCCGGAAATATTCCTCCAAGGACTTGGTCTCAAGGCCGGCCTGGCGCGCAACCCGGATCATGCTGGCAGCGGCCATGTAGAAGCAGAACTCGGAGAAGAGCACCGGGTTAGCGGTCGGATCCTTCGGATCGTATGCCGGCCGGCTAAGGGAGGCAGCCAGTTCTTCAGCCTTCTTTTGGAGCTCCCTCTCCAACTCAGCCTGCCGGGCAAGGGCCTGATCGGCATCCCCCCGGGCTCGATGCGCCTCCAGCCGCAGATCGGCACTGACGTCCTCCATCTCGGCCACCCGATTCCGGGCATCCTCCAGCGCTTTATACGCCATCTCAGCCCGACCGAGAGCGTCATCTTTTTCCTTTAATACGGCCTCCATCTGGCCGACCGCATAGTCCCTTTCCCTCTTGAGCGCGGCATTCTCGCTCTCGAATCCGACCTTCTCCTCCCGAGCCCGGGTCAAGTCGACCTCCAGCCTCCGCACGGTGCTGAGGGCACCGGTGAGCTTGCTCTCCACGAGATTAGCCATGATGGTCGCCTGGCTGACGAGTGCAACACAGGCCCGACCGGCGTATCGAGGTCGGCGCTCGGCAACATCGGCTAACTCCCGCGTCCAAGCTTGGGGCAAAGAGTTCACCGACCGGCTCATATACTCCGGCATATCCACAATTGAGCCCGGAGCCCGGGAGGAGAGGAAGTCCAACACCAACGGAGGGAGACCCGAGTTGTTGCGCATCAGTCTGCATGGAAAGGAAACGGCGATCAGGTACAATCAAAATTTGACTTAAAGAATCTCGAAATTAGAAGACTTACGCTTGGAAACGAGCGGAATCACGACCAAAATAGGTCCTATCGTCTTTCGGGCCAGAAGTTGGCGCCGCGCGGGCCGCATTCTCCGCCCCGACCGGCCCCGGCGGGGTATCATCAGAGAGGACGATAGGGGCCGGACTCGACCCACGAAGGCCGGTCTCCTCGCTCTCAGTTTCCTCCCGACCCCTCTTCTGGCCGGAGAGGCGGGGGGATGCAGGGACCTCAGCAGCAGCGGTCCCGGCGGCCGGAACCGACTGAAGGGGGATGGGCTCTTCGATCACAACCCCGGTCCGGGCGCCGTTCCCTTTCTTCTTCCTTGCCCCCTTGGTCGTCTTCTTCACTGCGCAGGCTCCAATCATAGAAAACATTTCCGGGCAGCCTTCAAGGAGTTCTGGCGGGCACTGCCTCACGATCGGGAAGTCGGGCACTGCAATTACAGGAAACGAAGCGTTAAAAAAAAAAAAACACAAACAGACTAAAGACCGGATCCCGGTCCCGCCCTGGTACTTACCCGTCAGTTTTAGATGACGCGGGAATGACTTGAAGCGATTGTACTAACTTCTACTAGTCGCTCTCCCGCAAGCGGACGGGTTCACTGTAGTAAGAGTAAGTATAATGGCCAAGTATTATCGAACCCACGGGATAGTGTATATGCGAATAGATCCCTGAAGATCTACGCGTCGTAGTTAATATGAGTGTGTTGTTTTTGGATTTATGGAAAGATTAATTAAGCTAACTAAATTATCCTACGAATGCAAAAGGAAAATTAAACTAAGTATCTAAGGTGTATATGCAAGTATGAGATGGTGATGCTCAGGATAGGAATCCCTACGTATACTAACGGAGCAGGTACATAATCAAAGTAATCGTGACAAACAAGAATTAACCTAAGTAAAAGATCGTAGAATGAAAGCTCAAGATTTCTCACCCTAATACTTTATCCTAGCAATCGACTTCACTAATCCACTAACAAGTTAATAGATAGCGCTTAATTAATGAGACCCTAATTTAACTAAGGTGATGCGGTCGTCCTCCTTCGCT
Source organism: Ballota nigra (assembly GCA_947034835.1). NCBI lineage: Eukaryota > Viridiplantae > Streptophyta > Magnoliopsida > Lamiales > Lamiaceae > Ballota > Ballota nigra. The sequence continues at coordinate 82,742,456 of OX344723.1, forward strand.
AAACCGGTAGATGAATTAACCTTTCCTAAACCCTCTCGTTAAGACTACTAATTGTTATTGAGTGATGCGGTCGTCCTCTCTCTAACACTTTCGTACGAAATTCAAAGGAAGAGTTAAGATTAATTATATGAATTCATTAATTAAGAGAATTAAAACTAACGTCACCAATTACCTTAATTACGTACCCACATCCTACTTCTATGAGTTCATCCTAACCCAAGCATGCAAGGGTTTTAGCCGGACATGGTTATAACAAAAATAAAAGCAATAGGAGAAACAACGAACAAAAACATAATGAATTGAACGAAGAAAATAAGAAACATGAACTAGGGTTTTAAAATAAAATAATTCTAAGAACTGAAATTTAATTAACTAAAACAAAGTTTAAAGCGTTTAAAGTAATCAAGCTAATGAAAAGAAACTAAGAAACGAAAAGAAATTAAGAATTCGTATGAAAAACCTCAACAACGTAAAAGTAAAGCTTGCTCGTTCTTCTCCTCTTCCTCTCTCTAAAAACTAAGTCTAAAAGTGATTTCTAAAGTTGGGGATCCTTCAAAACGTGTTTGGAAGAGGTATATATAGGCACCGGGTCGAAACGGGAGTTAATGGGCCGAAAATACGCATCCGGAGGCAAAAATACGTGGTTGCTCGAGCAAAACGCTCGAGCAGTTCCGCTCGAGTGATTCGCTCGAGCGCTGAAACTGTTCTGTAAGTTTTTGGTCGCTCGAGCAAAACGCTCGAGCGCTGGCTGCTGTGCACTCGTTCGTAAAATCTTCATATCTCCTCAACCGGGAGTCCGTTTTGGCCGATTCAAAGTCCTACGAACTCCTCTTTTCGCCCTCTATCCATCTATGAAAACCAAAGAGACAAATTAATAATTTTATAAAAATGATACTCATTTGACTCTAAGCACTCATCGAAAACACTCAAAACATGGGCAAATCGGGCACCAAAACATAACAATTTCACGCCTAATCAGGGAACTGGAAGAAGCGGCCAGAAATTCGGGATTGCCGAGTCCGAAGGACGGCCTGGTTCCTTTCCGTGGCCGGTAACGACAGAATCCGCTCCCGGACAACTGCGAAGTCGAAATTCAGCTCCCGGTCGGAAGGGCAAGGGTAACCTGCAAAGAGAAGTAAGAAATTAGATCAGTACTTTTATCCAAATTTAAGCTAAAAATTCCTTACTGGGATTCTTGAGACGGATGTCGGTCGGAACGTCGATCTCCGTCCCATCCGGGTAGCCGGTCTTCCACGCCCCACCGACGAAGAACCACTTCCTCCGATCGTTCCGACCCTTGCTCGGCAGTCCGGTCACCAACTTCTGTCCTTTAGTCTGAATGAAGACCTCACCGGTCCCACTCTTTTCACTCTGGATCCGGTAGAGGTATGTCATTTCCCCAGGGGTCGGCATCCGGTAGAGCCGATTCTTGCCAAATAAGGCCATGACGCTCACAAGGATCATCCATGTATTCGGGAGCAGCTGGATGGGCGCCTGGTTCCAGTAATTCAACAGATACGATACGGCCGGATGGAGCGGAAAACGAAGTCCAACCTCCATCATATCTTGGGTCACGGCCACCATCCCTCGAGGAGGCTGATCCGCCCGTTCATTTGGCTCGGGGGCGTAGAGGTGTTCGTCGTAGGGGATTTCCCAGTCGGACAGGGCATCATCAAGAAAATGCTGGGTTATCTTGCTCTGAATCTGTCCAATGGTCCACCTGCGAGACTCCTCCAGGTCGGCTATCCGGATGGTGGCCCGATCACGAACGGTCGGCCCCCGCGGGAAATGTTCCGAATACTCCTCGAAGTCAAAAGAAAGAGAATCGACCTCATCTTTCATTTCCACGTACTCCGACCACAGGCGAAAGGCATTCCGGACCTGTTCTTTCCGATCCTGGCTAACGCTCCGGCCAGCTGCAGCCTTCCTCGGTCTCCGACCCCGAGGCCTCATTTGCCATCCCGAGCCTTTGTTTGATTTGTTCAGCCGCGAGATTCTGGAGCAACAGGTTGGTCCCCAGATCGTCACCTTCGCCGCGGCCACTTTCCTCTTCGTCTTCTTCCAAGAGGTCGTCCAGTGGATCCCTCTCCTCCACTGGTCGGGCCACCTCCTCGTCCTGGGATCTCTCCGTAGCCAAAGGAACCCCCTCCCGGGCACCTTCACCCAACAGTGACCGTCCCGGGCGCGGGAATAGGGCATCCAAACCGTCGTCATCGTGGGCCCAGATCGAGCCCGCTAGACGGGAAGGAGAGGCTCCACTCCCCCCGCGGGAACTTCCTCCCTCTTCGAACAAACGGCGATTAGCTCCGCCACCACCGCCGCCACTTGAGGAGGCGCCGCCCCTTTGCCCAGGCGGAGGACCAGCCCACCGCCGCACCATCGTGAAAGATAGAGTGTGAAATAGCAAAAATTTAAAAAATTACCTTCTGAAAAAACCACCGCAACACCGTTCGAAGCTCGTCGCCGCCGTGAAGAACTCGCCGGAAATCGCCTAAGAGCAGCTGCAAATCGCTAAAGAGTGAAAACCTTTGGAAATGAAGTGAAACCCCTATTTATAGGAAATGGGTGAGGGCCTATGTCGAAATAAAATCCTAGGTATAGGGACCTAGGTGCAAGAATTTGAAGAGACGGTTTCGACGTCAGGCGCCTCGTACATTGCGCGCATTAAATGCACGAGATTCGAGGAGACCAAATCATGTTACGCACGACAGCTTTCAATGCGAGTAATCCGAGGCGTCGCCTGACGTCATGCGCACCTTTTTAGGTGAAGTAAGTACAATGCACGTCCTTCCTGTCTTCGCAAAGCCGCAAGCCGGTCTCCGACCACCCCGGGCAAATCAAGGTCGGCACCAACACAAAACGGCAAACGACCACCTCACCCCACACTAACTTTGAGCGACGAGCTGGGGGGCAATTGTTGTGACCATCTGAGACCACATGTTGGATCCGACCGGAAGAAAGTCGGAAAAGGCAACAAGGAACCCAGAGGCCGGGACCGACCCGGCCGGCCAGAATCCGACCTCTGCGGGCTCCGACCACGAGTTTCCGGCCTCGAAAACGAGGCCGGAAACCCGCTTGAGACCCTCGTCCACGTCCGTCCCAGCCACGTTCAAGTCCTGCCGTGGCCGGACCGGTCCGACCAAGAGCAGTGAAGTCCAGCAGGATCGCCCAGACGCGACCGACCGGCTGGAGCAATCTCCGACCTCGCTGTCCGTCAGGAGGCCGGCCTCCGATCACTCAAGGCCCCCGGCCGGCAAGAGAGATCTGGAGCATGTGATAGAATCAGGCAAGATCCTCTCCCAAGAGGGAAAAAGGCCGCCTCCGTACCCAGAGACTCAGAGAATATTCCATCCAAATGAGGAAATTCGCCAGAGAATCGTCCTTTTAGGACACGCGTCAACCCCCTAGTGGCCGGCCACCTGCAAGCCCTGACATACCATAGCCCGCGCGTCCTCAGAGGCAGGAGACATTTAATGCACCTGCCCCCCGAGAGGCCGGAAATGACCAAAATACCCCTATAGTGAGAAAACTATAAATACCCCCACATTTGTAATGAAAAAAAAGGTTCAATCTCTCTCAGTGTAATCAATACACATACTCATTTCAAGTCCAGGGACTCACAACCCCTGGCAATCCTTGGTGTTCTTAGTGTTCTTATGCATTTATTGTTCTTCTTCATTCAAGCATTCATTCTAACATTTAAGAACCCAATTATTTGATGTTTTTACCAAAGCTTTTATAAATAGCCATTCAATCCCAGCAAGATATATTTGGTAAACAACAATCATTAAAAAATATTAATATTTTATGTTGATACAATTAATACCTTTAGTGAAAATAACTAATATCACTTCAATTAATACCTTCAGTAAAAACAACTAAATACCCTTTGGAGTTGATACATTTAGTGTAGTTCACTGATACTTTTATTTTAGTTTACTAATACCCTACCAACAAGTTTCATTGTGAATATTGTTCACATAATACCTTCACTTGAATATTATTTGTTAGGAACATGTTTGAGAAAAAAAAATCGATTCGAATATTCGACTCAAGTATTCGTATATTTTTTAATAATTCGATATAAGTTTCAAATCAAATATAAATCACATTTACTATTCGAAAAATATTCGAAATAATTTCACAAATACAAATTCAAACACAGTGATATCCAACTTGATTCGATTGTTTACATCCCAGGAGTCCATAATCCAGGTTGTATTTTTCCCCTTTTATATCTAGGGTTGAGTATGTGCCTATGTGGGTTTCCTTTTAATTTGTTGGAATTATTACAAATTGGTTCTACTCTAAGACATAAATTGGAGTTTGGTTCCAAATCTTTTTAAAATTACACCATGGTTCAAACATGGGATCCATTAAAAATAAAATAAAATTTAAAAACCCTTCCCCACCAACAAAAGTCGGTCAGACCCCCCCCTCACCCCCACGGCCCCACCCCCAACACACAAATACTCTCTTCTTTCTCCCACTCTCGTCATTCCCCCCACCCCCTCTCTCTCTCTTCCCCCACCCCACCCAACACACACCGCACAAACTCTCCCTCTCCCCCACCCCTCCCCCCAACCCACCACACACTGTTTCTCTCTCTCTCTCTAAACACGGCGATGGCCGGTCTTCCCAAACACGACGGCCCCTCTCTCTCCCACCAACATTGTTTTTCTCCCTCTCTCTACACGACAGCCTCTCTCGGTGAGGAATGGTCGAACCCTCCGCCGTCGATCTGTAGATCCAGATGAGCGGTGTCGTCTCGATCTGTCCGCCGACCCAAACAACGTAGATCCACACGCCACTTCGCTCTACCCAACGGCTCCGTTCATCGCCACCGCGCCCCACCCAGCGGCGCCGCCTACCGCCATCCATCCCACCGCGATTGGTCCAGATTTGCAAATTTTTTTGCACAAATTCGTCAATCTAAGGTATGATACAAATTTTTCTTTTGTGTCTTTGATTTGAAATAGAAGGTGTTTATACATCTATTTTTTTGGGGGGGTTTTCTTGCATTTTTTGGTGAATGAGATATTATTTAGGTGATTCTATGTGTGTTTATAGGTGTATTTATGTATGTGCAGGGATGTGTGTGGATTGCGTGTGCACTGTGTGTTTTATGTGTGTGTAGTGTGTGTGTTTTATGTGTGTGCAGTGTGTGTTTTATGTGTGATCAGTGTGTGTGTTTGTGTGGATACAGTGTGTGTTTTGTGTGCTATGGTGAGGTGGGTGTATGTGTTTCTGTATGCAGTGTGTTATGGTGGTGTGTGTGCGTGTGTTTATGCATGGTGGTGTGTGTTTGTGTGTGTTTGTGTGGTGGTGTGTTTTGGGGGTGCTTATTACTGCAAATTTTCAATAAAATTATTATTAAATTTATAAAGTATTACATTTGAATCAATATTATTAGGTTGAGATTAGAGGAGATTTGAAGATGAAGATATAATTTTGAAGATGAAGATTTGAAGATGTAGAGTGTGCATTTTTTTTAATTATTTGCACATAAATATAAACTATAATTTTTGTTATAAATCTGTAGATTTTATATTTAAATATGTAATTTTAGAAGGTTTATATATTAGCAATTCATTTTTTTTAGATCTGTATAAATTATTTTAAATATTTGTTCAGTGTTTGAATATGGTAAAACGACAAGTGTGCATTTTTTTTTTTATATTTATGCACATGTTTCTGAGTCTAAAAAAGTTACCAGAATTTTGAACAAAATATTAAAATAAAGAAGTGTGCATTTTTATTATATTTATGCACATGTTTCTGAATCTAAAATTGAATTAAAAAGGTTACCGAAAATACAGAACAAATTATTAAAATAAAAATTAAAACTAAAAACTGGGTGAAAAAATATATCAAAGTATATGTGCACATTAAAACTAATTTTGCACAGAAAAGACTCGTGTCACGTCAGTGCAGAGTTTGCAGACATCATTTTGGGGAAAAGGTAGGGAGGGTCCCACTTTTTGCACCAACTTGTATTTATGAAATAATTTTGAACTAATTGCTAATAAATGGTACCATTTTGAACCTATATGTAAAGATCCCTAATTTGTTTGGGCTCGTGTATTTAATGGATATGGGCTTGGCACTCACATATCAAGGCCAAGGTTAAATACAGTCCCATGTTTGGTGAATACAATCCCACCCAAAAATTTGTTCGGAAATTTTTTCCGAAAAATGTAACAATTTTCGAAAAAAATTTCCGAAAAATCACAAGTTCAGTGTTTTTTTTTTCTAATGGTATTAACAAAAGATAGGACTGTATATAACCTTGGCCCATATCAATTGGTTTGGGCATTTATATATAAGCAATCTACTATATACTCCTCCATATTTATTTGATACCCCCACTCTATTTTTGATTTATTATACTATATTATTTTAATGACTTTTATATCCTTATAACTAAAAAAAATTTAGATACACCCACTAGAATTTCAAAAGACACAAGATACACAAACACAAGAAGAGAATCGGTGAAGATACGAGAGGAGAAGAGAAGAGAAGAGAAAATTCATCTTGTCCACCATTTTATCATCTTTACAGTGGTGATGCAACCTTAGTTCGTTGTTTTTTTTACAATGGTGAAGCAAGCAGGTGCAGACAATTGAGTAAAACAACACGCAACCGAGATTGCTTTGCCGCGGACACCACCAAATCACCTCAACCTAATCCTCACCATTTGACCAATATTTGAGTAAAGCATATAACAGGAATTTAATTTTTCAAGGGCAATTGCTATATTTTTTAGAAAAAAAATCTCGATACTGATTTTTTGAATCTGGTTTTTAAAAAATGGTTAAGATTTCGGCAAAAACTTGTCGAAATATGATTAGGGTTTCGGCAAAATCTTGTCGAAATATAGATTTTCAAAAATATTTTACTGAAATATTTGTCATTTTTCGACAAGTTTTTTTCGAAACCCTGACCTTATTTTTTCGAAAAATCAGGTTCGAAAATTTTAAGCCAAAGTTTTTTTTGAAATCATTGTTTGCGAAACCTCGTCAATATCGGTGTTTTGCCGCCGTGAGTCCTGGGTCAACGCTTTATCTCGTCGTGCAGAAGGCTTGGTTCGTGTCGATGTGCAGAAGGACAAAAAATAACGATAGGGAAGAGTTTAATTTGGTTTTGTGGGGCATTGTCGGCGCGGTTCGTTGTTGTTGGTGGCTCATCGGTTTGTCGACGCTAAAATGGATATCAAAAGCAGTGTAAACATTATGACAGGAAAAGGGTTTGTGGGGGTGTATCAACTGTTTGAACAAATATGAGAAAAGTAAGAGGCGTATTAGAAGCAAGAGTAATATAATGTAAATATATTAGTGGGGGTGTATTTAATAATTATATAAAATAGGGTGGGTAAATTAAGTGGTTGAGTTATCTAATAAACATGGAGGGGTATATAGTCGGACTCTATATATAATTGGGCTATGCAATATAAATTTTATGGTTGACATGCTAATTGCTAAAATATTAAATATTTAAATATATATATATATATATATATATATATATATAAATCTAAACGTATCCTTATCAAATCAAATCGCATCTTTAATTTTTTAAAAACTAGTACCCGAATTAGTATCCGTATCGTATCACTTCCGCACCCGTGGTCTAGTATCCTCCTTAACAAGAAAACGTACCAGAAGAGTCCAATACCCTGGTCTAGTATCCTCCTCACCCCCTACTGACCAAGAGGAATAATTCAGAATGTTGAGATTTCTGATAACGTGGAAGTTCCAAGAATCAGAGTGTGGTCTGGTGAAATGATACGAGGAGATGCATTATAAACAAGGATACAATACAAGGCATTGAATGAATATAGCATTTAATTTTAAGCAGGTATCTTCCCTAAAACCCAAACACAACTCAGAGCAGCTAGCATTGTTTCCAACAACATAGGATAGGAAGCTTGCAATCTAAGCTCTACACTCCCAATCAATAAAGCAGGTTGGGTGATAATAGCTAGCATGCAATGCAAACCTGGAAAAAACATTATTTTTCAGGTGCATAATAATAAAGTTGTGAATAGCCTGATGACTTTAGAATTCACTTTGCCAAACTGGGATTAATAAACTTATTAGGAGAATAGTTAGCCCCCAATTTGCTGGTAACGATGATGATAGTTTAGGAATTAGCAGTATTATGCATCTGGAATCTGAGAGTTCGAATGGGAGTGAAAGGGTTCAAAACGATGAGAGGGAGAATTTGAATTTGGTGATCAATCTGTTGCATCCCATATTTCTTCGAAGCAGAGGGCTATGGAATTTGAGACAGAATAACAAGGAATATGATGCCCTCTTTATTAAAATTATTATTGGTTCACAAACGCTTAATTCATGAACTTTATGGTGCTGGTGCTGGTGCTGGTGCTGGTGCTGGTGCTTAATAAATATCAATCATAAATTAAACTATTCATCAATTCATTACAAAAACTATAATTTATATTTCTATCTACTTAAAAAACCCTACCAAATACTATGTTTCATTTAATAAAACAAGAACTGTTAATATTACAAACGAGGTCAAATAAATATTTTTTCGAGCAGATTCGAATGGCTCAGTATATCCTTGAACATAGCTGATAGCACAAGTGAAACATTGAAAAGTAGAAGTGCCAAGTTGAGCGATTTAAATTTCTTTTCGAACAAGGAATACTTAATACATAAGTGGATTTTAGTGGCTGTTCAATTAAAATAATAACTCTGTCAATTTAGGAATAGTTACAATTTAAGTGCCCAATCAGAGAAAGCACTAAAATTTAATCCCTCTAGAAAGGCATAATTATTATTTTGATTGCCTTACCTCTCTTCAACCAGCCATTTACCAATAAGATATTTTAAGAGGTGGGCGCCCAACATTATATTGCCTCAATCAATAAGGTATTGAATATGTGGCTATTTGGACTTGTTCTCACTCAATTGGAGATGAAACTAATAAAGAATGACCACTTAAACGTAAATCTAATTAAAATATTAAAGAATAGTGAAATGCAACAAATATTTTGTGTAAAGTAGAATTCGTAAAATAAGAAGCGTATTTTTAAAATTTTATTCTATTGTGAAATCTGATGACCCCATTTTTAGCTTCAACCTCGAATACGTTACAAATATATAAATAGATGATTTACCGTTTACCACACAGGACAGGAGTAGTAATGATATAGCTTAATAGACAAGAATAGTAGTGACTTTCTATTTTGAAAGATTTTTTAAAATGATTTTATTCTTATCACGTCAAGAAAATATATGGGAACATTTTGGTGTGAAAAAAAAGAGGGTGCAAATAAATAGACAAGCCACCACAATATTTACAATGTCCAATTGTCCACACAAAAGGGTGCATATCAATTTTGTTTCTCAATCCTAATCCAAATGTAGAATCCTATACCTTTGTAATTTTCATCACTTTTATTTTTACTGCCCAGTGTACTATTTTATGTTCCCCAATTTGTAATAATTCAGTTGAGAAAATTGGCAGCACGCCCTTAGAAAATACAATTTTATTTTATACTCTTGATATACTTTTTTTACTTTACGTTAAAAATTACTTTAAAAATTAGGGTTAATTTCATATAAATTCACGACCTTTATGCTTAGTATCAATTTAATCACGAATTTTTAGATTTTTGTAAAAAAACCCAACCTTTGACATTGTTGCAATTTAATACACATTTTGTTTTCTTCCGGCCGATAATCAATGACGGGGCTCGCCGGAGCGCGTGTCATCTTGCCACATAGGTTTATACATGTTTATTTAATTTATATTTTAAATCCATATCATAGGTAACACTTACCATTTAAATAATATATTTCTACTTAAAATTAAAATAACAACCAAATAAATCTCAAAAACTAAGAACGTAAAGAGATTTATTACATATAATTTATGTTGGTTGTGGTTCAATTTATTTGGTTGTTATTTTAATTTTAAGTAGAAAGGTGTTATTTAAATTGTAAGTGTTACTTGTGATGTGGATTTAAAAAATAAATAAAATAAACATGTGTAATCCTACGTGGCAAGATGACACACGTTCCGGCGAGCCACATCATCGGTTGCCGGCTGGAAGAAAAAAAATGTGTACTAAATTGCAACAATGTCAAAGGTTGGGTTTTTTTACAAAAATCTAAAAGTTCGTGATTAAATTGATACTAAGCATAAAGGTTGTGCATTTATATGAAATTAACCCTAAAAATTAAGATATCTCACATGCACGAGGCCATCTCTAGTTTACTTTTATTCTGCTATATATTTTATTGTATTACCATTAATATTTGTTCATTTTAAACCACATTCAAATAATTGTAATTGCTTTCGATAATTCAGTTCCGTGGCCGTGGGCGTTATACCAAATTCTAAATAATGTCGTATAAGAATTCTATAACATTTTCACTTTTCATGCGTGCATTAATGCTCGAATAGGACTATTTGAAAGTAAGTACACTACCTTATAAAATATTCACATATTATTTTCCAATTATCTAGGATGAAGACAAAATATACTTGATTGTATATTATACTCGAATACAACGGTCTTTTCGTTGCAATGTGTCTACTCAAAACCAACCTCAAGACACCACTTTTATTTCTACAAAATATTACTTTGGATGACATAAATCTAGTGTCAATGAGGAAAAAAGAACATGGAAAATAGAGAGATTGACATGTGTAAATAATTATTTACATTCATGTAATATTCCGGACGTTAAATGGGATAAATCATGCTAAATAAATTTATGTATAATGAGTTCGATCGAAAAATTATAAATAATTCTTTTAACTCGCAATAATAAAAAAATCATGCGGAGCAGTTAGAAATTTTGTAGTCATATTAATAAAATTTGTAGAATTTTTTTTTACTTTTCTTATAATGGTATGAGTCTTATAAATTGTAGAGTTATGAAGCATGAGCAACTGTTTTACATTCCCAATTATGGTGATCTAATTTTGGTCTTTAAAGCAGTAATCGAGTTAGATGGGTTGCTAAGGCTACAACCCACATTTGATATAAATAACCATTTGATTTATTATAATTCGAAATTACATAATCTCTCCTTGTGTTTTAAGTTTCTTGTTCTTGTTATTTATCTGTAATCGCATATTATTTACTTACAAGTATTGCAAGAACTTTCATCTTATAATTATAAAGGCCCTCATAATTAATTAATCCACGTAAAATCTCATTATTAATTGATTACTTCTTCAACCGGCCTAATTCCTCGCATTTTCCATGTGAACCCGATAGTCGATACTCTCTATTCATACACTCTTAAATAAACTGATTTCAATCTCTTATAAACAGTATGTTTGTTTTGGGATTTAAGTGTGCGAGGGAAGTCATGACTTTGAAATCTTAGGATGTGAAAATCTTGATGAATAATATGAGTATGTGTTTGTTTTGGGATTTTAGTATGGTGAGATTTTGCTTTATGTCAAATCAATGTTTATTAGTGATTGATGTTGTATTATTTTATTATATTGTGTAAGAGAAAAGTAGGAGAGAGGTTGAGTGGATGATAAAAAAATGATGATGTGATTGTATTTAATTATATGAAAAATAGTAATAGGTTTATAGGTATGGATTGAGTTTGAGATTTGAAAACCCGATTTTAAATCCCGAACTCGTATGGGGCGTGGATTGCAAAGTCCAAAGTCCATCCGTGTGAGTCCCAAAACAAACATACCCTAGGTCCTAAGAAGCGTAGGCATACATTAAGAAAAATGTTTTAATTCAAAAATAAATCTGAAGGCTGGCCAACATATGTTTTGTAAAAAAAAAAAGAAAGAAAAAGGGGGATACATAATTTTTTTTATTATTCTTTACATATTAATAATAATTAAATTTATAGACATGCACAATCAACTCATTATAATAAAATCTTAAATAACTTCATCTCATCTAAAACTTTGTGAGGTATTAATCCATTTTTGTGTATATGTAGGAATCAAACTCAAGATCTTGGTGTAAGCCAAAGACTTCAACAACATAAAAGAATTCGGATTTGGATCCAGTGCTGTACAGGAGCGTCCTGTGCAGCACAATACATGGCGACACCAATTGGTGTCACCCCACAAAATCGAATACATGGTGCACCAATTGGTGTCACCATGTATTTGTGCTGCACAGGACGCTCCTGTACAGCACTGGATCCAAATCGAAAGAATTCAATTTTATCTAAAAGTTTGAATTTGTAAAAATGTATAATACACATTTGAGGTTATGGGTTCGACCGAGTCACCATTTGAGCCTTAAAAAATTAATCAATTTATACTAACTAATGTTAGGTGTTAGGAAAAGAAAGTTACTCCATCCATCCACGAAAATTTTACCCGGTTACTGTTGGACACAGTTTTTAATGAAAATTGGTATTTTATTGAAAAAGTGAATTAAGTAGATAAAGTAAGAGTATTGTGGTGGGTATTGTGGGGCCCATTTTTTGTTTGTGAGTGTAGTTTATTTCCAAAAGAGGAATGAGTAAAAATTTGGTGGACGGAGGGAGTATATTTTAAGATGATATTAAAATTAATTATATTTATATTAATTAATTAGTCATTTTTGTTTTGAGCAACAAGGAGAGTGGAGCTCGAACGTGAGAGATTATGCCCAATTTGATAAATTTTGATTCTACTAGTTATAAGTTAAATTGTGATCATAAATATTAGTATTAATTTATCGAGTACCAATTACAAAAATAATTATAGAGAAAGTATTGCATGAATAACATCCACTATGAAACTTATTATATATTATTAATTGTTTTCACTAAATATATCAATTTTAAAGAATATTAGTTGTTTTCACTAAAAATATTAGTTGAAGGAGTCACTATTAATTAAGTGTCTCACTATAAGGCATTACTCCCTCTGCCCCAAACTTAATTTCTACTTATTGAAACCACCATTCTCCTTGCTCAATCGATATTTTTATAAATGACAATAAATAATATTATTTTTTTTACAATTATATCTTCCTATACTAATATACGTACATCTTATGTTATTAATACTTTACACATACTAATTCATATTTATTAGTTAAATCAAAATTTATGTGAATATTATTCACATAATACCTCCTTTTATTCTTATATATTAGATAAAAAAAATAGAAACAATAAAAAAAAAAAAAAAGAGGAAAAAGGAAAAAGGAGCGCCGAGTACCACTGTGACGACACGCGTTGGAGGCAAATAGGGCCAGCAAATTTTCAGCAGTACTACTTCAATAACATTATTTAAAAAAAAAAAAAAAAAAACATGAAGAAGAGAAAATTACCAAATTAAATGTTATGTTAACACCAAATTTGGTGAAGAAAAGCAGCGTCCCATTTCCTATAAATAACGAAACACCTTTTTCTATCCACATTAGTAGTGGATCAAGAACTTGTACCAAGTACGTAAGCACATTTTACCTAATGATTCCAAAATGCTACAAATGCACAACCCCACCAATGATATTATACAATCCTAGCTCATTATTGCACCAATTTCAGAAATTATTGTAAAGTATTTTCAAATATTTTATTGAGAAAATGGGTAAAAAGATTGTTATATATATAATACTTTATGAGAAAGATGTAGTTAATTAACAATTAATTAGAAGATGATTCAACAAGGCGTTTGCATTCATAATCTTATCCTCTTTTAACCAATCTCTTCGTATCTCTTCACCTCATTTGAGTTTGTCTCAATTTATTAGCCTTTTAAAGTTATTAATCTATGAGACAATTGCATTGTTAATTTGAGAGTGTTTTATCTTTTTTCTTAAGGTCTTAATCCTCAAATTTAGTGTTTCTAAAAAAAGTAAATTGTAACCAGCGTATACATTAACTCTAAAAGACTAAAACAACCGGTTACGAAATCTTAGTTAACATTTATAGCTTAATAATGTTTCATTTGATTTTCCTGTTACCTATTGAAACAAAATACAATAATTTGCCAAAATTAACCAGTAGTCACACAATGACATGAACTAAAACCCAAATCCAAGTTGTATTTGGATTAAAGAATCTGAAAATAGATTTAATTAAAATTAATTTATACCAACTAGTAAAATTATTGGGAGTAATTGCAAAACTGATCTCACATCTATTGGGTACTATTGACGGATTTAGTCCCATACCTGTCAAAATTTTCCAATTAAGCATAGCTCATAACTTTTAAAATAATGCAATTTTAGTCTTATGTTGATAATTTTTTGTATTGAAGTGTAATATTTTTTAAAAAAAAAAATTTGTATGAAACTGTCTCATGACACGAGACAACACAATTAACGTCCACCCCTATCAAAGTGTTAATGAGTTAATGTTCTAGTTATACACATTCTCATTATCTCATACCATGAGACAGTCTCGTACAACACATACTCTATTTTTTAAAAAATTGAATGTTGGGCCTCATTATGTCATGTAATTAGCGATATCAAGTCCGATCATTCATGAAATTTTGATAGTTCACATGAATCATGCAAAAAATTGTGCAACCTAAGAATATTTTAAAATGAATGGGACTTAATTGAGAAGATAATTTGTACGAGATTAAAATCGTTTCCGAAGAGGTCGCTCCCATTAGTGTTTGCTAAAGTGTGGATTACTTAAAACCACATTCCACAGACAACCTTAGATAAATTAATCACACGAGATCGAATTACATCTTACCTACAAAGCTTATGAGATTTGTTTAAATTAAACTTTTATTTCCCTTTTCGTTTAAATAAGGCTAAGGCACCCCACCCCTACGAGTTCAGACAAAAACCTGATAGCTATATATGATTGTTGTAAGGAAATGGATTTGCCTTATTCACCGCCCCTGTCCCTGCCCCAGCCCCTGCCCCTGCCCTGAGAGAAATTAAAGGTAGCTTAGGTCACTTGAGTGGGGTGCATCAATGGCTTGCTTTCATATGGTAAACAAAGATGAATTGAAATTGACAACCCCATCATCAATTCAAGCACCTGAAAAAAGAAACATCGATAATGCCCCAATCACAAAGATCTCATCTTTTAATATGTGAATCACAATTATTTTTTGAAAATAAATAAATAAACTAATAATTATGAAATGTAGAATTATGATGAGTTCCGGTATATTTTGATGGAGAAAGAAAATATCATATGATCATGTAACTTTGCTCGAGTTCAAGTTTAGTCCTTTATCATTTTAATTTCTTAATTATGGACGTTTTGTTATTAAAAAAGTTTCTTTCGACGGAAATTTTAAAAAGTCGTACAAAATTTACATGTACTCTATTAGTGCTTGTGTGGTTTTCCAAGTCAATAAATTAGGTCCACGTTGTTGGGATTAAATTAGTTCCATGTTAATGTGGAGAAATCTTGTTTCCAGCCTATTTAATTCAAATGGAGTGAGACTGAACCTTATTTATTGACTTGTGATACTAATGTTGGAGCACGAGTACATTCCGAGTGTTTCTTTTAAAACATCATTGGAAATGACATTTTCTAATAACAAAATGACCATAATTGAAAAACTAAAAAGATAAAGGACTAAATTTGAACTTGAACAAAGTTACTGAACCATTTTTTTTATATTTTCCCTATTTTGATGAGTAGATCTCAGGTAACTCTTGTTCATAATATGAAATGAATATCATTACGTACAATCACTGATATCACTACATGCATTTACTAATATCACTAGTATTTTACACTATTAAATTGTATGCTGTCAGTGAATACATATAATGGTACTAATAAATACAAATATAATACTATGAAACTAGTTGCTCTAGATTTTGCTTATTTTGATTAAACTGAATACTCCCTCCTATTCAAAATAGATGTCATTTTAGATCAATGCACACATATTAAGGTAATCATTGAGTTCCTTCAATACCCCTAATTAATAACTTTGAGATTCTACATAACACTTTAAAATCTATCATTATCTAAGTTATTTTTAATAATTTTAGGGGTAAATTTGGAAGAAACATAATTAATTGACCTTGAAGAGTGCAAAGTGATATCTAAATTGCAAATGATGTGAATAACTAAAGTGACATGTATTTTGAATTGGAGGGAGTATTATAATAAAGAAGCGTGTGGTGGAGATGTGGTTAAAGTGTGCCGGCACCCACGCGAGGTTGTTCGCCGGGGGAAGTCTATAATGCGCCTCTATTAATTCACATCTGAGGAAAAAAAATGGTATAAAAGGGTATTGTCGGATCATGTTAATTACAGCACTTGCGTCCAACACCCCTGACCGTTGATTTAGGATACTGTCTCTATTTAGATTCCCTCCTCACATTTGATTTTTCCTCTTAATTTGAAAAAGATACGGTAATGCATATATATAAGGTAAATTAATTAATGGAAATAAAATTAAAAAGATGGGATTTTTGAAAGATAGATAAGATTTGGTGACGGGGGTTGTGCCTCAAGTGGGTAATATGTATTTAATCATTTCTTTCACATCCTGTTTTTTTTTTTTTTAACACCAACACCCCACCATTATTTGTGTACTGAAGGTAGGAAGAAGAAAAGGAAACCTCACGTCTCTATAATTTTATTTTTCACTTTTGTTAATAGTTAATCCGAAGATGGAGTTTATGTGTATCCTGGATAACGACCACAAATTTCGTTACCGACAACAAAATAAACTAGAAATCAACTTCCCTATCAATACGCAGATAATGTATATGCATGCCTTCCGCAGGAAGAAATTCAAAATATTAAACTAGGCTAAAGGGGAGATGATTCATCCATAATTGAGCTTTGGCCTTTGTGTTATTTATTGTGAACTTAAGTTTGTGAGATTAAATTTTAACGGATTAACGGTCTTGAGACCGTATCACTAACGTTTTCTTCTACTAAAATTCTCCAAGCTTAAATTCCAATTATCATGAGGGAACACTAATATATATTTTGTTATGCTCATTTTAAACTAAAAACGCCAATGTTTGAATTTATAGAGTAATGTAAAATTAATTAATTTATATTAGTTTTTTTAACACTCTACCCATTCGTGGACCGAATTTTTAACATCTATCTTTAGGGAGGAGTTCAATCAAGTGAACATTAAATTTAGATGAAGTGAAATTTAAACTTAGGATGTGGACGTGAATTTAAAATATTAATACCATAAGGACCCGTTTGGTAGGGGATATTACTGAGTGTTAGATACACTAACACCCTTAATATGCAGTTTGGTAAGATTTATGCATTAACACTTCGGTCCTTTATAAAACAAAGGCCCGGTTTCCACTAAACCATATTCATATGATAGTGGATCCATTCTACGTAGGTGGTATTAGTAAAATTATTATTTCTTACAATCTTTTTTTCCAAAATTACCCTCATTTATCAACTTTAAAACTTCTGCGGTTTCTTTTCTTTGAACGTCTACCTTTCATTTTTCAAAGAGAAGAACAATAGATAATCGCATCAACTGAAGAAAATTGGATGGAGAATCGATGTAATTTCTGCATCAATTGTTTCAGAGACGGCTGATTTAGAAATAGCCATACGGGAATCTATAGGTGGTGCATGCTTGTGTTTCTGCAATCACTTTAAAAATTAATTGAAGTTGTTGAATCACCCACTTCCTTCAATTTGCATTCGAGTAAGAGTTCAATATAGCTGTGTTTAGATTATGATATTGAAAAAACGATTTAGATTGCAAAAAAACTCATTGTCAAATTTAGTTGTGCTGGGGATGCTCTAGTTTTTCTAATGCTTTTCTGCAATTTTTTTTGCCATTTTTCAGATACTATTTGTGCAATTTATGTAAATTATATATGTAATAAAAACAATTAGCAATAAAACTAGAAACATTATCATAACAAAAGGCCAAAGTTGTTCGCAAGATATTGGTGAAAAAAACAAACAAATTCAAGTCGCAGGTTGTAATTCATGATTTGCCAGTTTTAATTTTATTTGAGCACCTTGAATTAATTCGTGCCTTTTAATGAAGATAAGACGAAAATTAATTTTCATTGCGGATAATATTGAGATGATATTAATTTTACTATTCCGACGCCACCACCGCAAGAAAGCTTCCTTGTTGTATCGCCATAATTCTGCATTGTGTAGATTTTCAAAATATTTTTTTATTTTATTTTTTAGGAAGATTAAAATAATTTTAATAATGGCAAAAAATGTAAATTGTCTTCCATCATTGAGGGCAAAAATGAGTTTTTCAAACTTATCAACCTACTAAAAAACATAACCAAATGAACTATAGATTATAACATTTTGCATACCAAAGAACAAATATATACATATAACTTGTCTAATGAATCAACGTTTAAGTTATACTATCTTATCATATACATGCTATCAAATGAGTCGTAAAAGTATTTAATTCCATTTGACAATCAAAATTTGTAGAGTAGTGTGAAACTAATTTATTTATATTTTGATCATGCATTCATACTATCCCATGTAAGTCTGATTGGATCCACATCACCAGCCAACCTGATCATACCTATCGAAAGATACAAGGCAACAATTAGAACCACTAACCAGGTCGGACTGGATCATGTTTTGGTATTTATAAGTGTTGAATCACTTCAAACTTATAAACAAATCAAATAATACTCTGGAATTCCTAATTCAATTGAACGAATACGAACACACGAAAGTCGAAAAATAGCAACAACGCAAAATTCAAGAATATGAGGATATACGTGGTTCGATCTTTGAATAGATTTACATCCGCCCTTTCTCATTATAAATCTACAAGCAATTTACAGAGTACAATCACAATTAGCTACAAATTATGGAAAATTGTTCTATCACAAAAATCCTAACTTTCTAAGCAATTACTCAAAGAGAAAACTGAATGCAATCAACCACAACTTCGAATTTAACAATGCCCAATATAACCCGAGCTTGATTAATTCAACCTCCAAAATGATCCAACGGCTTCAAATTCTCTGGCCATGAAGTTTGTGAGTTGAGAACTAACTGTTATTAGTTAATTTCATAACAACCGGTTCGTGGCTTAAGTGAATCAAACCGGCCTTGACTCCAAACAGTTGATCCGAAACAGTATTAGTTGAAACGCTGAATAGTATTAATTTGCATTGGTCACAACAATAAGAACACTTGTCATCTAAATAGACCATCGTACAATGGACAATACATCAAACTTGTAAGTATAAAAAGGGTCTTTGACCACGCTTAATAGGCAATTCAATTCTTATATATCTGCATATTGATATTTTCTGCAATTTTACGTTTGTATAATGGAATCAAAAGCCACATCACTCATAAAGTACAGGTTCTACTAGCATATTATTAAATTTGGTGAAGCAAAAACCCTTCATGGAGAAAAGTGATGGACTTTCCAGATAGTATAAAAATACAATTAAGTAGACCAAAAGGTGGGATGATGTATATATTATATGTATACAACCACCTTGTATCAATCCCCCAGAGTCAGAGAGAGTGAAAGAGAGAGAAACATGGAAACAAGAAAAGAAAGAGGCGTCAAATTAGGTCTAATGAAATTGTTGACTAGTGAGACCACTCAAGCTGACCCTATTTACCCTCAAATAACAATTATTCAACCTTTTTATTAGTGCCATTCCTCTCAAAGTACATCCATACATTCATCACCTTCTCGTCCCACCACCAACCGTACAATTTTATTTTTAAATATTAAATACTATAGATTTTCTTGAAATTATTTCAATATATATATATATATATATATATATATATATAAAAGGGATAGTCTCATATGTACCAGGTCCACGGTGCACTCATGTAACAGTTAATGTTGTTTATACTGAAAAGTTAGGCTGATTACACTGAAAAGTATGATTACATTACACTGAAAAATTTATACTGAAAATCGAATTTAGTGTAATCTAACCACACTTTTCAGTGTAATCAAATCATACTTTTTAGTATAAACAGTTTCAACTGTTGAGTGAGTGCACTATACACCAAGTGTACAAGATATTTACTCTAAATATAAATATATAAAGGCAGTCTAATCCATTAATTAGTAACTAATTAATAGAACCAAGCAGGCAATTTAGAATTCGTTATTGTATATTGGGCCCGATCCGGCCCTTATAGCTTATAATTAGTAATTTAAATTAGGGCATTGAAATGGCAAAGTAGCATGGGAAATCAGTTACATGGTTTTATTTAATTAGAGATAAAATTGAACATCCCTTTGTACCAATATTGTCGCATGCAGGGGGGTTCTCATCTAAAATTGAATTTAATTTGATCATATATAGATAAAGATTATATAACATATCTAGCTACTTAAACGTTGGTTCCTCAAAGTGGTTGTTGAGTCACCAATTATTTTTATGCAAGTTCTCCACTTTTAGAAAAGGCACCGGCCTGTTTCTTGATGGATTTATAGAATCTCCTATTCTAATTAATTTGATGTTTTCATCTTATATATGTTTCATTTAAATTATGCAACGTCACATGCATGTTATATACATTTATTTAGTAAGCAAGATTATTTTGAAATATAAAAGGAAATTGGATTAGGGGGTGTCACACCCTACCACAAAATATTGTTGGCTAAAAACATAATCTAGTCACTTTGGTTGACAATCAACACCATTTTTCCTGATCGACTATTCATCCCATTTTCCTTCCACAACATCCCCCACAATCTATTATTGCACACCATATATATGATGTAAGCAAATTTTCCATTTTTTTTTAGATTATCCACTTCTCAACTAAATCCGATCGAATACCGTATCTCTTTATTTGCCAGATTTATGGCAACCATTATTAACCCAGCTTTGATGCAAACACATATACACACATCTTGTTTGTAAATGTACATAAGTAAAAGAGACAAAACATAAAATGAATTAATTAATAAATAAAGTATCTCCACCATTAAATATGAAGAGATTTAGAATTTTACTTCCAAAAATCAAAATATTATAATATCGCGTATGTTTTCAATTCAAGGTTCTGCTGTTAAATACTCCCTCCGTCCCCTAATAATATTCACACTTGTGTGGGCACAGGTTTTAAGAAAAACTGCTTTATTGACTTTTTGAACCAATGAATGAAGAGTATTTTGAATTAAAGTAGGTAGTGTGGGAGTGTTTTATTTCCTTTTTTGGGGTGTGAATATTATTGTGGGACATCTCAAATAGGAAAGTGTGAATATTAAGAGGGGACGGAGGGAGTACATCATAGCATCTCCAGCAGTGATGGAGAATGGTGTAGAGTAGGAAAAAGTTGATTCAGCAGTTACTCTACTATTGACATTACAGTGGTGTTAACACCATTATTTTGAGTTTGTACTCCATATTTTGTGTCCCAAATTTGGAACGCCACATTTTAAAAAAAAAAATGTAATTAGAAGTTTAAGGTCTCATGTGAAATATTTCATATGTGAAATATACCTAAAATAGATAAATATTAAAAACATCATGGGTCGGGTCGCTCCAGGTAAAAATTCGCGGATCTTGGCCAGGTCGGGTCGGATTTGGTGAGTTTTTTCCAAAATCTCGCACAAGTCAAGTTTCAGGATTTTCGCCCCAGTTTGTGTTACAGTATATGCAAAAGTATGTTACTATATGGGCAAATGTGTGTTACAAGTCATTAAAAAATAGGTTTTTTCTACTTTAAAATAATACTAATGACAAATACATATTTTTACAAGATCAAATATGTGTTTTTAATTTATTTATCATCCCTTTAAATTTAAATTTATTGTTTTATATATTAAAATATATTTGTTCAAACAATAACATACATTTGCTTTAATATCAAATACATTTTTGCTCCAATATTAACACACATTTCCAATAATACACATTTGTTGTAACTTTAACACACTTTGCTTCAATAGTAACACATATTTCCTCTAACAGTAACACACATTTGCTCCAATAGTAACACATATTTTTCGTAACATACATATACTCTAACATTAACACACATTTGCAGTAACACATATTTACTCTAATAGTAACATACATTTGCTCCAATTGTAACACATATTTTTTCTGACAGTAACACACATTTGCAGTAACACATATTTACTCTAACAATAACATACATTTGCTCCAATAGTAGCACATATTTTTAGTAACACACATCTGCTCCAATAGTAACATATATTTTTAGTAACACACATTTGCTCCAATAGTAACACGTATTTTTAGTAACACACATTTGCTCCAATAGTAACACATATTTTTAGTAACACACAATTTTCTCCAATAGTAACACACATTTGCTCCAATAGTAACACATATTTTTAGTAACACACATTTACTCCGACAGTAACATATATTTTTAGTAACACACATTTTCTCCAATAGTAACACACATTTGTTTCAATAGTGACACATATTTTTAGTAATACACATTTGCTCCAATAGTAACATATATTTTTACTAACACACATTTTTTCCAATAGTAACACACATTTATTCCAATAGTAACACACATTTGCTCCAATAGTAACATATATTTTTAGTAACACACATTTTTTCCAATAGTAACACACATTTATTCCAATAGTAATACACATTTGCTCCAATAGTAACACACATTTCTTCTAACAATAACACGCATTTGCTCTCAATAGCAACACAAATTTTCAGAAACTTTTTCAAAGCATTAGATCGAACAGGTGGCGAGCAAGGTTTAATATGAGATTTTTGTATCCTTATTAACATATTGGTGATTGATTTGTAGAGAAATGTTGAGGAAAGAAGAGGAAGAGAAAATGAATTTTGGGATAACGATGAGGGTGGGATGAGGTGGGGTAGAATTGATGGTACAAACTGCTGAAAATTTATTGTTGACATTATAATAAAATAGTGCAGAATTGATGGTAGATTAGTGTAACTGTTTGCTATAAGGACGCAGGATCGAGCCCTAGCAGCCGCAGTGTGGGAGTTTTATCCCTCCAATGTGGGGGATAGCTCCTTGTGGGCACCAGACACTGGTCCTCCCACCTAATGGGCCGCCTCCTCCACCCAATCCTATCGGGCCAGGGGGTGGGGACCCTGGGGGCGAGGGCTTCGCGTTTTGCTACAAGATTAGTGCAACTGTTTGTCCGGATGGGAAATTGGGTGTCGCAGTATCATATTTGATCGAGGAACTGTAGTGTACGTTCATACACGCATGGGTCCCACACTACCTTTTGGGGTGGGCTATAAAAGAATGGTTTCCCACATTAGTTTCCTTGGCCAGCCAACTTAATTAATAAACACAATTCCCAAAATCCCACACTCACAACATTACATTACATACGACTGTATTGGTTTGAGTTTGAAATAAATAATAAATAAATAAAAGAATGCAAGCAAGTGAGTTAAACGACCTCCACTACCTCTTCCCTTCTTCAAATTCAAACCCCCCCACTTACTTCCCCATCATCACCACCTTCCTACCCAACCCTACCCCTCTCTACACCCAGCTTCCCCAAGACCAATTCAACCTGCACCCCTCCTCCTGCTTCAGCAACAACTCCTCCACCTCCGACGAGGCCGACGAGCAGCACCAGAGCATCATTCATGAGCGGAAGCAGCGCCGAATGATCTCCAACCGGGAGTCGGCCCGCCGCTCCCGCATGCGCAAGCAGAAGCACCTGGACGAGCTCTGGTCCCAGGTCGTGTGGCTCCGAAACGAGAACCACCAGCTCCTCGATAAGCTCAACCACTTATCCGAAACCCACGATCAAGCTGTCCACCAGAATGCTCAGCTCAAAGAGGAGACCACCCAACTCCGCCAAATGTTGTCTCAAATGCACCTCCATACTCCCTGCACCCATCATTTGGAATTGGCACCTGCACCTGCACCTTAATTATATATATATATATATGAATTAACGAGAGAGTGATTAATTTTTGTCTTGTCATAACAAATAAACTATTGTCTATTCGTCTCGCATGTCGTTGTATTTAATTTAATACACGCCCTATATATGTATTTAATGTATTGTGGTATTAATTAGACACAATGAAATACAAGATGCATGAATTATTAAATTGGAATAGCGGATTTATTTAACCAACTATATAATCCTCCGTTATTTTTTATTTTTTACATATTTCACTCTAATTACTTCTAAACTAATTTTGATTTTTAAATACTCACATATCCTCTCCACCCTCTTTCCTTTTGTTGAATAGTATGTTGGAAATTGGTTTAAATAAAAGGGTTTATACCCTGACTTTAACTAATTTTTTGAGAAATAAAAACGTTAGTTTTTGGGAAAACAAAAATAACGAGGTTGTTCTACTCGCGGAGTAGATGAACGTGGTATATTTTTTTTAATATCTCAAAACCGATATCCAGTGAGTGGAAAATTAATTTGGAAAGTTGAATAATTATTCACATGTGTTGAATAATTTCATGGGAAGGACCACATAGAATAATTACAAGAAGTGTTATTTGTATATAAGAAGAAAAGTGTTCATGTTCTTCAACTTGATACATGGGGACCCTAACCATGGACCATATGCGCGCGCCCCGCCCCTCCCACGCCCGGGTCCGTGGGTCGTGGTTCTTGGCAATTGGGTTTTGGGGCCCACCTATATTTTTAGAGTACCAAAATATGAAAAGACTCAATACTTTTTGGGCCGAACCGGTTTGGGTGGCCCATCGGATTTGGGTCGGCCCACGAACATGATTATGTTCTTGCTTCCCAAGAAAGAGATAACGTCTCTATCCACTGATTTCGTGGTTAGCCCACGATTTTCTCAATCGATCGTCCTCATCTGCAGTGCAGATTTCCGCCTATATATACCCCTTCATATCCAAACTTTCGTACTCACCTTTTCAGCCTACGAATCTTAGAGTTTAGAAAGCCTTTTGCATATACTTATTTCGTTCAGTTCAAAATTTCGATTTCGTTCGTCGAGAGTTTATACACGGTGGTGCTGCCGGTGTAAACTGTTAAACCGTTTTACCTTTGGAGACTCATGTGCACGATACCGTAAGCACTATACGGGGGCGTATTCAGTCTTTTGACTCGGTTTTTTCTTACGAATTCGTTTCGTACTTACTTTTGTTCGTGCAGTGTTCGAGACACCCTCGTAAACAACATAGTATAAATCTGTCAAAATTATATGTTACTTTATCTTTTATACAAATTTTAAAAGCAACAAACAAAATGAAATCCAGAATTAGGAGCCTAGTTGTCTTTATAGTTTAGATTAAAGGGTTTAAAATCCAGAATACCAAGTCCATTAAATGTTGTTTGTATAATGACATCATGAAATGAGGAATTTGAAACCCGCTAATTGCGTTTTCAACTATTTAATTTGGATGAGTTTATTCTAAGTACAATATACTGTATGAATTGCAACCCTTCGCTCATATTTAATTTAATTTGCTTATGAAGTGATTCATTTTAGGTCGATATGAGCTATGAATTTTAAATTCACAATCTAAATCCACTTCAATTCATTTGTTTGGATGAGGTACTTAAATTGAAGAATTTTAAATTCTTCTTTTTAATCTAGATACAAATTAGAAAAAACTTTAAATATCTAGAAAAAAATATCATTTGAAATTTATGAATTCTCAAATTCAACTCTTGATTTCTTAGGTTTGCTAATTAAATCTACTTAGAAAATTTTCATCGAATCCTTCAATTGATCAGTATGATGGATTTTAAATCCACTTTTGTAGTATGAAGTCACTTAATTACAAAATCATTCCCTCAAATCCGAACACAAACTATATGAAAACTTGAAACTAGCAACTGGCATGTCAGAACATATACTTATGTTTCCGACACTTCCGAATTCAGTACCGGAAGTCATTATCAGAAGGAAAAAACATAAGGAAAAGAGAAGTCCTAAAAAAAAAAAAAAAAAATTAAAGACCTTGGCAAGTTATTAGGAGCACTAACAGCCACGTCATAATAATCTCACAAAAATTAATTATAAAATTGTGATTTTTTAATACAATATTTGAAAAAGACTAAAAGTCGTGTTTTAAAAAAAAATTGCAATCTTTAATCTAAAAAAAAGAAATTGCAATCAACCATTTTAATTTCTTATTTTATTTTCTTTAGCTTAATAATACACTAACCCTCATATCTCCATTTTAATTTTGTTTTGCACCGTTTGTACTCCATAAAAACACTATATTGGGCTTAGACAAACCAAAGGTTGCGCCTGCTACTTTGACGAGCATAGACTATGGTTATTTGCACTACCCTCTGTGTTAAATACATTTACTGGATAAATACACTACTTATTTTTCCGAAAATTTGTAACATTTTCGAAAAACAAATTCAAAAAATAAACATAAAATTCGAAATTTTTTTTTTGAAATATTGTGCATTTCATTATGTTCGGAAAAAATGTTCGAAAAGATAAAAAAAAATTGAAAAAAAATTTCAAACAAAAAATAGTGTATTCATCCGGTTAGTGTCTTTTAACATAGAGACTAGTGCAAATAACCAGGGCCGCGAGCATAACACTTCCAGCCCAACCTGACGTCTATTGGGCTAGGAGTTGGGCGAGGCTTGCCACGCCAAAAATAAAATAATTTGAGGAAAGAAACATCAACAATATATTTTAAATTCAATAGATAATGATAACAGTGTTTAAGAAATGCAAACAAACTATGTGCGCCATATACAATACGACCCAAAATAAAGTAATTAAATGGAGAAATTAAAAAAAAAAATTAAATGCAAAATTCTCTGTCAATTTATATTTTCAGGTTTTGATTTTTTAATCAAATCTTTCCTTTCAAAATCAAGTTAGACTTCTAACTTAAGTCTATACAGATGATTAGGCGTAAAATTGTTATGATTTGTAGCTTGTTTTGCCCGTGCTTTGAATGAATTCGATGAGTATTTAGAGTCAATTGAGTACTATTTTCATGAACAGATGAATTTGCCTCTTTGATGCTCATAGATTGATGGAGGGCGAAAAATGGAGTTCGTAGGACATTGAATCGACTCAAACGGATGTCCGGATGAGAAGATATTGAAGAAATACGAAAAGTGTTAGTTCGTGCAAGGAAAAATATCACTTGACTCAAAGAAGGAGGTGCTCGAGCGCCACCGCTCGAGCAAAAGGGGGTCGAGCGCTTGTATTTCTCTGGAAGGAGGACCACTCGACCAGGCAGTGGTGCAGCGCCACCACTCAACCACATGCATCATTCGACCAAGCATGGTCGAGCACACCCATTCGACCACTCATGGTCGAGCGCCACCGCTCGACCAAAAGGCACTCGAGCGCCATTTTGACGCTGTAAGTCAAGGGCACTCGACCACCACTCGAGCCCGTGCGAGATTTTGGTCTTTTTCACCCGTTTTCGGCCCGCTGCCTATAAATACCCGATTCCAAGCTCGTTTTTACACACCCTTTTGATCATTTTTCATATTTTGGCATACTTGGAGCTTGGTAGAGAGATTTTTGGAGAGTTTCATACTTGTAATCGAGGTTTGATTTACGAATTCATAGTTTAGCTACTTCTTTTGAATCTTTTCGGTTAATTCTTTCTTTCTTGAATCTTTGAGACTTATAAACCCTAACTTTACCAGATTTATTGAGATTTTAAGATATTATTTTATTTATGCTTTTCAATTCTTTTGATTATTCAATTATGCAAATGTTTATCGTTCTTTTAATTGTCTTCGTTACTTCAATTATCATGTTAGGCTAGAACCCTTGCATGCTCGGGGTAGGATGAACTCGTAGAAGTAGGATGTTGGTACGTAATTAGGGTAACTAGTGATGTTTAGTGTTGATTCTCTTAATTATTGAATTCTTAAAATAAACCCTAGAATTTTCTTGGAATTGAGTACAAAAATTGTTAGAGAGAAGACGACCTTATCACTCTTTAATAACTAATAGGCTTAAGGAAAGGGTTTTAGAAGGGGTTTATAATCTACAGATTTATTTAGGGAGGACGGCCGCATCACCTTAGGTAAATAAGGGTCTCATTAATTAAGCACAATCCATATAACTTGTTTAGTGGGTTCGTGAAGTCGGTTGATAGGACGAAGTATTAGGGTTAATTCTTAAGCTTTTAATCTTTCAATCTAATACACTTAGGATTATTACTTGCACGTCACAGTTATTTTAGTTATCGTACCAACTCCGTTAGTATAGGTAGAGATTCTTATTCTGAGCATCATCATCTCATACTTTATTCAAACCGTAGTTATTCGTTTAATTTCATTACTTGCAATAATAGTGGTAGAATTTAGAGTAGTTTAATACAATTATTGAATCTAGAACATCCACTCATATTAACTACGATGCGTAGATCTTCAGGGCTCTATTCGCATACATATCTTCCCTTGGGTATGATATACTTGGTCCTTATACTTGCTAATACTACGGTGATCCCATACTCTTGTGGGGTAACTACTGGTAAAACTAGTATTTTGCGTTCAAGTCAATGGCGTCGTTGTCGGGGATGTCGATATATGTCCATTGAGTATGACTTGGAGATAGTTTAATAGTTAGTATTGAGTGCTTTTACTTTTCTGTTTTATTAGTAGTAATCAGACAGTTGCGTTTTGATATTTCTTTTGGTGTTTCAGGTATATGAAAACTCGCTCACAAGGAGAATCGAGCGAAGACCAAACAAAGTTAGACCCTGAGACAATCGCCAGAAGAAACAGAGCCTTCTATCGAAGGATGAACACTGCTGATGGTGATAACGACAACATGGACATAAGTAATGAGTTGGATGGAGCTGTAGCTAATTACAATCAGGTAGTTGAACGGGTTGAGGGAGCTGAAGGAAATGGCAGTCAAAAGTAAGTCCCTTCAAGGGAAAGCCAGAGCCAAAACCCGGTCCCACAACATCGAGACAACCCAGCTCAAAACTAAGTCCCAAATCCTCTAAACAACCCTGTATACCCACAAAATAACCGTGACATGCAAGAAATAACCTAAGTAAAATATTGTAACATGAAAGCTCAAGAATTCAACCCTAATACTTTATCCTAACAATCGACTTCACTAATCCACTAACAAGTTAATAGAAAGTGCTTAATTAACGAGACCCTAATTTAACTACGGTGATGCGGTCGTCCTCCCTAGATAAACCGGTAAATTAATTAACTCTTTCTAAACCCTCTCGTTACGTCTACTCATTGTTAAAGAGTGATAAGGTCGTCCTCTCTCTAACACTTTTCGAACGAAATTCAAAGGAAAAGTTAAGATTGATTATAAGAATTCATTAATTAAGAGCATTAAAACTAAACGTCACGAATTACCCTAATTACGTACCCACATCCTACTTCTACGAGTTCATCCTACCCTAAGCATACAAGGGTTTTAGCCGAACATGGTTTTAACGACAACAAAAGCAATTGAAGAAATAACGAACATAAACATGATGATTTGAACTAAGTAACTACTAAACATAAACTAGGGTTTAAAGAAAATAAACGCTAAGAACTGAAATTTGATTGATAAAACTGTTGATAGGCGACCAACAGGGACATAATATTAACAAAAAATATTATGTCTAATAAGATTAAGAAATCATCAAAAATAATAATATGGAAGAGGACGAGCAACAGGGACTGTATACCCTAGGAAGCGAGCAGCAGGGACAGATATCCATATGAAGGAGGCGAGCAACAGGGACAAATACCCATATGAAGGCGGCGAGCAACCGGTCACAAAAGCCATTACGAGGTAGCGAACAACAAGAACAAGAAGATTCAAAGTCTCAACAAGAGGCGAGCAGGCGAGCAATTTGGGTTATAAAAGTTCCCAACACCCAACGAAGACATACAGACGAGTAGCTAGTCACCAAGGAGAGCAGCTGAGTGGTTCCAAAGACCAAGTACAACATTGGGAACTCCAAGAGTCACCAACTTTAGAAATAGTCCATGTGTCTTAACACTTGGCACCCATCCATAGGACAATAGTTTGGATGTTGTACAAATGTCATAACACTTGGCAAAATCCCAATGGCTAAGCCATCAAGATGGTGACACCTAGCCTCTTTGTATGCCTATAAATACCCCTTCATTTGCATGAAAGGGGGAGGATTTTCCCATAATAAAAAAGTAGCCCAAATTCTTGCCAATTTATTTCTTGCACATTACTTAATCAAATTTCATGATCTTAGATCTTGTTTGGTGATCTTAACAAAAGAAAAACAGCCATTAATCATCTTGATTAGAAAAGGTCATCAACAATTGGCGCTAGAAGAAGGGACCGAACCTTCGTTTCATAAAAAAATCAAAGAAAGGTTGGAGATCTTCACCGGAATCTGCAAAATTTGGCCGGAATCCGGGAGGAAGCCATCGGAAATCAAAGATACACACTATTCGAAGCAAAATCATCCATACATACATCACTTTGAGAGTTTGAATGCATGTGTGTATGAACTAGGGTTTTCAAACCACCATATTCATACAAACAAAGCTAGTAACTCTTAAGAAAGGTGTTTGTTGGAGACAAAATCACCCCATTCATTTGCTTACCACTTGTACTTCGGTAACCAAAATGGTCCGATCACAAGAAGAACGACATTTGAGCACGTCTCCAAGTCGTAGGTCAAAAACTAGGATTTCGTCTACTGAAGGACATGCACGTACAGTAAAAGCAACTTCGCAAAGAAACGTCCAAGTTACCATTGATACAATCCCGCCGGAAGTGGAAGCTCTTGCTCAAAATCCCGAAGAGCTAGCAAAAACGATTGCTGTTTTACAAGCATTGCAAAGGCGACAAATGGTCGGGCCATCAGGGACGCAGGCGGCAACCAACAGGGCGAGCGAGCAGCGAAGTGGAGAAAGAAAAGACGTACAAAATGACGAGGTTGACAGCAAAGAAGTCCGTAGGAATAAAGGGAAAGCTCCTTTAAGTGAACGACTTGGAAGTCGAGGAGAGTCCACTCCGGGGACAGGTGAGGAGTCGAGCAGCGGGGACACAAGAAGTATAAGCCAATATCACACAAGAAGGACAAGATATCACGGAACGCATAGGGAGGATCAACTGAGAGGCGAGGAGCGAGCACCGGGGCAAACACACCATGTTGCTCGCCGCTCAGTACACGAAAGGCTGAGAAGATCAGCCTTTGGGCGATTAGGTCCCAATGGAGCCAGTAACATCGCTAGGCACACCACTCAAGAGAAACGTCCCGTTAGCAAGGGACTGCGTCATGAAGAGGTCATTGAACCCAATCATGACGAACAGCCTTCTAGTGGAAAAACGTCTCCAGATGAGTGGCAAGCTTTGAAGAAAGCGGTGGAAGAGATGCAAAAACAGTTGGAGGAAAAGAAAGGCGACGGATCGACGATGTTGCCATCATCACCCTTATCCCCAGGTATCCTTAATGTGCCGGTACAAAAGAAAGTGCAATTCCCGGCCATTAATTTGTACGAAGGAAATTCAGACCCGAAAGTACACCTGTCCAAGTATACCGATTACATGATATCGGTAAAGGTGTCTGATGCAACTCAATGTCGGAATTTTCCGTTAACTCTTAGTGACGGTCCTCACAGGTGGTTCTCCGCCCTAGCTCCGGGCTCCATCAGTTCGTTCATGCAACTCAGCAAGGAATTCCTATCGCACTTCTCCACAGTCGGATCTTACCTTACGCAGAGACATAGGTTGGCAGATTTGAGGCAAGGAGACGAGGAGTCTGATAGAGCCTTTCTTGAGAGATTCGACAAAGTCCTACTGGAGGGAGAACCAGTAAGTGAAGACACCAAGATAGTGGCGGTTATGGCAGGGCTTAAAAAGGGAACAGATCTGTGGAAGAAAATGCACCTAGCTTTCCTTAAAACTTATTCCGAATTCAGGCACAAGGCTGGTGTATACATCTCGATGCAAGAAACTCTACAGAGAGAGCTGGGAGATAAAGCTGATACCAAGAAATCGGGAAAGAAGTCAGGAGGGGAATACAAGGCCCCTAAGAACATGAAAGTTTTCAGTGAAGGGTCCGAACTGAAGGAGAAGTTGAACCATGTCCTGTCCACATCAATTGAGGCTGTGTACAACAACGTGAAGGATAAAGATATGCTGTCTGAACCACGTAAGATACGACAAGAACGAGGAAAGATGAACCCCAACAAATACTGTGCATACCATCAGACCATAGGTCATTTCACAAGCGAATGCCGAGATCTCTTGAAACAATTATGGAGATTTTACGAAGAAGGAAAGTTGTCAGAATTTGTGAAGCGACAGCCGGGAAAGAAACCAAGGGTGGCAATATCCTCCGACTCAGAAGATGATGAAAGCGACGAACAGCCGAGCAGGAGGGATCAAAAAAGGAAGAAAACGATGACAGCCCCAGCCGAACCCGTCCGAGAAATCTTAATGCTTGAACCATCCGGACCGGTAGGGGGCTGTTCTGATGGTAGGCCACCGATGTCTAAGAGAAAAAGGAAAGCAGAGCTGAGGGCGGTAGCTCAAATCAGGGAAGTTGGGGTAAACCAAGCTACTACAAAGACAGGCGAGTTGGTGTTTTCTGAGAAGGACTTGGACGGGATACTTACCCCACACAATGACTCACTAATCATCTGTGCTAATATCATGGGGGCCCGCGTTCACCGTTTGCTTGTGGACACAGGCTCCTACACAAACATCTTGTTCAAAAGCACACTAGATCAGATAGATGATTGTGAGGGGTATATTAGAGAATGTGATCATAAAATAGTAGGATTTGGAGATGCTGTAACCGTTCCTTTAGGACTAGTTACGTTGGCGGTCGAACTTGTATCGACCGAGAATCCCGAAAGAAGACTGACTAGAATGGTAGATTTCTTAGTTGTAAATCAGCAGTCTGCCTACAACGGGTTTCTTGGTCGACCTTTCATAAATGAACTCAAAGCGGCCGTTTCGACGTACTACTACTGTCTTAAATTTCCAACTCCAAAAGGGTCAGGTACGGTTAAAGGTGATCAAAGGAAAGCACGAGAATGCCTCCTGCAACTTCAACCCACTGACAACAGAATATCTGTGATGGACGAGCAGCCGAGCAACAGGGACGAAGGTGAACCCCCCATCCTAGATGAAATCATGGAGTCCGTCGATACTGAAATGATGGAGGTGGACGACCAGCAGGGCGTGGACGAGCAGGAGGGCATAGGCGAGCAACAGGGAAGAGAGACCGTACCCGAATTAAATCAGGTGGAAGATTTGGAGCCAAGACTGGGGGCAGAACCAATGATCAAGGATGAGATCAACCTTGAAGGGACCATTATCGATCCTCGATGGAAAGACCAAAAAAGGAGAGCAACCCCGGTAGAGGAGTTGGAGGCAATAAGAGTTGACCATAATCGAGAAGACTTAGAATTATTCATTGGATCTGAGCTCCCTGAGCCATACAGATCCAGAATGGAAGAGTTCCTCAAGTCCAATCTCGATGTATTCGCATGGTCACACGCTGATATGGTAGGCATCAGCCCTGAGCATGCCTGTCATAAGCTAAATATTTGTCCAAATAAGAAACCGGTGAGGCAAAAGAGAAGAAAGTTTGGACCCGATAAATATGAAGCATTGGACATAGAAGTGAAGAAGTTACTTGATAATGATCTTATCAAAGAAGCCTTATGTCCTAGATGGGTAGCAAACCCGGTGTTAGTGAAAAAATCAAATGGTACATGGAGACTATGTATCGACTTCACTAATTTGAATGCCGCTTGCCCTAAAGATAACTTCCCATTGCCTCATATTGACCAGCTGGTGGACAACACGGCAGGACATGAGCTCCTTACCTTCATGGACGCATTTGCCGGGTATCATCAAATACCAATGCACCCAGATGACCAGGAGCACACATCGTTCTACACCAATAAAAACTTGTTATGCTGGAAAAGGATGCCGTTCGGATTGATTAACGCGGGAGCCACGTACCAAAGACTCGTTAACAAAATGTTCGATGAGCACATCAGCAAAACAATGGAAGTGTACGTGGACGACATAGTCGTAAAAAGCCCGAGAAAAGAAGATCATTTGGAACACCTCGCACAGACATTTGATATACTTCGAGCGTATAACATGAAGCTAAACCCAAAGAAAAGTAGCTTCGGGGTACACTCGGGAAAATTTCTTGGACACCTGGTCAGTCAACGGGGTATTGAGGCGAATCCATCAAAAGTCAAAGCAATTATGGATATGCAACCGCCAAGGTCTGTTAAGGAAGTTCAAAGACTAACCGGATGTCTGGCGGCCCTAAACAGATTCATTTCCAGATCCGGAGACAAGTGCCGACCCTTCTTTGATGCCATCAAAAAAGGACAGTTCCAGTGGACGAGTAATTGCCAACAAGCATTTGAGCAATTAAAAGAATATCTGAGTGATACCAAGATTCTATCGAAACCCGTCTCTGGAGAAAAACTGTACTTGTATCTAGCCGCATCAGAGGTGGCCATCAGCTCAGTCCTAGTTCGAGCAGAAGGGAAATTTCACTTACCAATCTACTACGTGAGTCAGGCCTTGCATGAAGCAGAGATTAAATATTCGCCCATGGAAAAGTTAGCCTACGCACTGGTGATGAGTGTGAGAAAGCTAAGACCGTACTTCTTCGATCATCAGGTGGAGGTCTTAACAACTTTTCCATTAAGGCAAATCTTACAAAGGCCTGACACAGCTGGTCGCCTCCTCAAGTGGTCGCTCGAAGTAAGCCAATTTGGAATAACTTATGCACCTCGAACAGCGATCAAGGGACAAGAGTTAGCCGACTTTATTATCGAATTAACATTCCCTCAAGATCCGACGAGAGGTCATAATCACCCATGGCACATGTATGTAGACGGATCATCAAATAACACAGCAGCAGGAGCCGGGATAGTGTTGATCAGTCCAGACGAACAAGTATTCACCTCAGCCGTAAGGTTTGAATTCATGGCAACAAACAACGAGGCTGAGTACGAAGCATTGATAGTCGGGTTACGGCTAGCTCTGGCTGTGGGGGTTCGAAGAGTCCAAATTTACGGAGATTCCCAGTTGATAGTCAATCAAGTCCGTGGGGAATACGAAGCCAAGGATGAAAACATGGCCTTGTACCAAAAAATTGTTGCTCACCTGGCTTCGCTTTTCGAGCAAATTTACATCGAGCAAGTACCAAGGGACAATAATGCGCAAGCAGATGCACTTGCCCATTTAGCCACTAGTACAGGACCAGCAAAGCTTTCAGAAGTCACCATCACAGGAATTTCTAACCCGTCCACCAGTGACTATAAGATCAATCAGATCGAAGAAGAATTGACAGAGGATGATTGGAGGACACCGATATATAGATACCTCAAAGATAACACAGTACCCGAAGATCCCCAAGAAGCAGCAAAGGTAGCCAAGCGAGTAGCAAGGTTCACAATCATGGATAACCAACTCTACAAAAGAGGATTTTCACTGCCCCTATTAAAATGCCTAGCAAGGGGGCAAGGTCAGGAAGTTCTGAAAGAAATACACGAAGGAGTATGCGGAAATCACGCAGGGGGGCGGGCACTGGCATACAAAACAGTAAGGCAAGGTTACTACTGGCCAACTCTGTTACAAGACGCAATCAGAATTACAAAAACATGTCACAGGTGCCAGCTGTTCGCTCCCAACATCCATAAGCCGCCAACGGAGCTGATTTCGGTAAATAGTCCATGGCCGTTCGCAAAGTGGGGAATAGACATCA
Organism: Ballota nigra; assembly: GCA_947034835.1. Taxonomy (NCBI): domain Eukaryota; kingdom Viridiplantae; phylum Streptophyta; class Magnoliopsida; order Lamiales; family Lamiaceae; genus Ballota; species Ballota nigra. Next base: position 82,778,011 of record OX344723.1, read on the forward strand.
TAGGACCTTTCCCAACGGGAAAAGGGAATGTCAGATTTACAGTGGTAGCCGTGGACTATTACACGAAATGGGCCGAAGCTGAAGCACTAGTAACGATAACACAAGAGAAAATGATCAATTTTATCTGGAAAAGTATAGTGTGCCGGTTCGGAGTTCCACAAGCAATAGTGACAGACAATGGAAAGCAATTCGAAGGGAAGAAGATAAGAGATTTCTGCAAAAAATGGGGTATCAAGAAGCTTTTTTCAACACCATATCATCCACAGTCTAACGGACAAGTTGAGGCAGTTAACAAGATAATCAAGCATATCCTCAAAATCCGTCTGGTGGATAAGAAAGGCAAGTGGTCAGAAGAACTACCCGAAGTGCTTTGGGCATATAGGGTATCACATAGAACAAGCACTGGAGAAACACCGTTCGCTATGGCGTTCGGTACAGAAGCAGTTATACCTATAGAACTCAAAATACCAACCAAAAGGGTAGCCGAGTTCAATGAACAGGAGAACAACAAGGCACTAGCTGCAGAAATGGATCTGATTGACGAAAAAAGAATCTCAGCAGAAATAAAGAATGAGATATACAAAAGAAGGATTGCAAGGTACTACAACTCGCAAGTAAAAGTTAGGGAATTTGAAGTCGGGGATCTGGTACTCCGAAAAATCCTAGCAGCACCTCCAGGTGTATTTGGACCGACTTGGGAGGGCCCATTCAAGATAACTCAAAAGTGGCACAACGGCACATATGATCTCGAAGACATGGAAGGCAACTCGGCCCAATACACCTGGAACGCGGCTTTGTTGAAGAAATATTATCAATAATTAGGAAACCAATGTAAAGTTTTTTATAGACTATCGTGTCGTTTATATTTTTGTAAGGTGTAAGATCGATAAAATCTTCACACTTTCTTGGCAAAATTTGTAAGTAGATAAATGATTGTTCAGTGAATTATGCACGTAAAAAATCAAAGAGGCATCAAAGCTCAATTGTTCGCCAAGAAGAAAAACTGCTCGCCGGAGGACAAGCAGGTGTTGAAAGCACAAGTCCTAAAGGAGGCGAGCAGCAGGGTCCATGAAACTCAGGAGCCCACCTGATCGCCCCATCACACGAAGTTGCTCGCCCAAGATACTAAATGCATAAAGCACAAGTATAGTGGAGGCGAGCAACAGGGCACATGCTAATACATAGTTGCTCGTTCCAAAGCTAAAGGCACTTATGCACAAACATAGCAAGGGGCGAGCAACAAGGCATAGAAAGAAGCATGATAAGGGGTTAAGTTCTTAAAAGAACAAAATAGACCCATACATGAACAACATGCATAAATTTGCATGGAAAAGTATTTCTTTCAACCTAAGAAAGAAATACTTAAGCAAAAAATAATTAAAGGGCAAATAAGAGGCGAACAATAAAATAAAAGTGCAATCCTCATTCATTAGCACCAAAAAATTACAGAAGACGAGCGTACAACCATCATCCTACTACATCAACTAAAAAAAAAAAAACAAAGCCTAAGTTTCGGGAGCTGGCGGAGCAGGTGGCACCGAAGGATCTTGGGAAGAAGGAGGAGGTTGAACATCTTGCACATCGACCCCATAGACCTGCTGCTCGCCTACTGCAGCAGAGGAGCTTGCTTCACCAAGAGGATTCGGGAGAAGGGGGCCCAGAGCCTCAAAAATAGTCATGTCCCTATCCGCCTCCACTCTCTCTCTGGGGGCCACAACACGGACGTCATCTTTGAAAACACTCAGATCAACCCCCATCTCTCCCAAATCAGCCACCGGGATTTCAAAACCGGGAGCCGGAGGGTTTTCGGTGACGTAGACCGTGAAGTCTTTGATGGTCGAAGTCATCACGTCTAGACCGTTATCCAAAGCGTACTTCATGTTCCTTACACTATCAGCATACGCACAGATATACCCAAGATTGGTATTATCGGTAACGTCCTGCACATAAGTGGTGTAAGAAATGGCACGCTTGTTCTTCTTTTCCAGTTGGTCGACGTGGACCTTCAAACACTCCACTCTTTCCACCAGACCCACCCGCTCGGTCTCCAAGACTTGCACACGATCGGTAGCGACACCCAAATACAGTCTAAGCTTCTCTGAAGCATTAGACGCTATCATCTCCTGGTCCTCAGCGGCCTTTACCTCCCGCGTCCATGTGAGCTTGGCTCTCTCAAAGTCAGCCTTCATCTTAGCCAACTCTTCATCTTTCTTCTTCAGCTCATCATCTTTTTTCTTCAATTGGGCAAGTTGAGCATCACGATCTGCTTCAACTTGCTCAATCCGTCGCCCCAGGCCGCGATTTGTCCGCTCTAACTCGATGGCTTGGTCCAAGACTCGTTGAGCTGAGATTGATTGATGGCTTGCATTATAGCTCAATAAACGAGCATTGTCACTAAGGCTTTGGCTCTGGATGATTTCCTCACCAGTCTTGGTCCACGAGCGGGGGACATACTCCATGGCTCTACGGACGTGGGAGTCCTTAATCTCTTGGGGTGCCGGAGAAGACTTCACACAGCTAAACTGGTGGAGTACCTTTGAGCGACCAGGATAGTCGTTTTTCCGGTACCTGTTCGAAAAAAAAAAAAAAAAAAAGCTGTTAGAAAACTAAGTCGAAGGAATAAACTATCAAATTGGATAGGAAGATACTCACTCCCTCATTTTTACGGGGTCGTAGCCCAAATACGAGTTGTCAGGGGATGAGCTCCTGCCCTGACCGGCGATCATCGCGCCAATAACTTGCTGCTCGGTCACCTCCTCCACCGGCGAGGAGCGAGCAATAGACTTACCCACCTGAGAAGAACCCTGTCCTCTTGTCCGTTTAGAACGGTCATCTCCCTTGCGAGGGGCAGTTTCCTTGGCAAGTCTTTTCTTGCCCCTCGCGTCTTGGGGAGGTGGCGAGGAGCGAGCAGGAGGGCGGGGAATGGGAGCAGGAGCTTGAGGAACAGGGAGAGGGTCCTGAGGAGCTTCTTCTTCATCCTCGTCTGCTTCAGCTCTAAGTCTGATCAAGGAAGTACAAGGATCAAACTTCTTCTTCCTTGATGGTTGATTAGCTGCCATTTGTTTAACCCGGCGTACGAGCAGGTGGTAACTTTCGGGAATAGGTGGAACAACAACCGTTACCCTTTGAGCTAAAATAAAACAAAAACACAAAAAGTTAAAAACGCATGATAAAGGCGAGCAGCCGGGCTCAGGCGAGCAACAGGGGTGGGGGCGAGCAACGGGTACAAATCAAGCAACAAAGTTAATGATCGTGTGAAGTTACCTTCGGGAATCTCCGCCTGTGCTTCCAAGTGATGAGCACTAGTAGTAAGCTGAGCGTGCTTACGGCAGTGTGCTTGAGAAAGATGTTCAACACTCCAATCTTTGGCGTCCCGCAGAGAAATCAGCACTAGGACGTACAAAAACTCTTCGCTCAAATCCGGATGCCCCCACCTCAAGATACGCGGACCTGCAAAACAAGGAAAAAGATTAAAATTAGTTCACCTAAAAGTTTGATGAACTGAGAATTAAGACCTACGCCGAATTTCGCTGAAATGCGTAGGAGAGTCTATACGTCCCGGTCCTCCCGAAAGATCGGAGGACGCCCGCCAATCGCCGCCGATATAAAGAAATTGCCTATGCCAACCTTTGACTTTATTAGGCACCCCTTCAATTAGCTTAACGCCGCTACGGGCTTTGATGTAATACCAACCAAGCCCATCTTCATTAACGGCTGAGGAGATGGTCAGTGCATAGTGTATCTCCGCCGTACTGATCTTATTCCGATACCCCTCCAACCCGAAAAGGGTCATAAAAGCCAACAAACTACTCCAACCGTTCGGAGTAATCTGGGTGATTGCCAGGTTTATGTCCTTCAAGAATCGCCCGATCACTGGATGTAGAGGGAGGGGAAACCCCGTGTTGAGTATGTCAAGGTTGATAGCAGTGCAGCCTGGAGGTGGGTCATCGGCTCTCTCTCCTGGTTGGGGGGCATACAAATGGATATCGTACGGAATACAATAGCGAGACCGTATCCGAACTAAATCCTCCTCTAGAACCGCGCTGGATACCTTACTCGTTGTGTATAGCGATGGACGAGTCTCCATAATAGGTCGAGCGGGAGTGGGAAAAGTCTTATGGTACTTGTTGGCGTAGTCAACCCAATCCTGCCTTCGGACTACAGCTTTAGGGATAAGAGACTCGGGCATTGGCCTTGAAACGGGAAAATTTATCTCTCGGAGAAATTCCCATGTAACTCCCATTTGCTCGCCCCCTGATCCAGTTGCTCGCTGCTCGCTCCTTGCTTGGTGCTCGCTGCTCGCTCCCGTTTCTTCAGGAAGACTCATCCCTTCTATTTTAGCAGCGACCTCGGAAGAATCTTCACCCAAATCCGAGTTAGTCCCCTCTCGAGCCGAGGAGCGAGCAACAGGGCCCTGGACATCCTGCTCGCCCGAACTTTCCACAGCATAAAAAGAGTCAATGGAGCGAGCAACGGAGCTCGCCTCAGAGCCCGTCTCTTCGTCAACGAGCATAGTCCTAGGGTTTCGCCCAGCTGCTCGCCGGAGCGAGCGGCGAGGAACAGGGACTGAAGGTTCGTCTTCCATGGGTCTCTTTCCCGGATTTCTCCCAACAAACTCAACAGATGGCGTATTACTCGAAGAAGGTGACGTCATCTTTAGAAATTTTCGAAAAACCTTCGTACAAATCAAATAAGGAGATTTGACGAAGAAGTGAAAGATCACGATGGCGACAAGGCGGCAATACGGCGGCGATACGGCGGCGATACGGCGGCGATACGGCGGCGATGCGGCGGCGGCAATGGCGGAATGACAAAAAGAAGAACGAAAATTGCGAAATTGAAAGAAAAATGCAAGTAATAACAAGAGTAAACAAGAAAAATCAAAGGATTCACCTTTGATTTGGAAGAAATTGGCTGTAGAATCGAAGAAAACAACGAAAAGAAAAGCTCAAGAACTCTTCAATGGCGGTTTGCTTGTGAGAAATCGAAAAAGAAAGAAAATGGAAGAAAGGAGCTATTTATAGATATGGATTCGGGGGCGAAATTAAGAAAATTGAAAAGTTGAGGCCCCTAGATGCAATTTTAGGGGCACACGCGTGGGCAGCCACGTCACGTTGCTTCGTGTTTCGTGCCTCGAGAAGCGAAACGACGCGAGTCCAAGAGTCGCTCCCCGCTGGTCGCCTCCCAAAATTCCCGCCTAAAAGAAATTCAAAACCCAGTTGCTCGCTCCATGTAGAATGGAAAAAAGGCGAGTTCCCTGCTGTTCGCCTCCCACCGCGAAGCATATCTTACCTTATAGTTTGACATAAAAGGATAAAAATTCATCCTTATATGCCAAACTAGGGGGCATTGTTGATAGGCGACCAACAGGGACATAATATTAACAAAAAATATTATGTCTAATAAGATTAAGAAATCATCAAAAATAATAATATGGAAGAGGACGAGCAACAGGGACTGTATACCCTAGGAAGCGAGCAGCAGGGACAGATATCCATATGAAGGAGGCGAGCAACAGGGACAAATACCCATATGAAGGCGGCGAGCAACCGGTCACAAAAGCCATTACGAGGTAGCGAACAACAAGAACAAGAAGATTCAAAGTCTCAACAAGAGGCGAGCAGGCGAGCAATTTGGGTTATAAAAGTTCCCAACACCCAACGAAGACATACAGACGAGTAGCTAGTCACCAAGGAGAGCAGCTGAGTGGTTCCAAAGACCAAGTACAACATTGGGAACTCCAAGAGTCACCAACTTTAGAAATAGTCCATGTGTCTTAACACTTGGCACCCATCCATAGGACAATAGTTTGGATGTTGTACAAATGTCATAACACTTGGCAAAATCCCAATGGCTAAGCCATCAAGATGGTGACACCTAGCCTCTTTGTATGCCTATAAATACCCCTTCATTTGCATGAAAGGGGGAGAATTTTCCCATAATAAAAAAGTAGCCCAAATTCTTGCCAATTTATTTCTTGCACATTACTTAATCAAATTTCATGATCTTAGATCTTGTTTGGTGATCTTAACAAAAGAAAAACAGCCATTAATCATCTTGATTAGAAAAGGTCATCAACAAAAACGAAGTCTCAAGTATTCAATGTCAAAGAGCGAACGAAAATAAATTAAAATCTAAACCAAAACAAGAATTTGTAAAGTAAAACCTCGATTACGTAAAATAAAGCTTGCTCGTCTCTAGTTGCTCTTCTCTCTCTAAAAATGAACTCTAAAAGTTATGAGGTATGTGATATCATCTTTTTTTTTTCAAAAACGTGTTCGGGACGAGTATATATAAGCGTCGGGCCGATTCGGGAACTCATGGGCCGAAAAACGAATCTGGAGGCAAAAAGAGTAATAGCGCTCGAGCACCACCCGCTCGAGCGGGGGCGCTCGAGCTGAAGAGGTCGAATGGTGCAAAGGCTCGAACGGGGCTGCTTGAGCTAAACAGCTCGAATGATGCAAGGGCTCGAGCGGTGGCGCTTGGCCACTCAATTGGGCGAAACTTTCTGGAAGATTGCGGCGCTTGAGCAACACCCTTGCTCGAGCAGTGGCGCTCGAGTGAAACAACTCGAGTGGTCCTCCTTCTTCTTCAATTGATACTTTTCTTCTCGCGCACTAATACCAATCGTATTTCTTTGATATCTTCTCATCCGGGCATCCGTTTGAGTCGATTCAAAATCCTACGAACTCCATTTTTCACCCTCGATTCACATATGAGCATCAAAGAGATAAATTCATCAATGTGTAGAAATAGTACTCAATTGACTCTAAATACTCAATAAAATCGACCAAAACTTGGGCATTTCTAGTACGAATCATGACAATTTCACGCCTAATCAACCCCCTTCCCCAAACTTACCATATTGCTTGTCCTCAAGCAATGACTTAATAAGTCAAGTGAAATTGTTAGGAATGAGTCAAAGAATCAAATCATGCAAGTAAATAAACTCGAGCTTCAAAGATCGATCACACGTATACTAACTCACCCCCCTTCATCATACTCATGCAATAACAACAAGAAACACCGAGATCAAATATGGATGTGCACTCAACGATGTGTTTCACTCCCTCACAAGTGTATATTAATAATAAGGGACTTACTCAATCAATCAATCACACATATCAGCAGCCATAGGCTTGTAAGCACTCTCAACTTCGACCATACTCTAGAAATCAATGCCGAATCAAAAAGGACTTTTTCAAGGTTGTAATGTAGGCTCTTTGGACAGGTGGAATAACAATATGGATAAGTGACTTAAGTGAATAGAGAATAGAAACTCAAACTTTAGTACTTCGAGATTAGGAACAAAATACTTCAAACATTTTCAATCAACACACTTTCAATCCCAATACTCTCAACACTTCAAATTTTTTTTCTAACTCATTTCACTTATTTCAATCACTTCACTTTTTTTTTCTTTTTCGCACAAACATATGAGCTCATTTTTTTTTTCTTTTTTTTTTTTTTTGCTCATTTTCAAATTCTTTTGTTCTTTCCCACAACTCATATTCTTCATCACACCTTCTTCTCATAATCACTCACCCACCATAATTCTTTTTCTCAACTCAACTCAATCCCTCCTCATTCACACTTTTCCTATTCTCCACTCAAATTGGGACAAAAAGGCTTAGGAACTTGGAATAGCGTTCAAATGAGCTAGCAAATGAAATAGGCTTACAGCTCAAACTGGCTAACAAGGGATAAATATCAATGGTAAGGAAAATTTTAGGCTAAGTGCCTCAATCAAAACAAAGATGGCCTAAGATCACATTCGGCATATCAAACTAAACACAATCAAGAAGTGAGAGCATACACAAGTTCTAGTATCCTCTAAGGTGACGACTCACTCACAAACGAAGAGATCAATTCATGCATCTTAATCTCAAAAGGCTCAAATCTCACGGCTTTCACATCCATGCTAGTTCTAGTGACTTCTCACTCTCATTACACAAGTACTCAAAAGGGAAAACTCGTAAGTACACTAGTTCTCTCTCAAATCAACTCTAACTCCTACACTCACACAAGAAAATTCTTAACTCAACTTCACAACTCTAACTCTACTCACCAAATCATACTCAAGAATAGCAATCAACAAGCATAAGATGATTGATAGGCATGAAATATGGAGTAGAAAATCAAATCAATATCAGCCCAAGGAGCATCTCAAGATACCAAATAACCAAACTCAACTCAAGAGAGGGTGTGCACCTGTGTAATGTCACCATAAAACAAATAAAAACTCCACCCCCCAAACTTCGACCTTGCGAAGAGGTCTAAGTTTGGGGTTGTGGGTTACCTCATCCAAATAATTCAATTTCTCTCAACAACTTGGCACACTTCCTTGTCTCAAGTTCCTTCAATTTCCACTTCTTTGGCACTCCTTCGAGACAAGCCTACAAAATAAAACTCTCAAGTACGAGGTTAGAACTTACGACTCAACAACACCCTAATAACATAAAACACTCAAAAGCAAATAAAAATGGGTTGTCTCCCATTCAGCGCTATTTTTAAGGTCCTAATGCCGGACCAAGCTCAAAGGAGCTTATGGGACATGATACTCAAATTTACCTCTCTTACTCTCATAAGAGTGGTGGTTGAATTCCTTTCCTTGATGTCCCTTCATCATGAGTTCCTTTGCTTTCTTCTCCACCTCAAGTGGTGGGGGTCTCAACTTCTTCTCACCTTTATCTGGAGGAATCTTACTAAGCAATTTCTTGAATTTGGACTTTTTCTTCTTAACTCCTCATTTCCCCTCCAACTAGACCACGTCTACACTTTTCACTTCTTCCTCCTTCAACTTCTTCCCTTTATCCCTATCAAAATAATCAAGATCATAATGCTCATGGGTTAAATCATCAAGTGAAGGACTATTAAAGTCATGCTTAATAGAAAGATTAGGGAGAGGAGGTGTGTCTTCAACACTAGGATCAATAACATCCATGCAATAACAGCTCTCATCCTCCCTCGGGTACTTCATGACCTCATATAGGGAGATTTTTATCTCTTGATCGTCAACTTTCAATGTTATCTTCCCATTTGCCACATCTAGCACCATCCCCGCCGTTGCCAAAAACGGTCTTCCCAAGATCAAAGGCACTCGCTCATCTTCCTCCATGTCGAGCACTACAAAGTCGGCTGGAAAATTGTGATCCCCTACTTTCACGAGGACGTCTTCAACTACTCCTTGAGGTCGAGTAATAGACTGATCGGCTAGTTGAAGCGTCATCATTGTCGGCTGAAGTTCTCCCCCTTCCAACTTCTTAAAAAACGACAATGGCATAAGATTAATGCTTGCTCCAAGGTCGCATAATGCTCCCTTCTTAACTCCATTCCCGATATCACATAACATAGTGAAGCTCCCGGGATCCTTTAACTTCGGTGGAAGCGCTTTGTGCACTAATGCACTCACCTCATGGTTCAGCTGCACCAGTGACTTGAAGCCGAAAATACTAGCTTTCTACTAGTAGCTTCCCCGCAAGAGTACGGGTTCACTGTAGTATGGGCAAGTATAGGGACCAAGTATTATCGAACCCAAGGGAAAGTGTGTATGCAAATAAATCCCTGAAGATCTACGCTTCGTAGCTAATATGAGTGAAATGTTTTTGGATTTTTTTTTAAAAGAGAAAATAATCTAAACTAAATTACTCCACGAATGCAAAAGGAAAATTAAACTAAGAATTTGAGATGTGTTTTCAAATAAGAGATGGTGATGCTCAGGATAGGAATCCCTACGTATACTAACGGAGCAGGTACATAATCAAAATAATTGTGACGCGCAAGAAATAACCTAAGTAAAAGATTGTAAGATGAAAGCTCAAGACTTAATACCCTAATACTTTATCCTAGCAATCGACTTCACTAATCCACTAACGAGTTAATAGATTGTGCTTAATTAACGAGACCCTAATTTAAACTAAGGTGATGCGGTCGTCCTCCTTAGAAAAAAACCGGTAGATTAATTAACTCTTTCTAAACCCTCTCGTTAAGTCTACTAGTTGTTAAAAAGTGATGCGGTCATCCTCTCCCTAACACGTTCGTACGAAATTCAAAGGTAAAGTTAAGATTGATTATAAGAATTCATTAATTAAGAGAATTAAAACCTAACGTCATGAATTACCTTAATTACGTACCCACAACCTACTTCTACGAGTTCATCCTATCCCAAGCATGCAAGGGTTTTAGCCACACATGGATTTTACGTAAACAAGAACAATTGAATAAATAACGAACATGAACATGATGAATTGAAGTGAAAAAGTAAAAAGCATGAACTAGGGTTTTGAAAGAAAATAATTCTAAGAACTGAAATTAGATTAATAAAACGAAGTCTAAAGTGTTTAATGTAATCAAACTAATGAAAAGAAACTAAGAAACGAAAATAAACTAAGAATTCGTACTAAAACCTCGATTAAACGTAAAGTAAAGCTTGCTCGTCTCTTCTCCTCTTTCTCTATCTAAAAACTAAGTCTAAAAGTAATTTGGAATGTGTTCGATCGTTCAAAACGTGTTCGGGAGGTATATATAAGCATCGGGCTGAAACAGGAACGTATGGGCCGAAAAATCACGCAAGCTCGTGCACTGCTCGTGCACTAGTGCACGAGCACATCCCACTCGAGCACCCCAATTCGTCCAGAGAGCAAAAATTGCACGGCCTCCTTTGCTCGTGCACTAGTGCACGACCTGCGACTGCTCGTGCACCCTGCACGAGTGCTCGTGCACTAGTGCACGAGTTGCACCTTCTCGAGCGCCTTGCACGACTGCTCGTGCACTATGTGCACGAGTACTCCTTGCTTGTGCACTCCAATGACACTTTTGCTCCCTCGAACTAATATTTTTCGTATTTCTTTGATATCTTCTCATCCGGGCGTCCGTTTGAGTAGATTCAAAGTCCTACGAACTCCTCTTTTCGCCCTCTATCCATCTATGAGCATCAAAGAGATAAATTCATCAGTTTATGAAAATGATATTCAAATGACTCTAAATACTCATATAAATCAACCAAAACACGGGCATTTCGAGTGACGAATCATGACAATTTCACGCCTAATCAACCAGTTTGGGCTTGTCTACTCGCCGTCTCTTCGCTATCAAGTCCTTCAGAAACTTGGCATAATTCGGCATTTGTTCCAAAGCATCATAAAAAGGAATGTTAATATGCAATTTATTAAAAAACATCAAGGAATTTAGCGAATTTCTCATCAAGCTTCTTTTTCATGAAGCGCTGTGGAACGGGACGGGTATCACCGATTTGGGTAACCCCCATTCATCTCGCTCGATCTCTTTCACTTTCTCTCTTGCTTCTCTTGTCTTCTTCCACTTTGGGACTCTCTCAATCTCCTCGAGGTCTTTGCTCTTCTGGGACTCATCCATATCTTCACTTTTCTGAACGCATTCACCCTCAACTCCTTTCTCAATTCCTACCTCCTCACTCTTTTCTCCTTCTAACTCAACCTCTCCTTGGGGCATCTCAGAATCAGCAGGCATCCGGGGACCATCATAGTTGGTTCCACTTCTAAGCTGGATCGTCTTACATTGTTCTTTCGGGTTCCCCTCCGGCATAGAATGATATTTACCTGGCTCTCTACCCAACAATTTTACAATCTGGCTCATCTGAAACTCTATGGAAGTGAACCGCAGGTTGTTCTCTTGTTGAGTTCTATTCCAATCTATGTCTCTCTTTTGGAGTTCTTGATCACGCTGATCGTCTTTTTTATGCAACTCCTTCACGTCATACTCCAAAGAGGACAATCTTTTGCTTCCTTCCTCAACCTTCTGAAGGATAGCTCTCAACATCTCCTCAGTCGAGGAACCGCCTTCTCCACCCGGAGGCTTCGACCCTGGATCAACCCCCGGAGGAACTGTAATTCCGACCTTCGGATTGGCATACGAGAAGTTCTCATTCTTCCTCCATTAGTTTTGTTGAGGCTGCTGGCCTCCTCGATACCCTTGATTGTTTCTCCACTGATTTTGAGGAGGTTGTGGACCGGGTGGTACAAATGGTTGGCCATAGGAGGGTCTTCCAAATTGATTGCCACCTTGTGGATACCCGCCTTGATTGTAATAAGGTCCTCCCATATAGTTGGCTACCTCTTGCTGAACTGGGGGCTGGCCCACTTTCTCACTCACTGCTACATTCCCTCCAACCAAATTCTGCCCAACCTCAATGTTACTTATCTTCTCCATCATAGCCATCAACAGCTTCCTCGTCCCTTCATTCTCCTCAATCTGATATGCCCTCTGAAATTTTGGGTCCTCATTCCACTGCCCGGCATTCGTGACAATATTGTCAACGATCTCTCTGCATCTAGCTGTACCATGGTTCAAAAACGCTCCATTAGCACACGCGTCAAGATGGGCTTGACCAGCCTTGCTGGCTCCACTGTAGAAGAAAGCCATGATATCCCCCTCATTGTACCCGTGCTGCGGGCACTCAATTAATATGTTAGAGTATCTCTCCCACGCCTGACGTAAGTCCTCTCCTGGCTTCTGGTGGAAAGAAGAGATCTATATCCTTGCTCTAATGGTTCTAGATGGAGGGTAGAATCGCTCGAGGAACAAACACTCGAGCTCGGCCCATGTGGTCACACCTCCCCGTGGGAGCGTGTTATCGTACCACTCTTTTGCTATTCCCGTTAAAGAGAATGGGAACAGCCTGAGCCTCTTGGCATCTTCAGACATGCCGTTATAATTGAACGTGGATGTGATCATCAGAAAATTCCTCAGATGAGTATGAGGATTCTCCTTCCCAACCTCCCCTTTGAATTGATTCTCGGTAAGTAGCTTTAGAATTCCAGGGGAAATTGAGAAGTTGTTGGCCTCTACCGGAGGCAATACCACTCCATCATAATACCGTTGGGGCTGCACCACAAACCTTCCTCTAATGGCCATGTTCTGATTGGCGTTCTGAGGAACGGGTTGAGGATAAACAGGTGGTACCGGTACTTGTTGGACTGGTGGTGGTTGAGGGACTGGTGGTTGGTTATAAGCAGGCAGTGGGGGATACGGGTAAGGTGGATATGGATATGGTGGGTATGGGCAGGGATAAGGTAAATTGTTATGTGGGAACTTGTTCTGTGGATATGCAGGGTTGTTCTGAGGATGTTGGACAAGGTTATGAGCTGGATTGTTTACGTTCTGTGTACCCGGGTTTTGGCTCTGACTTTTCCCTAACGACATTTGATTCTGACTGTTAGTTCCTCCAGTCCCCTCAGCCCGGTTCACTACTTGATTAAACTTACCTGCAGCTTCATCCAACTCATTACTGATGTCCATGTTATCGTTCTCTCCTCCAGCAGTATTCATCCTTCTTAAGAAGGTTTGATTTCTTTTTGCTATCATCTCAGGATCTAACGGTATTCTCTCCTCACTCGTATCTCCTTGCGAGCGTGTTTTCATATACCTGGGACACTAACAGAAGAATCAAAACGCAACTGCCGAACGAGTAAGAATAAAATGGAAAAGTAAAGCACTCACTACTAACTACTAAGCTATCTACAATTCCTATTCAAATGACATACATCGCCATCCCCGGCAACAACGCCATTGACTTGAACCGAAAATACTAACTTTCTATTAGTAGTTTCCCCACAAGAGTATGGGTTCATTGTAGTATGGGCAAGTATAGCGACCAAGTATTATCGAACCCAAGGGAAGGTATGTATGCGAATAGATCCCTGAAGATCTACGCGTCGTAATTAATATGAGTGTATGTTTTTGGGTTTTTGAAAAGAAAATATAATCGAAACTAAATTACTCTATGAATGCAAAAAGGAAAATTAAACTAAGAACGTAAAAGTGTGTTTTCGAATATGTGATGGTGATGCTCAGGATAGGAATTCCTACGTATACTAACGGAACAGGTCATAATCAAAATAACTGTGACGTGCAAGAAATAACCTAAGTAAAAGATTGTAAGATGAAAGCTCAAGAATTCAACCCTAATACTTTATCCTAACAATCGACTTCACTAATCCACTAACAAGTTAATAGAAAGTGCTTAATTAGCGAGACCCTAATTTAACTACGGTGATGCGGTCGTCCTCCCTAGATAAACTGGTAAATTAATTAACCCTTTCTAAATCCTCTCGTTACGTTTACTCGTTGTTAAAGAGTGATAAGATCGTCCTCTCTCTAACACTTTTCGAACGAAATTCAAAGAAAAAATTAAGATTGATTTTAAGAATTCATTAATTAAGAGCATTAAAACTAAACGTCACAAATTACCCTAATTACGTACCCACGTCCTACTTCTATGGGTTCATCCTACCTTAAGCATACAAGGGTTTTAGCCGGACATGGTTTTAACGACAACAAAAGCAATTGAAGAAATAACGAACATAAATATGATGATTTGAACTAAGTAACTACTAAACATAAACTAGGGTTTAAAGAAAATAAACGCTAAGAACTGAAATTTGATTGATAAAACGAAGTCTCAAGTATTCAATGTCAAAGAGCGAACGAAAATAAATTAAAATCTAAATCGAAATAAGAATTCATAAAGTAAAACCTCGATTACGTAAAATAAAGCTTGCTCGTCTCTAGTTGCTCTTCTCTCTCTAAAAACGAACTCTAAAAGTTATGAGGTATGTGATATCATCTTTTTTTTCAAAAACGTGTTCGGGACGAGTATATATAAGCGTCGGGCCGATTCGGGAACTCATGGGCTGAAAAACGAATCTGGAGGCAAAAAGAGTAATAGCGCTCGAGCACCACCCGCTCGAGCGGGGGCGCTCGAGCTGAAGAGGTCGAATGGTGCAAAGGCTCGAACGGGGTTGCTCAAGCTAAACAACTCGAATGATGCAAGGGCTCGAGTGGTGGCGCTCGAGCCACTCGAATGGGCAAAACTTTCTGGAAGATTGCGGCGCTCGAGCAACACCCTTGCTCGAGTAGTGGCGCTCGAGTGAAACAACTCGAGTGGTCCTCCTTCTTCTTCAATTGATACTTTTCTTCTCGCGCACTAATATCAATCGTATTTCTTCGATATCTTCTCATTCGGGCATCCGTTTGAGTCGATTCAAAGTCCTATGAACTCCATTTTCCACCCTCGATTCACCTATGAGCATCAAAGAGACAAATTCGTCAATATGTAGAAATAGTACTCAATTGACTGTAAATACTCAATAAAATCGACCAAAACATGGGCATTTCTAGCTACGAATCATGACAATTTCAGCCTAATCATTGATCTCTTCGTTTGAGAGTAGATCATCACCTTATAGGATGCTAGGATTTGTGTGTGCTCTCACTTCTTGATTGTGTCTAGTTTGAAATATCGAAAGTGATCTTAGGCCATCTTTGATTTGATTGAGTCACTTAGCCAAATTTTCCCTACCAATGACATTTATCCCTAGTTAGCCCGTTTGAGCCTTAACCAATTTTATTTTCTAGAACATTTGAACTTAACCAAATTATTAAACTCTTTTTGTCCCAATTTGAGTGGAGAATAGGAAAAGTTGTGAATGATAAAAGGGATCGAGTTGAGGAAGGAGAATTATTAATGCTTGAGTGTATCTGAGAAGAAGGTGTAATGAGATTGTGAGTTGTGGGAAAGAACAATAATTTGAGAATTAGCAAAAGAAAATATGAGCTCATGCATTGTGTGAAAAGAAAAAAAAAAGAGTGAAGTGATTGAAAAAGTGAAACGAGTTAGAGAAAAAAATTGAAGTGTTGAAAGTAGTGGAATTGAAAAGTGTGTTGCATGAAGATGATTGAAGTATTTTGTTCCTTGTCTCGTAGGACTTTAAATCGACTCAAACGAATGCCCGAATGAGAAGATATTGAAGAAATACGAAAAGTGTTAGTTTGTGCAAGGAAAAGTATCACTTGGCTCAAAGAAGAAAGTGCGCGAGCGCCACCGCTCGAGCAAAAGGGGGTCGAGCGCTTGTATTGCTCTGGAAGGAGGACCACTCGACCACATGCATCATTCGACCAAGCTTGGTCGAGCACACCCATTCGACCGGAAGAATCAATCGACCACTCATGGTCGAGCGCCACCGCTCGACCAAAGGGCACTCGAGCGCCATTTTGGCGCTGTAAGTCAAGGCCACTCGACCACCACTCGAGCCCGTGCGAGATTTTGGCCTTTTTCACCCATTTTCGGCCCGCTGCTTATAAATACTCGATTCCAAGCACATTTTTACACACCCTTTTGATCATTTTTCATATTTTGGCATACTTGGAGCTTGGTAGAGAGATTTTTGGAGAGTTTCATACTTGTAATCGAGGTTTTGATTTACGAATTCATAGTTTAGCTACTTCTTTTGAATCTTTTCGGTTAATTCTTTCTTTCTTGAATCTTTGAGACTTATAAACCCTAACTTTACCAGATTTATTGAGATTTTGAGATATTCTTTTGTTTTTGATTTCCAATTCTTTTGATTATTCAATTATGCAAATGTTCATCGTTCTTTTGATTGTCTTCGTTACTTGGGGTAGGATGAACTTGTAAAAGTAGGATGTTGGTACGTAATTAGGGTAACTAGTGATGTTTAGTGTTGATTCTCTTAATTATTGAATTCTTAATTTAAACCCTAGAATTTTCTTGGAATTGAGTACGAAAATTGTTAGAGAGAAGACGACCTTATCACTCTTTAATAACTAATAGGCTTAAAGAAAGGGTTTTAGAAGGGGTTTATAATCTACTGATTTATTTAGGGAGGACGACCGCATCACCTTAGGTAAATAAGGGTCTCATTAATTAAGCACAATCCATATAACTTGTTTAGTGGGTTCGTGAAGTCGGTTGATAGGACGAAGTATTAGGGTTAATTCTTGAGCTTTTAGTCTTTCAATCTAATACACTTAGGATTATTACTTGCACGTCACAGTTATTTTAGTTATCATACCAACTTCATTAGTATAAGTAGGGATTTCTATTATGAGCATCATCATCTCATACTTTATTCAAACCGTAGTTATTCGTTTAATTTCATTACTTGCAATAATAGTCGTAGAATTTAGAGCAGTTTAATACAATCATTGAATCTAGAACATCCACTCATATTAACTAAGACACATAGATCTCCAGGGCTCTATTCGCATACATACCTTCCCTTGTGTACGATATACTTGGTCCTTATACTTGCTAATACTACGATGATCTCATACTCTTGTGGGGTAACTGTTGATAGGCGAACATCAATCATTGTTGGGCGAACAAGGATTAAAGCCTAAAAAATTGATTATGAAGAATCAACCCCAAATCAAAGATGATTAGCAAAGGAAATCAAGTTGGGGTGCATAAATCAATCCAGAGAGTGTATGAACTGACGAACAACTCTACCGACGAACAACATACTGGCGAACAGGTTTTAAGACCCGAGACCAGATATGAACATTCTGCCAAGTCATTGATGACGAGCAACATTGTTAAAAGGAGGTGCATCAATCAGCCTAAGAGGTGTATGTCAACGAACAAAGGACCAAGATCCCAAAGCCAATCTGTGTAAAACACAAAGGCGAACAACTTCTGAGCCATGCACCCAAAAGACGAACAACTTTTATGAAAAAACCATTCTGGATATCCTAAGCCGACCTGGACGAACAACAATGAAGTCCGAGATAAGACCAAGGAAGACTTTGTAACTAAGATTCAACTTAGATGAGGTCAAACTAAGGTCAAAGGACACTTGTCAAGCATGCATGCTAGGGAGACCAAGAGTCATAGACACCTCATGCTTGCTAGTCTCTATAAATAGTTGTTCTCCAGCTTAAGAAATACAAGTTCAATTTGACAAATACTCCCAAAAATACACACACTAACACACCAAAACGTGCACACATACGAAATTAATATGATTTCGACTTTAGTATTTCCGATTTTATAACCCGAGTCTTCGATTTACCATTTACGGTGGTAATCAATCACACGAAATTGATTGGTGATCCTAAACCGAATTAAAACAGTCACTAATCCAATCAACTAAATTTGATCACCAACAGTAACTACTGGTAATACTAGTATTTTGTGTTCAAATCAACAGACTTAACAAATTATATAATCAATTATATCTGCAGTTTAAAAGGTACTCCATTTTGTCTACAAGTTGAATTTAATACATATCAATAAAACTTAATACACACTTCTAATAAATAAGTTATTACAGTTTGAAATTAAAAAAAAATGTGACCATATCTTTAGGTGGAAGTATTTATTATTCACAAGCTAAGCATGGTCCATCATGTGTGGTGAATGATAAGGAAAATGGGGCTTTAGTCAACAAATTAAATTTAAGAGCAGTAGTAATTATATTTATATCTATATTAAGAGGCATGGTCCACCCATGCACGAGAGTCGAGTCAACTCCCAATTACAATTAATTCTTAAGTTTTCCAAAGAAATTTTTAATAGTTACACGTAAATCTGAATTTATATTAAGATGATCTTCAATTTCATTTTATATACTTCATATAATTAATAGACATTTTTTTTTCTAATTATAGTAATTTCGTAGTAGGAGTATGTAATATTAATATTTTATTAAAATAGGATATTTAATGTACTTCGATATACTATATTTTTAGAGTAGTTTTAGGGTGGCTCCAAATGCATACTATGCCCTTGGATTTTGCACCCAATTTATAAATCAATTTTGACAAAAAAAAAATCAAATCCGCGGGTCAAGCCTTACCCACGATCTTGGGTCGACCCGCCAACAACAAATGATGGCTTATCAACAAACTGGTGAACGTGCAGATCGCAACATTAAAAAATCACATGCTTGGCGGCGGCCACAGCCCTCCGCCACAATTTTTCCAACCCTTGAAAGCGAGCACTCTTTGTTGTTTATCTCACAAATTTGACGATAATATACGGATATGGAATGCGTTGAATCCAGGCGAAGGAGGAAATAAGCAAATGATTGACTCTATTCTTAGTGTTAATCCATCTGTAAGATTTCATTACAGGTTCTTTCCTTTTATAAATCTTGTGTTTGTAATGTGAATCTCCTATTACATGATATTTTTTTTTATGTTTTGCAGCCATGAAAACTGAAAGCACTAATCTGTTAAAGTCAAGGGAAGGCTTGATGATTCTCAGAAAAATGTTGTTTTGAATTGCATAGCTTTAACAGAATGTAAGCATCGAAATGGTGTGAGCTAATACGGGGGCCTCCAGGGGCAGGAAAAACAAAAACAATTGCTTCGTTGCTTTTATGTCTTTTAAGAATGAAGTGCAGGACTTTGATTTATGCGCTGAGCGCTTAATGGGATGTTTAAGCGATTATCTAGAGCACGAGATGGTTGTATGGATAGGATTTATGGCTTACCCATTGCCAACCAAAATGGTTTGTTCAATTTAATATTCATAAAAGTGGTACTCATATGTGCTATGGCCTTTGGAATGAAAATTCCACCATTAATATTGCCTGAGATTTAATACACATTACATATTCAAGTTAATAGCAAAATAACTATTGTTTATACTTGCAGCACATCACAGATGGTCTGTGAAATTGTGATAAAAAAATATGTTAACACATAAGAACACTACTAAGCCTGATAAAAAAAAATCCTTTTTATCTGTAGAATCCAGATTCAAAGATATGTTCCAAATTGGAGATATTGATGATTATAACGTGGGATAGTTGTGATTATAATTTGAGGTATTGTTAAGTAATTTTTAGGGTATTGTTGATTTAATTTGTGGGTATTGGTGATTAAGTCTCGGGGTATATTGGTGAATAATTTCTTGGGAATATAACTAGGGGTATTGGTGATTATAACTTCGGGTATTTGTAATTATAACTTGGAGTATTGGTGATTATAACTTGAGGTATTGGTGATATAACTTCGAGTATTAGTGATTTAACTTCGGGTATTGGTACGACACGTGCGCGACTCATTTGCGACCCGGTTTGTTGCCAGACCCGCGAATTTTGGTCGGGTTGGGCCTGACCCGCGAGTTTTTATTTTTTGGTCAAAATTAATTTTAAATTGAAATCAAATTCCAAGTGTATGCTATGCATTTGAATGCATCTTAGAATTTGTCCTACTTTTATGATTTTACGAGCATATCGGAAAATTTGTAGATTATATTCTAATTTTATACATCAACAATTATATTTTTTATTGGTCTAATAAAATTTTGAAGTATTAATAATCTTTGTGGAACACAAGAAGCGTGAAATAATATATATATATATATATATATATATGGTACTCGGTATCTGACACATTGGCCGATTAATCCGGGGCACCCATAACTCATTGTCCATTAGCAGGTAATCTCATTTCAAGCCAGAGCTAAGCTTCATATGGAATGACTCATCTCAAGAATTGATCACACTGGTGGGTTTTAAAAGTGAGATTTATAGAGTATCACGCTCTTAAATTTCAAACTCTTAAATCTCAAGTTCTCGCCACTAGGTCAATCCCTGGGGTTAATTTATATTCTTATTATAAGTTATAAATAAAATACGAGAATAACATGTTAACTTTTATAATCATCGTGTAATTAGTGTCGCGAAATGAGTCTTGCTACTATTGATAAAGTAATTGAAGAAAAGAAAATAAATGAACGTCCAATTCTCACCTTTCATTGCAAAATGGTTTGTATAAATTTGGTTTCCTCTGATCCGTAAATTTCATTGATCTTATCTAACAAAATTTCTAAATGGATCTTATATACTTTTTAATTTCAAATTAATTAAGTGTTCCATACGAGAATTGCACAATAATTAAAAAATATACTATAACAATTTGCAAGATACACATATTTTTAAAGAAAAATGTGTTTTTTGAAAAAAGTAATGTCATGTAGGTAAATATGTGTAAATTTTTGTAGATGTCCACACAAATCAATATTACATTTTTTGGTAGTGCGTAAATTATTATGAGACATCCAAATAAGACAAATGTGTCAATTATTATGAGATGGAATGAGTAATATTTAATGTAAAGTTGGTGGTTGAAATGTGATGAAAAATAAAAGATTCTAAGAGAATAATAAAGTGTGGTTTTTACTATTAAGTGAGTGACAAATAATATAACTTTGATGAAAAATATGAATAATTGTTAAAAGGTATGGAGCCAAAATTTGCAAAAAATGAAAAATGGAAAACTTAACTTTGAATGCCCAATGAAATGATATAATGGAGCATTTAATTCATTTTGTAAATGAATAAAAAATATGGTAGAGTTCACTTCAACCAAATTTCAATTAAGATCAATTATTCCACACCCATCTAAGTATTCAATTGCTTTAAATAATGATAAGTGACATTAATGGTGGTTTATGATCCTTTTTTCATCCCACATATTTATTTCTATCCAAATAGCCACGCGGTTTAAGAAAAAATTAGATAAAATTAATAAAATAAAAATATTGTAAAATTATTATGGGTACATTAATAAATAAAGTAATTATTAATGAATGTGATAAAGATATAGTCCCCCGTTCATGAAATATAGTCTTGTTGCTTTATGCATGGTTATTAAGAAAATTGATATAATATGTAAAAAGTAAGAATATTGTGTCACATCAAGTACAAAATAAATTATTTTAAAAATGTTATGTGTGTATGTTGAAAAGTGTAGATAAAGTTTATTATTTTCATTTTAGACAATATGACTATTTTTCGTGGATAGTCAAATAAAACAACCAGAACTATATTTCATGAACGGAGGGAGTAATATTTTTCAAAAGGGGAATGCAAATTGATGTGAAAGACAAACGGAAAAGAAATGTAAAATAAATTTGGAGGATATGGAGTATTATTTATTACAATTATAATGTAATAAACATGTGATGAAATGCCAAAATACAATAGAGGATATGTGGAACACCCCATTTTTTTCATTTTGTATTTTATCATTTTTAATTCATGAGACGCCTAATAAATATCGGCATAACTTTTTTGATAGTAAATATCGACATAATATAACATTAATATCACATGTGTTTTATCACTTAAAACAATAAAAAAAAAAAAATCAAGATTAAACAGTAACCTAGGAGTTACCTAAGTTCAATTCGAGGTAGATTTGCTTATTTTGATTAGATTTTTTTTTATTTTGACTACCCTAATTTATCACAAATTCTAGCAAACACTCAAGTGTATAATATGCACATGGATTTTAAGCTCAATTTTAACTTTTGCAAAAAATACGAAAACACATCAAACTGTATATTTTGTTAATTTAGAGTATTATTAATTATTTCTTGAGGTATTACTTATTTCTAATTAAGATATTTTTTTCAAAATTCGTCATGGAGTACTCCTAATTTATTGAAGTAAAGAAACAAATTGGATCTAAAGCCGACGTGTTTGAATTCAATTGGGTGCAAAATAATTAAAAACTAATTAAATGAAAGAAAATATTTTTTTATTAAAAAAAGGTAGGACTCGCACCATTCACCAACCGCAGCACAAATATCAGTGGGAAAAGTAGTTGCCCATTTTTGACCCGCACGCCGAAGAAGAAGAAGAAGAAGACGACATTCAGCAATTCTGTACTCTATATATTTATCGATAATTTTCTGATCCCTTTACTTGTTTTCTTCTTCGAGTAATTTCTGTAATTAATTCGTAATACTCTGCGTAAAATTACAGATCTTTTGCGCTGCTGGTTTTGGAAAACCATTTTTCTCTCTACAAGTCGAATTCAACTGATTGGACGATCAAGGTTTGCGCTTCTTCTTGTTCTGATTTTGTTTTCTTTTGAGGAGAAATTGATGGTTTTACTTCATTGAATTTAGGTTGTATTTTAATTCTATTATTTGCAGTCGATTTTCCCGTCAGTTCTAGGGTTCATAATCTTTCTGATTTTGTTTGAATCAATTGTTGAATTCCCTGTGAAAATTAAAGTTATTGATGCTCTTGGCCTTTTGTTAGCCTTTTTTGATCGGATGCTTTCATGTCTATTATGATTGTTTAGATCCTAATCGTGATTTTGCGCTAATAGGGAGTCTAAGAAAGCTGAATAACTAAATCAAAGATCAAGTTTTAAGTAGCTTTCATTTATTCCCAATTGTTAGATTTATTTAGCAAGTATGAGATCTCATTTCGCATGTATGTCATAAGAGATCGAGATCCGCAAACAAGTAGATCCAAGTTGGGAAGTCTTGATTTTCAACTTATAATATGAATGATCGTGCAGGAGAATGGGATTGTTGGGTTTCCTTTGATCTAACGTTTTAATGGTAGATCTTGAGAAACAAGTTAACAAACTTTCAATTTGATGGAAACTCAACTCTGTAATTTTCCGTGTAGCACTGATATCTCATTTCTTTGTTTAAGAATCAAAGAGTTATGTACTTGAATTATGAAAAGGGAATAACCAGATATGTAGTAGTTATAGAATTCACTTATTTCTTCTCTTTTTAGCTAGTTATTTGCTGAGAATCATGAGTAATAAATGTTCATCTTTCAATAGGAAGGATGGCTGAGAAATCTCCTCAACTAACCAGAATAGGCCTTGCTGGCCTCGCTGTTATGGGGCAGAATCTGGCCCTCAACATTGCTGAGAAAGGCTTTCCGATCTCAGTTTACAACCGGACTACATCTAAAGTCGACGAGACTATTGAACGAGCAAAAGCAGAAGGAAACCTCCCTGTTTTTGGCTTCCATGACCCCGAATCATTCGTCAACTCAATCCAAAAACCCCGTGTGATCATCATGCTCGTCAAAGCCGGGGCGCCCGTCGACCAGACAATCAAAACCCTGTCTGCTTACATGGAGAAAGGAGATTGCATCATTGATGGTGGAAACGAGTGGTACGAGAATACCGAGAGACGGGAGAAAGCTGCGGCTGAATTAGGTCTTCTGTACCTCGGTATGGGAGTTTCCGGTGGCGAAGAGGGTGCCCGAAATGGGCCTTCTCTGATGCCTGGTGGGTCCTTCGAAGCCTACAAATACATAGAAGATATCATTCTTAAAGTAGCAGCCCAAGTTCCCGATAGTGGTCCTTGTGTGACCTATATAGGAAAAGGAGGATCTGGGAACTTTGTCAAGATGATCCATAATGGAATTGAGTACGGAGACATGCAGCTGATCGCCGAAGCTTACGACGTGCTGAAATCAGTCGGGAAACTATCGAACGAAGAACTCAAAGATGTTTTTTCAGAATGGAACAGGGGAGAGCTTCAGAGCTTCTTGATTGAAATCACTGCTGATATTTTCGGGATCAAGGACGATAAGGGCGAAGGCTATTTAGTCGATAAGGTGTTGGACAAAACCGGGATGAAGGGAACCGGGAAATGGACCGTTCAGCAAGCTGCCGAGCTGTCAGTTGCTGCCCCCACCATTGAAGCTTCCTTAGATTCAAGATTCTTGAGTGGTTTGAAGGACGAAAGAACCGAAGCTGCAAAGGTCTTCGGTTTTGGTGACATTATAACCGAGCAGGAGGTTGACAAGAAAAAGCTGGTGGATGATGTGAGGCAAGCTTTGTACGCTTCTAAAATATGCAGTTATGCTCAGGGAATGAATCTGATTCGTGCGAAGAGCATCGAGAAGGGGTGGGGGCTGAAGTTGGGTGAACTCGCGAGGATTTGGAAAGGGGGATGCATTATCCGTGCTATCTTCTTGGATCGTATCAAGCAGGCGTACGATAGGAATGGGGATCTCGCTAACCTTCTTGTGGACCCCGAGTTTGCAAAGGAGATAGTCGAGAGGCAATCTGCTTGGAGAAGAGTGGTGAGCATTGCAATCAACTCGGGGATCAGCACACCTGGTATGTCTGCTAGTCTTGCATATTTTGATACGTACAGGAGGGCAAGACTGCCGGCCAATCTGGTCCAGGCTCAACGGGACTACTTTGGAGCTCATACGTATGAAAGGGTCGACATGTCTGGGGCTTACCATACTGAATGGTTTAAGATTGCTAATAACAAGATTGGTAATTGAGAATTGAGTCGTTGTTTCCCCGAATAAAGTGTGGGCGTTGATCTTGAATGGCGTTTTTCATTTTATTGATCATATTCTTATGTTAATTGAAAACAAGAACTGCGGATTTGTATCCCATTGACCACCTTTGTGGTGTTTAAATTTTATTTTGCTGATCAATGTAATCGGTGTTTTCGTTTTACTTACTTTTTCTGAAATTGAACGACTTAATGTTGCGGAGTTTAGTATTGTGTTGATTGATGATATTCATGAAAATTTTGTAAACTTGTTTGTTTGGTTTGTGAATGTGTTTTGCTGGTCTTTGGATTTGTGTGAAGTTGAACTTGATTCACATAAATTCTCTCGCATTTTTTCTTGGCAAAATTGTGTATGAATTTGGTTCACAAATTTGAGATTTATGAACTATATCAATCCTATTAGATAAAATGGATTCCTATACGGGGGACAAGCAAAAATAGTCAAAATTTAAGGGGCACTTGTTTTTTGCCCTCTTTTGTAAAAAAAAATATATATTGCTTTTTTTAGTGTTAAATTGTCCATACTACCCTTACTCATTTATTTTTCATTTTAGTTTTTTTTCTTCTTCCATTATAAGAATTGTCTTGCATCCAAACACCAATACTAGCCAATAATCCCTCGTCGTCGCACGATCTTCACTCTAATCTCCACCATCAACTTCAATTTCTCTGAATTCATTGGCCGGTGAACAAACTCGTTTGGGGAGAAATGTACGGGCATACCCAATTTGACGGCAACGCCGCCTTCTCCGACGGCGGTTTCATGCCTTCTCAGGCAACCCAAAGTGCCGATGCCGGCTCGTCTACGGGACAGGTGCGCGTTTCGAGTGCCTCCACATATTCTGTTTTGTAATTTTGTTAAACCCTATTTCCTCTGTTTTTAAACTTCTCCAAAACCCTAAACTGCAATTTTAGTAATAGGTCTCTCTATTTCGGATCCCTTATCGATGAGATTGTGTTTGAGAATGGATTCATATTCCTCTTACCTCGTTTTGCTTCCGTCAATTTGGATTGGGTTTTATATGATGATAATTTGAGGAATGATGTATTTGCGTTGTGCGGAGACGTGAGAAGCCAACTTTGCTTCCGTTAACCGTGAAGCAAATAAGTCAATTCCCAGATTTGTATAATCAATTGGAGTGTTTGGATGCAAGGATGTTATATTATTGAAATAAGAATTAATTTCTGAATTTATCAAAATAATGAGTAAGGGTGGTGTGGACAAATTAGCTCCCAAAAGGGCAATATACATTTTTCTTAGAAAATGGGGCAAAAATCAAGCGCCCCTTAAATTATATTGCAAGTGGGTAAAAAATGAAATGAATTCACATGTACCAAATTTATATAAATATAAGTATTACTCTTTTGATTCGTTTACATTTAGAATTTTATTGAGCATGATTAATTGAATTTATGCATCCCAGAAATATAGGGGTAACGCTTTGGTTTGGAAATTATTCCATTGAGATGAGAATGAATATAAATATGTTTTAATTGTAGTTAATGAGAATAAAAAATTATTTCAACGCTATTTTCATTCATAAATACTCACTGGACATTTATCTCTTCGTATGATCATTCTCATATTTCACAATCAACAATCGTATTTTCTTTTTCATTCTTTCTAAAATTAGAAAACAATATTTGTAATGTAATATCATTATAAAGACAGTCATTTATCCAATATATTTTTAAAAAAAAAACATTGTTATTTTTATTAAAAAACTTGAAACCAGCTCCTCAAGTTCATCTTTCATATTTTCAAACTTGCCCTGCGTCTCATTCCAAAACTTGCTTCACTTAATATTTTCAAGAGAAAAAAAAAACATCATATAAATTGTTTTAAAAGCTTATAATATATAATTTTAAATAGTTTATAAGTTATTAAAGTATTTGACTAATACAACTTATAAGATTTATAAAAATTTATAATAAATACTTTCTCCGTCCATAAAAGGCATGCTCATATAAATAAGCACAAAATTTTAAAGAAAATTTAGATAAAGTAAGGGTATTGTGGAGTCATTTATGAATAAATTAATTGTGTATGAGTGTAAAAGTTGAGGGTAAATTGCAAGGATGGTCCCATGAGAATTCGTACTTGACAGGTTTGGTCCCACGTTCTTTTTTGGTCCCATTTTTAGCAGAAAAGATCTCATCCGTTAAATATTTAACAGTTTCCTATGGAAAACTGGATGGAAAAACCTTTTCAACTTGATTTTTGGAGGGAAATTGGTCAACTTTTGCTATTAACAATCATTTTAATGTAAAATGCAAGTATGTAGGCGATTCTGCTACTTTAGTATTTCCTTTCCGCTGCATTTTCTTCGAATCCTCTGGCAAACTTGGTCGATTGAGGATGATTTTCTCTCTGCCAGATTTCCTCTCATGCTCGTTAATCTGTTACTTTTTGACAGAAAAATCGTATGAGACTATTTGCGCTAAAAAAGGACCAAATTCATGAGAACCAATTCTTATGGAACCATTTCTGCAATTTCCCCTAAAAGTTGATGACATATGTGTAATTAAGTGATTGTTGGAAGGTAATAATAAAGTGATTGTTTTCGTAAAATTTATGTGCATAGTTTTGATGGACGAGCATATAAGGAAAATGAGCATATTTTTTGTGAACGGAGGGAGTATTTTTAAAATTTTAATATTTAATAATGTTTTTCTTTATATTGAAGTAGATGGGTGGGTGCGAGTGAGGGATGGGATAATTTACGGAAATATTTTGTTGAAAAATTTCGTAGGCAATTTTTTATTTTTTTGTAACGTTCATTCAATAATACTATATACTTAGTTATAGTATAGTACTTATAAAAATAAAATATTACTAAATAAATATTATAATATCAATTTTATACTTGGAACCAGTTTCATAATACAGTCACCCATTCAAATATATTATTGATCCATACCTTCTTCCTTTTCTAGGCATTTTTTTAGGGATTTTTTTCTACATTTACTTCTAATATTTTAATGAACTTAGTCTCTTCGTAATCAAATCAAGAGCACAAAAGTTTGAAAGGCTAGCCGTCCAAAATAAAAATAAAAATAATTACGAAATAAATTTTCCTATAAAAATTGATACTTTAATTTAAATTTACACAAATTTTTGTATGATATGTCTTACTGAATACGAGAGATCAAATTCCAATTCAACTTTATTATATTAATTTATAAGAAACCAAAGATAACAAATTTGATCGAAAAATGAACTAAAAATGTGTGAATTTTTGCTGACTAATATATATATATATATATATATATATATATATATATATTAAATATTGGTACTAATTTATCCAAGTACAATTCACTTTCACGTGAAATATGCTAATTTAGTAAATATAATTAAAAATTTATTTTAGAAGAGTAAATTTGAGAGAAATTGAAAACAAACATGTAAAAAATGATAAACATTTTAAAATAAGATTTAAGAAAAAAGAGGACTATTTTTTTTTTTTTTTGAAACGGATGTAAAAGCATGTACTAATGTTTTATGAAGTACAAAAAAGAATATGCGATGGATATATTCGAAAAAGAAATGTTTGGTGTGTTGCATTGTTTATTTAGAGGGACAAAACACGACGACTTTTGTTTGTGTCAAATGATTCTCCCAAATACATATATCCTCTAAACTTATCAAAATCAAATAAATAATCATCATCTTTTTGCAGCTGCTCGACGCGGCGTCCACTTAAACAATTTTATACTCCTATATTACCTAGGAATATTTAACGCAATAATCATTACATGTATAGATTAGATTCTTCGCCCTTTTCTTTTCTTTCTTTTTTTTTTTTCTTTTTTTTTTTTAAATGATTGCCCCTTTATTTATTAACATTAAAAACTAATCATGAGAATTCTTTTCTTTCTTTTCTTTAAAAATGATTTCCCCCTTTATTTATTAGCATTAATAACTAGTCATGAAAATGAGGTACTGGATATTTCAAGAAGCTCATTGAAATTATTTTACGAAATTCTATGAGCGATTGGGGTAAATCAATAAAGAAATTCAGTATTCTAGAAAAAAAAAAAGTCACCTTTTAAAATAATACTCCTATGAAAAATATTTTTCATTAAGAAAATATATATAAGTGATACTTATACCTAAAATGATGTTTTATTATTGCTTTGGAAAGCTTATTTGCGAAATTGCATTCCCAGCTTCTACTTAAAATAATCACCTTGAAAAAAAAAAATTATATACAATTTGAGCATTATATACCATTTAATAATAATATTAATTCTTTATATGTAATGAAATATATTATTTTTTTCAAAAACAATAATATTAATGGTCTACGTGGCACAATGTACACATAACCCTAAACCCTAGAAAAAAAATAGTTTGGAGATATATTTTTTGCAATTCATATCGTATAATTTCGCACTTCGATAATTTACATTATAAAAATAAAGAACTACACACAAAATTTTCAACAAAAAAATTTTGCAGTTGAGATTGCCTACGAAATTGCTTATAAAAATTTCTAATTATAATAGATATCTTCATTTCTTACCAATAAAGAATTTGCCTACAGAATTTTCGTATGTAAATTGTTTGAAGATAAATTTTTGTAAGCAAATTGCTTGTAGTTGTAGATAATTAATTGTCTAAGAATTTCATTTTGTAGGCAAATTACAGGTTGAGTTAGGAATATGTCTATATGATTAGAAAATGACAAAGTATTATATGAAAATAGTTCGTGATAAATTTATCATTAAACAATTTTAAAATATCATAATCTCATCAAAAGTATCATTAATCTCATCATGGGTATCATTAATTTGGGTCAGTTTTGTAATTGTTATAAGATTTTTGAAATCAGATTAATGATCCTCCTGATTAGATTAATGATATATCAAAACTATTTCATGATAAGTTTATCATAATCCATTTTCATATAAAATCTACTCTTCGAAAATATGTAGACAAATCGTAGGAAATCTTAAAGGATTTTTTATGTTAGAAAATTTCATAGACAATTCTAATTTTGTAGGTAATTCTTCGTAATTTTTTTTTATAGTGTTAACCAAAATGTATTGGTCTTTAATCTCAAACATTATTAATTTGACTTACAATTCACCACACCAATTATATGACACAACTGACACAATTCAATCAAACAATGACAAATAAATTTCAATCAAATTGTTTTTCTTATTTTCTCAAATTATAAAAAAAAATTAAAAACACCATCTCATATGAAGAAAAATATTAATTGTATATTAAAAAAATATTAATATTGTTTTACCGACAAATAAAAAAATTATTTTGTAAGAATTATTATTTTTCTTCGTATACTTTTATTATATATTTTCAATTTTTTAATAAGTCAATACTGCATCATTTATTTATTTCCCACTATCTTTAACTTTAAATTTTATTTTATTTTTCCAAATACAAAAGTTATAATGGCAATTACACTCGGAAGATCGTGTGACGACTTCTTTTGTGTGTTTGTGTGTACATATAAATTGGCATTATTTATTGTCTCCCACTATTCACAGTTTCACACTATCTGAAAACAATTTAATATATATATATATATATATATATATATATATATATCTCGATACCTACATATAAAATTAATCAAAGGCAACCACCCTTCCACCACATCCTCATTCCTTAGTTCAAAATCAACTTATTTTTCTTTTTCTTTTTCTGTCTAAAGTCATCATTAATTCTTTCCGTGCTCGAACCGCCGCGTCCCTTGAGACACATACGGAACTCAAAGAGAAAATAAATTGTAAAATATAATAATGTTTAATGACCAATTTAAAGTTTTAACTATTCCCACTATTGATGTTTTTTCCCTTTATTATATATTCAAGGAAAGTGATGAGGGAGAAAATGTTTTTTTTTTTCCGAAAAAAATGTCAAAAGAAGTAACGAGAACTAAAAGGTAAGAGAAAAAACAAATAAAGCATATAAATTATTAATGAAAATGATTCATAAAATCTCCTATGAATAAATTTTACATACAGTATAAAATTTATATCATTACATGTATTTATTAATATTATTATATGCATTCACTGATAGCATTAGACTTATAAACAGTCCTATGAATAAATTGAATAATATTAAATTTATACTATTACATGTATTTATTGATACAATTACATGCATTTATTGATACCATTAAATATATATACCTAAATTATAATATAAAATATTATGTTATCGGTGAATGTGTTAAATGACACTAATTTCATGAAAGAACTGCCCAAAATGAATTTACATAAATATTGCGACACATGTGTGGGCGAGAGACCTATAAAACATGTGAAAACTTTTATATATATATATATATATATATATATGTATATCATGTTGATATAGACTATATAGTAAGTTAGTAACATCAAATCTCTCTTCAAAGAATAATCTTTTATTATTAATAATTTAACGTCAATCATCCTCGAACTCCCATGTCATTTCACGAGTGTTGTTATACAATTATTCTACAAGACAAAAGCAAATTTGTGAGGTTAACTTCAGTTTGATTTTTATTTTATAAAAAATGAAATATGATATATTAATATATGTTTCCCTTTATACTATGTTATCTGAGAATCATATTCCATCTTAGAAACTGGATAGTGCAGTTGCTACAGACCCAGATATAAGAAACAGAGAACTATTTATTTAACCAAATACTCCACGTACTATCCAAATTAATTTTAATTTAAGTTCAAGATAATTTCAGATTTATGGCATTAATGCTTTCTATTACTTA
This sequence comes from Ballota nigra, assembly GCA_947034835.1. Taxonomy (NCBI): domain Eukaryota; kingdom Viridiplantae; phylum Streptophyta; class Magnoliopsida; order Lamiales; family Lamiaceae; genus Ballota; species Ballota nigra. Next base: position 82,809,634 of record OX344723.1, read on the forward strand.
TTCTCCTGTACTGGCATCTTCATAAATTACATAACTTGATTTTCTCCTAAATTAATAGCTGCCATTTCTTTATTTGAATAATTGATTGATTCCCTGGAAATATGAATATGAACAAATTAAATGAACATTAATTAATCAATTTTTTTTTCTAAATTTAAAACAGACCTCATCACTTTCCCTGGGAAGATGAAAAAGAAAACCTTGTACCGATCATTATTACAAAAAGAGATAGTAATAAAATCCAAAATTTCCTATCAAGGTTAGTACGGACAAAATTTGTTCGGCGTCGCGGAAATCGTGATGGACGGTTGCGATTGATCCATCAGATATTGCAAACACAGACGCCTGAGCTCGGAGCAGAGGAATTGGGGATTGGGACAGCGAGTCGGGTCGGGTTGTCGTCCCCGGCCATGATCACCACAATCCTGGGCGTTTTGTCGACGACCACGGCGGCTGCGAAGGGCGGCGCCGGCTTTTCTCCGTCGCGGCGCTTCCGGAAGGAACAGGCGAGGATGATTAAAGCGACGGTAATTAGTAAAAACATGACGCCTAATCCGGTAAAAAGGTAGGGCAATGGTGAATTCCAGTGCCAGAATGATTGTTCTGAGGAATTTTGTGTGGGTAGATGCCTCATCTCCCTCTCCCTCTCCCTCCTATTTCACGCTTACTGCGTGTTTCTGTGTGTATTGGGGAGTAATGAGAATTGGGAAGGCAGTGCGATCGTATTTATAGGGGTGGTGAAATGTAATTGTGATTTCTAATGGGCATAATGCATTAAAAACCCATGCATTAAAATATGTTTCCAAAAACTTCTAAATTATTTCTTGTTCAACAAGTTCGTAAATTATTAATTTTTATTTTACGCGTTAAGAAAATTCGTAAATTTTTTTAATCTGGCAATTTTACAAATTTTAATGCTATTAAAATCAAATTTCAATAAAGATACTTCTTTAACGGATTGTATATTACACAGGCCTTCAAAATAAAAAAATAGTTTAGGAGTTTAATAAAATAAATATTACTCCCTCCATTACAATTTAAATTACCCATTTTTAATAAAAAAATATTGTTTATTAGTGTTAAAGATGTAAAGTTAATGATTAATTAGTTCATCGTTTTTTATTGAAGGAAGTTTAGTTAATTGGTAAAGGATATATTTAAAAACATAGTGCAATGAAATATAAATAAGTAAAACTGTTTTTTGTAGTTTGAATTTAGAATAATCTAAATTGTAGAAGTTATGTTGAAATAAAATTAGATAGTTTTGAGTTAATTTCAAACATTATGCCTTTATAATTTGAAAGGTGGGAACATGTAGATGATGTTGTCATTATTTGTTCCGATGTTTTGATTTTACCCTTGCATTTACAGCTAAGAGTCAAATTGTCAAAGACGCATTAAAGTGGGAGATCCCGATTTTTTTATATTTATTTGAATTTATGGACTTTTGATTTTGTTATTTCTAAAATTAGTTTTAAAATGTGTCTTGTTGAGACCATTTTAGGGTGGTACAACATAATTTGAAAATAACGTTTTAATTATAAAAAAATTAATTTGTGCTAATTTATATATTGTCTAATCAACTCGCAAATATTTTGCCTTAGTTTTATGCTAATAATACTAATATTATTTTTAAAATAATATCATTGCAGTTAATTTGATGGGAAATACAGAATTTAGAGGTGAGGCGAATTCATATGTTCATATGACAAAATATATAGAATTATATTGTAATGTAAATAATTATCAGCTCCCTTGGTATTTTCCTGCTTTTAAAAAATCATACCAGAGCCATAAGATTGAATGAGTAGCTCTCTTGTGAACTAAAGTTTATGTAATTTTTTTAAGTATCAATAATTAAAAAATATTTGATTTTTTAAACAACGATAATGCGTATGCTTAACATGTATAGTGGATATGCATAACAGCAGTATATATATCAGGTGGACTGTGCAATTCAAAATATACATTTTATAAATAATTATTTTATTAAAAAAAAGTCTGACATATCATATTAAACGACATGAAGAAAAAAAAAAGGGCAGAACCGTTGTTTATGAACAGAGCCACATAGATAGTAATATAGAGTTGACTAGGGCTGGCATACCGTACCGTCCATACCGTACCGTACCGAAATTTTCGGTATGCATACCGTACCGAACATTCGGTATGCCGTACCTTACCGATATTTCGGTATATACCGGTCCATACCGAAATACCGGTTCATACCAAAATACCGATTATGTCGATATACCGGCCCATACCGAAGTATTTAACAAATTATTTATAAAAATAAATTAAATATTAAATTTTATTATAAATTGTCGGTATGGTATATACCGATATACCGAAATATTATCGGTATACATACCGGTATATACCGAAAATATTTCGGTATGATACCGTATATCGAAAATTTTTAAATATTGATAATGATACCGTACCGAAAATTTTCGGTATTTTCGGTACGGTATCATACCGTACCGAAAATTACGTTATACCGAAATTTTTGATAAATTTGATATTTTTCGGTATGGTAAATGCGGTATACCGGTATTTTCGGTATTTGCTCCACCCCTAGAGTTGACCAAATAGAGCTCACTGAGTTGTAGATATTGGGCCATCGAGTTGCAGACACTTGGGCCCATGGGCCTCCCACAAATGAAATAATACCATCTAAGTGCCCTTATTTGCCGGCCGCCACTAGATTAGAATTTGCCTCTCTCTAAAAAAAAAAAATAGATTACCAAAAATCATTCTTGCTACTTTAAGTTTCTTTTTTAATATTAATGGAATTTGACAACATTTATGCAATCAATTTCTTACCTATCATACTAGAAATTACAAGCATCGTATTATAAAATGAAATTATTAAATACATTTTAATGATATTTAGATTATATAGATTTCTTATTATGCGAAGAATAGAAAAAATGATCTTAAAAATATTTCCTCCGCCTTGAAATTATTCACACCTGTCTTATTCGTTCGTCATAAAATTATTCACAGGCTTTAAAAAAGAAAACATTGATTTATATGCACTCACAAAAATATACAAATATTTATCCATATATCATTATTTTACCAAAAAAAAGTGTGTGTCAAGTTTAGTGTGCAAAAAATCTCGAAACAAAGAGAGTAACATTTAGTACGGAGATTTATTTTCATAGAACGATACACAAAGAGAGGGGAATTGAGATTAGATCTCATACATGTATATTAAATCAAGAAAATGTGATTTTCATCAAAGAAAAAAATTGTGCACCGTAAATTATTAACATTATTGCTCATAAAAAAAATACTATTATTGTAAAAAATATTATTATTATTTAGTAGCATACGGTATATAAAGTGTACATAATATTTTCTGTAAATCAAAATATGTAACTTCATTAAGAGAAAAAACATTAATTTATAGAACAAAATGCTAGGAAACAAATTGCATCACTCAAGGTGGAAGGGGGAAAAAAGGTAGAACAGATTATTTAACATCGAAATAAAAACCTAAAGTACAAAGATGAGTCATTACCCACTAATTAAGCTGATCAGTTGGCAGAAATATGTGGCTAATAATTTTGTTAAATTATTTTCTTGCTTAATATGCACGGTAGTGCATTTAATTTGCTAATTACATCGACTTTTTTTTATCAAAGTAATAGTAAATCATATGCCGAGTTGCTACACCGCAATTTCCTCTAACTGAATATTTGGTAAAAAGTGTTTGAAAAGGAAATAGGTGGGCCACTATGCAAATCCCAAAAGTCTGTCTTATTAATCTTAGTCCAAAAATATGAAATATTTTTTCTCAGATTCATTGACTGTATACACAAATTGTTGAAAAAAGAAAACAAGGAAAAGAAAGAGAAAAAGTGGAGATAGTATGTAATTATGTATATCCAATATACATTTTAAAAAAAACATTAATAGTTACAATATGTATTGAGTGTGTATATATATTATACACACATGTACATATGTACGTTGGTAAATACACCCCTAAAAATCACTTTTTATTTTATTTTACTTGCTTTAAAAAAAGAGAGAGGGCTTTTTTTTTTTTGTCCGATCCGTACTCCATGAATAACGTCGTCTGAATTATTGCGTCTGCAAAGCTTTTTAAAAAAATATAAAAATATTACTTACTTATATAATTAAATTGATCCTTTTATAAAAAAGGAAATTAAAAATTATTCAAAATCATATTACTATTTACCACCCTACACTAAATTGAATTTAATTAATAAATGTGAATTAATATGTGTAAAGTAATAACATTAGATATAAATGTACTACTGATAGATAACTTATAATTATAAAAAACAATGTTGTTATATTAATTCTTTATGAAAATATATCAATCGAGTAAAGAAAGGGACAGCTTGGTAAATATCAATACGCTATAATATATATATATATATATATATATATATATATATATATATATATATATTATAGCGTATTTTTATAGAACTTGAAAAAAACATGATTTAGTAAATACTTTCAATATTTGAAATTTTAGTATAGACAAAAATATATCAGGTGTATTTGTAAAATTTCGCAAAAATATTATAATAGCTACAAAGACAATTATTACAAATAATTCAAAGTAAATTTGACACATTTATGTATATTCCAGTATTTCTCATAAATAATTATAAGAAGGAGACTCGAGTCAAACTATATCAACTTCAGTAAAGACCCCACGACAAGAAAAATAATATTTCTCCAACAATAAATGTCTTCCACTAAAAAAAGGCATTGATGGAAATAATGGCAGCCACATTTAGACTAATTTGCCAGTTGCCACATTTAAATTAATGCAACAATTGTCATTTGCTCTTGCGTGTCTATCCAACCCACTCAAAAAATTACATGCTCGAGACGCCACAAATTTAATCTACCTAATCCGGTGTAAATCCACGGGCTAAGTCATTTGATTAATAAACTTTATGATACTATATACTCTCCGATATAATTTACTTCAAGATGCAAGGATAACGAGTGTTGGTAGCTCAATTGGTTGAGACCACCACCTAAGATTCTAGAGGTCTTGGGTTCAATACATGGAGAAGAAATTTATTTCCCTCTTGTGGTGGGGTGGTGTTCCCCTCTTGTGGTGGTTGCGGTTCCGGCTGTAGTGCGGTTGTGGTTCGGGTGGTCCCCCTCTTGTGGTGATTGCGGTTCTGGTCTACAGCGAGATGAAAAGACATTGTCATGTACTCGGTGGTCGAAGGAACTATTGTAATTGATTTTATTAGGAAACTATTGTAATTGATTATCATTAAAAAAAAAACGAGTCATTTATTTCCACTTACTAATATACTAGCTCTTAAATTACGTCTATTATGCGGATTATAAAAAATTATATTATTAATTTTATATTAAATATTTTTATATTCATTTTATTCTATAAATTCAATTTAATCATAGTTATGTCCATTTTTTTCATAAAATAATCCAATCGTTTTTTTAAAATAATAATTATCTTTTTAATTAAATACTTTTTTATCCTAGTTAAATTTTAAATGTATGATCTTTAATTGATTATTATCTTAATTACATTTACGATTAAAATTTAAAATATAGATTAAATATAAAAATAGATGGAGTTGCAGCGAAGAGAAGTTCTTCCTCCCAACTCAGAATTGAATTGTGTACCGTGTGGCCAAGGCGAAGAAACAGTGAATCACATTATGTTTGATTGTTCGGATTCGTATCAGGTTTGGATGGGTATTTGTAAGTGGCTGCAGTTGAGTACGGTATTATCATCGAACCCTCTTATTAATCAGCTACAGTACTTTAGTAGATTACTTAAGGGGAAGAAGGGAAGAGGTGTAGCGATTTGTATTTGGGAGTGTATAGCATGGTCAATATGGAAATGGAGAAATGCAAAATTATTTAGGAATGAAGACAATACGCCGAGTAGAGTCGTCGATGAGATTAAATTTAGAGTGTGGAGTTGGATTACAATTAAAGAGTGTTGATGCTCTAATTTTGTTTTTAATGACTGTGAGTAAAACCCCAAAATAGTATTAGGTGTATAGTTGTTTCTGTTGTTATTGGCTTGGTGAGGTGCTAGAGTGATTCTTTATAGAAACATGTACTGATGTAAAACTTTGGTATCCGTTTTAAGGGGTATCACTCATGCCCCCAACTATTTTGATGGTTATTAATTTAATTTTTGTCTAATAAAAAAATAGAAAATATATTTACACCAAAATCATTTTTAGGCGAAGTTAATTAATAAACTATATTTAAAATAGACGATATAAAAATATAATCTTTTAATCAATTCAAATTTAATTTTAACTTACCTAAAATAATTCACAGTCTATTAATGAATTATAATTAAGAAATAATTAAAAGAATATATAATTCAAACTCATACAAATTCAAGGATTCAAAATGGAGGCTTTATAGAGGAGGAGTGATTTAATTATAAATAGATATATAGATATCAAACCCCTCACCACTAAGTCCCAACTTGTTAAAATAGAGAAAATCAACACAAGAAAATTGTATTTTAGTAACAACAATCATGTCATTATAGTTTCTTTAATTAAGAGTTTTTAATGATAGAAAATAATTTTTAATGACAAGATTCAGTTATTAAAAATTTTAACTAGAAAGTTATAATGAGAATTGTTGTCACTAAAGATCAATTTTCTTGTAATGTATATTAAGTACACTTCATGCAATGTATAACACTATAAGAAAATAAAATGATGCCTATGAAATTTGTCATGATGACTACGAAAATTCTAACAAAACATCTGTAATAGAGTTTGTCTACAAAAATTTCTAATTATATAGACATCTTCCTTTACCACCTACAAATAATTTTGTGATGTGGAGTCAAAAGGTATTGGTTTTCTTGCAAGAGGCGGTCCAAATGCAGAGTCTTAAATTTAGATGCATTTTGTGTGATTCATGTATTAAGTATTTATTAGCAGGTTTTTCATTTACCTTTGAATCTCCACCATGTTTAGGAGATCAGGAGTTTAAATATGCAGAAACTTGGCTTTGGAGGCAGTTGAATATTGTTATAAACATTTGGGAATTTCCCTGAGAAGGTAGTACGCCTAGTACACGTAGTGTCAAGGTGTTTATTCCTTCATATTTGATCATTATATTGTGCTCTCATTGGCTTCCGCTACGTCAGTTGGTATCACGAGACCGGGAACAATGCCTCCTCGTCGCCAGCCTGTTCGCGATGCTGCTATTGCTGCACTAAAGCAACAGGTTCAAACTCTTGCGGCGGGGCTTGAGAACCTCCGGATCGTTGTTTCTGATGCTTTGCCGGGTGCTCGACATCCACCACAACCCGCTCACAACGATCAACACGATCGAACTCCTCCAGTTCTTTCGGACGCGGATGATGACGATACGGTGTCAATGGTCAATCCTTTTGCTCTCTTGGCTCGCAACGCTGGACCACAAGGACTTGATGATCGGCGTTGGGAATCAGGTTTTAAACTCGAAATTCCTGAATTTACTGGCGGGTTGGATCCTTCAGAATTTTTGGATTGGATTAATTCTGTAGAGGATCTGCTAGATTTCAAAGGGGTCCCTGATGATCGCCGTGTTCCGTTAGTGGCCACAAGATTTCGGTCCAGAGCTTCTTCATGGTGGCAACAACTTAAATACACTCGCCAGCGTCATGGTAAGCGTCGCATCACAACTTGGGCAAAATTTCGTAAGCATATGGAGCGTGAGTTTTTACCCTATAATTATGAAAGTACGCTATATCAGCGACTCCATAACTTGCGTCAGGGGACTCGTTCGGTTGATGCCTATACCGAAGAATTCTATAAATTGATTTCCCGTATTGATGTCCGTGATACGCCAAAACAATTGGTAGCAAGATATATTGGGGGCCTGAAGACGCCATTGCAAGACACCCTCAATATCTTGGGGCCACTTACTGTTTCTGAGGCTCACCAACGTGCTTTATTGCTCGAACACCAATCCACCAGGCGACCCTCTTCTTCTTCATCATACGGTACGCCTCGTGCGGTACCTACTGCTCCTGCTCTTGGGAGTTCTTCCCAGCAGCGACCACCACCACTTGTCCCAACTTCTACTGCCAAACCAATAAGCTCTCTTCGTTGCTTTGGTTGTGGTGAATTAGGTCATAGAAAGACTGAATGTCCTCGTGCTACGGGCCACACTCTGTTACTTGATGATAACCAGTGTGAGGGTTATGATGGCCCTGCTATTTATGATACCGAACCTGTTTTTGATGAGTCCGAAGAACATGTCATGGGTGATGTGGGGCCACTGCTCATTTCACACAAGTTGTACCTTACACCCCGTGCACCTCCAGCTGCGGACAACCAACGCACTCATATCTTTGAGTCTACCTGCACAGTGAACGGTAAAGTTTGTCGTTACATTATCGATTCGGGTTCTTGCGAGAATGTCGTTTCCGCGGATGTTGTTGCTAAGTTAGGCTTAGCAACAGAGCCACAACCCCACCCTTATACGCTTTCTTGGATTCAGCGGGGGAATTCCATCACCGTTGATAAACGTGTTCTATTACGTTTTTCTATTGGTGTTAAATATAAAGATGTTATTTTGTGTGACATCGTGCCTATGGACGCTTGTCATTTGCTACTTGGTCGTCCTTGGCAATTTGATCGTTCAACGGTGCATGATGGCAGGTCGAACACTTATACATTTTTATTTGAGGGCACAAAAATCGTTCTTCATCCGTCGCCGTCCCGTGTTTTAGAGCCACCACAGGTTCCTTCGGTCTTATTAACACAAGGTTCCTGGAAACAAGATATTCATGATGCTCCTATCTTGTTTCTATTACTTGCTGTGGACATTGTGACTCCGACAGAAAATTTGCCTCTTGATTTCGCTACTTTGATGGAAGAATTTAAAGATGTTTTTCCAGCAGAGTTACCAGCGGGTTTACCGCCTCTACGTGATATCCAACACCATATTGATCTCATGCCAGGTGCTTCATTGCCTAATCGTCCGCATTACCGTATGAGCCCTACTGAGCACGCGGAGTTAAGGCGCCAAGTTGAACATCTTGTTCAGCGGGGGTTAGTTCGTCAGAGCATGAGCCCGTGTGCGGTCCCAGCGTTATTAATCCCAAAGAAAGATGCTTCTTGGCGTATGTGTGTAGATAGTCGCGCTATAAATAAGATAACAGTGCGCTATCGATTTCCGATACCCCGCCTAGATGACTTACTTGATCAGTTGAGTGGTGCAACTGTGTTTAGTAAGCTTGACCTTCGAAGCGGATATCACCAAATTCGCCTACGTCCAGGCGATGAATGGAAGACGGCGTTTAAAACGCGGGAGGGCCTCTTTGAATGGTTAGTCATGCCTTTCGGATTATCCAATGCTCCGAGCACATTTATGCGGGTAATGAATCAAGCTCTTCGATCGCTTATTGGGTCTTGTGTAGTTGTTTATTTCGATGATATCCTCGTTTACAGCAAGACTTTTTCTGAGCATCTTGAGCATGTGCGGGCTGTTTTATTAATATTGCGTAAGGAGAAATTTTTTGCGGCTCCACAAAAATGCATATTTTGTATCTCTTATGTGCTGTTTTTGGGATACAATATTTCTGCAGCGGGGATAAGTGTGGACGAGTCAAAAATTGCTTGTATTCGTGATTGGCCTGTGCCTAAGACAGTGACGGAGGCTCGGAGTTTTCACTGTCTCGCCTCGTTCTACCGGCGATTTATACCCCATTTTAGTTCGATAGTTGCTCCTATCACTGATTGTTTGGGGGGAAAATCTTTCACTTGGACCACAGCAGCCACAGAAGCATTTGAGGATATTAAAAGACGTCTCACTTCGGCACCTATTTTGTTGTTACCAGACATTGAGCAACCTTTCAAATTATCTTGTGATGCATCAAAAGTCGGCATTGGAGCAGTTCTTAGTCAACAAGGTCGACCTGTTGCATTTTTCAGTGAAAAATTATCGGGTCCTCGCACTCGCTATAGCGCTTACGGTGTTGAGTTTTACGCTATTGTTCGGGCAGTTAGACATTGGCGCCACTACTTATTCCATCGTGAATTTATTTTATTCACTGATCATGAAGCACTTCGACACCTCGCTGACTTGAAGCGACTACACTAGCTTCTACTAGTAGCTACCCCGCAAGAGAACGGGTTCACTGTAGTATGGGCAAGTATAAGGACCAAGTATTATCGAACCCAAGGGATGGTGTATATGCGAATAGATCCCTGAAGATCTACTCGTCGTAGTTAGTATGAGTGTATGTTTTTGGATTTTTTAAAGATTAATTAAGACTAAAATAAACTAATTAACTAAAATACTAAAGCAATTAAATTAACTAAGGGTTGTGTTCTAATGAGAGATGGTGATGCTTAAGATAGGAATCCCCACGTATACTAACGGAGCAAGTACATAATCAAAGTAATCGTGACAAACAAGAATTAACCTAAGTAAAAGAATGCAAGGTGAAAGCTCAAGATTCTAAACCCTAATACTTTACCCTAACACTCGACTTCACTAATCCACTAACAAGTTAATGGATTGTGCTCAATTAATGAGACCCTAATTTAACTAAGGTGATGCGGTCGTCCTCCTTCGCTAAACCGGTAAATGAATTAACCTTTCCTAAACCTTCTCGTTAAGACTACTAATTGTTATTGAGTGATGCGGTCGTCCTCTCTCTAACACTTTCGTACTAAATTCAAAGGTAAAGTTCAGATTAATTATAAGAATTCATTAACTAAGAGAATTAAAACTAACGTCACAAACTACCCTAATTATGTACCCACATCCTACTTCTACGAGTTCATCCTACCCTAAGCATGCAAAGGTTTTAGCCGGACATGGTTGTAACAAACATAAAAGCAAACGAAGAAACAACGAACATAAACATAATGAATTGCACTAAGAAAATACGAAACATGAACTAGGGTTTAAAAAGAAAATAAATACGAAGAACTGAAATTTAATTACTTAAAACGAAGTTTCAAAGTGTTTAAAGAAATTAAACTAATGAAAAGAAACTAGGAAACGAAAAGAAACTAGAATTCGTATTAAAAACCTCAACAAAACGTAAAATAAAGCTTGCTCGTCTCCTTCCTCTCCAAAAACTAAGTCTAAAATTATTTCTAACGTTCGGGTCTATGATCTTCTCCTTCAAAACGCGTTTGGAAGAGGTATATATAGGCACCGGGTCGAAACGGGAGTTAATGGGCCAAAAATACGCATCCGGAGGCAAAAATCCATGGGCGCTCGAGCAAAACGCTCGAGCGGTCCCGCTCGAGCAGTGTAGCTCGAATGACACAATCGCTCGAGCGGTTCCGCTCGAGCTGGTCGAGCGCAGAAATCATTCTGCATGTTTTGGGCGCTCGAGCGATTCGCTCGAGCGGTGGCGCTCGAGCTGCTCGAGTGCAAGAAAGTTTCTGTACGTTTAGGCGCTCGAGCAATGCGCTCGAGCGGGGGCGCTCGACCTAGTCACTCGAGTGACTTCTAACTCCTCCCAAGTGATACTTTTCCTCGTCCTCACTAATACCAATCGTATTTCTTCAATATCTTCTCATCCGGGCATCCGTTTGAGTCGATTCAAAGTCCTACGAACTCCGTTTTTCGTCCTCTATTCACCTATGAGCATCAAAGAGACAAATTCATCAATGTGTAGAAATAATGCTCAATTGACTCTAAATACTCTATAAACTCGACCAAAATTAGGGCGTTTCTAGCTACGAATCATAACAATTTCACGCCTAATCAACCCCCCCCCCAAACTTACCATGTTGCTTGTCCTCAAGCAACGAAATAATAAGTCAAGTGAAATTGTTAGGAATGAGTCAAAAAATCAATCATGCAAGCAAATGAACTCGAGCTTCAAAAGTCAATCACCCGTATACTCACTCACTTCTTTTATCGTACTCATACAACAATAATAAGAAACACCAAGGTCAAGCATGGATGTGCACTCAACGATGTGTTTCACTCCCTCACAAGTGTATAACAGTGTTTAAGGGACTCACTCAATCAATCAATCACACAAATTGGCAGCCATAGGCTTGTAAGCACTCTCAACTCCGACCATACTCTAGAAATCAATGCCGAATCAAAAATGACTTTTCTCAAGGTTGTAATGTAGGCTCTTTGGACAGGTGGGATAACAATATAAGGTAAAGTGACTAAAGTGAATGGAGAATAGAAAATAAGACTTCGGTACTTCGAGATTAGGAACAGATTACTTCAAACATATTCAATCAACACTCTTTCAATTCCACTTCTCTCAACACTTCATTTTTTTTTTCTTTCTCTTTTCACTTTTTTCAATCACTTCACTTTTTTCTTTTTCGCACAAAACATGAGCTCATTTTTTTCTTTTGCTCATTCTCAATTTTTTTCTCTTTTTCCCACATCTCAAATTTCATTCACACCCTTATTTTATCACCACTCAACCATCAATAACTCTCCTTTTTCAACTCAAATCAATCCCTTCACATTCACACTTTCCTATTCTCCACTCAAATTTGGACAAAAAGGCTTAGGAATTGGAATAGTGTTCATATGTGTTAGCAAATAAAATAGGCTTTCGGCTCAAAGGGCTAACAAGGGATCAATGTCATTGGTAAGGAAAATTTTGGCTAAGTGACTCAATAAAATCAAAGATGGCCTAAGATCACATTCGGCATTTCAAACTAGACACAATCAAGAAGCAAGAGCACATGCAAGTTCTAGCATCCTCTAAGGTGATGATTCACTCACAAACGAAGAGATTAATTCATGCATTTAAATCTCATAAGGCTCAAATCTCACAGCTTTCACATCCATGCTAGTCCTAGTGCATTCTCACTCTCATCACACAAGTACTCAAAAGAAAAATTCACAAGCATACGGGTTCTCTCCTAATCAGCTCAAACTCAAACACTCACACAAAAGAATTTCTAACTCACTCTCAATTCACCCTACTCATCAAATCATACTCAAAGATAACAATCAACAAGCATAAGATGATTGATAGGCATAAAATATGCAATAGCGAGTCAACTCAAAATCACCCAAAGGAGTATCTCAACAATCAATAATCAATCAAACTCAACTCAAAGATAAGGGCGTGCATGCATGTGCAATGTAACAAGAAACATAAAAATCTCCACCCCCCCAAACTTCGACCTTGCTAGAAGTCTAAGTTTGAGGTTGTGGGTTACCTCAACCAAATAATTCCGTTTCTCTCACTAGCTTTGCACATTCCCTTGTCTCAAGTTGGTTCCTTCAATCTCCACTTCTTTGATACCTTTACTCCTTTAGAGACAAGCCTACAAGCAACTCACTCAAATACGAGGTTAAACATACGACTCAACAACATCCTAGTAACATAAAAGGAAAATAACTAAAAACACTCAAAAGCAAATAAAAATGGGTTGCCTCTCATTCAGCGCTATTTTTAAGGTCCTCATGCCGGACCAAGCTCAAAGGAGCTTATGGGACATCATACTCAAATTTACCTCCCTTACTCTCATAAGAGTGGTGTTTGAACTCCTTTCCTTGATTCCCTACCATCATGAGCTCTTTTGCTCTCTTCTCATCCCCAAGTGTTATGGGTCTCAACTCCTTCTTGCCTCTATCTGGAGGAGTCTTACTAGACAATTTCTTGAGTTTGGACTTTTTCTTCTTAACTCCTCCTTTCCCGTCTAACTGGACCACGTCCACTTTCTTCACCTCTTCGTCCTTCAACTTCTTCACTTCATCCCTATCAAAATAATCAAGAACATAATGTTCATGGGTTAACTCAACAGGTGAAGGACTAACAAAATCATGAGTATGAGAGGGATTCGGGAGAGAATGTGTGTCTTCAACACGAGGATCAATTGCATCCATGCAATACAAGCTCTCATTCTCCTTCGGGTGCTTCATGGCTTCATATAGGGAGATATTCACTTCTTGATCATCAACCTTCAGCGTAATCTTCCCGTTTGCCACATCTAGCACCATCCCCGCCGTAGCTAAGAACGGTCTTCCCAAAATCAGGGGTACGTGCTCATCTTCCTCCATCTCTAGCACTACAAAGTCAGCTGGAAAAATGTGATCTCCAACTCTCACTAGGACGTCTTCAACCACACCTTGAGGTCGAGTAATAGACCGATCGGCAAGTTGAAGCGTCATCATTGTCGGTTGAAGTTCACCACCTTCCAGCTTCTTGAAAAGCGACAAGGGCATGAGATTGATGCTCGCCCCGAGGTCGCACAACGCTCCCTTCTTGATCCCGTTCCCAATATCACATAGGATCGTGAAACTCCCGGGATCCTTCAGCTTCGGTGGAAGCGCCTTGTGCACTAATGCACTCACCTCGTGGTTCAGCTGCACCAACTTCGGCTCATCCACTCGCCGTCTTTTCGCAATTAAGTACTTCAGAAACTTCGCATAATGCGGCATCTGTTCCAAAGCATCATAAAACGGAATATTAATATGCAATTGTTTAAAAACATCAAGGAACTTAGCGAATTTCTCACCAAGCTTCTTTTTCATGAAGCGTTGTGGATATGGGACGGGTATCACAGATTTGGGTACCCCCCATTCATCTTTCTCGGTCTCTTTCACTTGCTTCCTTTGCCTTTTTCCACTTAGGAACTCTTTCTCCCTTCTCAACCCCTTCACTTTCAATCCCAACTCCTTTCTCAACTTCTTTCTCCTCAGTCTCAACTCCATCCCCTTTGGGCTCAATCTCTTCTTGGGGCGTCTCAGAATCAGCAGGCATCTGAGGACCTTCATAGTTGGTTCCACTTCTAAGCTGGATCGCCTTGCAATGCTCTTTCGGGTTTCCCTCCGGCATTCTATTCACTGACTTTGCAATTTGGCTCATCTGGAGCTCTAAAGAAGTGAACCTTCGATTGTTCTCTTGTTGAGTTCTAGTCCACTCAACATTCATCTTTTGGAGCTCTTGATCACGTTGATCACCCTTCTTGTGCAGCTCCTTCACATCGTACTCCAAGGATGACAACCGCTTGCTCCCTTCCTCCACTTTCTGAAGGATCGCTCTCAACATCTCCTCGGTTGATGCACCGCCTTCTCCACCATGAGGTTTAGACCCCGGATCAACACCTGCAGGAACAGTAACACCAGCTTTTGGGTTAGCATAAGAAAAATTATCATTCTTCCTCCATGTGTTTTGAGGAGGCTGCTGGCCTCCTTGATACCCTTGTGTGTTCCTCCATTGATTTTGAAGTGGCTGAGGGCCTGGAAGCACAAATGGTTGGCCATAAGAAGGCCTTCCATACTGATTTCCACCTTGGTAGCCATTCTGATTGTAATACGGACCTCCCATGTAATTGGCCACCTCTTGCTGTCCACTTGGTTGGTCTACTCTCTCATTCTCTACTGCATGCTCTCCACCCAAACTCTTCCCCAACTCGAGGTTGTTGATCTTTTCCATCATGGCCATCAGTAGCCTTCTCGTTCCTTCTCCCTCTTCAACCTGATGCACTCTCTGAAAATCTGCATCTCCACTCCAAGCACCGGCATTCGTGACAATGTTGTCAACGATCTCTCTACACCTCTCTATGCCTTGGTTCAAAAATGCTCCACCCGCACAAGCGTCTAAATGGTCTTGCCCCGTCTTGTTGGCACCACTATAGAAGAACGCCATAATGTCTCCCTCATTGTACCCGTGCTGCGGGCACTCAATCAGCATGTTTGAGTATCTCTCCCACGCTTGGCGTAAATCCTCTCCAGACTTCTGGCGAAAGGACGAGATCTCAATTCTAGCCTTGATCGTCCTAGATGGAGGGTAGAATCGCTCGAGGAACAGACGCTCGAACTCGGCCCAAGTGGTAATACCTCCCCGCGGGAGCGTATTATCGTACCACTCCTTGGCTATTCCCGTCAATGAGAATGGGAACAGCCTAAGCCTCTTGGCATCTTCAGACATGCCATTGTAATTGAATGTTGAGGCTATCATGAGAAAGCTCCTCAGATGTGTGTGAGGATTCTCCTTCCCGATCACCCCTTTGAACTGATTCTCGGTAAGCAGCTTTAAAATCCCCGGGGATATCGAGAAGTTGTTTGCCTCAACAGGAGGCAAAGCCACTCCATCATAGTACCGCTGTGGCTGCGCTGCAAACCTCCCTCTAATCGCCATATTATGATCTACGTTCTGAGGAACGTGTTGAGGATTAGCAGCAGGTACTGGTACTTGTTGGGGTGGTGGTTGGTAAACAGGTGGTTGGTTGTAGACTGGGGGTGGATGATATGGATATGGTGGGTAAGGATAAGGTGGGTATGGGTAATGTTGGTATACTGGGTTGTTAAAAGGGTTATTTGGGTTTTGTGGGTAAGCAGGGTTGTTAGGAGGATTATGGACAAGGTTCTGAGCTGGATTCCCTACGTTTCGTGTATCCGGGTTTAGGCTCTGGCTATCCCCTAATGGAATTTGATTTTGGCTACCACTAACTCCAGTGCCTTCAACTCGGTCTACTGCCTGATTGAAATCGTTGGCAGCATCGTCCAACTCATTATTGATATCCATTGGTTCCTTTCCTAAGTCGGCAGCGTTCATCCTTCTCAAGAAGGCTCGATTCCTTCTGGCTATTGTCTCAGGATCTGCAGGTAATCTCTCTTCGCTCGTATTGCCTTGTGAGTGTGTTCTCATAAACCTGACACACTAGCAGAAGGATCAAAACGCAACTGCCGATTGAATAAAAATAAAAATAAAAACAGAAAATAAATAACCCACTACTAACTACTAAGCTATCTACAAGTCCTATTCAAAAGCATACAACGCCATCCCCGGCAACGGCGCCATTGACTTGAAGCGACTACACTAGCTTCTACTAGTAGCTACCCCGCAAGAGAACGGGTTCACTGTAGTATGGGCAAGTATAGGGACCAAGTATTATCGAACCCAAGGGATGGTGTATATGCGAATAGATCCCTGAAGATCTACTCGTCGTAGTTAGTATGAGTGTATGTTTTTGGATTTTTTAAAGATTAATTAAGACTAAAATAAACTAATTAACTAAAATACTAAAGCAATTAAATTAACTAAGGGTTGTGTTCTAATGAGAGATGGTGATGCTTAAGATAGGAATCCCCACGTATACTAACAGAGCAGGTACATAATCAAAGTAATCGTGACAAACAAGAATTAACCTAAGTAAAAGAATGCAAGGTGAAAGCTCAAGATTCTAAACCCTAATACTTTACCCTAACACTCGACTTCACTAATCCACTAACAAGTTAATGGATTGTGCTCAATTAATGAGACCCTAATTTAACTAAGGTGATGCGGTCGTCCTCCTTCGCTAAACCGGTAAATGAATTAACCTTTCCTAAACCTTCTCGTTAAGACTACTAATTGTTATTGAGTGATGCGGTCGTCCTCTCTCTAACACTTTCGTACTAAATTCAAAGGTAAAGTTCAGATTAATTATAAGAATTCATTAACTAAGAGAATTAAAACTAACGTCACAAACTACCCTAATTATGTACCCACATCCTACTTCTACGAGTTCATCCTACCCTAAGCATGCAAGGGTTTTAGCCGGACAAGGTTGTAACAAACATAAAAGCAAACGAAGAAACAACGAACATAAACATAATGAATTGCACTAAGAAAAT
The DNA here is from genome assembly GCA_947034835.1 of Ballota nigra. NCBI lineage: Eukaryota > Viridiplantae > Streptophyta > Magnoliopsida > Lamiales > Lamiaceae > Ballota > Ballota nigra. The sequence continues at coordinate 82,827,211 of OX344723.1, forward strand.
ACGAAACATGAACTAGGGTTTAAAAAGAAAATAAATACGAAGAACTGAAATTTAATTACTTAAAATGAAGTTTCAAAGTGTTTAAAGAAATTAAACTAATGAAAAGAAACTAGGAAACGAAAAGAAACTAGAATTCGTATGAAAAACCTCAACAAAACGTAAAATAAAGCTTGCTCGTCTCCTTCCTCTCCAAAAACTAAGTCTAAAATTATTTCTAACGTTCGGGTCTATGATCTTCTCCTTCAAAACGCATTTGGAAGAGGTATATATAGGCACCGGGTCGAAACGGGAGTTAATGGGCCGAAAATACGCATCCGGAGGCAAAAATCCATGGGCGCTCGAGCAAAACGCTCGAGCGGTCCCGCTCGAGCAGTGTAGCTCGAATGACACAATCGCTCGAGCGGTTCCGCTCGAGCTGGTCGAGCGCTGAAATCATTCTGCATGTTTTGGGCGCTCGAGCGATTCGCTCGAGCGGTGGCGCTCGAGCTGCTCGAGCGGTGGCGCTCGAGCGCAAGAAAGTTTCTGTACGTTTAGGCGCTCGAGCAATGCGCTCGAGCGGGGGCGCTCGACCTAGTCACTTGAGTGACTTCTAACTCCTCCCAAGTGATACTTTTCCTCGTCCTCACTAATACCAATCGTATTTCTTCAATATCTTCTCATCCGGGCATCCGTTTGAGTCGATTCAAAGTCCTACGAACTCCGTTTTTCATCCTCTATTCACCTATGAGCATCAAAGAGACAAATTTATCAATGTGTAGAAATAATGCTCAATTGACTCTAAATACTCTATAAACTCGACCAAAATTAGGGCGTTTCTAGCTACGAATCATAACAATTTCACGCCTAATCACTCGCCACTCAGGATAATATTTCTGCGAGGCATGCATCATGGACTGCATTTTTGCAACAATTTACTTTCGTGTTGAAGCATCGATCTGGCACTTCGAATAGGGTTGCGGATGCTTTGAGTAGGCGTAATTTCTTAATTTCGGAGTTATGTATTTCGGTGCCCGGATTTGATTGCATTAAATCTTTATATGCATCAGACCCTTACTTTGGCCCAATTTTCGCACACCTACAGTCAAGTCCTTTTGAGGATTATTTGCTTTGTGATGGATATTTGTTTCGTGGGGTTCAATTGTGTGTTCCAGAAGGAAGTTTGCGCCTCAAACTTATTTCAGAATTGCATGGCGCCGGTCATGTGGGTCGGGATCGTTCGATCGAGTTAGTGCGACGCTCATATTTTTGGCCATCCCTTAGGCGTGATGTAACTCGGTACGTAGCTCGATGTCGAATTTGTCAACTATCTAAGGGGGGTGCCACAAATGCAGGCCTTTACCGCCCATTGCCCGTGCCTTCGCTCCCGTGGTCTGCCATTAGCATGGATTTTGTGTTAGGCTTGCCTCGCACCCAACGTGGCTTCGATTCGATTTTTGTGGTGGTCGACAGGTTTTCTAAAATGGTGCACTTCATACCATGTAGGAAAACCACTGATGCATTGAGTGTAGCTCAATTGTTTTTTCGTGAGATTTATCGCCTTCATGGACTTCCAACTTCTATTGTTTCGGACCGTGATACTCGGTTCTTGAGCTTCTTTTGGAAGAGCTTATGGAAAATGGCAAACACCCGTTTGGATTTCAGTAGTGCTTATCATCCTCAAACGGATGGCCAAACGGAGGTTGTGAATCGTTCGTTGGGTAACTTTTTACGTTGTTTGGTGGGTGAACATCTTCGTGCTTGGGATTCCAAGTTGAGCCAAGCTGAATTTGCGCATAATTCGGCGATCAATAGAAGTACAGGGCTATCGCCTTTCCAGGTTGTTTATGCTACTACTCCCAGGGGCCCTGCTGACCTTGTCTCACTGCCGTCTCCCGTGCGTGCAGAACCTCAGGCGGTGGATCTCATCAAAGAACTCCAGCAGGTTCATGCCTCAACTTATACAAAAATTATGGAAGCAAATGCAAGGTATAAAAGTGCGGCTGATTCTCACCGTCGTCCTGTTGAATTTGAAGTTGGTGATTACGTGTGGGCGGTCCTTACAAAAGATCGTTATCCCGCCCATGAATACAACAAACTCAGTGCTCGAAAAATTGGTCCTGTGGAGGTGGTGGAAAAGATAAATCCGAATGCCTATAGACTAAAGTTGCCAAGCCATGTGCGTACTTCGGATGTATTTAACGTAAAGCACTTGATCCCGTTTCAAGGCGATAACGATAGTGTGGTTGGTGATGCTCCTGATTCGAGGTCGAATCTTCTTTCATGCGGGGGAGAATGATGTGGAGTCAAAAGGTATTGGTTTTCTTGCAAGAGGCGGTCCAAATGCAGAGTCTTAAATTTAGATGCATTTTGTGTGATTCATGTATTAAGTATTTATTAGCAGGCTTTTCATTTACCTTTGAATCTCCACCATGTTTAGGAGATCAGGAGTTTAAATATGCAGAAACTTGGCTTTGGAGGCAGTTGAATATTGTTATAAACATTTGGGAATTTCCCTGAGAAGGTAATACGCCTAGTACACGTAGTGTCAAGGTGTTTATTCCTTCATATTTGATCATTATATTGTGCTCTCATTGGCTTCCGCTACGTCATTTTGCCTACGAAAACTCAGTTGGCAAATAGTGTTGTATGTAATTAATTTTTGTAGGCAAATGACTTGTAGATAATAATTATATAGAAATTGTATTTCGTAGATAAATTGTTTCTAAGAAATGAAGATGCTTACTTTATTAGAAATTTTCGTAGACAAGTCGTAGTCAATTCCTTTTATGAAAATTTTTGTTGAAAAATTTCGTAAGCAATTCATTATTTTTTTATAGTTTACCATATTAAGTAGTATTTGTTTTTAGGGTTAATTGCCAAAAAAAAAAATCACGAACTTTATAGTATTTATCAATTACAACATGAACTTTTAAAGTTTGCAATTCAATACACGAACTAATTTAGTATTGCAATTCGATGCATGACGTGAATTTTCAGCGATATGTACACATATGTGGCAGCCGGAGCCAACACCAAAGACGTGTCACACGCCACATCAAATGTCAAATCTACAAAATTTTATTATTTTTAATATTTCAAAAGGTTCTTTTATAAAATATTGCTCAAACATATTTAATAATGAATCATAAATGTTGGTGTTTTCTAGTTTATATAGAAAAAATATTTCGTAACATACAAATTTGTACACATATTAGAAAATAATAATTGTTTTACTATTTTTCACTATTACAAACCGTGTTTGAGAAATATTTTATAAATAAATATTTTGAAATTAAAACAAAAAAAAAAGTTTTTTCCTTCTAGATTTGGCATGTGATGTAGTGTGTGACGTATTTTTTGTGACGACTTTGGCTGTCACGTAGTGTTAGTATTGCCAAGAATTTACATCATATATAGGGTAACCCAAAAAATTTACACCATGTATCAAATTGCAATAACAAATTAGTTTGTGCATCGAATTGCAAACTTTATAACTTCATGTAATTGATAAAGATTATAAAGTTCGTGATTTTTTTTTGAATTAACCCTTGTTTTTATAACTATAGTATTAATATTTTACAAGTAATAATAATAATGATTTATGGTGAACAAGATACACATCATTCTTTATCGAGGGGGAGATAAGGTCAACGCTGGAACTTGCAATTTCAATTGTAATAAAAGAAAAATTCATAATATGTAGGGCAATTAATTTCAGTCTTTACTTAAGTGTACTGATATTTTTTATTTGTACTACTCTACTTGTATATGTGTTGTGAAGTACAAAAAGGAATATGCAATGGATATTGTGTAAAAAGTAAAAAGTAAATTTATATTTGGTGCACCCACCAATTGGCAATTGCACATAATTTATTTTTACTTTTTTTAATCTTTTTCTCAATTTGTTTACCTTTTTAATGCAGCTGCTGGGTGCGGCGTCCACCAAGAATTAATTCTTCAATCCCTCTTTTGTCATTAAAACCTGGTTTATAAAAACGTGTTCCACTTTTTAACAAGCCTCATCTTCGGCATCTTTTCATTTGTTGGTAATGTTTTAGTTAAGAAAATAATGTATACAATTTTTTTTTATGAGTTTTGACTTATGTCTCGATTTGAATTCATCTCTCACCGACGACTCCATTTATATCAATTTTGTTAGTTCTTTCATAATTTTACAAGAGTTATTTTACATTTCTAAAGTTTATATGTATATAAAATGAAGATCGTTCATAAATATCATATCACGTCTCTGTAATTCATAATTGAAACCATATCACACATACACACAAATACATATATAAAAGTAAAAATTGCAAACAGTAGACTTTTTCAGCCCTAAATACAAGGGGTGTAAAAATTAAAATACATAAAATTTTGGACTCATTTGTAATGTGTTCTTTTTCTTACCTTTAATTACAACTTGGAGTAAAAAATTGCATATGTAGATGCCACTAAAATAAATTAAGTAGAAGGATTGTAACACTATCCTTCTTGTTTGTACCGTAATAATTTTTAATTACACACACAAGCATTTATGTCAGGATGAAATTTGAAATCATGCATTACATCTGTCCTCTAATCTATTTCCTTTGAAATAGATACGAGTTTAAAGAAAATAAGATAAATAGATAAATAAAGAGTACTATTGTGTATCTATTTATGAAATGATCTTGTGTAAAGGTGATAATAAATTAATAATTTCCAAAAAAAAAAAAAAAAATTGTTGGATGAAAATAAATTTGCGAGTAACACGATTATAAGTTGAAGGACATGATATATACTCATGATACATGTGTTATGACTATTGCGTTAAAAAAATCTGTAAAGATCATTGTGTGTACATATACAAGATGGCATTAATTAATTAGTGTCTCCCATTATTCACAGTGTCTGAAAACAATTTAAAATATTTCTATTTCCGAAAAAAAAGAAGTAAAAATTTAATGTAAGTAGTAACCACCCTCTCCCACTCCCCACCCAACCCCTTTTTATTGGGCGATAAAACAGAAAATGGAAGAATTTGTGTGAAGTCATGCATCATTAATTCTTTGCGTGCTCGAACCGCCGCATCCCATGGTCTACAGACGTAGACCTCGGATGGGAAAACGAAATAAATAAACTGTGTAGTGTACTATTCCCCACTACTGATGTTTTCTTTTGGCTTTATCCAATGAAAGTGATGAGAAAGAATAATAAAGGTCAGTTTGGTATCACATCGTATATATTTTTTTGTGTTAATATGAGTGCCTAAAATATGAGGGATTATGAGTGTTGGGTAGAATGTATTAAATATAATAATAACTAAAGGAAAATTGCTTCATAAGGGATATAAATTACAAAATAAGAATATAATTAAGATGTTAAAATACTATATTATCCTTCTATAGCAAAGAATTTATGAATTTAAATCCGGTGATATATTGTGCAGTTGGGAAAAGAGAAAATTGACAACAAGGGTACGTTTCATCAATATTCAGTTGATTAAAAATAGTGAAATTTAAAATTTGTTGGTGTTTGTTACGAAATTGCTATTTTTTTTAATTGTAATGATTAAATGATGGTATAATAATTATAATGATTGGATGATTATATATATATATATATATAATATGATTAATGTATTTTGAGGTCTAATTGAAAAAACAATGTATGATTGTGATAAATAAGAAAAGAGTGGAAATAAAAAATGTATATTTGCACTAATTAATTAGCTACTGACATTATATATTAAGCTACCAAATACCAAATAGGAGTAGTGGATATATATAAGGGAGTACAACAGTACTCGGCCTGTACCTCCTACCAAACAGCCCCTAAATATAATTTTCTTTTCTTTCTTTTTTTTCCTAAAAAAATGATCTTCTAAGTGTGCTCAAGTTGATAGGTAGGTGAACGTGATATATGTGTGTGAGGGTGTATAGAATGAAACCTTTTTTTTTATATATAAATCACTCTATGATACATTTTAGTAGAACCATTTTTATTTTTATAGTGAAAATCTGTACTCTAAACTAATACTCCATTTTTTAGTGATTTTTTTATAACATTTAATGAAAATTTGTACTCCCTCTCTTTTTTAATAAATGTCTTTTTGGAATAAACCAACAAATTAAGGTTATAAAATTTTATCAATATTGCCCTTAAAATTCTTAAATCATGGGAAAAATAAATGGAAAGATTTGTAGAAAATAGAAAATGAGTAGAAGATTAATAAAGGTAAAATTGGAATATTTGATGAAAAATCATCAAAATGACACGTATTAAAAAAATAGTGTAACAACAAAAATTACATCTAATAAAAAAGGGAGGGATCGAGTACCTTTCAGAACTAATAGTTTTAGTTAAAACAACTAATATCGTTTAGTGAAACAATTCATACCCTCCGTTAAAAAAAAAAAAAAAAAAAAAAAAATTGCATCCCTTTCGGACTATAGTTTGTCTATATGTATCGCGATTGAAGATAATGAGTTCTAATTTTTTGTCTATACTTTCTCGATCAAGTTTAAATCATAAAATTATACGTAATCAAAATGCATTTATATATACATGAAGATGGGCACGGATGCAAAACATTTATTCCACTTGCAAGTATTCTGCCTAAAAAGCAGGATTGTGAGGTGAAGTTAAGTTTGATTGAAGAAAAGCCTAAAGAGAAGATAATATATTACTATATGCCTTTGTACTATTTAGCTTCTACTCATGTTATGTGGGAATCATATTCTATTTGCCACAAACCCCAGATAAATATATAAAGAAACAAAATTAATTAATTAAATATGTACGGTTTATCCAATTAGATAAACGTCCCATTTAACTTTGATCGATCAATGGATTTTATAATCCAACATAAATAATATATGTAGGATATAGTGATGAGCTGCACTTAATACACGCTAAATTAACTAAATCTTCCCCATATGTGTCACTTCTCTACATCTAAAGGTTAGAAAAAAAACATGATGATCATATTATATTAAAGACTCGCAAAATATTTTATCATATTAATAATTATTATTTAATATTATTATTTTTATTCTAGTAATTTTACTATTTTACTAAATAAAATTCCTCAGTTTGGATTGTTGTTGCTTGGATCATCGAATTGGATACTTAATCGACCTCTTTAGTAAATACACTTCCAAAATAATATTCCTTTCATCCAACAGTTCAAGTCCGCCAGTAAAAAATGCTATTCTTTCCATAATGTAAATATTACTTTTATTTATACTTTTAATATATATTTATTTACACATTATGTTATTAAGCTCCATACAATAATTTTAAATTTTTATAGCTTTTAAAAAATGCTCTTCTTGAATTGACTATACTATCTTTTTACTTTTTATATGTTATATCAATTTTTTAAATAATCGTACAAAAGGTAACAAGATCATTTTTCACAGCAAGAATGATTAATCAAAGCTGGTTAGAGCTTAATCATATATAGTTTAGTTACGGTCCTTTTTCTTTTATAATCATCTTTAATTTCTTGGATCATTTTTATGTTTGTATAAAACTTGAAATTTCATAATTCAAACAACATTAATTTTAGTCTAATTCAACTTGATTAGTAGTAAAACGTTTTCTCGAAAAACGCATGTAATTATGCACGCCACGGAGTACATTATATTAAAAATAATATGTACTCGACCAATTATTACAGCAAGAAAATTAAGACTAACCTAACCCAAAATTTTCCTATTTGTTACAAAATTCAGCTCATCAAAATTAATTAACTAATCTTGGGAGGATCAGTGTTTGCAAACACAGACCTGAGGCTGAGGCTGAGGTGGTTTTGAGAAAGAAGTGGGAACGGCGAGACAGGTTGGATTTTCGTCTCCGGCCATGATAACCACTATCTTGGGGGTGTCGTCGGCGACGGTGGCGCCTGTGGAGGGCTGCGCCGCCTTCTCTCCGTCGTGGACGTAGCGGCGCTTCCGAAAAGAACAGGCGAGGATGATTAGGGCAGCAGCGATCAATAGTATCATGAGGCCTAATCCAATAAAGAGGTATGGCAATGGGGAATTCCAATGCCAAAATGATGCTACAGAAGAAGCTTCTTTCGGTTGGGGCCTCATCTCTCTCTCTCTCTCTCTCTTAAACTTTGTGCGTGTAATAAGAGGATGAAGGGAGGGGACATAATTTATAGGCGATCACTCAGAAAATAATACTATACCACTACGTTTTAGATTATGAAAAACCGCACTAGCTAGTATAAAAAGGACAATGTCGTCATTATTTCGACGAGTGTAACATTCTACACTAGGATATAATTCCAAATTTAATATAATTAATATATAAAAGTTTACAACTTACTTGATTTTTTTTATCAATAAAAATTTTATACCATAGGAATTAGCTCTAGGCATAAGATATGGTTGGAGCTTAAAGTTACATATAATTTCATCCATCATTCTTCCTATGTTCAAGTCTTCGAAAATGAGTTTATTTATTGATTTTCATATCACTCATACTATGCACTTCCAGATGTCCACAACGATCTCCTTACATTTTTTCTTGCTAAAAAATCAGAAAAAAGGAGATTGATCAATGATTTTATTTTGTACTTGATCATTCGATTTTAATTTTTTTTATGATTCAATATTCGATGTAAGGGCTAACTAATTTGTGGGACCAAACTCATTATCCACTAAAGTAGGTCTGAAGACGAAATAAAACTCTATATAGACTGATCATTAGATTTAATTTAATGTTTACTATTCTGAGTATGTTTCATGTGCACCATATATCACTACAAGTAAACATAAAATTGTATGAAAATTGCCAACATGACTATACAATTTTCAACAAAATTTTTTTTAGTGAGGATTACTTACGAATTTCCTACAAAAATTTCTAATTTTATAGACATCTTTCTTCCCCACCTACAAAAAAATTTGTCTGCAGAAATTCCATAGACAAATTGTGTTGTAGGTAAAATTTTGTAGACAAATGACTTATATGTAATTATACCTAGGGATTTTATTTCGTAGACAAATTAATTCCGTAGGCAAGTTGTTTATAGGTTGAGAAATGTAGAAACTTTAATAATTAGAAAATTTTGTAGGCAATTCTTACTACAAACTTTTTTGTTGGAAAATTTTTGTAGGCAATTCTTTATTTTCTTGTAATGTATACTAAACAACTTGAATGTACTTTTAGACTGTGTCGATTATTTTCACTGAAACATTTGGACAAGGTTAAATGTGTGCAAATAACTGCAACTTTACAATAAAAATAATTAAAACTATTCTTAAATTGTACAATACATATGATGCATACAATTTTTTTTATGTTTATTATAAATTTTGCATTAAAATAATTGCGTTTATATTGCAACAGAAAATCACGATGTAATTATAATGCCAAAGGGGATAAATCACACACATATAATTAGATTATGAGGTGCTTAATCATATTTGTTGAATACAATTAAGTGTTAACGTGAAATTTATTACTAATTGTTATAGTTACTCTATAATTATGTTTAGTCATTATTTAATCGATCAAAGTCCATGTATGCAACAATAATACACATATATACCTGTACAAAATTCTACACTAGACATTTTAGAAGATTGTATTTAGGTAGTCATATTTAAAGATTGAACCAGTTAAAATTAATAATTAATTAATAAGAAAAATTGTTAAAGGTACATATTGAAAATTTAGCATAATTTGGGGTCCAAAACTTAATTTAACAATAGGGACTTACAGTCAATTAGTAGGACCCATTCCCCACTAATATGGATAATTAATTTAAGTAAAAAAAAAAACGAGCAAAATATGAATTTCATGGCGAGAAAAAGAATCACCCATGAATTTAAATCGACGTAGCAAGGATCGATAAAAATTTAAATTAGGTGAAAGATATTTTATGTTAATTACTAATAATGGAAATTAGGACCTTTCCGATGTGAAATGTAGCAAACATTGCAGAAAATGTATTAAAGATTAGACTCTTCAGCAATCAGCAATATAAGTCACTCCTCATTAAGTTTTGTTTCATGAAAATGTGGTAACGTTTCTGTTGAGGTTTTTTCTTGCTTAATTTACACGGAAATGCATTTTATCTGCTAAACCACGGACTTAGGTTCTATTGATGTTACACCTAATGAAATATATCATTATCATACTATATAATACTTATTATAAACTTTTTTTTTTTTCATGTAATGTAATAATTTAAGGCGTACTACAATTTGCATTTAGCTAGTGTATTTTTAGTGTTATATTCGTGAGAGATGTAGTAATGATATATATGCTGCTCCATTCAACCCATTTTATTTGCTGGTTAAGAATATATTTAACTCGAATTAAGAAGTTTATCAAATAACAAAAAAAAAAAAAAAGAGACTATTTTATCCTTTTGGTCTATTCATTAGAAAAATAAAGTACTCTTGAGTCTTGCATAAAAGTTCACAAATATTTTTCAACAGAAACTCATGTAAATACCTAATGAAAATATATCTGTACATGTGTGTGTAAATATTTAGTACGGAATGAATATTATTATAAAGTAAGGTCGTGGACAACTTTTAAGTTCAGCTAGTGACTATATTAATTATTAATTTATAAAGTTGTGGACAATTAAAATTCCACTAATGAATATGTCTTCAGCTGGAGGTTGATTGCTTGGAAAATTGCAGCCACATTTAGACTAATTTGCCACAAAATATATGCAACAGAGACCCCTTTTACTAAGCTGTCTGTTTTAAGACCTACTTCTGAAATCCAATCAAAACATATATATGCTCCAGGCGCCACAAATTAATCAATCTGAACTATCAAATACAGTTTTTTTTTTTAACTGAAATATTCATTATGTGTCATTTCATTGGGATATAATTCCATTGAACCACCAATACTTTGAATAAATTATTTTTTAGTAGAACCTATTTGTTAAAAACAACGAATCCAAATCATACATATACAGTGAATTATATAGTTTTAGATAGAATTCATATAAAAAAGCTAACGAATCAACGTATGAAAATCACCCAAATCCAATGTGCTTGTCCCAAGTAGGAAACAGTAATATAATTAGTTCTTTTTCCAAAATGATTATGTTTAAACTTATTGGAACGAAAAAATTGTGCGCATGACGTAGTTCTTATATCATGTCGCACCAATTATAATTATTGCACTTTTCTATAATGTCCACCACAATTGATTAATTATATAGTCACATTATGTATTAATAAGTTACTATGGAGTAATTTTTAAATGAAAAAAATACTGCATGCATATCTGAATCAATGAAGGGTGAGAGTGCGACGATTCAATATGCGTTCATATATTTTAACTTTACATTCTTAATTCTCAATAATATAATGTTGATTGTGAGGTCATCGATCATAAATTATTATTTTTGTGTTTGTGTCATTACATCAGCAAGTGGAAACTGGAAATCGTAGTGCATGTAGATAATCATTTATTAACTAGTGAAGTTTTTTAATCAATAAAAAAAAAAGAACTTTAAGGAATTCGATATATAGTATTGAAGGTGGAAGATAATGTTTTTATGTACTCCAAATAATTTTGTATTTTGATCGATCAATTTTACTATAGTCGTTTGATAGTCAGATTCACGATGTATTCACTAATATTTTGCTTGCATTTGAGAGCATGCATGCCAGTGTTTTAATGACGTAAAATACAATGAGTTTTCTAATTACTCCAAAATCTGAAAATAATTAAATTATTTTGCACTAGCTAATACAACTAAATTAGATGTCTCTAGGTTAAGGAATAGTGTCAACTATGTACATTGTATTGTAAGGGTTGTAGCACTCATTGTTTTCCAATTTTTATAATATAATTATCTTTACCGTTAAAAAACAAAATTAGATGTCACTAGATTTATGCCATTGTCGTTGATTTTGAGTGCAAGACATACTTACTATTTTCTCAGTCTGGAAATTACTTTTCAGTTACTTTTATCTCGTATTTTAGCAAGGAATTTTTTTATTGATATTTAAAATGATAAAATAATTTTTAAGGAGACATAATAGATGAGAGATAGATTTATCATACCCTTTCTTAAAAAAAAATACTTTATCATTTTAGATATTAATAAACAGATTGCTCACTAAAATATGAAAAAAAAAATATTGTGAAAGTAATCGCGGTACGATGGGACTATCAATTTTTTTTTTATCTTGTCAAGAAATGTGTTACATAGTTACATAATTCGCTTATAAAACTTGTGTAATTTCTTACTTTCTAATTATTTCAAAAGTCAAACATATAAAAAATTTCTATTTTTTTATTCAAAACCAATAATAAATTTTATTTTTTTTTCAAAACCGAAAATATATAGTTCAGATAAAAAAAAATGAAAATTTCGATGGCTTGGATATGAAAATGTGAATTGAATTTAGATACTTGTAATAAATTTGTGTATTTGTGATCATTTTTGTTTACAATATGAAAATTAACGCTAACACAAATTATATATTTGGATCTGAAACATTTTTAGTATATCCTATAAAATCATGGTATTATCGTGTTTCCCAATTTCATAATGCTGAAGGGGAAATGCAACTGAGTCTGAAAATATCATAAGGCCAAGGTTAAATATATTCCCATGTTTGGTGAATACAACCCCACCCAAAAAATTGTTCGGAAATTTTTTCCGAAAAATGTAACAATTTTCGGAAAAAATTTCCGAAAAATCATAAGTTTAGTGTTTTTATTTTAATTTTCGGAAATTGTCAAAATTTTCGAAACTTTTTTTCCGAACATTTTTTGGTCGGGTGGTATTAACAAAAGATAGGACTGTATATAACCTTGGCCTATCATAAAGCAACTGGCCCAAAAGGCCCACTTTGGTTTTTGGGTTATGAGTATGATACTCGCAGGGCCAAGGTTAAATACAGTCCCATGTTTGGTGAATACAATCCCACCCAAAAAATTGTTCGGAAACCTTTTCCGAAAATTCCGAAAATTCATAAGTTCAGTGTTTTTTTTTTTTTTTGGAATTTTTTTTCGAAAATTGTCAAAATTTTCGGATTTTTTTTCCGAACATTTTTTGGTGGGGTGGTATTAACAAAAGATAGGACTGTATATAACCTTGGCCTACTCGTAGAGCTTTTGCCAACAGTTAGTGCTGTTAAACGAACCGAGCCGCTCGTGAACTCGGCTCGACTCGGCTCGTTAAGGCTCGACTCGGCTCGACTCGTAGGGTTAAACGAGCCGAGCTCGAGCTCGAAATATACTCGATTGTTTAACGAGCCGAGTCGAGCTCGACTCGCGAGCTACTCGTGAGGCTCGATTAGTAGGGGCATGTAAGTAAATTATTTAATTAGGTCAAAGTTTCCTTCCTTTCTCTTCATTTCTCCAGTCATATCGCACGCCCAATTTCCCTTTCCCAAGTCTCACCCCCAATTCCAAAATACTCAATTTCAAGCTTGACTGCCACCGCCCACCGGCGACTGCCCGACGCCCGCCAGTGCCCATCGCCGTCGCCCGCCGCCCACCAGTGCCCGTCATGTGTCACCACGCTAAGCCCTATGCCGACATACGAAGCCCAATGCTTGACGCCCGACCCCCCGCACCCCCGCCGCCGTCCAACGCCGCCTACCTCCATCTCCAAGCCACTTCTTTCCTTACTTCAATTTCAATAACCTGAAGTTTAGGATATTATCCATTTTAAATCTGGTGAGGTTTTTTCTTTGTGAGTTGGAGTGAATTTGTAGGAATGGGAGTGAAATTGTTGGTATATCTTGCTCCATTTTTGGGATTGCCGATTGTGGATTGTAGGAATTCATTCTGCTAATATTTTTGTGGATTGTAGGTATCACTCCTCTGTTGTTTTTAGAGAAAATTCATTATTTTTGTTAAATTTGAAAAAAAAAGGTTTTCCGAGCTCGAGCTCGAGCCTAACATTCCAATTTTCGAGCCGAGTCGAGCCCCATTTCGAGCTCGGTAGGCTTATCGAGCTCGAGCCGAGCCAAGCTCGATACGGGTTCGAGCCGAGCTCGAGTTTCCACTACTCGGGCTCGCTCGGCTCGTATAACAGCTCTACCAACAGTTAATTTCCAACGTGGAGCGACGTAGGCCCTGAAATTTGAAAGATTTTTAGGTCGTAGTAATAAATTTCAATTTCAATTTTAATCTCTCTTGATCTTAAGTAATTAATTATTAACTTAAAATTTTGTGCCACTGTTAAAACGACTGTCGAGTGTCAATCAGTGGATATCATAAGTTGAGTAAACTTTTAAATATGAAAAAAGGAATAAATATTTTAACGTAATTGTATTAATTAATAATTGTTTTGCAATTTATCAAAGGAGTTGAATTAGTTAATTAAAGAAGAAGAAAGTGGAACTTAGAGGCGCTTGGTTAGCAACACTTCAATGATAATGGGAATGAGATTGGAAATTAGTGTAATTATGATGGTTAATGAGAATAAAATCACTATCTCCTCTCCTAAATAAGGTAATCACTCCTCCATTTTGATTACCTTATTCTCTTCCTACAATCCTACAATCCTCCTCCTCAATCACTCCCCCATTCCTCCACCAACAACCATTTGTTGTTCACTTATATTCCAAATTTGAGGTATAACACTAGCAATGGAGTCACAATTGTAACAAATATTCTCTCAATATATCATTTTTATTATGGGGGCATTAATGGAAAATATTTCTCATTCTCATTACCATTAAATAATTACTAACCAAGAGTCTCCTTAATAGTTTCACAAATGCATGTAGGCTTTTTTGATTAAACTGAATGCACTTAGTAATAATATTAAATATGAAGAGTAGTGAGATCTAAATATGGAGAGGTTTGGATGGGGGGTTTGGGAAATTTACCGTCGGGTAGGGCTGGAAGGGTGTCACTTTGGTGGAGAGATATATTGAAGGTGGTTGAACGGGGGAATGGAGACTGATTTTGGGAGTGTGTGGAGAGGAGAGTTGGCAATGGGTGGAGTATTCGTTTTTGGGAAGAAGATTGGACAGGGGAAAAGATTTTAAAAGAGAAATTTTCTAGATTTTTTCACTTAAGTTTAGATAAATGGGGTATAGTGAGTGATATGGATTTTTGGGAGGGAGGGGGGTGGTTGGGCGATGGAGTTGGTCTTGGAGATGGAGAAGACCGTTGTTTGAACGTGAACTTGTGCAGCTAAACGAACTAACTGCTTTGGTTGACAGGGTCCAACTAAGAAACAATGTACATGACTTGTGGAGATGGAGATTAACCAGCAAAGGAGACTTACACATTCTTATGCAATCAAGGAAGGAACGTACCTTGGAGTGAGGAGGAATTGAAAGCTTTTAAGCTAATCTGGAAGTGCTTTGTATCGCATAATGTTATAGCACATGCATAGAGACTACTTTGGGATCGTCTTCCTACCAATACAAAAAAAAAAAAAAATACAAATCTTCGCAGACGAGGTATCATCAACCCCAATGATGATGTAAACTATTTTTTTTTTGTGGTGAACATGAAGAATTAGGGAGACACTTATTCTTCGAATGCTCATTCTTATACTCAATTTGGATGCTTTGTCTTGATTGGATTCGATCACCCATGGCGCTTCACACAGGTACTTTTACAATTTTGATGACATTTAGCAATACTCTAAGAGGGAAGAAGGGGAAGGAAGCTGCAGTTTGTATTTGGCTTGGAGTTGTTTGGCTAATGTGAAAGTGGAGAAATGCAATTACTTTAAAAAAAATGAGAGACTTTTGGTGTCAAAGTTTATGGAAGAACTTAAGAGTAGATTATGGAATTGGTTTGTAATTTTAAAAAAAAAAATTATTGTACTTCTGCCTCTTATAGTGACTGGGTGATGAATCCTGAAGTCATTTCATAAATTTGTGATTTGGATGTAAACTTTTAGGTGAACTTTGTGATGGGTTGGGTATAACTTGTACCCAATGCCATGAGTTAATAAAATCATTTTTTCCGATAAAAAAATAAAACATTACATTCATTTAAAATACCACTATTTTTATTATTTTAGTCCTCAAAATGTATGCTCATTTATTTTGGATAGATTTTAAGAAAAAACAAGTAAAATAAATAGAATAAGGGTATTTTGGGGTATTGTGTGATCCATATATTAATTAAGTACTCCCTCTATTCCACAACAAACTTTATATTTTCCTTTGTCATCAGTCCAAAATACTTTTCATACCCCTAAAATGGAAATAACATTAAATTATAATACCCTCACAATATCATTTTATATTTAAATAAAACCTTCAAAAAGCCATTTTTAGCAACTTATTTTAAAAAATATCACATAATGTGTGAAGATTAATGTGGAATAGAGGGAGTAGTTGTTTGAGAGTGTAAAATAAATGGTATGCGAAGTAATTAAATGATGGTTGGACGATAAAGAAAAAATATTGTTGATAAAAAAAAAAGAATGAACATACTATTGAAAGATGAAAGAAGTATTATTTTGTACCATAATATTTCACAGAGTGTGTATGATATTAATTTATAAGTTAATGAAATATTACCGAATGTACATTTTATAAGTGAACAAATTTAACTGTTGTCTTTCACATAAACAATCTCTCATTCTCTTTTTAATACTTAATGAAACTATATTAATCGACCCTCGCGGTATTAGAGTTAAAAGGTTCACGTTCGAACAAAGTCTTCAATTTTCGCTCGGAGCGAATTAAGTCGTATATTACACTCAGAGTTGGAATTCGCTTCCCAAATCCTCTATTTTGAAATTTAAGCCGTTGATACTATCATCATAATCGATGTTAAATAGATTCATTGACATAGGCAACATTAGCTGAATTCTATTGATAGGTTTATATGGAATATTTGTACACATATCTCAATTATAATTTGTTTTTACTGAGGCTTTGAAGTTCTGTAATTTTTTTTATTCAAACACCTACGTACATAAATAACTTTTAAAAAAAATAATAACTTCACATATTATAAGTTTTAAAACAGTTTTATAAAATGTAGGATTAAGATTTTTTTTTTTTTTTTTTAGCGTCGATGGGTTTCGGCACCTTTTTTAATAAAAAAAAAAATACGTTGGTTTCGTCATCAGTAAAATTTGGTAGCGAAAACTGAAAAGGACATACACAGGACATGAGTAGGACATCGATCTCACGTCATTTAATAAATTAATATATTGTTTAAGAAAGCTGGAAATCATAGTGAAATTGTTGGTTGGCTAGGGCGGCTATGGCCACTATATAATATATAGGCGCTTGATTAACAACTCTTTGATGGTAATGAGAATGAAAATTATTTTTTATCTATACCTCTATAATAAAAATAATATGTTAGAGAAAAAATTGTTACAATTGTGACTTCATTGCTAGTGGCATGTCCCAGTTGGACAACAAATGCTTGTTAGTAGAGAAATAGGGGATTGATTGAGGAGGATGATTGTAGGAGGAGAATAGGGTAATCAAAATGGAGTATTGGTTACCTTATTTTGGAAAGAATGTAGTGATTTTGTTCTCATTAACCATCATAATTACAATAATGGAGATATGGGTTGGAGGATTAGCATGAACAAAATTTCAGGATTCAAGCTGTCATTTTCTATGGAATTAATTAAAACTGCTTTTGGAAGTGGGAGTGGGTGGATGGATGGATCACGAATAGATATCATAATTTATAGCTTGATTTATACTATAAAAAGTTAGCAAAGGAGATCCAATACTAATTATACACACACATTTTCCTTTTTTAACTTGCAATTCCTTTAAGCTAATTGTAATATTATAATTGTGAAGTGTCATATGTGAAGTATGAAGTCTACTGAGCTTAATTCAATAAGGAGCTATGTTGATGAAGTGTTAGCCGTGGGAGTTAGTCTATTTGGGGTATCAGTAGAGTTATATCAGATGAGGTTCATCAGATGAGGTCTAACAGTGGAGTCCTGACAGTGGAGGTCTAGACCGGAAGTCATCTGATGTTAAGTGACCAAGTCAGCTGAGGTCAAGTCATCTGATATAAAGTACAAAGACGCGAAACACCAAGTTGAAGCTAACTGAAGGCGGTTCTAACTGAATCAACTGAAGCGGTTATTGGAGTTTGTTAGCCAGCTGGATAACTGATTTACTTATGAGGTAGTTACAACTGAATCAAGTTAGAGATTCAGCTCAATCTCTGTATCTATAAAAGGGGATTTCTCAACTGAGAGAATAACTTAGAACTTGACATCATCTGTGAGCGAAAACTGTGAGATTGAGTGCTCTGTAACTTGTAACTTCCGTTTTCTTTCTTAGTGGAATACTCTATCCTCTCGGATCCCGTGGACGTAGGAGTTTTTCTCCGAACCACGTAAAATTCTGGTGTTCTTGTGTGACTTTCAATTCTGTTCTTATTGCATTTGATTCCGATTCCCGGAAACAAGTTTTCTTGTGAATCCGAAAACGTGATTAACAAGTGGCGCCGTCTGTGGGAAGCAATCATGGCTGCAACTAAGTTCGATATTGAGAAGTTCACGGGGAAGAACGATTTCAGCTTATGGAAGATCAAGATGAAGGCACTCCTGGTACACAATGGGTTGTACGAAGCCTTGTTGCCACCGGCTCAGGTGGCTTCTGGATCTAATTCGGCGAAGGTGGAGGAGAACAAGAGGAAGGCGCATAGTGCCCTTATCTTGTGTCTTGGGGACAAGCCATTGAGGGAAGTATCGAAGGAGGAAACCGCTCTTGGGATCTGGAATAAGCTGGAGCAGTTATACCAGACCAAGTCTGTTACGAACAAGTTATACATGAAACAGAAGCTTCAAGTCTTCAAAATGAGTGAAGATAAGAATCTTGGTGATCAGTTGGACGAGTTCAACAGATTGGTGGATGATCTGGAGAGTTTGGATGTTACAATTGATGATGAAGACAAGTCATTAATGTTGTTAAATTCTCTACCTAAGTCTCTGGAAAATTTCAAGGATGCCTTACTATTTGGAAGACAAGATCAGGTGATGTTTGATGATGTTCAAACTGCCCTGAAAACCAAGTTTCTACAGATCCAAGCTGATGGGAAGAAGCCTGCTGAAGGATTGAATGTGCAATCCAAGAAGAATAAGGGGTTTCAGTCCAAGAAGAAGGATGGTGGAAAAGGGAATAAGGGTGGGAAGAAATCTGATTTTGTTGAGAAGAGGAAGTGTTTCACTTGCCATAAGGAAGGTCATCTGAGAAAGAATTGCCCTGAAAGAAAGAAGAAAGACAATCAAGGTGATCAAGATGGAGATGCAGCTGTTGTGGAGGTTG
The DNA here is from genome assembly GCA_947034835.1 of Ballota nigra. Taxonomy (NCBI): domain Eukaryota; kingdom Viridiplantae; phylum Streptophyta; class Magnoliopsida; order Lamiales; family Lamiaceae; genus Ballota; species Ballota nigra. The sequence goes on from OX344723.1 coordinate 82,846,407, forward strand.
AAGGATATGATAGTGCAGAGGTCTTGATGGTTAGTCATGAGAGGCTAAGTCAAGAGTGGGTCCTGGACTCTGGGTGTACTTTTCATATGTGTCCACATGAAGACTGGTTCCTGGATCTTGAGAAGATTGATGGAGGTCTTGTTCTTTTGGGTAATGATGAGAGCTGTAGAGTGCAAGGATCTGGTTCTATCAAGATCAAGATGTTTGATGGGGTGGATAAGATCTTATCTGATGTCAGGTTTGTTCCTGAGTTGAAGAGAAATCTTGTTTCTCTTGGTACATTGAATTCTAAGGGCTTTGAATTCAAGACAGACAAGGGAAGTCTGTCAATAACCAAATCTGGAAGGATTGTCATGAAGGGAGCTATCAAGAATGGTTTGTATACTTTGATTGGAAGAACTGTTACAGGGTCAGCTGATGTTACCATGGGGTCTTCTGAGGTTAACTTGTGGCACAAGAGATTGACACATGTTGGTGAGAAGGGCCTGGTGGAGTTATCCAAGAAGGGAGCAATCCCTGGGAAGAGGATATGTAAGCTGGAATTCTGTGAGAGGTGTGTTCTTGGGAAATCAAAGAAGCAAGCATACCAGAAGGGGAAGCATACCACCAAGGAGGTTATGGATTATATACATTCTGATGTATGGGGACCAGCAAGGGTATCCACTCATGGTGGAGGCAGGTATTTCCTTACCCTTATTGATGATTATTCCAGAAAAGTTTGGGTTTACATTCTTAAACAGAAGAGTGATGCCTTCTCTAAGTTCAAAGAATGGTTGATTGAACTTGAGAATAAGAGAGGCAGGACTATCAAGCACTTAAGGACTGATAATGGGCTTGAATTCCTATCAGAGGAGTTTCAACAATTCTGTAGGGAGAAGGGTATTACTAGGCATAAAACTGTTCCTTCAAACCCCCAACAGAATGGTCTAGCAGAGAGGATGAATAGAACTATTCTGGAAAGGGTTAGGTGTATGTTATCTGATGCTCATTTACCTAAGAGTTTTTGGGGGGAAGCTGTTAACACAGCTGTTTATCTCATTAATAAAGTGCCATCATCTGCTATTGAGTTTAAAACCCCAGATGAGGTTTGGTATGGAAAGATATCAGATTACTCAAAGTTGAAAGTTTTTGGGTGCCTAGCTTATGTTCATGTGAGACAAGACAAACTTGAACCTAGAGCTTTAAAATGTGTATTCATTGGGTATCCCAAAGGTGTTAAGGGGTATAAGTTGTGGTGTCTGGAGCCTGGAAAACAGAAGTGTATTACCAGTAGAGATGTTGTGTTCAATGAATCACAGATGGGATACAAGTCTGGTGGAGGTAATGGAGGACCATCAGCTGAGGAGATGGATGGTGTTATTTCTGAGCCAATTACTCAAGTAGAGGTGGAGCCTGATCATGACAAGCATGATAGCTCATCTGGTTCTGAACCAGAGCAAGCACCAGGGGAGAATGAGTCATCAGATGAGGATAGTGCACCAGTAGAGGAGGAAGAAGAAGTGCCAGAAGCAGACTTGAGAAATTATAGTTTGACAAGAGACAGATCCAGAAGACAAATACATCCTCCAGTAAGGTTTGGCCGTGTGGATCTGGTCTCCTATGCACTTGTTACAGCAGAAGCCATAGAGTACCAGGAACCTAAAAGCTACAGGGAAGCCCTTGAGTGTGATGATAGGGAGTCATGGATTACAGCCATGACAGAAGAGATGGAGTCTCTTAAGAAGAATCAAACTTGGATTCTTGTTGATAAGCCACCTAGGCAAAAGCTAATCAGTTGTAAATGGCTGTTTAAAAGGAAGCTTGAATCTGGTTTGAAAGATCAGGTGAGGTTTAAAGCCAGGCTAGTTGCCAGAGGATTCACTCAGAGGGAAGGAATTGATTACAATGAGGTTTTCTCACCTGTTGTTAAGCATTGTTCAATCAGGCTACTTCTCAGTAGAGTTGTCCAAGAGGATCTGGAGCTACAACAACTTGATGTAAAGACAGCTTTTCTGCATGGTGATCTTATTGAGGATCTGTACATGCACCAGCCAGAAGGGTTTGTTGAACCAGGGAGTGAAGGGAAAGTGTGCCTGCTCAAGAAATCATTGTATGGCCTCAAGCAAAGTCCAAGGCAGTGGCACAAGAAGTTCAATGAAGTTATGCTATCCATTGGTTTTGTAAGAAGCAAGTATGACACTTGTGTATACCTGGAAAGGCAAGGTAGTGATGTGATAGCCTATCTTCTGATCTATGTAGATGACATGCTTATTGCCAGTAAAAGCCTTCTGAAGATTCAGAGTATCAAAAGGAAGCTAAGTGCTAGATTTGATATGAAGGACTTGGGAAATGCTAAGAGGATTCTTGGAATGGATATTCTTAGGGACAGAAAAGGTGGAAGACTATTCTTATCCCAGAAGAGTTACATTGAGAAGGTCCTGAATAGGTTTAACATGCATGAGAGTAGAGCTGTGTCAACTCCTCTGGGACAACAGTTCAAATTATCTAAGGAAATGGAACCAAAGTCTGATGAAGAGAAGAAGACTATGATGAAAGTACCTTATGCAAGTGGGGTTGGAAGCCTGATGTATGCTCTGGTCTGCAGCAGACCAGATTTAGCTTATTCATTGAGTATGGTGAGCAGATACATGGCTAATCCTGGAAGATTACATTGGGAAGCTTTGAAATGGATCTTCAGATACCTTAAAGGGTCATCTGATCTGGGATTGATGTTTGAGAGGATGACTGACCAGAAGAGTCCACTGGAAGGTTTTGTAGATTCTGATTTTGCTGCTAATCTGGATACCAGAAGATCTTTAACAGGGTATATCTTTACACTTTACAATACTGCTGTGAGCTGGAGATCTGTTCTGCAGAGTGGAGTTGCTTTATCTACTACAGAAGCAGAGTTTGTTGCAGTGTCAGAGGCTGTTAAGGAGGCTTTGTGGTTGAAAGGCATAATCAAGGATTTTGGCATAAACCAAAGGGCTGTGGTTGTTCATTGTGATAATCAGAGTGCAGTACATCTGGTTAAACATCAAGTGTTCCATGAGAGATCAAAGCACATTGATGTAAGGTTGCATTTTGTGAGGGAAATCATTGATAAAGGAGTGGTTCTCATCCAGAAGATATCTACAGATGACAATGCTGCAGATATGTGTACAAAGTCTTTACCAGGTACTAAATTCAAGTTTTGTGTTGAATTGGTAAAGATGAGTGTATGGGATGTTCCTTAGGCCCAAGCTGGAGCATGGAGGAGAGGAGGAGAGGATTGATACTTCTCATCTGAGGTGGAGAATTGTGAAGTGTCATATGTGAAGTATGAAGTCTACTGAGCTTAATTCAATAAGGAGCTATGTTGATGAAGTGTTAGCCGTGGGAGTTAGTCTATTTGGGGTATCAGTAGAGTTATATCAGATGAGGTTCATCAGATGAGGTCTAACAGTGGAGTCCTGACAGTGGAGGTCTAGACCGGAAGTCATCTGATGTTAAGTGACCAAGTCAGCTGAGGTCAAGTCATCTGATATAAAGTACAAAGACGCGAAACACCAAGTTGAAGCTAACTGAAGGCGGTTCTAACTGAATCAACTGAAGCGGTTATTGGAGTTTGTTAGCCAGCTGGATAACTGCTTTACTTATGAGGTAGTTACAACTGAATCAAGTTAGAGATTCAGCTCAATCTCTGTATCTATAAAAGGGGATTTCTCAACTGAGAGAATAACTTAGAACTTGACATCATCTGTGAGCGAAAACTGTGAGATTGAGTGCTCTGTAACTTGTAACTTCCGTTTTCTTTCTTAGTGGAATACTCTATCCTCTCGGATCCCGTGGACGTAGGAGTTTTTCTCCGAACCACGTAAAATTCTGGTGTTCTTGTGTGACTTTCAATTCTGTTCTTATTGCATTTGATTCCGATTCCCGGAAACAAGTTTTCTTGTGAATCCGAAAACGTGATTAACAATAATTATTAAGTTTTATCACTACAAGAACATAAAATATTGCCTATAAAATTTGTCATCATAACTATAGAATTCCAATATAAAAAATTTCATTGGGGGAATTGCATATTAAATTGTCCAAAAAAAATTCTCTATTAATATAGACACCATCATTCCTTACCTACAAAGAATTTGTTTACGTAATTATCGTTTAAAAATTGATTGTAGGTAATTAATTATCTAAGAATTTCATTTTGTAGGCAAATTGCTTGTAGGTTGAGAAATTAAGATGTCTAAATAATTAGAAAATTTTGTAGGCAAATCATAGACGATTTCACTACGAACATTTTTTGTTAAATTTTTTTGTAGACAATTCTAATTTCGAAAACAATTCTTTATTTTCTAATAGTGTATTTTGATAATTAATAAGTTCTTAATATGGTTCTGTATCTGGGTATATAATGGAAGTTGATAGAATTTAATTATACGCCTTATTAAATTTTGGCAAAACCACACTAATTTTATCATAAGTTAACAAGTGATCATAACTTTCATCACCAAGTTAGAAACTTGAAAATTTTAATTTTTTATTTATTATTGTAAACAAACTATATATTCGAGGCCTAGATATTACACTTTTTGATAATTTTTTAAGAATAACTCTATTTTAGAGATTTAAAAAAAAAAATTGAACAATGCGCTCAAAAAAAAAAAATAAAAAAAATTGAACAAGTGATTTAAAAAATATAAAAATTAAACTATATTCTAAAGACATGTAGAATAGATCACCTAAAACTTTTTAGAGACCTACTATATTAGAAATTAAAAGGTATTGGATTTTGAATCCACTCTGATATGAAATTTTAAGGATTCTATGAAAACGCAAATTATTTGAGTGGAAAAGCGTTTGTTAATCTTGAGGGGCGCCGACAGTCTTTAGTTGAGGAATTTTAACTTTTGTTTAAACTATAATTGTACTTTCGTAGCCACTTAATTATATTGCACGACCTTTAGATTCTGGCTTATATTAATTAACGTACTTGTGGAGGTAGAGACGAATAACATCTGAGATGAATTTAGCTAGATCAATGAGTTCCATACTATTACTAATATATACTTAACTTGTTAAAAAACAATTATTAAATAGTTGTGCTCTAATATTAATCAAAGTTCGAATTGTTAATTTGAAGGCGCCTTTGGCATTTGCATCGATCTCGAGTGGCTTTCGTGGATCATTAAATATAGCCAATTTACCATTTACCATTTTATGGTGTATGTATTCTTAAATATAAATATTTTGTGATGAAATAATTAAATGCAAAGTATAAATTATTTTAGATAGTATAAACCAATCAACAATTAGAAATCATTATTTAGAACTTAGGTAGGTCGTTTTTCAGTGGGTTTGATCAAACATTTCAAATCTATAAGAACGGTTTTGAGGCTAAAACCTGATTGCTTTAGTAAATTAAACCGGTGATAATATAAAGTAAGATTCTATTATTCAATAATCTATCTCTGGTCCCAACCCGAGAGTGTATAATGTGTATAATTATGATTCCCCCAAAATTATGATAACAATATTTATGAACCCATTGCACAAAATAAAGTTTTCCACATGTTCCAGCATACACTCAAATACATATTATATATCATTTAAATTTTAAATTCAATTTTAACCTTTTCAATTAAAAATATATAATTTTAGAATATATTGAAATATTGTTAATTACTGTTTAGGATATTGTTGATTATTGCACATGATATTACCAATAATTACTTAAGGTATTATTTATTGATTAATGTTTGGGGCATTACTAATTATTTCTTGGGGTATTATTGATTACTGTTTGAGATATTACCGATTAAAAAAAACACAATTTACATCGAAGTGTGTGTTTTTCATACTTTTTACAATTGAACTTTTAAAATCCAAATGTATAGTATGCACTTGGGTGCACTCTAAAGCTACTCAAAATTTTATGTGAGATAATCTTATGTGTGTATGTGTGTGTATATATATATACACATTGTAACTCTCATATGTAGCAGGTGCATGGTGAAAAGTATATTTGCATTACAATGAAAAATTTACACTTAGTGCAATCTAATTATATCTTTTAGTGTAATTAAATCATTACTTTTCAGTGTAAACAATCTCAACTGTTGAATGAATACACCATGCACTAAGTGCACAAGAGAGTTACACTATATATCTATCTATATCAAAAGGTGCAGCTCAACTTTAAATATTTAGACTCCATTTTGTTTTTTGAAAGATTATTCGGATGAAAAGTCTTATTTGCACCATGCGAATGCAACTTAAATATATTTTTTAAAAGTTACAATACTTTTATGAAAAAATCACTTTTATTTTTATTGAAAAGTCACTTCTGTTACAGTTTAACAAGATGTCACTTTTCAATATAAATAAAGGTAGATTTGTTAGTAATATTAGAGTAGTTTTATAAAAATATATTTAGGGGGCGCTTGGTTAACGACTCTTCAATGGTAATGGGAATAAAATTGAAAATTAGTGTATTTAACATTGTTTATGAGAACAAAATCATTATATCTCCTCCTAAATAAGGTAATCACTACTTCATTTTGATTACCCTATTTTCTTCCTATAATCATCTTCTTCAATCACTCCCGTATCCCTCCATCAACAACCATTTATTATTCACTTCTATTCCAAAATTGGAGCATGACACTAACAATGGATCACCATTGGAACACTTCTTCCCCTAACATATCATTTTTATTATGAGGGCATAGATAAAAATAAATTTTCATTCTCATAACCATTGAAGAATTATTAACCAAACGCCCCCTTAAATCACACGTGCAATTAAAACACCGCCATAGAATATATGTGATGGATCTCGTACAAATTTTTGTTTTTGTACGTTGTACAATTATATAATAACCTGTATACAACACAAAATACGAAATATTTATGTTGTCCCTACTAATAAAATGCAGTCATATCATATATACATATTGTATTTAGTTACTAGTTACTAGTTACTAGTTACTAGTTACTAGTTACTAGGTCCTATTTCTATTGTAAAGCTGATTGGTTTAGAGAAAAAATTAACTTTGATCTCCTCTCTACAATATGATTAATCTGCAGCTTGTCCTGTGCTTCGAATAGCGGCAACTGGTTTACCGAGGTGGGTGGGGTTAGTCTCTCCAGCCATAATCACGACTACTCTAGGCTCCATTTCTGGGTGTAAAGCGTGTTCCGGCTTCTCCGACTTTTCAAATTGGGAGGAGGAGGAGGCGCTATCGCTATCATCAAACAATTTGACGTAGGAGCAAGCCAGAAATAACAAGGCCGCTACTATCACCGCCAACATCAGACCCACACCACTGAAGATGTAAGGTATCGGCGTATCCCACCGCCTATTAGACGCCGCCGGAGACGGGGCCGGAGCCGGAGCGGAGGCTGAGATGATGCTTTGCTCCAAATTCAGCCTCATCGAACTCGCACTTAATTTGTCTCTTTTTTTCTTCTCTCTCTGTTTTTTTGCTTTATTTTTTTTAAATGTTTAGTTATTTTGTTGTGTGTTTGTTTAAATAGGCATGAAAAGAGAATGAAAGTGGCTAAAAAGTGCCTTTTGATTTAATATTAATTATACAACTATGTATGCAACTAACAGGAATTCTTCTTTATAAACTAATTAAGCACTCGCTTACTTTTTTTTTTTTTACGGGAAAGCACTCGCTTACTTAATTTACAAGAGATTTTGTTTCATTTCATTTTGACGATTCATTATATTCCTTGCCAATTGTCACTTGCCATGGTTTTACATTTGATGTTTCATAATATTTCTCGACATCATTGATTAAAATGTAATCGAATCAAGCTGAATCGAACCTTTGAGTATTTAAACTTAATTTTATTAGTATTATTATTCAGTCAAGCAATAAATTAGTTATTGGTTCATGAGCTAATAAATAAATTATTATTGAATTTAAATTTGTTCATTATGTCAACAAGTCTAGTTAAATATCAAACAAAGTTAATACAAATATTTTCAAGCCGAAATCTAAAGGGGCGAGTTTTTTCCCTTGTTAACGTCTTTGTTACACTACAAATAAAAAATAAAAAATTATCTACTAAATTTTCCAACAAAAATTTCTAATAATGACATTGTCTATGACCTGCTTACAAAATTTTCTAATAATGTAGACATTTTCATTGCTAACCAGGTGACTTAGCTCACCTAGCCATTGGGTTCTTCACTTTAGTGAGTGACCCAAATTCGATTCCCTTTGGAAACGAATTAAGGGAGTTATAATGTTGTCAAAAAATGAATTTTTTTGGTATTAATTACGAAATATATTTTTGTATAATCCAAATTGAGCTTCTCCAGCGATAAAAAATTGACCCTACCCAGTATATAGTAGACATACTTTAATAATTTCCATTTGTTAATAGCATATGACTCTATATCCATTACCCCTCATATCATATTTTCTTTGTTATTTTAGGTGTTGAGCTCAGCTGTCCGAACATGCATGGTTTCTTCACGCATGTTGACATCTTCGAAAATATGTATAGGCTATAATTAAATAAGAGGGCACTTACGCAAAGGCAAATTAGATGGAGATGTAAGGGAAAGGGAAGATATTTTCTCAACTTTCAACTTAAGACACAGCTATCTGTCTTTAATTGGAACACAAAGTGTGTATACCTACTATTTGGTCGTGGTACGGCTTTTTGAGGACCATATTGCCCTTATGAAGCAATTAGCTATTGCTGCCAGCCACAATTTGGGGTAATCATGACCGTTTAACCATTTCTATAACATTAATCGCTATAATTATCGTTTTTTAGTTTTAATTCCAGTCATCATAATGCCCAGTTATTTAGCTCAAGATTGTGTAGTTATCGGCCAATTGTTAGCAACTCTGTGGCCCTTGACTAGAATGTGACCAGTTTTGAAATAAGGACGTATCTTCATGTAGGTAATATCATATAAAAAAATATTCTGGGGGCAAAAAGTTTATAAGCAAGGACAGAATGATAAAATTTTGTAAATTGAAAATACAAAGTTTCGTTATATATAATAATAGGATTAAGTGCAGGATAATACAATTTTAAACCACTTTTTACAGATTGGTACAAAATAATTGAACAGATGCACAAAAATAAATTGAACATAAGTATATATTTTTTTAACTTTGTACTATCTTATAAATAGTGGTTTGAGATTGTACCATTTTGTAAACGCCCCATAATAATACAATTTTTTAAAATTTCAATGAGTCGATTGAGCCACGCTCTCCCTAAATCTGTCTCAGTTGTAAAACAGTCTCATTAGGTAACATACATATACTTGGACTCATTATTTTTAACAATTTTATTTATTTAAAATGTGGGTATATTGCATCTTCCACAAAACATCATATGCTTTTATCGGTGGTATATCTCATTCTAAATTAACATAACCAAATCAATTATGTTATAATCTCATGCCTTTAGTATCTGCCAATATGTCCCAATCTAGGCCAAAATGATTTTCTGAGACACTTTGGGACAATTATGTATATGGAAAATTTCTATTCTAACAATTATAAAATTACATATATAACCTTAATATTTAAACAAAAAGAAAATATAAGACTACATGCACCCCCATCTTATTCTAACGCATAAAACGTTCAACAATATACGTGTGGGGGAAAAAAAAGAAAGAAATTGATCTTGTTTCCATCATAATACGATCAAACGACACAACAACGATTAATTCATGTTTTTGAACTAGATTCTGGTGAAAATGAGAGCATTTCAACCCTCCTACCTATGTTTTTTTTGTCCCTTATTCAATATGTTTTCTCTTTAATGTATAAACATTAGTTTAAAATGTTCAATGTTGCTAGTTGTTTATATTGTGTGTATTTGTGTACGAAATATTGATATTTTAGGCATTGAACGACGTTGAAAGTTGAATGATTGTCATTTGCGCATTTTTTTTCCAAATATTCGCCAAGCCATTTTTGGGACCTGGTTAGTCGAAAGTTCTACATATTTTTGAACACCAATTGCAAAAATTTTGAATGGCTTACGAGTTTCCAAAATCTGGTTAATTTTTTAGAAATATTTTGTCGAAACATTGTGTTAATTTTGGGAACAATTTGTCGAATACTACTTATCATAATTTTTTTTTTATTAATAAGGGTATAAATGGTAGTATAAGGGTTGTGTATCTACTAATACCAATTAAAATGAGCAGGTGAATTTAGACGGGGTGTATCTCCATTAGTTGGAGGGGTATTTAGCCCGGACCTATATGACTTATGAGTTAGGCCCAGGTTCTTGGCACTACAATGTGGAGTGAATACACTACATGGATAAACTCACTACACATAGGATGAATACACTACATTTTATTCCTAAAATACCCTAATTAACTATGAACAAACTCTTCGAATTCTTGCCCATATTTTGAATACACTTCATCTTCAACATCCTTCGCCGTCTACGCTCATAGCCACATCATCGTCGCCGGCCGTCTACACCCTCCGCCGCCTCCGTTGGCTATCGCCAAAGTCGAAAATCGCGATGACTGTTGTTCAGCTCTAGTTATCCGAACATGACCATAATGTTCGGATTTTTTTTCCGAACATGAACACAATTTTCGGAAAAAAAAATCGAACAATTGTTCGATTTTTTTTTTCGAAAATTGTGTTCATGTTCGGAAAAAAATTTCGAATATTTTGGTCGAGTTCGGAGAACCAGAGATGAATAAATGCAATCGCGATTTTCAGAAAAAAAAAATTGTTCGAAACAAGCAAACAACAATAATATTATCATACCCATACAATTTTATACACTCATTGAACAATAATATGCATGGAAAATATCATAACACCAACAAAACTTATACTACTCAATATTTAAAAACAAACCCAGTTTCTAAAAAATACCAAAACACTTACATATACATATTCTGGGCTTGGAGGATCGTCCATCCTTACAATGTAGGCCGACAAAACACGTTTCAAGCGCCTAGTGATCGACTGATGGTGGGTCACATTCTTCAAGTATGGAGTTCGCTTGTATTGTTAGAAATTTATCTCCTTGTTCGAATGTTGATAATGAAAATCTGGTGGAGTGTATTCACTAAAATTAGTTTTGGAGGGAAGGCAAAAAGGATAATATTGTAATTTCAAGTATTTGTTGTAGAAATTAAATTTTGTGTAGTGTATTTACTTCATTTCACAGTGCCAATAGCCGTACCCTATGAGTTATGATTGCACATGAATGGTCCCAAACGTTCCAGCCGTGCTCGTCTGTATTGTTCTAGGCCCAATAGTTGGGCTAATATTTTATCTTGGGCTAATAGTTGGGCTAATTTTTAATTTGGTCCATATATAGGGTTCGTTATACTAAAGACAGTTTGATTTTCAGGGTTTTAGGCAAACAAAACCCCGGGCATACGCAGAGCTTTGGAAAGCAACAATGGTGGAAACTTACCCAGACTCCACGAATTTAAAGTTCAGAGAGCTGTTAAAGGAGGTGCAGCTAGAATACTCACCAGAAAACAAAACAATTATTAACGACGCCGTTTCCGCCATCAGAGAAGCCATCGACCATATCCCAGACAACGGCCTCCAGGTTCCCCCCTGTGCTTTTTACAGCTCCGCTGTTTTCCTCTTATAAATAAAAATTTGTTGACCTCGTTTTGCTTCGTGGTTTGAGTTTACTGCTAGTTTTAATTTTATTTTTTGTTGCTGCGAATTTCGGTAGGTTACAGCGGATGATATTGCGCCAGGGTTTATTCGAGATGTTGGTGCTGATAAAGTCGATTTCAAGTTCGTGAAGCCCAAGTCCATTGAAATTGGTGGGAGTTATGCATTTCAGTGCATCGCAAGGCCGGATGTAAATGTTGATATTTTTCTAAGGCTCCCTAAGGTACTTAACTCCTCAGTGTTCCAACCAAATTCTGCAAACTATATATTTTTTTAGTTTAAAGGCTCTAGCTCATAGCCTCATCTTCGCCATATGTGTTGTCCTTGTACTGAAATTCTTATACACCTCCACCTCTTGCATTTTACTTGCAAATTTCGTCTTTTATTAATGATTTATACTTGCGTTGCGTCGAGGAATCTCATTGCCTTATAGACAGGTGATGTTTAGTGGAATAAATTATGAGTTATTATCTCACAGATATTAAATCATTGATTGCCTGAAAAAAGTTAGTGAGAGTGAGGTGTTATTTATATATAGTTTCTTTTGTTTATGTTGTGTAGCTTTTGGATTAACGCTCTAGAATGTGTTCTTTTGTTGCTTCAAATATTCTATGCTTAGTACCTAAGGTTGCTGGGCACACATATCATGTTTTCTCCCCTTGATGTAATCCGTGTGGTTTATTATCTTCCATCCTTGCGTTAAGAACATTCAAGTCATTCAGTTATGAAGTATCTTAAAATTCATGTTCTTTTCTTTGACAGGAATGCTTCCATGAAAAAGACTACCTAAATCATCGATATCATTCTAAAAGGTTTCTTTATCTTTGTATGATCAAGAAATATTTAAAGAATTCTTCTTCGATTCTTGATGTAAAATGGTCAGCTTTTCAAAACGAGGCACGGAAGCCTGTACTAATTGTATATCCAGGTTTGGTCCCTCTCAAATATATGTTCTTTATAGTTAATGATATCCCATTAAGTTGTTAAGAAATGAATAACCTGTCAAATTTTTCAGCTGCACGGTTATCTGATAATACGGAGTTTTCCCTGAAAATAATTCCCACCGCACCTTCTCTTTTCACCTTATCAAAATTGAACATGGAGAGGAACAATATACGCTCTCTAGATCAAGGTATTGTATTGATTTCACTTTTCAACTTTGATTAGATAGACACTCCTAAATTTCTAAAATTGTGTTTTTCTGGAAGCTACACCGAAGTACAATAGCAGTATCTTGGAGGACATGTTTATTGAGGAGAATGCAGAGTTCATCAAAAGAACTTTTGAGGGACGCAAGGAATTGGGAGAGGCGTTGTTACTTTTGAAAGTACGATACGTAGTATAATGCCTAGTGATTATTGTTCTTGTTAATTTATTCTCTCTGTTCTCTTTCTGCTTCAAAAAATTATATGTTGGAACGTTGTAGGTTTGGGCTCGCAAAAGTTCCCTGTTTGTCCATGACTGCTTGAGTGGATTCTTGATCACTATCATTGTAGCATACCTAGCATCAAGATCCGGAAAAAGCCGAATCACTAATTCAATGAGTGCTATACAGATATTGCGCATCACCCTGGATTTTATCGGTATATCTAAATTTTATTTATGTGCCCCAACCTACAGTTTTAAGTATCACAAATGTAAGTAGCATGAAAATGTTGATTATGGGGTGTTAGTTTCTTTTCCTGTAATTGATATCGTATTTGTAACATTTGGATATGGTCCATGTGGAATGCCTTAGAAAACTGAGGCCATGTTAAAAGATTTTTCCAGATTCTCCCTAAATTTCATTCTGTTGTCATGTCTACTTTATCTGTTTATCATCCTCATTTTCTTGTTACCTCGAATTTATACTCTGCTTCATTTGCTTTTTCCAAGACTTGTGAACCTTAAGAGGAGGACCCTATCAGCTTTTCTGTCTAACATTTAAGACCTAACTTTTCACTAATGCATCTTGAAGTAACAATATGTCAATATGCACCTCTATCCATAATCATAACCAAATGTCCTTCTATGATTTTTTGCAGCCAATTCAAAGATATGGGATAGTGGACTCTTCTTTCAACCTGAAGGTGAAAGAAATATTACAGATAAGGTATTATTCCCAGTGGTCATGGTTCCAATTGTTATATCTGCATTTTTAGTTTAGTTGATTGCTATTATCCCAATTTTTTACTGCTATCCTTGTTATCTGTATTGAGCTTTCTTCCTATAATGACTTCATCGTATAAAATCAAGTTATGATAATGAACATGATGTTCTCTTCCAGACATCTAGTTTTAAAATTAGAATCACTTGTTATCGCAATTTGAGTCCCCAGTCATTTTCCAGAAAAAAAGTTTAATACTCCCTCTGTCCAATGTAAGTATGCATAAAACTTTTGTCATGGGTTTTAAGAAATATTAGTAGTTTATTGATAAAGTAGATATGTTGGAGGGTATTATAGGATATTGTGAGGTTCATTTATGAATAAAGTGATTGTTAATGAATAATCCAATGACATTTTGAGTAATTAAAGAGATATTTAGAGGGTGACGATAAAGTATTGTATTCCATTTTAGTCCACGCCTACTAAAATTTGGAGGGACCAAACAAAAAGGAAATTATGCCTACTAAATTGGACGGAGGGAGTATTATATTTCTTCTCACATTAAGTATCACTTCACCTTCTTGTACTGTATCTTATCACTTCCCCCTCTTGTATTTTTAAATTTTAGAAATAATTATAATGCTTCTATACTTGGTGGGAGGGAGGCCGCCCACCCTCATCCCCAATTCCATCCCTGGTTATATAAGTTACTTTCCCTACATTTTTGCCTACCTTCGTACATATACTATTTTCTTGTGGAAATATTTTGTTCCTTTATTTCTTTAATTGAATTAAATTTTCTTTTTTTTTTAGGACTGTAAACATTTTTTTTTTTAAAATCTTGATTATGATGCCTATAGCTTGTGTTCCATTAATTGAGTTGGTGTCTTCTAACAATGATAGAACTCCTTTTTGTGAGGGTCTTTCTGCTGCTGATGATAAAACCACCTTAATGAGTATTTGCTTTAAGTTTATCTGTTTTAATTCTTATGTCCAAATTGGGATTTGCAGGAAAGGAAGACAAAGTTGCAGTCTTTTCCAATAATTGTTTGCGATTCATTTGGCAACTATAATATGGCATTTCGAATTTCACCAAGTGGGTTCCAAGAGGTTGGAATTTCAAAGTTTTTATTCCTGAATGTTGTAGCATCCCCGAGCTCTTGTTCAGTGAAGATTATGATTGATATTTTTTGTATTCAGCTACGTGATGAGGCGGTTTTGGCACTTAATTGCATGGACAAATGTAAAGATGGGGGTTTCGATGAGATCTTTATGACCGAAATGGATTATCCTGCTAAATATGACTATTGCATAAGGTAAAATATATCCGTGACCTTTTGTCGTTGGTGTATTTATTAGCTCAGTAGACTTGATTTTGTTAAGTACAGACTAGTTGTCTACATATGTTACCCGTAGTTTGCTCACTTCATGTCTCGCGAATTGGCCCTTTAGGTTGAATTTGAAGGGCAACCATGATTCTGGATTTTGCTTGGATGATGAATGCTGGAGGTCATATGAACAGAAGACACTGGATGTCATTGATCGAGCATTGAGAGGAAGAAGTAAGCTCATTCGAGTAGTCTGGAGAAATATCCCTTCTAATTACAATTTTGAGAAGGTATGGAATTAACTAATAGTCCTGTCACTTGTCTCAGATGTTTGAGATATTATGGGAGGATATACTTCATTCCAACTTGATTTAAATTTCTTCAACATTTAGGGTTTATCTACTCTGGATGTAGTACCTTTGTTTATTGGGATCAGAATTGGATCTATCGAGGAAGCCTTCAAACAGGCCGTTGTTGGTCCAAGTCCTGAAGATAAAGATAAGGTACTGTACTTTCCCATATCTCATTCGTGTGTAAACATTGTGTGGATCTGATTCACTCTCTCTCTCCTCCCACCCCCCCTTCTTTCTCTCTCATTCCTTGGATTCCTACATATTTTTAGGCTTTAGAATTTAGGAAGTTTTGGGGGGATAAAGCTACACTGAGATGGTTTCGTGATGGCAAAATCGCTGAAGTTGCAGGTGAGGGATAATGTCGTATCTCTTGCTACTTTATGGAACTAATGATAATTACATGACATTGCTTATGCCTTACCTTAAGTTTAGTGTGGGAACATGAAGAATGGGAAAAACATCTTATCATAAAGGATATATGTGAACATGTCCTAATGCGTCATCTTGCCCTTCCAAAACAAAGTATCATTTGTACTGCAGATCAACTTGATTTTGTGCTTCGCCATGGTAATAGAGGTAATGCTTAGTATTTTTTAAGGTTACTTTTTCATGGAGATAATATCATAGTTCTTCTTGAATTGATTGTGTTCAATTTTAATCTTGTGTGGTTATACTTTTAATGTTGGTTATTTTTGTGTCCAATTTTAGTAAGTTTTAACTTTTTTAATTCTAGTCCTTTTGGTGCTAACTGAAAAAAAAGGTAAAAAAATTGCAGGACTAAAATTGGACAGGGCCAAAGTTACAGGACAATCTGTGATGTTATCTCCTTTTTCATGTTCTTGGAAGTTCAAGGCCAAATTGAAATTACTGATATGATATGGCTTTGCATTTTCAGATCCTATATCCTGTTCTAAAACTTTGTTGAAGGCATACGATGACCTGTCAAAGCATTTGAGACTTCTAGGTGACATTCCTCTGAAGATTTCCAGTGTGCAACCCCTGGATTCAGGTTTTTTCTTTTCCAAATGGAATGAACCCAACCCCCTGTTTGTGCTCTCTCATATGATTACATGCTTGCTAAAGCTTTGGTGTCCATTAGGGGTGAATATGGGTTTTTAAAAACTAGATTCTAAAATCCCAGAGTAGAACCAAATTAGATTTCAAAATTGCTAATCCAGTTGTTTAATCTCATATCAAACATATACAAATAAAACTTGTTTCAATTTCAGTAGAATGCAGGATACATTTGGAATCGAAGTTCATAGAAAAGCTAATGATAATAAAATATAATCTGAAGAAAGCTGCTGAGTATGGATATCTTAGCTTTTGTCACCATAATATACTTGAAAGTAAATCCTTTTGTAGAGAGCGAATCTGCTCATTCCTAGTTCTAGTGTAACACTATCTATGAGCTTATTTCAAGGGTCAATAGCTTTATTTTTCTGGCCGGCCCAACTTTATTTACAATTGAATACCTAATACCCAGCTTAGTAACATATAATAGTTCTAACTCCTAATTTCTGAACAATATGATTACCCTTTGATGTTCCCCAACTTGTACGTCATTAAGGTATCTTCCTTTTTCCTTTTTATTTCTTTCAAAAGAGTTTACTTCGAGATGATATACCACTAATAGCCGTAACTTCATGTAATGCCTCAGTTTTGTACTTCTGTTTGTTCCTTATTTATTGACACTCGTGAAAGAGAGTTAGCTTCATCCATTCTTTTTTCCTGAAAGATCAAATCTGTATCTTTCTTTTCCTCTCTTTATTCTGAATCTTTAGAAAAACAGGATGTCCTCGTGAAGCCTTAAAATGTTCGCTGTCCCAAAACGGGTTTTTAGTATATTAGGATAAAGTTTCTTTTTGATAAGTAACAGTTTCTGGCCAAAATATTCTGTGAAGAGAATTTCTCTAATGGACTTAATGGTGAAGTTGCTGCATTTCCATCTGTAAGATCAAACTGCAACAACATTTAGAGAGTGTTTGGCTGAGTTTATAAGCTCCTTGTGGTGTTTGATAATGTTTTAAAAATAAGTATTTCTATTTAGGTAATCCCAAATTTAGATGTTAGGAGCTAATTAGCTGTTGTTTAAAAAGTAAGGAATCACCATCTAATTTCTAAAATGAGATCTTATATGACAAACTTCTTCAAATTTTATTATATAAACTACACAATTGCCATTACCAAAATCTTCTTATTTATTCAATTACTTCAGTTTACATTTAACATAAGATGATGTAATAGCATCTGTAAGCTCCAAAAACGCCTTAGAAGTTGTAATAGCATTTAAGATCTTTAAAATAAGCTTAGCCCAACACCCGCATAGATGCTGAAAGGATCGACAGTAACAGACTAATCTTGCATAGATGTTCTTAAGTGGAGCTTTATAATTCAGTCACATAAGTTGCCATGTAACACTTACCCACTTGTAACAGAAACAGTAATGGGTAATAAAAGAAGAGATTAAATTGAAGAAAGGAAGCCCTACAGTCTTATCTCATATCTTAACCTCCTCTTCTGCATCTTCATACCTGTTCTTTTAGAGTACATGTTAATCACACATTATGACTGTTGTGTATGCTGACAAACACTACAGCTTTTAGGTTGACGTCTGTATTCCCACCCGCTCCGCATCCATTAGCAAATGAAGGCAGCAAAATAAAGCTGGAGAAACATACTCCAATCTGTATACAACCATTAGAAGTTATGATTCAGGCAAGACTAACAAATCATATATATCTATGTATTTTTAGGCACAATATCTTTCTTAAACAATTCTTACCTCCTTATAGCTGGAAGGTTCTGGAAACTGGCCTATGGATGAGCTTGCTATGGAGAAGACTAAGACTGCGTTCCTTCTTAGAATTGCTGAAAGGTCAGTTTTGATTGGAATTCAATCAAAATAGCAGTGTATATGTATACATATCTGATTGTATCGTTTCTCAGCCTTCAAACCAAACCGGGGATTACATGTACAGCTACAGAGGATGATGTTGATGTTTTCATGTCTGGCTATGCATTTCGTCTTAGAATTTTGCATGAGAGGGGTTTGAGCTTGGTGAAAAAACATGGTAATATATTTATCTCTTAAATCACTTGCCACATCTTTTTGTTGCAGCTACTATTAATATCTTACATTAAATGGCATGTGTTCTTTGTAGGCGGACCAGTAAAGCATGTTCTATCTTCTGATAAAAAACTTTTTCTTCGTGGTCAACATTCTAGCATGATTAATGGTTTACGAGGACGATTTCCAATTTATGGACCTACTGTTCGGTGAGTTTGTTCCCCCCCCCCCCCCCCCCCCCCCCCCTCTCCCCTCTACTCATCATCAGAAAAAGCGCCTTTTTGTCCCAGCTCTAGGTGTTGGTGATTTTAGTCCCGTACGAATCAATTTTCTCAATTAAGTCCCATTATTTTTTAAAATTTACAATTTTTATTTTAAGATGATAATTAATTTTAAGTTGAGGTTTCATTATGCCAGGTAAGCATCACCAATCATTAGTCCTGTTGCGTACATTAAATTTCGGCAGCTCAAGTGAGGGGCGCATGTGAAATCCTGTAACCTTATCAATATGGGGATTATAATTGCATCATTTTAAGAGTTACAGGACTTGATTGAAAAAATTGATTGCGACTAAAATTGCAACACCCAATAGATACGAGACTAATTTTGCAATTCTTCTTTATGGAATTATTTTTTTAATGTAAATGTAATTTTTAACCTTCCCTTTTAGGCTTGCAAAACGCTGGGTATCTGCACATTTATTTTCGAACTCATTGTCAGAAGAGGCAATCGAGCTTTTGGTGGCACACTTATTTTTGAATCCTTTGCCATTCAGACCGCCATGTTCGCGAATAACTGGGTTTCTAAGGTTACCTTTTATTTTTTGACGTTTTCTGTGGAATCTATTTCAATTCTATGTCAAGTCCTTTTCCTCTAAGTCAACAATTTTTATTTTTTATTTTTTTAGTATTGACTTGTTTTTAATCGTTGTTTATGACATGTTTCTATGCAGTTTGGCATCTTAAGCCAATCTTGTTTTTAATCGTTTATGACATGTTTCTATGCAGTTATTCGTGCTTCCTTTATTTACAAATTGTTGTTTTTTTTTTTTTTTAATCACCTCCCATTTGTCTTATATATTTAAAGACGAGGGTAGGAAGGAAAGGAAAATGAAGAAAGTACAGATGGGAGAAATTATATTTTTGTTGAATGGAACATGTTTTAAAAGTAGCACCCATTGTGGATAATTTGCCATAATATTGAATCTAATATTGTTTATAATTTTTCTTCTTTTCAAAACAATAAATATATATGTATGCATATCCAGATTTGTTGTTGGCCCTTCAAAAATTATTTTAGTTCATTTTCCAAATTTCATTGTCAAGTGATAATTCCTGTTCTGCAGGTTCCTAAGATTGTTGTCAAAGTATGACTGGAGTTTTTGCCCTCTCATTGTTGACATCAATGGTGATTTGACTCCCGATGATGATAAAGAAATCAACGTAACTGCTGCAATTTTAGTGTTTTCTTATTTCTAGATTCACTTTGCGGAACACATTATTGATGAACCTCTGTGCATATGCTGTATAGGAGAATTTCCTTGCAAATAGAAAACAGTATGAAGAGAATCTGCAGAATGTTAAACCTGCCATGTTCTTAGCAAGTAGTTACGACAGGGAATCTGAAGCTTGGACCGGTCAATCACCAACGGCAACGGTGAGTAGCTCTAGAAATGCCAGTTTGTTCGATTTTTCTGCTTTTTTCAAGTTTTTTCTTGTTTGTTACTGGGAATCTTGGTATGTATAGCTCGGTTGTTCAATCTTCAAGTTTAAACATGCTGATTAATGCGATATCCTTCTTATAAATCAATCCTGTACTCAGGAGTCCTTTTTGTGAACAATTATCTTCAGAGTATTTGTAGGGTTGAATGCATTGAGTTTTAAAAAACCATATTTCAAACCCCAAAGTAGAACCAAATTTAGATTTCAAAATCCCAAATCTAACGCACCCTTAGATTTTATCAGCAACTTGAGGGCTAGAAACATCTTTACTTTGTTCTTATATGAATTAAGTTTATGTTTGTTTTGAGTTACTATGTGCGATTGATGATGTGTCAGGAGCTTAAGAGATTGGCAGCATACGCAAATAGCAGTGCGATTTTTTTGGCTAACATGATTAAGTCAAATCAGAACGAGTCTTATGGATGGGAAGTGAGTGAAAAACCTCTTTCCTTATTATTTTGGTTTACTCAATTTTTAGTTACAATCTGAGTTTATTCTCGTTATGTTGCAGTGCCTTTTCCGTACACCTTTGAACAACTACAATGCTGTGATTCTTCTGCACAGAGATAAACTGCCTTTTCCACATAATCTTCTCTTCCCATCCGAAGTAAAACAAGGTTTGTTTTCCTCTAACTGAGTGTGTTTATGGTGGAAAATGGAGATAAAAAGTTTTTTACTGTCATAACTTGTGCGCTGTCCAATTTTGGCCACATAATAGTTAAATTTTTAGGTTTTGTCCCAAAATTTTAAAAAATCGTCCAATTTTAGCCCCAAAATCACCGGAAAAATTAAATAAGGGGTAATTTTTTCTCACGAATGCCCAATTTTGGCCTTTGGTCCCAGAAAAGTTAATTTTTTTTAGATTTTATCCCAAAATAAAAATAAAAATAAATTGTCCTTATTGGTCTCAAATTAATTCCATGAAACGATACTGTTTTCAGTTTTTTTGCAATGTTGGGTCCAGAATTGACCTATTTTAATTGGAAAAGTTATTTGTTTGAGATTTTCAAAATTCCCATAATAGACAAGTTATTGGATAAAAAAAAAGAACTTTTTAACTCGAGGAAAATGCCGCTGTTTTTAATGAATTGTTTTGTTAAAACTTTTGGAAAGCAGGGAGGCACATAGTAAGAGGAAATCCTAGCAAAACCTTCCAACCCTTGCTATTGCGTGAAGATACAAAAGGGAACTTAGAAGAGCTGAAGAGTAAGCTACTGGTGGGATTCGACCCTCTAAGATACTTTGTGGTCGACATTGAGGTAAGTTTAGCTTACTCGTTTGCATATTAGAGCACGTGTGCTGGATTATATGCTCCTTACCATAGCTTATAATATGTTTAAGTAGTAGTTTATAAGCTTTTTGATGGTTTTTGGTAAAAAAATAAAGAAGTTAAACAGCTTGTCACATCTTGAAATAGACTTTTTACAACTTGTAAGACTAAAAAAAAAAAAAAAAGTAATAGTATCCAATTTATTTTTCTAAATTCTTTTAAAATATACTTGTATAATTTTTTTTTTTTTAAATTTGAACAAAAATCGCCCCATTCACCTACCCCACCTCAACACAAATAATTCAAATATAATTATTTCATATTAATAATAACATAAAAAGTTGAAAAGTATTTCTATCAAATTATTAAAGAATTTATGAGTTTTATTGGTCAAACACTTTTAACAAATAATTTCTTAAAAATTGCACCGTATTAGTTTAACTTATAAAAAGTTTGAGATTACAAAATATTTAAAATAATTTTAGTCAAACAAGCTTAGTCAAGCCATCAATGATATTTCCATTTGTATAATGTATACTGAGAATAATATATTAGTGTGTTTGTGCATGCAGAGAGAGTTTGGTGAGACGTTTAAGGTGTGGTATGATTCTTTTGGAGGGGATGCCATTGGTCTTACATGTGGAAATATTACAAGTTCAAAGGTAAGAGATATGCTATCTTTTTTTTTTTTTTTTTTTCTCTGACTATGAAGCTTGGCTCTGGTAAGATGCAATATTTCTTGATTGAAACAAACTAAGCACGCTTTGCTTTTCAGAAACGAGCAAGAGATGATGATGGAAAAGAAGATGTAGTGGATGCACTAAAGGCTGTGGGTGAACTGGGAAAAGGATTTGTAAAAAGTGTACATCTCCTCAAAGCCCCCAAAACAAGCACCACTTAAAATTTTGATCGATTGAGAAACAGTTTTTGTTCGAGATAAGAGGATGAGATATCTACATACAAGGAGAGAAGCAAAGAGAACAATTCAGAATCATGCAACTGGTGAGTTGCAGTCAATCTCCATGGAAAAAAGTTCCATAGAAAAAAATTGTTTCTGCCTTTGTAGGACACGAGTATATGTTGAATTCCTCCCCTGATGGGAATGGGGGCATATTCATAATTTTGATGTAACCTTAATTTATTGTACTAGTTTTATTTGAATGTTGAAGTGAGTAATAGATGAAGTTGAAATGTTGAGAGAAGATTTAAGAGCGTTGACATGAAGAATATTATTACAAGTGTCTTTCTTACAACATAAAAATTTGTAGTATAACATCTCATACAATAGCATGCTCCATATATTTATAGTCATCGCAATCGGGTTTAATAGGAGAAAATAGTTCCAACACCGATGTGAAGTATTATTTATAGTATGAGTCCGTCTTGCACAAAACTAAATATGTATCTATGTAATATTATTCACTAATTAACGTATTGTAGTGTTATTATTGGGTACTCTTGACTACGCTGGGCTCCATTTTGGTTATAAAGTGTGCTGGGGCTTTTCTGACTTCTCAAATGAGGAAGAGCTGCTGCCCATCGGATGCCGTTATAGGTGGACCAAGCTGAAATTTAGAATGTTTAAATTTGACTCATTTATTTATTGAATATAGTGTTGAATCATGAGTTAATGAACTAAATATTATTGAGCTCGAGTTTGTTTATCTATATTACGAGTCTAATTAACGAGTTCAGATGAGTACTTTTCCAGTCGAAATCCGAATAATTCAGATTGGTCTGATTACATCCCCAATTAGCATATATATCAAAGGCAATAATGTTCATTTAATAATATCATAAAACAAAATTCAAATCAAATTAGTAGGTGAGAAGATAAAATACATTCAACTTAAATCCATCTCAAACAGACATTTGTAAATTTAATTAGTATTTCTTGGAAACAAACATATAGTCCATATAAATCCATCCAGTGCCCCTCAATTTTCTTTCTTATTTTAGGTGTTCAGCTGTCCGAACATGCATGGTTTCTTCACGTATATTAACATCACCAAAAAAAAAAAAAAAAATTCTACTCGCTACGACTAATAAGAGGTCGCTCAGGAAAAAGAAACGACTATTTTTTTTTTTTCAATTTTCAATTTAAGACACAGCTGGCTTTCATAGAAACTCTAAGTAAGTATGATACCTACTACTCCCTCAGTCCAATATTAGTAGGCCTACTTTTTGGACAGTTATTTTTTGTCATAAATTGGAGGACATTATGAGGTATTGTGAGGTTCATTTATCGATAAAATTATTGTTTATGGAAAATATGATACTTATATTTTCCATAAACAATAACTTTATTGGTAAATAAACCTCACAATACCTCATAATACACTCCAACTTATGACAAAAAATAACTGCCCAAAAAGTAGGCCTACTAATATTGGACGGAGGGAATATTTGTTAGTGGAGGTATGGCTTTCTGAGGACCATATTGCCCTTATAATGATACACATGTTTATGGTACACAAGGCAAGCATTTGCATACCAATGAACAAGCTTATTGCTCAACTCAATGATGTTAAATTTAATCATTAACTTAAGTTAATGACATTTGAATGTGGAACGTAAAAACTTGGTACCCAAAAATATTTCTTCACAATTTTAAGTACCTGGCAATATACTATAAAATAACACTACAGTGCTGTTCCTCCACCATCTGACATTAGAGACGCTGCTGCTGCAGCAGCAGTGGGTACAATTCCGGTTGAGACACCAGGTTTTGATAGATGGAGTAACCTGAAGATTTTAAAATTTCTTTAAAGAGCAATTACGTATAAGGAAGTGGCTGTACAGATGGCCAAAATTTCTATTCTAGCATAAATTCAGAGACCATGAAATAGTTAGAATGAAAGGAAATTATTAAGATAAACAATATTACAGATGCTTTAGCAAAAGAATCTGGACTTAGACCTCAACAAAGAGAAAATTTTCAACTATATCTAGAAGATGCTTTAGCAATTTCACGATGGGCATCTGCGTTAGGAAACCTTTTATGTCCTGTTCAAAGTATCAAATTACTACTTTCAAAAGAGATCCTATCATTTATTTAAACAATTATCCATGCTTGGTCTTTTCGCAAAACGTGGCAAAACAAAAACATCATATGGTTTGCCGATATCTTGTTATATAACTATAGCAGTAAATTTGAAGCCCTCTAATTTTTCTTTTATATCAAATGATGTTTCAGACCTTAAGGCCAGCTATATCTCTCGTCCAGAAAATATCAACCTCCATTATACAGTTTATTTTACCAAATTGCTTTCATTATGAATGCAAGGTACACTATCCAAATGCTATTGTATGACTGAAGAAATGAAACTTTATAAAAATATATTTAGTACATATGAATCCAATATGAAGTTTTTCTTAATTACAAAAACTTGCAGAAATCTTGGTAATATATATGTGTTAAAATCTGTCATTCAAAGGTTTAGACAGTAAGAACTATATGATCAAATGTAAGAACATATGTAGTTTAAAGGGGTATATATAGTCTAAGTGGTGAAAGTGGTTAAGGCGCCAGTAAAACAACACTAGAATAAATGTAAAGGTTATCAAGATGCATCAAATTGACCACCAATTCCATAAAATTACAGATTTTGTAAAGCAACATACCACGCAAGAGCCATCATTATTCATTTTAAAGCTGAAGTCTCGCTAAAATGCTTTATGCAGCAGCTAATATGGGCTGTAAATTTAGGTCAATGATAATATTATATGAACAGAACTGATCATTTGGTGGAATCAATCATAATTGCTATTACCTGTGCTAGAGTTGAGATTCAATACAGAATAGCCTTAAATGTTAAGAAACATTTTTCTTTCTTTTTTTGAGGTGTATTCATGCCAAAACTATAAAAAGAGCGGATGCAAATCACAACACAAGTGTTCCAAGCTGGGGACAATGATTATTCACAAAAAGAATTATGGAAGAAATAGCAAGTACTCAGAAAGTGTTGACAAAGAAATAAACTGAATGTACTTACGGAGCTAGATATTCACAAAAAGACGAGACAGCTGCAACAACTTCAGAGTAGTTCTCAGAAGAGGCAGGGGCCGTCACTTCAACAAGCTGTATACCTGGTGTTACAGGCACCGCATCGTCAGTAGCATGCAGTTTCAGCATCTTATTAACTGAAGCTACTGTCACTGTTATCTGAACACCTCTATGGAAATGAAAGGCGAACCCCACTCTCAGCAGCTCATGGTCTAATTTGTATCCAAGAGCATTAAACAAGCGGAGAGCGTTTTTGGTTACTTTGCTTTCCGCCATATTCCTCACCAACACCGAGATTTGATCAGCACCGGCACCCCTCATTGCACCACCAACGTGTCGTACAGTCCTAAGGTTATTAATATTATTCTCACTATTCAAAAACATACAATTACACCGGCATGTATTTGTGCAAAAATCTACAGTAGATAAACCACCCGATGTAGCATCTAAAGACACTTACCATGTGGGTTCAGTCTTCTCAAGATCACATAGAAGTCGGACTTCCGATGACACTAATCCTAAAACAAAGAAAGAACAAAAAACTCATATTTAACATAATACACAAAAAGTTATGGTCAGACAAAGCCATTTAATCTTTTCACAGACGTACAATTAACTAACCAAACTATGAAAATTACTAAATTCGTAAGGATACATTAGGTGTAACCATGCTTAGGCATTTCTATTAGATGCAGAGAGATCAATACCAAGGGTTGGGACACTTTTCAAACACAATTCGTGAATCCTCAAACTCTCCCGATGAACTCCACAAAGCCCTTGGAGAAGAATCTCGAGAGCTTCAACATGCTGCAGAACAGTGTAACAACTAGTATATCAAACTAATGGAACACACATAGCCATTAAAACATCGGGAAAAACAATAAAAAATGGAAAAGCAATCATATTTGAGCCACGAACTCAACTACATCATTATGTGCATAATCAAGTTCAACCGGCGAAATTGTGTTGCAGTAAAATACAGAAAACAACAAAATACGAAGAGAAAAATTACAATAAGCTTCAAACGTCCAGAAAAAAACGAAGTTACCTTGGTCTCTATAATTCCCTGGACCACGCACTCCATTTTTATTCTCTCTCTAGACTAACGGTTGTATATGCCGATTAAAAAAAAAAAAGATCAAGCTGAATCAGTCAAGAAACTTAACGATTAAGGGGGTAGTCATGCACGTGTAATTCAGGATTTGATGGTAGATTAGGATTCTAAGTTAGAACAAATTAGGGCTCAGTGAGAGAACATTTGAAAAATTTGGGGGCAGAGAGGGCGGGTGGGGTGGGGAGGGGAGTTGGTATAAATATAATGGGCTTATTCTTCTGGGCCTGCAGAGTATTTGAAGTCATTCAAGGCCAAGGTTATATACAGTCCAATCTTTTATTAATACAATCCCACCAAAAAGTGTTCGGAAAAAAATCCAAAAACTGTCAAAATTCCGAAAATATATATAAAAAAAAAACACTGAACATATGAATTTTCAGAATTTTTTTTCTGAAAATAGTTACATTTTCGGAAAAAAATTCCGAACATTTTTTTTGGGAGGGTTGTATTCACAAATCATGGGACTGTATTTAACCTGGGCCGTCATTCAATTGGCCAAGGTTATATGCAGTTATAAATTTTATAAATATACTCCACCAAAAAGTGTTCGAATTTTTTTTTGAAAATTTTGATAATTTTCGGAAAAAAATTTCGAAAATACAAAAAAAAATACTAAACATATGAATTTTAGATTTTCTTTTTCCAAAAATTGTTACATTTTTCGAAAACAAATTCTGAACATTTTTATTGGGTGGGGTGTATTCATAAAATGTGGGACTGTATTTAACCTGGACCCATTCAATTTCTTATATTGGGCTTTGATTCTCTCTCTCTCTTTAACTTTCTAGTATTCTGACCATAAACATATGAGTTATAGCAAAAATCTTATAATACTCTTATCATGGAGGATACAACTCCAAAATCTAAACAAAATACTAAATGAAATACAAAAAAAAAAAAAAAAATCAAATTAAAATTTGAAATATTTATGATATAACAAGGTGTAAATATAACATGTAAAAGAAATATCAACCAAATTAATGTGTTGTCAACTATATTAAAATATATCAACTAAATTAAAAAAAAAAAAACAAACATTATTAAAATATAACACTAATTAATACTCAATATCTCTATTACTTTATATTTTTACTCGTATTTGAATAAAATATTATCTTTTTAAGTCATTTCATTTGAAACATGCACAATAATCGGATAAAAAAAGACTAATACTAAATTTTACTAGTTTAAACGGTCGGGCTTAGCTACGCTAGATTTCACTAGTATTAGTGTACCACACACCTAATACTCATATCAAACATCGATTAGTTGTCAAACAAAGGATTCATTGTACTTCCTTTCTAAGATTAGTTGAAATATACCCCTTTTTTGGTTTAATATTGATGAAAATTATTTAAATCTTTTAAATAATATCTTTATAATAGCACATACTTCATATTTCCAATTGGTTTTTTTTTTTTTTTAATAATATTGTGGCCAAATCCTTCCTATTTAAATAAATTAATTTTACGCCACATTAACAAAAAATTTGAGAATTTCAATTAGCAAATTCCAAAATTTGAATTGAAATTATTTTATAATGTAGTGGCCGAATTCTTTTAGACCATATTTAACTCAATCAAATTAGGCTACATTAACAATAGATTTGAAATTTTCAATTATATACTTTAAATTTTGCATTATTATTCTTAAGAAGTTTTCAGATGTTTTGATTTCGTAAGATAATGAGGGAAATCTTAATCAGATTTCTAAAGCTATATGAACTCATTGATGTTGGTGATCAAATTTTATCGGGTGGATTAGTGACTGTTTAAGTTCGGTTTATTGATCATCAATCAATTACGTGTGATTGGTTACCACCGTAAGGGTGTGTTTACTTTATGGGGAAATGATAACCTTTGATAACCTAAGTAGGTTGATAAGGGTCTATTACCGCCCAGTTGTCTGTTGTTTACTTCAACTAGCTTAATGATGAATAACCCTGTAATTTCCAAATTGCCCTTCTTCTTCACGCATACTGTTGTTTCTTTTCCCTTTCCTTCAATCAATGCACACCCAAATCCCAGGTTTCATCTACTTCTCCCTCACACAACACGCGCACTCTCTCTCTCCAGTTGTATTTTGAAACCTAATCTCCATAATTGGGCAATTAATTTACAAGAATCAATTTACCTGTAATCAATTTCTTGAATCAATTTTTCATAATCACCAGAGCCAGAGATCCCAACACCAGGCTGTTACGCATGTTGGGTTGGGGGATGGGGAGGGGGAGATTCAAAACAATGCGGTTGATGAAAATGGGAGGAGGCGTTGCTAATGGCAGTGGGAGCAGTGGCAGAGTGCGGCGGCGGAAGAAATGAGACACGACGGATCGGGATTTGAGAGTTGATCTGAAATACCTAATTCTAAATGAAAATTTGTAGAAATTTGGGCATTGATTTAAGGATGTCACGATTTAAAGCTTCATGTTTTTTATTTGAAAAATTGAAAACAAGGAAATTGATGATAAAGAAAAGTTGGTCTCAGTTCTTCAACTTTGAAATCTGAAGATGGAAAGTTGCGTGGGGAAGATGGGTATATGAGTAAATTTCAAATTTAAAAGATGGGTTTAAAATTATCCAAGGGAAGAGGTGGGTTGAAAAGTCATTGGTTATGGATGGTCAACGGGTCATAACACCGGGTCAATTGGATATCTTTAGTGAAATAACATTAAAAGTAAACATATGTCAGAGGTCTCTTAAGGGTAGCTATCCCAGGTTAACAACACAAGTAAACACACCCTAAATGGTAAATCGAGGGTCGGGTTATGAAATCGGATATACGAAAGTCGAAATCGAAATAATTTCGTATGTGTGCACGTTTAGGTGTGTTAGTGTGTGTGTTGGGAGTGTTTATGAATTTGAACTTGTATTTCTTAAGCTGGAGAGCAACTATTTATAGAGACTAGCAAGCATGAGGTGTTCCTGACTCTTGGTCTTCCTAGCCTGCATGCTTGACATGTGTCTCTTTGACCTTATCTAAGCTGAATCTTAGTTACAAAGTCTTCTTTGGTCTTATCTCGGACTCATTGTTGTTCGCTTAGGTCGGCTTGACGGATCTTGATGATTCTCCAACTGAAAGTTGTTCGCCTCTGGAGATTGTACTTTGGAAGTTGTTCGCCTTTTGACTATTTAGCTTGACTTTGGGATTTTAGTCTTTTGTTCACTAGTACACATCTTAACTGTGTTGTATCATAGTTTGATCATGTTGTTCGTCATTGGCGATTTCAAAGTTGGCTTATTCTTGGTCTCGGGTCTTAATACCTGTTCGCCTATTAATTGTTCGTCGATGGAGTTGTTCGTTATTTTAAACACCTCTCGGATTGGTAGATGCACCCCAATCCTGATTTTCTTTGCTCAGGCCCTTAATTCTTGTTCGCTCCATGTTGGATGATGTTCGTCTATCAACAATTGCCCCCTATCCTGACTAGATGTTGCTTCAGACGAGCATCTTTGTGGCGAGCAACTGTAGTTAGGATATTGTTCTAGTCAAGACTTGGACGAACAGCATCTTTGTGACGAGCAACATCGTGGCGTCCGTTTCGTCTTCCCACGATCTGGGAAGATCACGAAGATGACGACAACGCAATGATTGCGCGCCGTTCACGCGCGAGCAGTCCCGAGGCCACGCGCCTCTATAATTGCTCATAGGTCCTTCAACTTTTGGTTTGGCTTGGATTTGACCCCTTTTTCTCATAATTCAGTCCCTGAACTTTTAGAAAATTAGGCCTTTGACCCCGTTTTTGCTTGGGGTATAAATAGTGGGAAAACTGAAATTTTTCCCACTTTCCCCTCTCTTACTACAGTGCTCCGGTGATTTTCTCCTCCCTCCGGCGATTCCAAGCTTTCCGACGTCCGTCCTCCAGCATTTGGCTTCAAATTTCAATTCCCAGGTAGTTATTCTTTTTTCTCTCTATCTTTTTCTCTACTTTTTCTCCCAAAAATTCTTTTGCCGCCGTGTGGATCCGAGCGCCACCGTCTTCTCCGGGAAAGCGCCGCCGTCTGCAACACTCTCCACCGCCGCTTGGATTTTTCTCTCCCTCCTATGTCTTCGCATTCGAGCAACAAAACCGAGGAGACCCTA
Source organism: Ballota nigra (assembly GCA_947034835.1). Lineage (NCBI taxonomy): Eukaryota > Viridiplantae > Streptophyta > Magnoliopsida > Lamiales > Lamiaceae > Ballota > Ballota nigra. The sequence goes on from OX344723.1 coordinate 82,877,059, forward strand.
GATCCCCTTTTCCCAACTGTTGTTTACGATCCACAACCGGTTGGAGTTTTCTCAGCGTCGAACGCTCACGTGGGTTCAGTTGTTCGCTCTGTGGAAAACACTGGTGCGGGCCCATCTGAGAGAGAACTGACAGTTGTGGCGAACAACAATTTGAACGACGACTCTTCGTCTTCCGCTGAATCTGAAGATCCAAGTCTTGACGAACTCACCCGCGAGTTCTTGGAGGGTATTAACTTCTCATCTCCAAAGATGTTGGAAAATGAGATTCCAACAGGAGTTGCTCGGCCATTCGAATGGCAAGCATACGCTGAGGAGTATGCGAACAGCTTTCCTCGCCCACAGAGGCAAATTATGGACAAGGTGAAAACTGGATACCAGGCGAGCAAGATCAAAAGTGTTGTTCGCGAAGATGAACTGGACTCTATCCGTAGGGACTACAAAATCCCATATGACATTCACATGTGGGCCCCTCGGAGAAAAGAAAGAGCTGATCGCCCACCCCCAGGATGCACGGCGATCAACATTCACACCTTGATCGCCGGATTAAGGCTGCCTCTTCCACCCGTTGTTGGTCGATTCCTGGAGGCGACCAACTTGGCCATCACCCAAATTACTCCAATTGGGTGGATGAATCTCTTAGGCTCCATGTGCTTGTTCGCCTTGGAGGGGTACGTTGATCAGATTACTGCGGAAGAGATCAACTACCTGATGACAATTACAAAGTGCCCCCTAGGAGAAGAAGGTTACCACTATCTCAAGGCCAGAACCGGGCTAAAAATGGTGGAAGATGTGCCGAACAAGGTTTACAACTGGAAGCAACACTTCTTTTTTATTGGGGGTGATTGGCGAGCATCTTCTGGTCCACACGGCGGCCCTGGACGAATAAATTCTCCAGCAGTTTATGGAAAACTGAAACGTAAGTTCTCTTCTTGCTCGCCTTTGAGCTAAGTTGTTCTAATTTAACTTTTCTTATTTGTTCGCAGGCCCTCGTCTACCCAAGTGGGATTCGGAAGAGGAGGAGTTGAGCTCCGAGTTTTTATTTACTTCGTGCTTGGTTGGCCTCCGCAATAGGGCAGATAGGACTATTGACTATCTTTGCCGAGCAAGGTGTCAAAGAGCTGCTCGCCTTTTGACATACCCACACCATTTGGAGGCCCAGGTCGAGGTGCCCCCAGGTATGAAAATTTCTAAATTTTGGGTTCAAGCCTTGTTCGTCATTGAGTTTCCTAACTTGCTCGTCTAACTCTTTTTTTTTTTAGCCGAGCAAGTGACAGTTGCCGTTCCTCCCTCTTACGCCCTCCTTGAGCAAAGGGTCCTTGAAATGTGACTTGTAGCGATTTTACTAACTTCTACTAATCGCTCACCCGCAAGCGAACGGGTTCACTATAGTATTGGCAAGTATAACGACCAAGTATATCGTACCCACGGGACAGTGTATACGCGAATAGATCCCTGAAGATCTACGCGTCGTAGTTAATATGAGTGTATTGTTTTTGGATTTTTATAAAGATTAATTAAAACTAAAATAAACTAACTAAACTAAAATACTAAAGCAGACGAATTAACTAAGGGTTGGATTCAAATAAGAGATAGTGATGCTTAGGATAGGAATCCCTACGTATACTAACGGAGCAGGTACATAATCAAAATAACTGTGACAAACGAGAATTAACCTAAGTCTAAGAATGCAAGGTGAAAGCTCAAGATTCTAAACCCTAATACTTTACCCTAACACTCGACTTCACAAATCTACTAACAAGTCATTAGATTGTGCATAATTAATGAGACCCTAATTTAACTAAGGTGATGCGGTCGTCCTCCTTCGCTAAACCGGTATATGAATTAACCTTTCCTAAACCCTCTCGTTAAGTCTACTCGTTGTTAAAGAGTGATACGGTCGTCCTCTCTCTAACACCTTTCGAACGAAATTCAAGAGTGAAATCTAGATTAATTTTAAGAATTCATTAATTAAGAGAATTAAAACCTAACGTCACAAGTTATTCTAATTACATACCCACAACCTACTTCTACGAGTTCATCCTACCCTAAGCATGCAAGGGTTTTAGCTAGACATAGTTTGAACGTAAACAATAGAAATTAAACAAGTGACGAACATGAACATGATAACGAAAACGAAGAAAAGAACGAACATAAACTGAGGTTTTAATATGTAAAAGATTAAACTGAAATTAATTAACAAAAACTAGGTCTCAACGTATTTAAGAACAAAAGTTATTAAGAATCGAAGCTAAAACGTGAAATCGTAAAGTAAATTCGTAAGCAAAAACCTCAAAACCGTAAATCTATAGCTCACTCGTCTCTTCTCTTCCTCCTCGCTCTAAAAACTCTATGAAACGTGATGTCTAAAAGTTGGGGATCCTTCAAAACGTGTTTGGACGAGGTATATATAGGCACGGGTCGAAACGGGAGTTAATGGGCCGAAAATACGCATCCGGAGGCAAAAGTATATGGGCGCTCGAGCAAAACGCTCGAGCGGTCCCGCTCGAGCTGTGTAGCTCGAATGATGCATTCGCTCGAGCGGTCGCGCTCGAGCTGCTCGAGCGCTGAATCTTCTCTGTATGTTTTGGGCGCTCGAGCTGCTCGAGCGCAAGAATTGTTCTGTACGTTTGCGCGCTCGAGTAAGGCGCTCGAGCGGTGGCGCTCGAGCAATGCGCTCGAGTGATCTCTAATCCTTCCAAATGATACTTTTCCTCGTCCGCACTAATACCAATCGTATTTCTTCAATATCTTCTCATCCGGGCATCCGTTTGAGTCGATTCAAAGTCCTACGAACTCCGTTTTTCGTCCTCTATTCACCTATGAGCATCAAAGAGACAAATTTATCAATGTATAGAAATAATGCTCATTTGACTCTAAATACTCTATAAACTCGACCAAAACTAGGGCGTTTCTAGCTACGAATCATGACAATTTCACGCCTAATCAACCCCCCCAAACTTACCATATTGCTTGTCCCCAAGCAATGAAATAATAAGTCAAGTGAAATTGTTAGGAATGAGTAGGAAAACTCAATCATGCAAGCTAATGAACTCAAGCTTCAAAAGTCAATCACCAGTATACTCACTCACTTTCCTTCATCATACTCATGCAACAATAACAAGAAACACCAAGATCAAGCATGGATATGCACTCAACGATGTGTTTAACTCCCTCACGAGTGTATAACAATGATAAAGGGACTCACTCAATCAATCAATCACACAAATTGGCAGCCATAGGCTTGTAAATGCTCTCAACTTCGACCATACTCTAAAAATCAATGCCGAATCAAAAAGGACTTTCAAAAGGTTGTAATGTAGGCTCTTTGGACAGGTGGGATAACAATATGGTAAAGTGACTCAAGTGAATGGAGAATAGAAATTCAAAACTTCGGTACTTCGAGATTAAGAACGAACTACTTCAAACGTATTCAATCACTACACTTTCGCTTTCAATTCTCTCAACACTTCAATTTTTTATCTTTCTCACTCCTTCACTTTTTCAATCACTTCATCATTTTTTTTTTCTTTTTCGCACAAACACATGAGCTCATTTTTTTTTTCTTTTGCTCATTCTCAAATTTTTTTGTTCTTTTTCCCACATCTCAAAACTTCATCACACCTTCTTCTCATATTTACTCAACAAACAACCTTTTCCTTTTTTCAACTCAATTCACTTCCTTCATATTCACACTTTTCTATTCTCCACTCAAATTTGGACAAAAAGGCTTAGGAATTGGAATAGTGTTCATATGTGCTAGCAAATAAAATAGGCTTTAGGCTCAAAGGGGCTAACAAGGGATCAATGTCATTGGTAAGGAAAATTTTGGCTAAGTGACTTATTCAATTCAAAAATGGCCTAAGATCCTATTCGGCATATCAAACTAGACACAATCTAGAAGCAAGAGCACATGCAAGTTCTATCATCCTCTAAGGTGACGATCCACTCACAAACGAAGAGATTAAATCATGCATTTAAATCTCGTAAGGCTCAACTCTCACGGCTTTCACATCCAAGCTAGTCCTAGTGAATTCTCACTCTCATCACACAAGCACTCAAAAGAAAACTCATAAGCATACGGGTTCTCTCCCTAATCAGCTCAAACTCACATACTTACACAAAGAAATTTTCAACTCACTTTCACAACTCCACTCTCCTCACTAAGTCATACTCAAGAATAAAAATAAGCAGTCTAGAAGAGTTAATAAGCATGAAATCATCAATCATCAATCAAAGCAAATCGAAACAAATCCCTCAAAAGTTAAAAGACTTCCAATACAATCCCCAAGAACATGCACTCCACGCAATCACTACAATTCATACTCAGGAACAGAAATAAATAAGAAAAGAAAGGAAAAAGAAGAGGAAAGAAAAAGGAAAAGAAAATTGGGGGCATCCCAGGTCTCTCAAGCGTCTGGAGGTGGTGGTGGCCGGTAGCTAGGGTGATCGGATCCTAAGTGGGAGACAAAGAGTGCCTCCATCCAGCGTTTCAAATCTGAAACCTCCGATCGAACTCCTTGAAACTCCCCTCTCATGCTAGAAGCTTCCGCGTACCACTGATTTTGAGTGGTGCGAAGCTCCGTGACATCTGCCCTCAGGCCCTGAAGGTCAGTTCGCATTCCGTACCACTCCATCTGGTTTGGGTACCACGGCTCTGGAGTCGGTGCATCAGGCATCCCAAACTCCATCTCTTGAGGTCCCTGACCTCCTTTACCCACATCAGCTTCTTCCTCATCAGCCATGTTTCCTCCTTCCTCGTACTCTTGTTCTTCCTCCTCTTGCAGCTCCGCTGCTCCACTCGATCCGGCACCACTCGTGCCTTCTCCTCTGCTCCTCTTGACCGGCCTAACGTCCCGGAGTCCTTTGCCATCTATCTCTGATGTGTACTTAGCACCTATAGCGAGGTGCTGCTCTCCGTTCATCCCGACGTTATCCTTCTTCATCCCTACCAGAGTCACGAGCTTCTTGTTCGGCAGCGGGAACAAGCCATCATCATTGTATCTGATGCAGTATTTGCCCATCCAGTGCTCAAACATCCAAGTGTTGTTCATCTGCTCGAATCCCAAATCCATGCCTTTGCAAGGTCCCGAACACGGCTCGAATCCGAGGTGCTTCATCAAAACTGAAATCAGCCCTCCTCCTCGGATCTTCGAGGTTCTCGTTCCCAGCTTGAACGGAGCCTCGAAATGGTGCTCTAGGAAGTCCCTTCCAAAGTCATGGTCCTTTTTATGCAAAAGGCACCAGATGCCGTACAGCTGCTTGCTCGTCACCGTCCCCATCTCAGATCTGGCATAAATCGTGTTCCCCAGTATCCGCTCCAGATATCTGATCACCGGGTTTCGGATAGCCGATGCCCTCGCATACTGCCCCTTGTAGTCCCCAACCAAGCTGCCCGTTATCTCCTTCCAAAATGCATTAGCGTTGTACGCTTTTAGCTCACGGTTGGGACGAGATAGGGCTAGGAGCCCGAATGCGAGGTTGACAACTCCCACCTCGTGGTATTGCCACTCGTTCTGGTATTTGAATTTGAAGGTGTCGGTACCCGTCTTTTCCACTGTGGCCATACATTGTTCCACCAGATCGGCGTTAGTCTCCATGGTTAGCAGCATGTCGAAGAACTCAGCCATGTTGTTTCTGGTGAATATCCTTCGTATCTCCTCCTCAATTCCTAGGTCCTTCATGAAGCTTACCACGGGTCTCCGGGTTTTCTCAACCTTCCCGGTTATGAGGCTCCATCTGTAGGCCACGTACTTCCAGTCATCTCGATAATCTAACCCTCCCCATCTCGAGGGCAATAAGTTCTTCTGTCTAAGCTGTTCCGTGAGCACTCTCACTTCTTCGTCGCTCAGGAGTTTGTGTTTAGGAGCCATTGTACCTAATCATGACATAGCAAGGATTTAAGCAACATTCCTTAAGTTCACAACAATTCATCATTCATTCAAACTCAAGCAATTCCAAGTAATGCATCTCAATTCGATTCAACTCACTATTCATGCTTTTCTCAAGTTCAAAGCAATATTCATTTCAAAGCATTCAATCAAGTTCAACGTAATTCACAACAATTAACCCATGTTTTTCGTTCAAAGTTCTCAAGCCTTCAACACTTAATTCTTCCATTTCAACCCAAAATTGCCCACATTTAAGTCTATCATGAAGTAACTTTACACAAACTATGTAATTTACATGCTCAAGACTCAACTCATACTCATTCATGCTCAATTCCATCTCAATTCACAAAAAATTCTTCTCAATATGCAAAACCCATTTCCTTTTGTCAAATTCCTACTTCTCACTCTAGAAATTCACCCCTTCTACTCATTCAATTCCAAAATTGAAAGTAAAACAAGCAAACCCATAGCATATTATCAACATTCATCAATCAAGGAATCAAGAATCAACAAGTTTCGCAAAAATCCCCAAAATTTTCGAACTACTCATGAACCCTAGTTCATATGCATCAACTCATGCCTAATTCAACCATAAACTACGAATTGAATCACAAAAGTTAGAGATTATGTACCTTGTTCGAAGATTTAAGGAAGAGTGTGAAGAAATTCGAGTGAATACGTGAGCAACCAAGCAAAATTCGTGAGAAGTGCTCCAAATCGCCCCCAAATCGCCCCAAATAGTGTGTGAAAGTGTGTGTAAATGTGTGAAAAGAGTATTTATAGAGGGGGAAATCCGATGGGTCAACCCGCGACCCGCTCGAGCGATTCGCTCGAGCGGTCGCGCTCGAGCAATTCGCTCGAGCGTCTAAAACACTCTGTAAGATTTGGGCGCTCGAGCAATACGCTCGAGCGGTGGCGCTCGAGCTGCTCGAGCGCGAGAATAGTTCTGTATGTTTTAAGCGCTCGAGCAATGTGCTCGAGCGGTGGCGCTCGAGCTGCTCGAGCGCGCCAAAATTTCAACCTCGTTTTTTTATGTTCAACACTTGAAATTTCCATCCGAACCAAGCTCGACAACTTATCACATTCAACCCAAAACACGACTAACCTGAGAACTCCTCGTTTTAAGACAGGTCGCTCATTCGACCGAGGAGTTGGGGTCTCTTCCATACGTGCAAATCACCAATCCACTTCAAGTCGAACTTAGCACTCTCACTCAATTCGACTCAACGACCCTCAAGCATTGATGTTTTCGAAAAAATTTGACCAATTTTTCATAGAATTTCGTGTACGAACCCGAAGTACGAATACACACCCCCCCCAAACTTTGTTCTTGCTATGCGATGACAAAGTTTGAAACGAATGAGTACGTAAGAGTAAGTACACAAAATTCGTATGAACTCGACTTCTACCAATGCAGACTAATGAACGAAAAGAAACATCACCCCCCCCAAACTTCGACTTCGCAAAGAGGTCGACATTTGGGGTTCGGTTACCTCTAACTTCAAGAATTGAATGCTTTCCTATTCGAAACGTGCTCAACTTTCTGACTTTCCTCCTTAAGCTCCATCTCTCAGAATTTCACTCCACGAAGCAAGCCTACATCACAAATCTCAACAAACGAAGTTAACACTTACGATTCCCAAACTACTAAAAATAAACAAAACACTAAAAAGCAAGTAAAAATGGGTTGCCTCCCATTAAGCGCTAGTTTTAAGGTCCTAATTCCGGACCGAGCTCAAAGGAGCTCACGGGACTTGAGAATCTAAAATACCTCCCTTATTCTCGTAAGAGAAGTTAAAGAATTTCTTCACTCGATGCCCGTTCACCATGAATTTCTGTCCATCGTCCGTCTCAACTTCAAGGAATCCCATCTTGTGCACTCCCCTTACAATATACGGCCCGTTCCACTTGGACTTTAGCTTTCCACCAAAAAGCTTCATCCTCGAATTGAATACGAGGACTTGATCACCCACCTTGAATTCCTTCTTCTTCAACCGTGCATCATGCCACTTCTTCGTCTTTTCTTTGAAAATTCGGGCATTCTCGTAGGCAACGTCTCGAAACTCTTCCAACTCATGAAGTTGGAGTAATCTCCTCTCACCAACCAAGGCACTATCAAAATTCAGCTTTTTGATCGCCCAATATGCCTTGTGCTCCAACTCCACGGGCAAGTGACATGCCTTTCCAAACACCAATTGATATGGAGACATACCAAGAGGAGTTTTGAAAGCTGTCCTATATGCCCAAAGTGCATCATCCAACTTCATCGCCCAATCTTTCCTACTTATGCTCACCGTCTTCTCAAGGATCTCCTTGATTTGACGGTTAGAAACCTCTGCAAGACCGTTAGATTGAGGATGATAAGCAGTAGAGATTCGATGACTTACCTCGTATTTTGACAGCAGCTTTTCCATCCATTTGTTCACGAAATGGCTTCCCCCATCACTTACCAAAGCTCTTGGAACTCCATATCTCGCAAAGATGTTCTTCCTCAAGAATTCGATGACGACACGGGAATCATTCATGCGAGTTGGGACAGCTTCAATCCACTTCGAGACATAATCAATGCATACGAGAATGTACAAGAATCCATTGCTAGGAGGAAATGGACCCATGAAATCAATCCCCCATACGTCAAATATCTCGACTTCCATGAACACGTGCATAGGCATCTCGTCCCTCTTAGTAATGGAGCCGAATCGTTGGCACTTCTCATACCTCTTAACCCATTCCATGCAATCTCTCAACAAAGTTGGCCAATAAAACCCGGATTGCAGGACTTTCCTTCCGGTCTTCTCTCCACCCAAATGTCCTCCACATGGCAAGGCGTGATAATGCCTTATGATATCACTCCACTCCTCCTCTGGCACACACCTTCTCAACACGTGATCGATCCCTCTTTTGAACAAATAGGGGTCATCCCAAATGAACTCCCGAACCTTCTTCAAAAATGTCTTCCGATGCACCGAGTCTATCTCAACGGGCAACTCACCACTTGCTAAATAGTTAGCATAATCTGCAAACCAAGGTGCCTTCCCCTCAACTCTATACACAGGGAAGTCTCCTAAGCCAAAGAGCTTCTCATCAGGGAATTCATCGTTCACCTCTCGATCCTCCACGGTGTTCTCCTTTGTGAGCTCCAATCTCGAAAGGTGATCGGCTATCACGTTCTCGCACCCCTTCTTGTCTCGAATCTCTACATCAAACTCCTGGAGCAACAAGATCCAACGAATGAGATGGGGCTTTGCATCCTTCTTGCTCATAAGGTACCGAATCGCTGCGTGGTCCGTATATACAATTGTTTTCGTCCCTACTAAGTAGGGTCGAAATTTATCAAAAGCATACACGACCGCTAACAGCTCCTTTTCGGTCGTAGTGTAATTCACTTGAGCAGAATTCAGCATCTTCGAGGCATAATAAATAGCGTGAAAATGCTTCTCTCGAATTTGCCCCAAAGCAACCCCCATCGCATAATCGCTAGCATCACACATGAGCACGAACGGGCTAGACCAATCCGGTGTGACAAGTATCGGGGCATTCACCAACGCTTCTTTCAACCTATTAAAAGCCACTAAACACTCATTAGTAAACTCAAAGGCGACTTCTTTTTCAAGAAGCCGCGAAAGGGGTTTAGCTATTTGTGAAAAGTCTTTTATGAAACGTCTATAAAAACCCGCGTGTCCTAAGAATGACCGAATCCCCTTCTCGGTCGAAGGTGGTGGAAGCTTCTCGATAGCAATCACTTTTGCCTTGTCCACTTGGATACCTTTCGAGGACACATGATGTCCAAGAACAATACCCTCTCTTACCATGAAGTGACACTTCTCCCAATTAAGCACTAAGTCCGTCTCTTCACACCTGCTCAACACAACTTCAAGATTGATTAGACATTTATCAAACGACTCCCCGTAAACGGAGAAGTCGTCCATGAAAACCTCCATAATCTTCTCAATCAAGCCATGAAAAATTGCCATCATACACCTTTGAAAGGTGGCGGGTGCGTTACACAACCCAAACGGCATTCTCCTAAAAGCAAAAGTCCCATAATAGCAGGTGAAGGTGGTTTTCTCTTGATCCTCGGGGGCTATCATGATCTGATTATACCCCGAGTACCCATCTAAGAAACAGTAATACTCAAAACCACCTAATCTATCTATCATTTGATCAAGGAACGGTAAAGGAAATTGATCCTTACACGTTGCCTTGTTCAACTCTCTATAATCAACACATACAAGCCAACCCGTCACTAATCTAGTGGCTACCAATTCGTTAGACTCCGTCTTAATCACTGTGGTACCCCCCCTTCTTAGCAACTACGTGTAACGGACTCACCCATGGACTATCAGAAATGGCAAAAATCATGTTGCTATCTAACAACTTCAATACTTCCTTATGTATCACCTCTTGAATAACCGGATTAACTCTACATTGATTTTGCACTATCGGTTTTCTACCCTCTTCTAATCTAATCCTATGCATGCAAATCGAGGGACTAATTCCCTTTATATCCGCGATCGACCATCCTATAGCAGATTTGTGCTTACGAAGCACCACTAAAAGTCTCTCAAGCTGATCATCAGATAAAAGGGCAGATACAATTACCGGATATTTGTCGGTCTCATCCAAATAAGCGTACTTGAGGTGGTCGGGCAGCGGCTTCAACTCCTTCTTCGCCTCCAATGGTGGTACCTTATCGAACATCTTCTCGAAAGTTGACTCCTCGGCCTCCAAGTCATCATCATCCTCCACTTTCTTCAACTCCAAGAACTTGACGTCTTCATTGTCTTTCAAGCTGTCAAAATAATCAAGATTATAAGAATCATAAGACATATCGTCAAGAATAGGATAATCAAATTGATGAACATAAAAAGAGCAAGGGTCTAGAAGTGAGTCTTCAACACAAGCATCCGTGATGTCAATGAAGTGGCAACTCTCATCTCCCATGGGGTATTTCATAGCTTCGTAGATAGCTATCTTCACTTCTTGATCATCAACTTTGACCGTGATCTTCCCATTCGCTACATCAAGCACCATCCCGACAGTAGCTAGAAACGGCCTTCCCAAAATCAGCGGGACATGCTCATCCTCCTCCATCTCCAGTACTACGAAGTCGGCGGGAAAAACGTGATTCTCCACCGTCACTAGAACATCCTCCACTACTCCTTGAGGTCTCGTAATGGACCTATCAGCAAGCTGGAGTGTCATCATCGTGGGTTGCAGCTCAACTCCCTCCAACTTCTTGAACAATGAAAGAGGCATCAGATTAATGCTCGCCCCGAGATCACATAAAGCTCCTTTCTTGATCCCGTTCCCGATATCGCAAAGAATGATGAAGCTCCCGGGATCCTTCAGCTTAGGCGGAAGTGCCTTGTGCACCATAGCACTCACTTCGTGGTTCAAGTGCACTAGCTCGGGTCCATCTATTCTCCGTCTCTTCGCAATCAAGTCCTTCAGGAACTTTGCGTAGTTCGGCATCTGTTCCAAGGCATCATAAAAAGGGATGTTAATATGTAACTTTTTAAAGACATCAAGGAATTTAGCAAACTTTTCATCAAGCTTCTTTTTCATGAAGCGCTGTGGATATGGGACAGGTATCACCGATTTGGGTACCCCCCATTCATCTTTCTCAGTTTCTTTCACTTTCTCCCTTGCTTCCTTTGCCTTTTTCCACTTTGGAATTCTCTCTATCTCCTCAATCTCCTCACCAGGCACTTTGCTCTTCTGGGTCTCATCCATATCTTGACTCTTATCATCAATTTTCATCTTAACTCCTTCCTTCTCAACCTCAACTCCATCACTTTGAGACTCTATCCCTTCTGTCTCATCTTTCTCCTTGAGCGTCTCAGAATCAGCAGGCATCTCGGGACCATCATATTTGGTCCCACTTCTCAACTCAATAGCCTTGCAATGTTCCTTTGGGTTATCCTCGGGCATTGATGGATACTTGCCAGGCTCTCTTGGCTGAGACTTTGCGATCTGGCTAATTTGGTACTCGATGGAATTAAATCTTCTGTTGTTCTCTTGCTGAACTCGATTCCACTCGATGTCTCTCTTTTGGAGTTCTTGATCTCGTTGATCGCCTTTCTTATGCAACTCCTTCACATCGTACTCCAAAGAGGACAACCGCTTGCTCCCTTCCTCCACCTTCTGAAGAATCGCTCTCAACATCTCTTCGGTTGAGGCACCGCCTTCTCCACCAGGAGGTTTAGAACCCGGATCAACACCTGCAGGCACAGTAATACCAGCTTTTGGGTTAGCATAAGAAAAATTCTCATTTTTCCTCCATGTGTTTTGAGGAGGCTGCTGGCCTCCTTGATACCCTAGTGTGTTCCTCCATTGATTTTGAGGCGGCTGTGGGCCTGGAGGTACAAATGGTTGACCATAAGAAGGTCTTCCATACTGGTTTCCACCTTGTGGATACCCCCCTTGTGGGTAATTAGGCCTTCCCATATAGTTGACCTCTTCTTGCTGACTCGTGGGTGGTTCCACTTTCTCACTTGCTGCTCCATTCCCACCAACCAAGTTCTGCCCCATCTCGAGGTTGCTGATCTTCTCCATTATAGCCATCAACAGCTTCCTCGTACCTTCATTCTCCTCCAACTTGCATACCCTCTGAAATTCTGGATCTTCGTTCCATGCACCAGCATTCGTGACAATATTGTCCACGATCTCTCTACACCTCGCTACTCCCTGGTTCAGAAAAGCTCCACTTGCACATGCATCTAGGTGGGCTTGGCCAGCCTTGCTGGCTCCACTGTAGAAGAACGCCATAATATCTCCCTCGTTGTACCCGTGCTGCGGGCACTCGATCAACATATTTGAGTATCTCTCCCACGCCTGGCGTAAATCCTCTCCAGACTTCTGGCGAAAGAAAGAGATCTCAATTCTCGCTTTAATCGTTCTTGATGGAGGGTAGAATCGCTCGAGGAACAGACGCTCGAGCTCGGCCCATGTGTTAACACCTCCCCGTGGGAGCGTGTTATCATACCATTCCTTGGCTATTCCCGTAAGAGAGAATGGGAACAACCTGAGCCTCTTGGCATCTTCAGACATGCCATTGTAATTGAAAGTAGATGCAATCATGAGGAAACTCCTCAAGTGCGTGTGAGGATTCTCCTTCCCAACCTCCCCCTTGAATTGATTCTCAGTAAGCAGCTTGAGAATTCCTGGGGAGATTGAAAAGTTATTGGCCTCAACTGGAGGTAAGGCCACTCCATCGTAGTACCTCTGCGGTTGTGCCGCGAACCTGCCCCGAATTGCCATATTCTGATCTGCGTTCTGGGGCGCAGGCTGATGAGCGACAGGTGGTGCTGGTATGTTTTGAACTGGAGGTTGTTGGTACACAGGTGGTTGGTTATAGACAGGAGGTGGAGGATACGGGTATGGTGGATAAGGGTATGGTGGGTATGGGTAATGTTGGTATGCTGGGTTGTGGAAAGGGTTATTCGGGTTTTGTGGGTAAGCAGGGTTGTTCAGAGTATTTGGGACAAGATTCTGAGCTGGATTGTTTACATTTTGTGCACCCGGGTTCTGGCTACTACTATCTACGAACTGGTCTTGATTCTGACCACCACTCCCTCCAGAGCCATCAACCCGGTCTACTGCCTGATTGAAATCGTTGGCAGCATCGTCCAACTCATTATTGAGGTCCATTGGTCCCTTCCCTAAGTCGGCTGCGTTCATTCTTCTCAAGTAAGCTCGGTTCCTTCTAGCTATTGTCTCAGGGTCCAACGGTATTCTCTCTTCGCTCGTGTTGCCTTGTGAGCGTGTTCTCATAAACCTGACACACTAGCAGATGGATCAAAACGCAACTGCCGAATAAATAAAAATAACAAAAAGAAATAAAAACAGAAAATAGGCACTCACTACTAACTACTAAGCTATCGACAAGTCCTATTCAAAGAGCATATAACGCCATCCCCGGCAACGGCGCCATTGACTTGTAGCGATTTTACTAACTTCTACTAATCGCTCACCCGCAAGCGAACGGGTTCACTATAGTATTGGCAAGTATAACGACCAAGTATATCGTACCCACGGGACAGTGTATACGCGAATAGATCCCTGAAGATCTACGCGTCGTAGTTAATATGAGTGTATTGTTTTTGGATTTTTATAAAGATTAATTAAAACTAAAATAAACTAACTAAACTAAAATACTAAAGCAGACGAATTAACTAAGGGTTGGATTCAAATAAGAGATAGTGATGCTTAGGATAGGAATCCCTACGTATACTAACGGAGCAGGTACATAATCAAAATAACTGTGACAAACGAGAATTAACCTAAGTCTAAGAATGCAAGGTGAAAGCTCAAGATTCTAAACCCTAATACTTTACCCTAACACTCGACTTCACAAATCTACTAACAAGTCATTAGATTGTGCTTAATTAATGAGACCCTAATTTAACTAAGGTGATGCGGTCGTCCTCCTTCGCTAAACCGGTATATGAATTAACCTTTCCTAAACCCTCTCGTTAAGTCTACTCGTTGTTAAAGAGTGATACGGTCGTCCTCTCTCTAACACCTTTCGAACGAAATTCAAGAGTGAAATCTAGATTAATTTTAAGAATTCATTAATTAAGAGAATTAAAACCTAACGTCACAAGTTATTCTAATTACATACCCACAACCTACTTCTACGAGTTCATCCTACCCTAAGCATGCAAGGGTTTTAGCTAGACATAGTTTGAACGTAAACAATAGAAATTAAACAAGTGACGAACATGAACATGATAACGAAAACGAAGAAAAGAACGAACATAAACTGAGGTTTTAATATGTAAAAGATTAAACTGAAATTAATTAACAAAAACTAGGTCTCAACGTATTTAAGAACAAAAGTTATTAAGAATCGAAGCTAAAACGTGAAATCGTAAAGTAAATTCGTAAGCAAAAACCTCAAAACCGTAAATCTATAGCTCGCTCGTCTCTTCTCTTCCTCCTCGCTCTAAAAACTCTATGAAACGTGATGTCTAAAAGTTGGGGATCCTTCAAAACGTGTTTGGACGAGGTATATATAGGCACGGGTCGAAACGGGAGTTAATGGGCCGAAAATACGCATCCGGAGGCAAAAGTATATGGGCGCTCGAGCAAAACGCTCGAGCGGTCCCGCTCGAGCTGTGTAGCTCGAATGATGCATTCGCTCGAGCGGTCGCGCTCGAGCTGCTCGAGCGCTGAATCTTCTCTGTATGTTTTGGGCGCTCGAGCAATTCGCTCGAGCGGTGGCGCTCGAGCTGCTCGAGCGCAAGAATTGTTCTGTACGTTTGCGCGCTCGAGTAAGGCGCTCGAGCGGTGGCGCTCGAGCAATGCGCTCGAGTGATCTCTAATCCTTCCAAATGATACTTTTCCTCGTCCGCACTAATACCAATCGTATTTCTTCAATATCTTCTCATCCGGGCATCCGTTTGAGTCGATTCAAAGTCCTATGAACTCCGTTTTTCGTCCTCTATTCACCTATGAGCATCAAAGAGACAAATTTATCAATGTATAGAAATAATGCTCATTTGACTCTAAATACTCTATAAACTCGACCAAAACTAGGGCGTTTCTAGCTACGAATCATGACAATTTCACGCCTAATCAAAATGGCACCGCCAAAAGGGAAGAAAAGGAGAGGTGATCCCCCTCAAAAGGTGCTTGCCATGACGAACAAGCCCGAAGGGGCTAGAGTTCCAAGACAGGCTGTCCCCCCTTCAAATCCATTGTCCTCCCGTTTCCCCTCCTCGTGGGGGGAAACGTTTAAAGAAGGCAGACGGGACTCCATTGTCCCATGATGTCCCTGACAAGGGGAAGGAGAAGGTGGGCTCGAGCCATGCTCGCCCTGAAGGGGACGTTGTACGCCGTTCATCCGTAGAGCCCACGGAGATGTCTGGCAAAGCGAGCAAGAACATAGGCTCCCCCCGAGGCCCAGAGGACATTACATACTTAGGCCGGGATGAGCGAAAATTCTCTGAGTAAGTTCTTACTTTCTTGCCGAACAAGTTTCTCCTTTGCCAAATTTTCCAAGTATTGACCTTCTTTTTTGTTCGTAGATACCGGCCCAGCGATTACCCAGGGCGAGCAGACCTGGTTCACCAGTTTGCCTGCTCTAAGACCCCGACGAACTTCCGTGACATTCCGGATGACATGTTCATCGAGCAGCTGAAGTCATTGCTCGCGCCTGGTCGCGGCCGCTGAACAAAGCCGTCCTCGCCCAGGGCCCCATTGATAATTTTCACCTATCAATGGTCCAAGCCGCCAACTCCCTTGTCTCCGCTCAAAGGGGGATGGCTCAAGTTGCCGAGCTAGAGGAGACTGCTCGTCACCATGCCGCCTCCCTTCGCCAGCTTACCGAGGAGAAGGAGAAAATGGCGAACAAATTCAACGGCCAGATTGCTCGCCTAAAGGATCAATTAAAGCTGGCCAACGACCTGGAGAAGAAGCACATCGAGGACTATCAGCTTGTCTCTGGTGAGCTTAAGGATACAAAGGCCGAGCCACTTTCCTCTAAAGCTGTGCTGGACGAAGAGAGGAAGAAGAGGGAAGAAGCAGAAGAAGAAATTGCTCGCCTGAAGAAGCAAATGTCCGAGACGCTCTCCAAGGAAGAGGCCGAGCAAGAATTTCAAGCTCGGAGTGGGCCTATCTCAAATTTGGGCTACATCTGCGCCTACGTGGACAGCATCCGCACGGCCGATGCTTATGACTTCAAGGACTTGGTTGAAGAAATGAGCAAGGATCTGAATGAATTCCTGGAGCACTATCCTCCGCCGAACAATATCGAAATTCAGCTGGCGGATCTGGCAGTACTAGGGGTTAAACTTGATAAACTCGACCCTAGTATTTCCATTACTCACCCTCCGCCCCCAACTAATGAAGGCGAACAAGAGGAAGGGGTGGCCGTGGCTGACGAGCAAAACGTAAAAGAGGCTGAGGATAAGGCTGCTGAAGATTTGGCCCGAGAAATGATTGTTGAACCCCCCGTCGAGCAGGCTCAAGATCCTCCCCCCGCCGAGCAACAATAGTTCTTAGGACTTAGCTTTTTTCTTTTCTTCTTCTCTGTAATAGTTGTTCGTTCCTTTTGTAGTACTTGACTTCTTGAATCATTGTACTATTTTTGAGGCTCAATGCCTTTTGATTAATGGAATGTCTTTCTCATGTTCGCTCATTTTCTTTATATGTTAATTGCCTTTACATTTTTATCAATGCCTTTGCAATTATAACATATATTGTTGGGCTTTTGTTCGAATTGAACTTTGCCTTTAGTGGAATCAGGGTTCAGCATTAGGTTCTGTTCATTTTAAAAAACGAACAACCTTTAAGTGGCTTTGGTCCTTAGGTTCTGTTCATTTTAAAAACGAACAACCTTTAAATGGACTTGTACCTCGAGCTTTGGACTTTTCCTCTTTGACGAACAACTATTATATTTACATTCATAAAAAATTACAAGTGTTGTAAGACTGCTTGTCACTAACATATACAAATCGACGAACAACTTTAAACACTAATCAAAACATGCTCGCTTATAATATTTTTGCCAAGCAACTTTATCTAAAAAAAAAAAGATGAAACAACACCAGACTATACAATGTGCCGAACAACTTTACACTCTATTCTTAGCAAAAGTTTCAAAAAAAACTAGGCAAGTTTTTAGTTTGCCTTACTTGGTTCACTGGCCCCCCAAGACATTTGTTCGCCCAATTAAGAACTTGTTCGCCTTATTGATAGTACTTCTTTAGATGTATGGCGTTCCAGGAGTATTGGGCCGGCTTGCCTTCCATATCTTCGATATCGTATACGCCATTAACGAATTTTTCCGTTATACGATACGGGCCCTCCCAAGTTGGTCCCAATACACCTGGAGGTTGGGCGAGCAACTTTCTTAGAACCAAATCTCCAACTCTGAATTCCCTAAGTTTAACATGGGAATTATAGTAGCGTTCTGCTCGCTGCTTATAGGTAGCATTTTTTAGCTCGGCACTCAGTCTTTTTTCCTCGAGCAAATCTATTTCAGCAGCCAGAGCATAGTTGTTCGCTTGCTCATCAAAGTTGGTCGTCCTGATTGTGTTGGTCTTTAATTCAATTGGTATAACAGCTTCTGTTCTGAAAGCCATTGCAAAGGGTGTTTCTCCGGTGCTTGACCTGGGAGAAACTCTGTATGCCCATAAGACTTCCGGAAGCTCTGTTGACCAACTGTTTTTGCTTTCCGCTAGCCGTACTTTTAACGTATGCTTGATGATTTTGTTTACGGCTTCGACTTGTCCATTTGACTGGGGATGATAGGGCGTAGAGTAATGTTTCTTGATCCCCCACTTTGTACAGAAATCTCTCAACTCTTTTCCATCAAACTGCGGACCATTGTCTGTCACGATGGTTTGCGGAATTCCAAAACGACAGACAATGTTCTTCCAAATGAAATTGATCATTTTCTGTTGCGTGATTTTCAACATGGCCTCTGCGTCTGCCCATTTTGTGTAGTAGTCGACTGCCACAACGGCAAATCGAACTCCTCCAACTCCTGCTGGAAAGGAACCAATAATGTCCATTCCCCATCTAGCAAAAGGCCAAGGGCTATAAACCGATACGAGCCGTTGAGCCGGGGTATGAATGTTTGGTGCAAAAATTTGGCATTGGTGGCAAGTCTTTGCTTTTTTGATTGCATCCTGGCGTAAAGTTGGCCAGTAATAGCCTTGTCTGATAGTTTTGTATGCCAAAGCTTGCCCCCCAGTGTGATTTCCACATACTCCGGCATGTATTTCTTCGAGTTTGCTCGTCCTTGCCCCCTAGGCAAACATTTGAGAAGTGGGAGTGATATTCCTCTTTTGTAAAGTTGCTCGCCTACCAGAGTATATCTGGCGGCTTGCTTTATTAGCTTGGCAGCTTCAAAAGAGTTGTTTGGTTTTTCCCCACTTTTCAAGTGTTTGACTATACTTGCTCTCCAGTCTTCTTCTTCACTGGCTTGATCACTTAGTTGGTTGACATTATAACTTGTTGTTGATGGGTCATTCATCTTCGTAATTATAATGTCTGCCAACTCTGCAGGTCCTTCGCTTGTTGCTAGTCGAGCCAATGCATCTGCTTGAGTGTTACTCGTCCTTGGGATTTGTTCAATGAATACTTGATCTAACAAGGACATCAGGTGAGCAACAATCCGTTGATATTCGATCATATGGCCGTCCTTCGCCTCGTATTCACCTCGGACTTGGTTCACAATCAATTGTGAATCGCCGAATATTTGTAATCGTCTGACACCTACTGCAAGGGATAGATGGAGACCAGCAATGAGAGCCTCATACTCGGCCTCGTTGTTGGTTGCCATGAAACCAAATCTGATTGCCGAAGTGAATACTTGTCTGCCTGGACTGATTAGAACCACTCCTGCCCCCGAGGCTACGTTAGTCGAAGATCCGTCAACATAAAGATGTCAGGGGTAATCAAGTCCTCTCGTCGGATCTGGTGGGAAGGTTAGTTCGACTATAAAGTCGGCCAACGCTTGCCCTTTGATCGCTGTTCAAGGAGCATAAGTCACCCCGAATTGGCTAATCTCTAGTGACCATTTTAATAGACGACCAGCTGTGTCGGGGCGATGGAGAATTTGTCTGAGTGGGAAAGTTGTTAGCACTTCAACTTGATGATAAAAAAAGTATGGCCGTAATTTCCTCACACTCATAACTAGTGCATACGCCAGCTTCTCGGTTGGGGAGTATTTGATCTCCGCCTCATGTAAAGCTTGGCTGACGTAGTAGATAGGTTGATGGAATTTGCCGTCTTCTCGTACCAGAACGGAGCTGATGGCTACCTCCGACGCTGCCAAGTATAAATATAACTTTTCTCCTGGGACGGGTTTTGATAGGATTTTTACATCTTCCAGGTAGTCTTTGAGTTGGTCGAACGCCTTTTGACAGTTGTTAGTCAATGTGAACTGTCCTTTCTTGATGGCTTCAAAGAATGGACGGCATTTGTCCCCCGATCTGGATATGAACCGGTTTAGTGCTGCTAGACATCCTGTGAGTCTTTGCACTTCTTTTATTGAACGTGGTGGTTGCATATCTACTATGGCTTTGACTTTTGTTGGGTTAGCCTCAATTCCCCGTTGACTAACAAGATGACCCAAGAACTTGCCTGAATGAACTCCAAAGCTGCTCTTCTTTGGATTCAGCTTCATGTTGTAGTGTCGAAGAATTTCGAACACTTGGGTCAAGTGTTGGAGATGGTCTTCTTTACGGGGACTTTTGACTACGATGTCATCAACGTAGACTTCCACTGTATCTCCAATTTGCTGGTCGAACATTTTGTTCACCAGTCTCTGATAAGTTGCTCCGGCGTTGATGAGGCCAAAGGGCATTCTCTTCCAACACAACAAGTTTTTGTTTGTATAAAATGCTGTGTTCTCTTGATCGTCTGGATGCATTGGAATTTGATGGTACCCGGCAAAGGCATCCATGAATGTTAGCATTTCATGACATGCAGTGCTGTCCACCAACTGATCAATGTGAGGGAGTGGAAAGTTGTCCTTCGGGCATGCTGCATTCAGATCTGTAAAGTCTATGCATAGCCTCCAGGCCCCGTTTGGTTTCCTCACAAGGATTGGGTTTGCTACCCATTGTGGACAGAGTGCTTGTCGGATTAGGTTGTTGTCTAACAACTTCTTTACTTCTTCGTTCAAAGCTTGATATTTGTCTGGGCCATATTTTCTTCGTTTTTGATGGATTGGTCTTTTTGCTTGATTGATATTGAGCTTGTGACAAGCATGTTTTGGATCTATCCCCACCATGTCTGCATGAGACCAAACAAAAAACATCTAGATTTTTGCTGAGGAACTCTTTCATTCGGGATCTGTAAGGCTCAGGGAGCTCAGATCCTATGTATAATTCAAGATCCGAGTTTTCAGGATTAACTTTGAACGCCTCCAGCTCTTCAACTGGAGTTGCTCGTCGTTTTTATCCTTTCCACCGAGGATCAAGTATTGGTCCCTCAGAGTTGAAATCATTTCCGATGTTCATCGGCTCTGCCCCCAGGCGGGGATCAAGATCATCTGTTGGCCCTGATTCGTTGTTGTTAGTCAACATCTGGCCCTCTTGGCCATCATTTGAATGTTGCTCATCACCACCCCTTTGCTGTTCGTCAGGATGATGTTTCTTATGGATGGTGAGGAGTTGTTCGTCCAACACCTGTTCGTCATGATGTTGTTCGTCAGTATCCATGTGGTCTTCCTCTATGTCCATCATGTTCTCCAATATTGATGGTTCTTCAGCAGGATAGCTTGTTGTGGCCTCCATCATGGATACTTGCGCATGTTTTGCTTGCATTTGTAAGAGGCATTCCCGAGCCTTTCTTTGATCTCCTTTAACTGTGCCTGCTCCACTTGCTGTTGGAAACTTCAAACAATAATGGTAAGTTGAACAGGCAGCTTTAAATTCATTAAAAAAAGGTCGACCAAGAAACCCGTTATAGGTTGATTCCTGGTCTACAACCAAGAAATCTACCATTCTTGTAATATTCTTTTCGGGTTCTTCGATCGTTACAAGTTGTACAAGCAAAGAAATTTCTCCCAACGGGACTGTTACTGCATTTCCGAAGCCTAGGATTCGATGGTTTAAGTCTCGGATATGGGCTGAAAAGTCCCCAAGTTTATCAAGTGTGCTTTTGAACAAGATGTTGGTATAGGCTCCAGTGTCTACCAACAATCTATGGACTCGAGTCCCCATGATCTTTACGCAGATTATGAGCGAATCATTGTGTGGAGTCAAAATTCCTTCTAAGTCCTTTTCGGTGAAGGTCAGTTCTACTGTCTGCATGATAGATGGTTTGACCCCCATTTCTTGGACTTGATTGATCACTCGTAATTCAGCCTTTCTTTTCCGGTTGGAGATTGGCGGTCGTCCATCAGAACATCCTCCTGCGGGACCTGCAGGTTCCATCATGTATAAATCTTCCAATGGACGAGTAGGGATGGCAGGAACTGGTCGCGCCGGTTTATTGTTCTTCTGAGGTTGATCATCTTCGTCCTCAGAGTTGTTCTCCCGGACTCTTTTTCCGGGTTGTCTTTTGACAAAATCGGAGAGCTTTCCGTCCTCGTAGAAACGCCATAGCTGCCTGATCAAATCTCTACATTCACTTGTAAAGTGCCCCACGCTTTGATGGTAGGCACAATACTTGTTAGGGTTGAGTTTGCTAGTGTCTTGGCGAATTTTCCGGGAAGGGGAGAGCAACTCCTTATCCTTCACATTCTCATAAACAGTATCGACTGACGCTGTTAGCACCAGATTCAACTTTTCTTTGAGTTCCTGATTAGTCGTATAATTGCATCATAATTGTGTGTTTTTAAGTCCTTTTATGCACTAATTGAGCTTGATTTATGTGCAAAAAGTGTCTTGTATCTCTACATTTAGTTTTGTCATGTGGACTCACCCTTCGTACAAGAATTGAAGTGTTTTAGGTGTTAAAAGATGAAGAATTGAAGAAGGAATGAAAGAGTGGACAAGAAAGACCAAGATAGAGCCAAAACAGGCTTTACTCGGCCAAGAAACAAGGATACTCGGCCGAGCAAAGTGGATTTGACCGAGTGGGATTCTCTGGAAGATCCACTCGGCCAAAATGGTTTCGCACTCGGCCGAGCAAAGTGGATTTGACCGAGTGGGATTCTCTGGAAGATCCACTCGGCCAAAATGGTTTTTCACTCGGCCGAGTAAAAGCGTTTTGGCCGAGTGAGGCAAAAATTGAAGAACTCGGCCACGAAAATAAGCACTCGGCCGAGCAGAGTCAGCACTTGGCCGAGTAGAGTCAGCACTCGGCCGAATTGAGTCAGCACTCGGCCGAGTGAAGTGGTGTTCGGGCGAGCAAATTGGTTTTGGGCGAGCAAAATGCTGGCAAGCTCGAGGAGCGCGATTTCTAGAAGATTCGAGGGTTAAAATGGTCAAAACCAACTTAGACCTGAGCTTGTGACTATAAAAGAGTTTCTAACTGAATTTTGAGGAAGTTACCATTCATTTTTCAGAGATTTCACACGAGAGGAGAGCTCCATTCCACAATTTCATCAATTTTCCTTAGATAGTGCTAGATTAGTTTTTTTTTCTTCAATTTCTTCATTGAGAAGTGACTTGAAGCGATTACACTAGCTTCTACTAGTAGCTACCCCGCAAGAGAACGGGTTCACTGTAGTATGGGCAAGTATAGGGACCAAGTATTATCGAACCCAAGAGATGGTGTATATGCGAATAGATCCCTGAAGATCTACGCATCGTAGTTAATATGAGTATAATGTTTTTGGGTTTTTGAAAGATTAATTAAAAGACTGAAATAAACTAAGTAAACTAAAATACTAAAGCAATTAAATTAACTAAGGGTTGTGTTCTAATGAGAGATGGTGATGCTCAGGATAGGAATCCCTACGTATACTAACGGAGCAGGTACATAATCAAAGTAATCGTGACAAACAAGAATTAACCTAAGTAAAAGATCGTAGAATGAAAGCTCAAGATTTCTCACCCTAATACTTTATCCTAGCAATCGACTTCACTAATCCACTAACAAGTTAATAGATAGCGCTTAATTAATGAGACCCTAATTTAACTAAGGTGATGCGGTCGTCCTCCTTCGCTAAACCGGTAGATGAATTAACCTTTCCTAAACCCTCTCGTTAAGACTACTAATTGTTATTGAGTGATGCGGTCGTCCTCTCTCTAACACTTTCGTACTAAATTCAAAGGTAAAGTTCAGATTAATTATATGAATTCATTAATTAAGAGAATTAAAACTAACGTCACAAATTACCTTAATTACGTACCCACATCCTACTTCTACGAGTTCATCCTAACCCAAGCATACAAGGGTTTTAGCCGGACATGGTTATAACAAAAATAAAAGCAATAGAAGAAACAACGAACATAAACATGATGAATTGAACGAAGAAAATAAGAAACGTGAACTAGGGTTTTAAAAGAAAATAAATACGAAGAACTAAAATTGAATTGATAAAAACGAAATTTAAACGTGTTCAAAGTAACGAACTAATGAAAAGAAACTAAGAATTGAAAAGAAACTAGAATTCGTATGAAAAACCTCAACAAAACGTAAAATAAAGCTTGCTCGTTCTTCTCCTCTTCAAAAACTAAGTCTAAAGTATTTCTAAAAGTTGGGGATCCTTCAAAACGTGTTTGGACGAGATATATATAGGCACGGGTCGAAACGGGAGTTAATGGGCCGAAAATACGAATCCGGAGGCAAAAGTATATGGGCGCTCGAGCAAAACGCTCGAGCGGTCCCGCTCGAGCAGTGTAGCTCGAATGATGCATTCGCTCGAGCGGTCGCGCTCGAGCTGCTCGAGCGCTGAAATAACTCTGTATGTTTTGGGCGCTCGAGCGATTCGCTCGAGCGGTGGCGCTCGAGCTGCTCGAGCGCAAGAATTGTTCTGTACGTTTGCGCGCTCGAGTAAGGCGCTCGAGCGGTGGCGCTCGAGTAACGCGCTCGAGTGATCTCTAATCCTTCCAAATGATACTTTTCCTCGTCCGCACTAATACCAATCGTATTTCTTCAATATCTTCTCATCCGGGCATCCGTTTGAGTCGATTCAAAGTCCTACGAACTCCGTTTTTCGTCCTCTATTCACCTATGAGCATCAAAGAGACAAATTTATCAATGTATAGAAATAACGCTCAATTGACTCTAAATACTCTATAAACTCGACCAAAACTAGGGCGTTTCTAGCTACGAATCATGACAATTTCACGCCTAATCAAGAAGTAACTTGTACTGGGATTAAAGCTTGAAGAGTAGTCAATTTTGCAGATTTCATGGTTGTAGACAAATGGTGTTTGAAGATGTTCTTCCAATTTCCTCCATCTTAGGTGATATTACTCTAATTTCAGCTCATTGTTGTTAAATTCTTAGTTTTTCCATGGCTTTATTCATGATTTTAGCTTTCTCAGCCCTAGCCATGCTAGGCTAACTCTCTATGCTTTGAATGAAGAAGAATATGTGAGAGCTAGGGTTTAGCTTGAGTATATGCTTAGATTTTGTGAAGTAGAATGATTAATTTCTCTGAATTCGAATTAATTGAGTTTTGATAGCTTATCTTTGGTAGAATTAGAAATTCATTAAAGGTAGCAACATGCGAGAGTTGAGCTATCCTTAGTGAGTTCTAATTTGAAGAGGATTATCTATCAAAGCCTATTGTTAGATGCTTTAGGTTATCGAGAGAGACCTAGAACATGAAGAACAC
The DNA here is from genome assembly GCA_947034835.1 of Ballota nigra. Lineage (NCBI taxonomy): Eukaryota > Viridiplantae > Streptophyta > Magnoliopsida > Lamiales > Lamiaceae > Ballota > Ballota nigra. Next base: position 82,902,145 of record OX344723.1, read on the forward strand.
TTTGAATTGAGCATCGAAGCCTTCTAAACGAGAGTTTGTTGGTTAGATGAGATTGTATAATCTAGGTTAATCATGATATGGAACTTAAGATAAGTGTTTGCTCTTGCTATTCTCTATCACTTGCATATTTGGATTCGTTCAAAGCATACCTCCATCACTTGCACTTCGAAAGAAGTTAGATTAGTTTTAATCTTGCACTTGTAAAGCATCTAGTAGATAATAACAACCCGAACCTTTTATTTTCTGTAATTTTATTTTCAAACATTCAATTTAGTAGATATCTAAGAACTAAACACGTTGTCTTTGTGTTCGATATTTGACTTGGTCAATTGCCTACTACAACAACGACCTTGTACACTTGCAAGTCGATCCGTTTTTGTACTTAACGAAAAAGGGCAATCAAGTTTTTGGCGTCGTTGCCGGGGACAACGTGTGTCTAGTCTAGTTATCAACGGTGAATGCTTACTTTCTTTGTGTTTTAGTTGTTTGTGCTTAATCCCTTCTTGTGGACTTGTATAGGTGTATGAACACAAGGGGAAGAGGAGGACAACTTGTTCCTTTGAACCTTGAAATTGAAGCCGCAGCTAGAAGAAGAAATCGAGAGAGAAACATTCAGCGAAGATTGGAAATGGAGAATGAGAATGAAGATAATGTGCATGTAGAGGAAGTGAACGATGTTCACCCTAATGTGCCACCGAATGCACAAGGGGGGAATCATGCAAATCACAATCCTAATGGCCAAGGTGTTGGAGTTCCATATGTACCGTACCCGTACCCTCATCCACAAAACCTTCCACAACCTAACCAATATCCACCATTTCAACCTCACTTATATCCACAACCACAATATCCATATCAATACCCTTATCCTTACATTTTTCCACCTCAAGTTCAAAATCTACCACAACAAAATCCAAATCACCGACCCATACATCATCCCGAGCAAAATCCTCAAGATCGTGAGCCTCTTTTGAAAGACTTCTATGAGCCAAGGGTGAAAGAGTTTTATGATGGGATTGCTAGACCACATATTGTAGCTGAAAAGTTTGAAGTTAGCCCGGCACTACTTCGAATGTTAAGAGAAACACAGTTTGAAGGGACCGACGAGAGAGAGGACCCTCATGTACATTTAGGCAACTTCATGGAAGTATGTGACACGGTCAAATATCCCGGTGTTTCACATGATGCAAAGATGTTAAGACTCTTCTCATTCACGTTGAAAGGAAGGGCTAAGAAATGGCTACAAAATATGAACCCGATGGCTAGTACTTGGGAAGAGTTGAGTACTCAGTTTTTGAAGAAGTTTTACCCACCTTCCAAGGTCCTCAAAGCTCAAGAAGCAATTACGAAGTTCAAGCAATTCCACGGGGAATCAATCACGGATGCTTGGGAGAGGTATCAAGGTTTGCTATTGGCGTGTCCTCAACACGGTCTACCCGAGGTTCAAACTATCCTCTACTTTACCATATGGCTTAATGAATGGGATAGAAATCATCTCAATTCTAGTGCCGGAGGATCCGTGTGGTCGAAAACGGTGAAACAAGTAAATGAGATCATTGACAACATCGCTGCGAATGATTCATTTTGTAATCCAAGTGGAAGTGGAAAGAGAGATAGAATTGCAGCATTGGAAGAACAAAATGATGGGTTGAAGAGTGTGATGATGGCTTTGATAGATAAATTAGGGAACCTCAATTTACCTTCTCCTCATGTACAAGTAGGACAAGTGGAAGCTAGTCTTAATGTTCAACAATCAAGTGAAGAAGTGAACTATATGGGGAGACCACAATTTCAAGGAGGGTACCAAAACAATGTGCAAGGTCCAAAACCGTACCAAGCCCCACCATTTCAAGCAAGGTTTCAAGGAGCTCCACTTCCTAATAACTCTTATCAACAAGGTGGACCTTCAAATCAATCATGGAGGAAACATGAGAACTTTTCATATGGGAACCCTAAAGGAGCTCTTCAATTACCAACGGGGGTAGACCCGGGGTCCAAACCTCCTAATCATGAAGGAAAAGGGAATACCGATGAAACTCTTCAATTAATGTTGAAGAATATGGAGGATATGAATCGGAAAATGGAGGAAACTAATCGGAGGATGGAAGAGAATAACCGGAGGATTGAGGAGGTTGGTCAAAGATTGGAGGAGTCGGATAAGAAGAAGGAGACTAAGTTGGCGCAGCATGATACTCAATTCAAAGCTCTTGAATTTCAACTTGGACAAATAGCAAGTGCTTTGGGACCTCAATTAAACAAAGGAAAATTTCCGTCCAATACCGAGATAAATCCACGTGAGCATTGTAATGCCATTACACTTAGAAGTGGAAGAAAGTATGATGGGCTGCCTATGCCAATCCAAGATGAAGATGGGGAAGAAGAAGTTGAAGATAAGAAAGAAGAGGAGGAAGAAGAACGTGAGAAAAAGATGGTAGAGAAGGGAAAGCAAAAGGAGAATAAAGACTCAAAAGAGGAGTTCGTTCCTAAGTGGAAGAAGGTTAAGGAAACTAGAGAGAGCAAAGACAAAGTTGAGGTAGATGAATGGGGGGTTCCTAAGACCGTAGTGCCGGTTCCATTCCCACAAAGGTTCATGAAGAAGAAGCTTGATGAGAAGTTTGCTCAATTTCTTGAAGTGTTCAAGAAGTTGCATATTGAAATTCCTTTCTATGAGGCACTTGAACAAATGCCGAATTATGCAAGATTTCTCAAAGATTTGATTTCGAAGAAGAGGAAGATGGTTGACATTGGGACTGTAAATCTTACAATGGAGTGTAGTGCAATTCTTCAAAGAAATCTCCCGAAAAAGCTTGAAGATCCGGGTAGCTTTACTATACCTTGTGTAATTGAAGGGAGTCCCAAAATGAATGCTATTTGTGACTTGGGTGCTAGCATCAATTTGATGCCACTCTTTATTGTCAAGCGATTGGGACTTGGAGAAATGAAGCCTACCTCAATGAGTATTCAATTGGCGGATAGATCATGCACTCGTCCTAAGGGAATTATAGAAGATGTGTTAGTAAAAATTGATAAGTTCATTTTTCCGGTCGATTTCGTTGTTCTCGATATGGAAGAAGATGTGAACATTCCCTTAATCCTTGGAAGACCGTTCCTTGCAACGGGAGATGCCACTATCAACATGAAAAAGGGTGAACTCACATTGAACATGGATGATGAAGAACTCACTTTCTCTATTTATGATTCATTGAAGAGTACACTGAAAGGTAAGAAATGTCATTCTATCAATTATACCATGAGTGATATAGGAGGGAGTAAAGAGACGAAAGAAGAAATTCCTCCAATCAAACCTTTGAAAGATCCCGAAGTTGAACAAGAAAATGAGAAGTTGGAAAAAGAAGCATTGAAAGGACCAACCAAACTTGAGCAAAATGCAAGTTTGGGGGGATTTGTTGAGAAGAAGAAAATGGAAGAGTTACTTGGTTTAAAAGAAGGAAAGAGTAAGAGCCCAAGAAAGCTAAAACAAGAAGATGACTCTATAGTTGGAGATAAAGTGGTGAATTCCAAAATTAAGAACATTCTTGGAAACGTGAAGTTCAAAAGGAGGTACATTTGGATGGTGAAGAAAGTGTTTCAAGTAGGAAGTTTGGAGATGCAAGATAAGGAGGGTGGACTCCTCGTGGTCAATGAGTTTGAAGAGAAGCATTCCGATCCTCCCGTTCCAAAGGAAGTGCCCAATATTAAGCAAAAATGGGAAGTTTGAACTCGTGAGAGTTTCGTCCGGAATAGGACGTTAAACCTAGCGCTTAATGGGAGGCAACCCATTCTTTTTGAACTCTTATTTTGCTGTTTGTTCATTTTCTTTGGATGTTAATAATGTTTGTTCATTTTTATTTTAGGTTTGGAAGCTTTCTATGGACTCTTGTGCAAGGGCTATGGTTCGGGGGTCGTCAGTTGATCGCCTCGTAAGCCTGTAGAATGGGAGGTATCATTTTCATCGGGCTTAAACTTAGGATTGCCGTGCAATTCCTAAGTTTGGGGAGGCTATATTTTTGTTGTTTACTTGATTAAGCCGGGATATGAGCTGCCTTTGGTTGAGTTGGTCTTATTGTTGTGGGAATCGTGCTATTTGTGTTTGGTTTGACAATTCTATTAGTTATCTCCTTGCATTTGAGTTGGTCTTTCCAGATTCACGTTGCATGCACGTTCGATTTTTATCTCTTATGCCAAACTTTCTCTTTGCATTGCAACGATTAAGTTTGGGGGGGTGTGTCGTTCCAAAAATCAACGTGCTTCGACGTATGCTTTGATGTAGGAGAGTTGGTTGTTTCATGAATTGAGATAGCAATGAACCAATGTTGGTGTTTTGGGTTGAATTGAATAGTATTAGGTGAATCGTTTGCTTAAGAAATGTGTAACAACATACATGAGTATGGTTGGTGCATTAGATGGCTTGAGTTGTAGTGTTGTATGGAACAATTTGATGTGATGAAGTTAAGGGTGTGCATTTTGAGAATTTCAGAGGTGAATTGATTTGATTTTTGATGAATGCTAATGCCTTGAGAAGTTTGGAAAACTTGTAAATTTGAAGTTGAAGTGAAGTGAGCTTAAAATGAAAAAATGAACCATAATCAAGTATGAACCTGTGAGCTTTTGAGCCTTTGAACCAAAATTTTTGTAATTGCTTTGGTTCTTAATTGGAAGTGTGGTCATGTGTAGTCATTGTGTTCGAGAACTTGCCTCTAGTCTTGCTCTAGAACTCTACTTGTATAAGGTGCTAAAAATGAGATTAGGCCATCTTTTGAAATGAAAAGTCACTTTGCCAAAATTTATCCATACCAAATGACATTGTATTTCCATAGTGAGCCAAGTTGAGCCTTGTGACCTGTTTATTGGCACCCATGATTTAACCAAATTGCCTTTTTTTTTAGCCTATTGGTCCATAAAACTAGTGAAGCTTGAATGAGGGTGATTTGGTTGAATTAGGAGAAAGAACGAATGGGGTGAATGATTTAGAAGGGATGATTTTTGCAGAAAGTGGAAAAGATGAAGCCAAAAGTGAATGAAGGTTGTGATAGTGAAGGAGTGAGCTAAAAAAAAAAAAAAGCTCTCCTTTGTGAAGGAAGTTGGTGGTATGAAAAGTAAAAATGGTGCGAGGAGAATGAAGAAAACACGTGTAAAATAAGTGATGAGTGAATCAGTGAAGAATGAACCTCGGGTGGGAATTATGTACTCATAACATTTTTGTGGAGAATTGAAAAAGAAATCTGAGTTCTTGCTTCACTAGTCACGAGTCACTTTACCTAAAAAGTCTCTTCCCTAACCAAAGAGCCAACATTACAACCAAATGAAAGTCCTTTTTGATTTAGCACCAAATTCAAGTTTGAGGAGAGATTGCTTAGACTTTTGGCAAGCCTATTGGATGCATTTCTACGCATTGACATGTGAGCGACACCTTGATACACTTTGAGTGAAGAGTGATACACACTTCCCTGGAGAGGATTATGGTGAATAATTTCATTTTTAGTAAACGGATCTTTGATGGATAATTGAAAAGATGGACATGCTTCCTCAAGAATTTGTGCATTTGGATAGAGTTGAATTATTCATCTTTGACATGCTCTTTATCACACAACTTGATGCAATCACCGCCTTTGTGATTTTCTTTTCATTGCTTGAGGACAAGCAATATTTCAAGTTTGGGGGGGTGATTAGTCGTATAATTGCATCATAATTGTGTGTTTTTAAGTCCTTTTATGCACTAATTGAGCTTGATTTATGTGCAAAAAGTGTCTTGTATCTCTACATTTAGTTTTGTCATGTGGACTCACCCTTCGTACAAGAATTGAAGTGTTTTAGGTGTTAAAAGATGAAGAATTGAAGAAGGAATGAAAGAGTGGACAAGAAAGACCAAGATAGAGCCAAAACAGGCTTTACTCGGCCAAGAAACAAGGATACTTGGCCGAGCAAAGTGGATTTGACCGAGTGGGATTCTCTGGAAGATCCACTCGGCCAAAATGGTTTCGCACTCGGCCGAGCAAAGTGGATTTGACCGAGTGGGATTCTCTGGAAGATCCACTCGGCCAAAATAGTTTTTCACTCGGCCGAGTAAAAGCGTTTTGGCCGAGTGAGGCAAAAATTGAAGAACTCGGCCACGAAAATAAGCACTCGGCCGAGCAGAGTCAGCACTCGGCCGAGTAGAGTCAGCACTCGGCCGAATTGAGTCAGCACTCGGCCGAGTGAAGTGGTGTTCGGGCGAGCAAATTGGTTTTGGGCGAGCAAAATGCTGGCAAGCTCGAGGAGCGCGATTTCTAGAAGATTCGAGGGTTAAAATGGTCAAAACCAACTTAGACCTGAGCTTGTGACTATAAAAGGGTTTCTAACTGAATTTTGAGGAAGTTACCATTCATTTTTCAGAGATTTCACACGAGAGGAGAGCTCCATTCCACAATTTCATCAATTTTCCTTAGATAGTGCTAGATTAGTTTTTTTTCTTCAATTTCTTCATTGAGAAGTAACTTGTACTGGGATTAAAGCTTGAAGAGTAGTCAATTTTGCAGATTTCATGGTTGTAGACAAATGGTGTTTGAAGATGTTCTTCCAATTTCCTCCATCTTAGGTGATATTACTCTAATTTCAGCTCATTGTTGTTAAATTCTTAGTTTTTCCATGGCTTTATTCATGATTTTAGCTTTCTCAGCCCTAGCCATGCTAGGCTAACTCTCTATGCTTTGAATGAAGAAGAATATGTGAGAGCTAGGGTTTAGCTTGAGTATATGCTTAGATTTTGTGAAGTAGAATGATTAATTTCTCTGAATTCGAATTAATTGAGTTTTGATAGCTTATCTTTGGTAGAATTAGAAATTCATTAAAGGTAGCAACATGCGAGAGTTGAGCTATCCTTAGTGAGTTCTAATTTGAAGAGGATTATCTATCAAAGCCTATTGTTAGATGCTTTAGGTTATCGAGAGAGACCTAGAACATGAAGAACACTTTGAATTGAGCATCGAAGCCTTCTAAACGAGAGTTTGTTGGTTAGATGAGATTGTATAATCTAGGTTAATCATGATATGGAACTTAAGATAAGTGTTTGCTCTTGCTATTCTCTATCACTTGCATATTTGGATTCGTTCAAAGCATACCTCCATCACTTGCACTTCGAAAGAAGTTAGATTAGTTTTAATCTTGCACTTGTAAAGCATCTAGTAGATAATAACAACCCGAACCTTTTATTTTCTGCAATTTTATTTTCAAACATTCAATTTAGTAGATATCTAAGAACTAAACACGTTGTCTTTGTGTTCGATATTTGACTTGGTCAATTGCCTACTACAACAACGACCTTGTACACTTGCAAGTCGATCCGTTTTTGTACTTAACGAAAAAGGGCAATCAGTTCCGTCCCTTCAGTGAATGCCTTCATGTTTTTAGGGACTCGATAGCTTGTTGCACCAGGTTTTTTGTTATTCTCCTTGGGGTCGACTTTGTTCTCCCCCAAGTTTGACTGCAGGGCTTCATGCATAGAAACGAATATGCCAGCCTGGTTTCTGAACTCGGCGTAGCTTCTTGGGCACTTCAGATGTACCTCTTTCCATAGCTTTGACCCTTTCTTCAGTCCTGCCATAATAACAACAATTTTTGTGTCCTCGCTGACGGGCTCACCCTCCAATAGCACCTTGTCAAACCTTTCCATGAATGCTCGATCTGACTCGTCATCATTTTGTTTTAGGTCTGACAATCGGTGTTTCTGGGATAAGTACGATCCCGCCGTTGAGAAATGAGACAGGAACTCCCGACTCAGCTGAGTGAATGAATGGATGGATGCTGGTGGCAATGCTGAGAACCATTTGTGCACTCGATCCCCTAAGGTTAACGGGAAGTTTCGGCATTGAGTGGCATCGCTAGCTCCCACCGAGACCATATAGTCCGAGTATTTTGTTAGATGAACTCTGGGATCAGCAAGGCCGTCATATTGTATGCTTGCAGGGAATTGGACTTTCTTCTGAATCGGGGCTTTCAGAATGTAGGTTGATAATGGTGAAGATGGCAAGCTGGTCGTCCCTACACCTCTTTGCTGGTCCAATTGTCCCTGCATACTTTCTATCGCCCTCCTCAAGCTTGATAGCTCATCCAGAGATGCCCCCTGACTTGGAGGCTGTTCGGCGAACAAAGGTACAAACCTTTCTGTTCGTCGCAGTCCCTCACTTGGAGAAGGCAAATCCTGGAGCTGCTTTTTAGGGCTGCTCGCCGCATTAGGTCCCAAACGCCTGAAGGCAGATTGAGAAAGTCTTTCATGGACCGAAGGGCGAGGCTGTTCAAATGTTGCTCGCCCATGTCCTTCTTCCTGGCGAGCAACTTTCTCCTGTTGCTGGGGTTGGCCAAGTCTGTCCTGGGCACTGGAGCGTGTTGTTCCGTGGCTCGACATTGTTGTTCGCCCGCGAGCAAACTCTGTTTGGCCCTCCCTTGGCTCGTCCATCTTAGCCTTGCCCTTGTCCCGCCTGACCTGGGCGTTGCTCACCTCACGTTGTTCACCCCTTGTTGACCTGGCCCTAACAACCTCCAAGGGTCTATCCTTAAGCCTTGCTTGTGAAGGCTGATTTTGTTCTTGCTGTTTCTGGACAGCTTGGAGAGCAGCAATGGTCTTAGATAATTCGTTAGGGTTGTTCGCCAGGGCCTCCATTTCAGGGGGAAGATTATGTGTTATGGTTGTATGCTGCGACCTGTTCACATGTCTAGGATTTCGATCCTGGTGATCGGCCGACGAGGCTCGGGTGGGAGATGCTCTCCTTGACAAACGTGATGCTTGGGTTTCCTTTGATTGAGGCATTTCAATATAAATTGTTTCTTTAATTTTAATATTGAAGAACACCAAGAACACCTTTGCTTGAATCTTCAAATATTTCTTGAGGTTTTCTTTGAATCTTCAAGTTTTCAACTTGAAGTTCTTGAGTAATCACACTAACCGAAGGTTCGATCCCTTCTTCTAGCGCCAAAATTGTTGGTGATCAAATTTTATCGGGTGGATTAGTGACTGTTTAAGTTCGATTTATTGATCATCAACCAATTACGTGTGATTGGTTACCACCGTAAATGGTAAATCGAGGGTCGGGTTATGAAATCGGATATACGAAAGTCGAAATCGAAATAATTTCGTATGTGTGCACGTTTAGGTGTGTTAGTGTGTGTGTTGGGAGTGTTTATGAATTTGAACTTGTATTTCTTAAGCTGGAGAGCAACTATTTATAGAGACTAGCAAGCATGAGGTGTTCCTGACTCTTGGTCTTCCTAGCCTGCATGCTTGACATGTGTCTCTTTGACCTTATTTAAGCTGAATCTTAGTTACAAAGTCTTCTTTGGTCTTATCTCGAACTCATTGTTGTTCGCTTAGGTCGGCTTGACGGATCTTGATGATTCTCCAACTGAAAGTTGTTCGCCTCTGGAGATTGTACTTTGGAAGTTGTTCGCCTTTTGACTATTTAGCTTGGCTTTGGGATTTTAGTCCTTTGTTCACTGGTACACATCTTAACTGTGTTGTATCATAGTTTGATCATGTTGTTCGTCATTGGCGACTTCACAGTTGGCTTATTCTTGGTCTCGGGTCTTAATACCTGTTCGCCTATTAATTGTTCGTCGATGGAGTTGTTCGTTATTTTAAACACCTCTCGAATTGGTAGATGCACCCCAATCCTGATTTTCTTTGCTCAGGCCCTTAATTCTTGTTCGCTCCATGTTGGATGATGTTCGTCTATCAACAATTGAGGTTCAATTTCTCATTTGAACTATATAGCTGTATATAAATGTATATTGTTTGTAGGAAACAATCTATAGTATCAAAGAATAAAGATTAATCCCATATTTTAGTTGGCATCATAAAATACGTAAAACACGAGTCACTAAAATACTACTGAAACATAAAATATTCTACCTAAAAAAACAAAGATACATCCATAAAATATTCTACTAAAAAAACAAAGATACATCCTTGAAATGATATTTAAACAATTTCAAAAACAAAATCAGGAGAACAAAAATGAAACCAGATATCATTAATATGACAATAAATGATACAAAACATGATAATATTAATGATCAAAACTATAATGATTTGTATTAACCCCCACCCCTCCCCCACTCCTAAAAAATAAAAAAGAAAGAAAATCACTCATAAACACAAGAAAAACATAAGTCCTCTCTCACATCAACTCTAATAAAATCTATCAACTCTGTACACCAAGGATGTAAGATGAAACTCTTTAAACTTGGATTTTTTTCTATGCTAATTAAAAAAATGGGCTCCCATATATATGCTTTAAATCTATATGAACTTCTCCTTTGAGAAGTATGATCATGACCAGACAAATGCAAGTTGCTTTCACCTCGGACCAGAGAGTTCTATGGCTTGTGCGAGCACAGAAGAGTCGTCGGTCAGGTCTGAATATCGTTCAGACGAGGACAGCTCTTGTGTCCTGAACTTGTGTGATTCCAATCTCTGAGACGCTTCCCATCTCTCCGCTAGTCCATCGCCTTCAAGCATACGAACCACCTCAGACATCTTCGGTCTCAACCCCGGAAGATACTGAGTGGACAACAGTGCTACTTGGACTATCTCCTCTAGCTCGATCCTATCGTAGTTGTTCTTCAAATCTTTATCAACAATGTCCTCTAACTTCCTCTCTTGATGAAGTTTCTTAACCTGAAACATAGTATTAGCTGGTCTGTATTTTTAAAAAGTATTAATTGTTTCACTAAAAAGTATTAGTTGTGCTCACCCAATCGAGAACTGCGCCTTTCTGATTGGATGATTTTCCAAACTGTAAAGCTCTCTGTCCGGTGATTAACTCAAGAAGAAGAATCCCGAATCCGAAGACGTCTGTTTTCTCAGAGGACTGCCCCGTTGATAGATATTCGGGTGCTATATGTCCGACTGTGCCACGTACAGCAGTCGTAACGTGTGAATCCTGATGATCTAAAAGCTTTGCTAACCCGAAGTCACCCACCACCGCCTCACAATAGTCATCGAGAAGTATATTCGCCGCCTTTACATCCCTATGAATTATCTTCGGATCACATTGCTCGTGCAGATACAACAGCCCCCTCGCTGCTCCTAATGCTATTCGCTTTCGCGTACCCCAGTCCAGCACCGGTTTTGCTGTCAAAATTCAAGCATAGAGAATGAATGATGACAAAAACTTCGATCACAAAAGTTTTACAGTGAGCTCGGTTATACTATCCAGTATACAAAGTAATACGGTATTACTTTGTATACTAAATAGTATTACTTTGAAGAAGAGAGTTCAGGTTCACACGCATGAATGATTTATAGTACCTTTGAGACGAGAAGCAACGCTTCCGTTTGACATATACGGATAAACCAAGAGCTTCTCAGTAGACGTCATGCAAAACCCGTACAGTCTTAGGAGGTTACGATGAACAGCTAAGCTGATCATCTCGACTTCTGTTTGGAATTGTCGTTCCCCACCGGCGGTGCTACCGTCTTTCAGCCTCTTCACAGCCACGGCTGTGCCGTCCGGGAGATACCCCTTGTACACATTTCCAAACCCGCCTTTTCCCAATATGTTTTTGCTGCTAAAGTTGTTAGTAGAAACCTGCAGTTCTCTTAAATGAAACCTTCTCAAATTCCCAAGTGAGACCTCCTCGTGTTGACGATCTGAGATTCGAATGTGACACATATATAACGTCAGTTCAAGATCGAACAAACTATAGTAAGAATCTAGTTTCAAATATTCGATTCAAACCATGGACGTCGAAGAACTTCTGCCGCCTATATCTTTGCCGTCTCCACAAAAACAGCCCAACTGCAATAATAAAGAAACATATGCTACCAAGGCTCGTCCCGATTGCAAGGGAGAGCTTGCGATACTTTGACTTTGCGGAAGTAACACCAGCTAATGCAAGAAGGAAGAACAAACAACAAATTGAAAAACTGACAAGAGATTAATTAAACAAGTATGGAATGAAGAACTTAGGTCTTGTATCATACTTTGAGTAGTGTTCAATGTCATAGACATTGGCATCAACGTTATGCTGCCCGTACATTGTGGTTCACGGCCCGTTTCACATATCAACGGGTTCCCAATAACACTGCCAAGTGCCATAACAGAAAACTCTATAAATTTGATCATCACAACATTAAAAAGGACATATACTGCATTTAAGATCGGTTGGCCTCTTACTTGAATGTCTTGGAAGGGAATCTAGGCACGGGCCCGCTCAAATTGTTGTAAGATAAGTCCCTGAAATCAAACACACATCAAAATTAACAACCCATAAAAGAGAATTTGCAGATAAATGCAAGAACAGGATAAATTACAGTAGAGAAAGCTGAGTCATGTTGGTAAGTGACATCGGAATCTCTCCCGAAAGACTGTTATTGTTGAGCCTCCTGATACAGTAAAACAAATTAACCATTAAAGATTAGTAAATGATTTAAGCAACTCACTTCTATTTTTCAAATCGAATCCCAATTCTTACATGTACTTGAGACTTTTCAATAGTCCTAAAGAAGGAGGAATGATGCCATTAAAGACATTATTTGAAAGATCAAGTGTTTGAAGCCTTGGCAGCCTCCCAAGTTCAGCTGGGATTGGTCCACTTATGTTGTTATTCTGCAACAATCTGCAGAAATCTCAGCTCATGTTCATCAAAGACTTTTTTATTTCTAAAAGAAAAGAAGTCACTCATCCGTGAAACTTGTTCATAGTACAAAACTAATACCAATACATTCATTCACCAATACCATTACTCTTATGAACTAACACCAATAACAGTTTACATTTTGATATTAGTTTGTAAGTGCAATAGTATCACTAAATGAATGTTATGGTATTCCTGAATAAATATAATGTTATCACTTTATGAACAAGTTATACATGGAAATTTGCCTCAAAAAACACTTACATTATCTGAAGATTAGTCAAATTGCCAATGCTGGGAGAAAGAGTTCCTGATAAATTCTGGCTAGGGCTCCCTCTACACAACACAATCTAACAACCAAATTAACAAAATAATTCTTGCTAACCCTTAAAAAACTTGGAAAAAAATTCAAAAAAATAGAAATTAATAATAATTTGGCAAGATTCTTACAGGCCAATAACAAGACTCTGGGGAGAACAAGTGACCATAGTCCAACTACATGGGTCAACTGCATCCCCATCCCAATTATCAAGAACACCATGGGGATCCCTCAATCCAGATTTTATCCCCATCAAAGCTTGCACTAATTACACAAAAACCACATCAAGATTTTAGCTTTCTTGCATAAATGAGAGTACAAACCTCCAAAGCATCAAGAATCACACGAGGATAAATGGTTGTACCTTCAAAGTTTACACCTTTAGGTGAAAGCAGAGCAATTGCAGAGCTACAAAAGCAGAGAAAGATGATGGCCACCCGGAATGCTGATTCCATCTCTCTCATTTCCATTGGTGAAAATGCTAACAAAAATTGGAGATAATTTATTGGTAGTGATTGAAACAGGGGAATTTGTTCTTCATTTTGATGGGTGCTCTCTCACTGATTTGTGTTGTATAAAGCAAGAATAGCATGCTGTCACGGGTCAGGAGCTTGTCAAGAAAAATAATATTTTACTACGTAAAAGTTAATGGGATTAATTTTATTTAAATGATTGTGTGTGTGGTTTTCTTAAAAGAAACAAAAAATAATTCACACCTACTATGGTAAATAGTCAAGAATACCCTGAATTATTAGAACTTGATTTGATAAAAGTACAATATAATGTCAGTCATTCAAATTTTATTACCTGAATTTTCAGTTTTTTTTTTTTTTTTAAGTTGGTGGAGGTGTTTTTTACTTTTTTTTTATATATTATAATTTATTTTCTTATACTTTTTGACAGATACATAGAGGGAAAAAAATGGCGTGAATTAATTTCACCGTAAAAATTACTTATTTAATATAAATAATTAATACTGTTCAAAAATCCACATGAATTAATTTCATAGTAAAATTAGTTTAAAATTGACATATTTGGATAATATTCGTGTTAGTTAATCATGAATTAATTTGATAAATTAAATTATGCAATTTTAATTCGACCTAACTCAGTTTGATTGATTACAGTCCCACACATTTCATCCTTGTCGTTTATTTAAAAATCATTTTCTACTATTATTTCAAGATTTCAGATTTTGGGCACTTAATCAAGCCATAGAAAATATAATGCCCAGACAAAATAAATCCAAGTAGATTCATGGGCCAAGTTAGTGACTTGGTAGCCATTTTATTGCATGGAAAAGAGGAACTCTTGGGAGTAAGTACAACATAATCTTGTCATTATCCTTGTGAACTTTATGTAATGATAATAGTATTTTTCCTATTCACCTCGGAAGAATAATTTCATAGTTACATACATATAGAGATATTTGAATATAATAATTATGGGAAAGGACATGAGGGAATCCAACATTCCCTGAGTTTGGCCATTCAATAAAATCCTAAAAAATATTTATTGTTTATAAAAGAATTTGAGAATCTCGATAAAAGTGGCTGGAGATTGATAATGGTTTTGGTCACCTTCCCATTATCATTATCCATTAAACAAGAATTTTTGCATGATTACATGCCCATCATCTTTGTGTGCCCTTCATGCATTCCTCATCATTACTTTCGTGGTAAAAGGAATTACTTCCTCCGTCCAAACTAATTAAATATAATTTTTTTTATGAGTTTTAAAAAATCTTAAATGGATAGAGTAAAAAATAAAAAGATATTGTTTTTTTTTAAGATAATCAATTACAATAGTTCATTCAACCCTCGAACCCAAGACCTCCAAAGTCTTAGGTGGTGGTCTCAACCAATTGAACTAACAATACTTGATAATAAAAAAAAAAGATATTGTTGGAGAATTATTAAATAAAGTAGATGAGTGAAATAAAAAGCAAAAGATATTTAGTAAATAACTGTATTTTAGTGGTGGTTTTAGAGGGGATGTCGCCCCCTTGTGATTTAAATTTTCATATAAAAAAAATTATGCCTTGGATTCATAAAGATTGTCATGCCCAGCTCCCAATTAATTTTCTTTACCCTTTCTATATTTTGCTCCTTTTGGGATGAATTATTGAATTAATTTCAAGTGTAAAGTAGTAATTTTTTTTTATTATATATTTTTAGACAATACATATTAAATTTGGACGAACCAAAATAGCTAGAAATCATACTTATTAAGTTTGGACGGAGGAGTACAACATCATTTGTGTGAGCGCCTTAATTTAGGCGAATATGATCGGTTAAATGAACATTTGATGCCCGTAAAAACTGATTTTTGTAAAGAAAGGAAAAAGTGGTTTAATAGTACTACTATCGCTAATATGAATATTACGTTGTTAATTTTGCATGTAATGAATTATGACCAATCAGAGAGTCTCTCATATTTGTTAGAGTGATTCATACGCAACTTAACCTTTTAATTTATGTTGGGTTGATATAGAAAGAAAGAAAAACTTAGAAGTATATATTGAGTGAAAATGAAAATTTATTGTTTTTCATGTATTGGAACAAGTAATTGATGGTAGCTAAATATGATTTACAAACGGTGATCTGATTTCAATTTGGTTATTTAATTACTGCTAACCAAAAATTAAAATAGAAGTTTGGCATGATATGTTGGTATCAATATTTTTTTAAAAGAAAAACAACTCAGCATTAATTAGCTACCAAATCGGTCTGAACAAAATTAACAACAGAATCGAGAATCGAATGAGATAAGAAAGTAGAATTAGAGAAAATACAAAACAAACTAGCTTATGAACAATAACATTTTCATCTCTCCTAATCCAAAAAAAAAAAAAAAAAAGTAACGCTGACAAAGTTCTTAGCCAGCTCCACAATATCACGAACAATAAAATCTATCAACATTGGAGACTATATATATATATAATAGTACTATATGCCCCTGGTGTAATTGTAACCCTGATTCAACTAAAAAATTAATTCAACCAATTTTTTTTTTTTTTGTGAACCATAAAAATATATTAATATTGTTTAATCTACAAACTAATATTTTTATATGAATAAATATTTTTCTTTCAAGAACTAATATTAATTTCTTATTATAATATTTTGTGAATTAATCAATATTAAATAAAAAATACACTAACTACATGATACAATTGGTTGTGTAGAGATTTTTGCCTTCGATTTTTATTACCCGAGTTTCACTAAAAAAAAGAGTAAAGCGTAGACCTCCATGAACTCTAAAACCATGCATGAACTACGTACGAACTTTGACCAATTAATTCATGAACGATTAATTACCCACTTATATATCTTTAAAAAAAGTAAAATTATTTATTTTTCAAGTGATATGAAAAGAGTGGAAACAGATCTGAACTTATTATCTAAATAAAATATCATAGGGGCAGACTACAAGATTATTAGATTAAATGAACAATGTGGGATCACATGAATTACAGAAAAAAAATAAAAATTGGAGCCTTTTGAAAAAATAAAAGAAAAGATAAAAGGTGGCAAACTCCACGCCTCACTATCTCTTTTTATAAAAATGATGAAGGGGTGAAGAATATTAATGCTTAGATTCAGCCCCATTGGGAGGGCGTGACTTTAGTACTATGATTATAGGAGACATATATGTTTCTTCTTTTTCTCTTTTATTTCATCCTTTTTTTCTGCTTTTTCTTTTTTACTTAGAAAAAGATTACTACTTTAATGGGGGGCATGGGACAGGGGAATTGATGAGGAGGAACAAAAAGACTCTTTAATTGTTCTTTTTTACTTAGAAAAAGATTCCTCGATTTCTTGTGCTTTTCATTTTATAAGATTCATCGTGCATTTATAATATGATGTGTCGTTTTTATTCTCTATTTACATATAATTACGACTTGTATATGGTGGATATTTTATATTCAATATTTTATTAATAATAATGTATGCATGCATAGTCTCTAATCATCTTGTGAAATAATCCTTTGTTTTTATAAATTTTGTTATTTCAATTGTAAATATTGCTTACATACGAGGCTTTTAATTGACGCCAAAAGTCACAAAAATAGTACTCCCTTATGCTCCGTCTCATTATTATTTGCACATTTTTCTTATTCGTCCATTTCAAAAATTATTTGCACACTCCAGAAAAGGAAACATTGATTTTCGTGCACACTCACAATAATATACACATATTTACTCATATGTCACTACTTTACAAAAAAACACACAATTTTCTTAATATGTGTGCCCTCTTTGTATGCAAAAAATGCTGGGACGGAGGGAGTACTAGAATTACCATTACCAATGCCTATGTTAATTTTGGTAAAATATTGTGTGAACAATGTTCACCGTATATCATTTATAATATTTTTTTGGTAAAAATTAATACTACTACTATTTGTAAAGCTAATATTATTATTTGTAAGCACTAATGCTATTATATAGTGGTGCACGATGTGTGTGTGTAAAACACAGTCTCAATTTAATTACTCTCTCTATCTACGGAAACTATCTTTGATTTTGGACAGATTTTAAGGAAATGTAGATAAAATATATAGATAAATTATGGATATTTGTGGTATTGTATGACCCATATATAATAAGTGGTTGTTTGTGAGTGTAAAATTAATGATATAAAAAATAATTAAGTGATAATTTTTTGATATAAAAGTGAAAAAATTTATTGTAAAAAGTAGAAGATGATTTTTTTATAAGATCGTCTCACGGTAAAATATTTCAAAAACTTACATAAATTAACATTTAAAAAAAAATGTTAATGCATTGTGTCCAACTTAAATTTTATTCCATAATTGCTCGAAATAGAATGAGCACTTTTTTTTAGTGTACGTGGAGTATATAAATGGTAACCAATATGTCATAAATATAGTTAGTGGAATCTCAAACTGACGTGCCTTCCCAAAAAAAAAAAAAATCTCAAACTGACGTGGAGTTATATTACTATGAAATTGCAAATCTTTTTGGTCCTTCCTCTCTTTCACCAATCAATACGTTGGATTAAATTTTTTGGAAAATAAAGTTGATCCGTATATATCTGTTTTTTCCACTTAATCCGAGAAAAAAAATATGATATAATTTATATTCGTCTTAATATATAGTCTATAGACTACATAAATGCCTTGAACAAATTGTCAACTTAATGCATCAATTTCTCAAGCACCATTTATCATTTTTAGAGTTCAACACTTTACTATTATCCAATGGAAACATATATAGATTATCAATTAATCCATCATTTAGTTCATATAAAATTGAATATTTCACCAAATGAATTGATCACAATCGGATCAAAACTCAACTTCACAAAACATTATTTTTTTTCAATTGCTTATCCATCAAAATAGTTAAGTTTACATCATGAATGAGGTTTTCCTTAAAGGCGTGCCACAAAATAAACGATAAAAGGCAAAAAAAAAAAAAAAAAAAAAGGATAAAAATGACTAGAAAATCATCTTTCAAACTGTGGGCCTTTTATTGAATAAGAAAAGACCTTGATTTTTACAAGATATAAGACAAAGATTTTTTGCATTATTCATTTATTACCAAAGAATCCAAACCCTGCGATTGATCAACATCAAGCCCAAACATAACATCTGTTTCTGGTATTATTAAAAGCAAAGATAATTGCCAAAAAAATGGAAATTAATATTATTCTGGTCGATTTAAACTTAACTACAATTATTAAAAGATATATATGGGAAAAAAAGAGAGGGAAAATCCTAGGACAAACATATGGGTCAAATGAAGAGAATGGAAACAACACAATGGAACCCAAATTGATTTATTGGTGCAAAAGAAAGAATTGACCAAACAGGAAAAAGAAACAAGGTGCTATTAATGTGAAAATGACAAAAATATCCAGTGATTAGGGCTGATGAATTGAATACAGCTGGGCATAATTGTCCCTTTCCTTCCTAATATCCCAACACAAAGCATATATACATACATATTATATGTATGCATATGCTATGATAGTGGAATGATGCTTTGGGACCACAGCTTCCAAACTAGTGAATCCAAGCGATATGGTATAGTCTTCGTTGGTACTACATTGATATTTCCTTTTCCGTGAAACAAAACACTGCAATTTTATAAATTATAATACTGATTTCTCTTTCTTTATTTTGTTATTCTCTTGGCTGATTTAATTTTAAAGATAAACTCGCTTCCGCCATTCTCATTTTATTAAATTACGTATGTACAATATTTATTTTTTGATTGTATCCTCTATCGTCTTAATAAAACATAATCACCCCTTAGCATTCACGAATTTCCGTACGTATTAAAGAGTAGTAGATAGGATCGAATGACAAAATTGTTGTAATTGAGTGCGTAAATTAAAAGGTAAGATTTGTTCACCCAGTTCGTCGGGAACGACTACGTTTGGGGGCGAGCCAAACCAGGAGTTTCACTAATATTGTGTATGCGGTTATTACAATAATGAATACAATGATCTATTTATAAGAATAAAACCCTAGTCTAAGATATTATGTCTGTTAGGTTTCTTGGTCCATTAGTAATGTCAACATCAAATCTTCTAGATTTTGAATAAATCTTCTAGATTTACAACACTCACCCTTGGGCCTTGGACATTACGACATAACATAAATGTCTTGTCATAAAAACTCCACGTGCTAGGTATCGGCCAAATAATAAGTTAGGGAGGAATGTTATTGATCTTCTAGATCTAAATCTTCTAGATTTATTTTGGGGTTATCGCCCCCCCTGAAGACAACAACACTTTAAGTTTTTGCATCCCAATACCACGAACGTACTTTTCAAAAGTAGATGTAGTTAAGGATTTAGTAAACAGATCTGCTAGATTGTTACTAGATTGCACTTTTGAATGGTAATCACGTCACTCTTCTGGAGTTCGTATAGGTAGAAAAACTTAGGTGAGATAAGTTCCGTCAGGTTTCCCTTGACGTACCCATTACTCATTTGTGCGAGCAAGCAACGTTATCTTCAAATATAACGGTGGGAGGTGTATCGCCTTTAGCGATACCACACGAGTCACCAATGTGTTCTACCAAGGACCTTAACCAAACACATTCTCGTGCGGCTTCAAATAAAACTATTATCTCTGAGTGGTTTGAAGACGTGGTAACCATGGATTGTTTAACAGATCTCCATGAGATCGCGGTACCACCACAGAGAAAAACATAACCAGTCTGGGATATGGCATTGTGGGATCAGACAAATAGCCAGCATCCGCATAACCTACTAAGGTTTTGTCTTGGTTCTTACGGTAAAATAGTCCAAGATCTTGAGATCCTTGGAGGTACCGTAGAACGTGCTTAACACCATTTCAATGTCTCCTCGTAGGAGAAGCGCTATATCTCGCAAGCAAGATGACAGCAAATGCAATGTCCGGCCGGGTGCAATTTGCGAGATAGAGCAAAACTCCAACAGTGCTAAGATAAGGAACTTCTGGTCCCAGAATTTCTTCTGAATCTTCTCTTGGCCTAAATGGGTCCTTATCCACTTCAAGGGATCGGACAACCATCGGGGTGCTAAGTGGATGAGATTTATCCATGTGAAATATCTCCAATACCTTCTTTACGTAGGTCGACTGATGAATAAGGACTCCTTCTGGGAGGTGCTCGATCTGCAAGCCGAGGCAGTACTTGGTTTTACCCAAGGACTTCATTTCGAATTCAGCTTTCAAGATTGAACTGGCTTCTTCAATCTCTTTGCATGTTCCGATTATGTTTAGGTCATCAACATAGATGGATATGATGCAAAAACCATCTTGCGATTTCTTCGAGAATACGCATGGGAAAGCTTTATCGAATGTGTATCCTTTTTTCTGAATGAATTCACTAAGTCGGTTGTACCACATGAGGCCCGATTGCTTCAGGCCATACAACGACTTTTGCAGTTGTATGCTATACATACTGCGGTTTTCACCATCCCTCATCTGAGGAATGCCAAATCCATCTGAGATTTTCATATAAATGTCGGCATCTAGTGATCCGTATAAGTACGCGGTTACTACGTCCATTAATCTCATTTAGAGATTCAACTTAACTGCCAAAGATATCAAGTAGCGGAACGTTATTGAGTCCATGACGGGAGAATAGGTTTGATCAAAATCAATCCCAGATCTCTGCGGAAACCCTTGTGCTACAAGCCTCGCTTTATACCTCTCCACAGTATTGTTCTCATTTCGTTTTCGTACAAATACCCATTTATATCCTACGGGGATAGCGCGCGCGAGTATACGAACGATAGAACCAAATACTTATCTTTTGTTAAGCGATGCGAGCTCTGTATCAATTGCCTCTTTTCATTTAACCCAATCGGAGCGCTTCCGGCACTCGGCGATTGTTTTGGGTTCTGGATCTAGATCATTTATAATGAAAAGGGCGATTGACGCTGCAAATGTGTCATCGACGACAGTAATATTTCTATTGTATGTTTCTCCCGTATCTGTGAAGTTCACAGAGACTTCGACGTTTACGTCAACCAGACCTTCCTCATTTCCCATTGTATCTGGGTCTGGTCGTTCCACGGTCCTAGTGCATGGAATATTTTGTGCACGTGCTTCATCACTAGGACTCTCGTCTCCTAGAGACTTGAAGTTATCTAGACGGATCTCTTCTAGAGATTTTCCATTCGACTAACCAGATTTGCTAGCCTTTCGTTTAGGTGTGTTACTATCTCTTGAGGGTCCCTTACGCTTTTGGTGTGTGGGGGCATGAGTACTCATTTTTCCTGGGACCTCAACCCTTTGGGGAGCATTTACTGCAGGTATATGCGATCTAGTCACACCTCTATGGTCAGTGAACGCGTCTGACAGATTATTTGCTAAGTTTTGCAAGTTAATGATCTTCTGAACTTCCATTTTAGATTGATTAGTGCGTGGATTTAGATACTGAAGATTACTTACGTTCCACGTAAGTTCCCGACATTCATTCAATTTTGAGTTCGGATCTCCCCCTAATGCCAGGAAGTAATCTTTATCGAACGTGCAATCAGCGAACATGGCCGTTAATTGATCCCCGGACAAAGGCTCGAGGTATTTCACGATGGATGGAGAGTCGTATCCAATGTAAATACCGAGTTTTCTATGTGGGCCCATAGAGGTTCGCTTGGGTATCGTTATTGGTACGTATACCGCACATCCGAAAATACGCAGATGGGAAATGCTAGATTCTTTCCCACGCACTAATGGTAGGAGGGAATGATCATTATATGCAGTTGGACGGATTTGAATTAAGTGCGATGCATGTAGGACTGCATGCCCCCAGCATGAGGTGGGTAGTTTGGAGTTCATAAGCAATGGTCTCGCGATAAATTTGATACGTTTTATTAGCGCCTCAGCAAGACCATTTTGGGTATGGACGTAGGCGACCAAATGCTCCACTTTGATTCCCAGGGCCATACAGTAATCTGTAAAGGCCTTCGAGCTGAACTCAGCTGCATTATCCATGCGAATCGATTTAATTGGATAATTCGGGAATTGAGCTCTAAGCTCGATAGTCTTCGCAATGAGCTTCGCAGAAGCTTGATTGCGGGTGGACAGCAAACATGCAAATGTTCACCTAGTGGAGGCATCAATAAGGACCATGAAATAACGAAATGGTCCTGATGCTGGGTGAATCGGTCCGTAAATGTCTCCTTGAATTCGCTCAAGGAAAACCGGAGACTCTAGTCCAACCTTGGTGCGCGAAGGGCACACTATCAACTTACCCTTAGAACATGCATCACATAAATGTTCATCAACGGGAGGGATTCTATTATTCGAAATATTATGACCAGTTGAATTAGATAGAATCATACATATCATTGTTTGTCCCGGATGACCTAACCGCTGATGCCACAATTTAAAGGAATTTGGGTCATGGAATTTCATACTCATCGCTAGATGGGAACTAGACGGCCGGATGTATGAATAGTACAAACCGGAGGAGAAGGAAGGAAGTTTTTCTATAACTTGTTTACGGCTACCTCGAGTACTAGTCATCAAAAGGTATTCGTTATCGTTTTCAGTTTTAGTTTCAATATGATACCCGTTTATCCTAATTTCTCTAAAACTGAGTAGGATACGCTTAGATTGTGGGAACAACAAAGCATTTTCAATTATTAGTTCGTACCCATGGGGAGGACAATGGAAGCTCTTCCAGAGCCCACTATCAACGTACTATCATTAGCTATTGTAGTTATACTCCCCTTACGTTCTATCCAGTTATGAAAATACTTCATATCCTTTAAGATCGTATGTGTGGTGGCGCTATCTACCAGACATAGATCACTATGGGCGTCCATCATGCAAGAGGAAATAATCCAAACCTAATAGCTGATTTGTTTACAAGTCATAAATGAGAACAACAATATCCAAATAAATACATGGACAACTATTAAGGTAAACATATCCAAGCTAATAAATTCATTCATAAAATAAAATATCCGAAAGAAAGGATTCAAAACATAATGTGAAATTATTTTATTCAGAAAACAAAATACTAGAAATAACTAAATACGTGAATCTACTCGTTTGTCTCCTTAATTTCGAGCTACGGGCTCAAGAGATCATCGTTGTCTAGGTGAAGGTCTGCTTCAGGCAGGTTGTCATCTTCAGGTTCATAAACTGGAGCCTTCCCCTTGTCGTCCTTCTGCATCATTAAGTAAGTCTCGACCAAGTGTTTGGGAGTACGACATGTGCGTGACCAATGGTCTTTGCATCCGCATCTAAAGCGGGACTGCTCAATCATGCTTTGAGAGCTAGGTTTTTTAGGAGCGGAAAACCGGGTCTTGTAACCACCAAATGAACTACGACTTCGGCCGTTAGTACAAAGTTGCTAACTCACTCTCCCCCTTCCACGGTTGCAACCAAACGAGGGTTTGGCCCTTTACTGCTGCGGGAGTACAGGGTTGCTAGCGTGGAACTTTGATACATAATTTTGGACTAGGTTGATTACAATATGCTGCAATGCAGAGTTGTACTCCGTTATTGACTTAAGGTTTTCATAACGGATGTTCAACCACTCGTATTGTGACGGAGGGAGGAGTATAAAATCATGTTGTTGGAAACTTTCCTTCAGGGATTTCCACAATATTTCGGGGTCCCTTTCTGTGATATATTGGAATTTCAGATCTTCATTTATGTGGTTCCTAAGGAAAATCAATACTTTTGCCTTCTGGGCGTTAGTAGATTTTGAACCTTCCATGATAGTTTCGCTCAACCTATTTGAGGCTAGATAGAATTCTATATCTAGCGTCCATGTCGGGTAATTGCTACCATCGAGAGCAAGCTCATCGAATTCTTTCGTAGTGATGTCAGACATAATTCACTATAATTAATAAAAGCGACATGGTAAGGGGGATGGCGAAACTCATTGATAATGGGGAAAAACAAGGATTCATTTAATTATTCCAAGGCACATAGATGCACGTACTGGGCGCCGTCTACCCAAGGCATAAATTTACGGTCCGCCAAATACCGGACGCCGCCTACCCGGGCATAATATGCGGACTATAAATAAAATAAACTATGTGCGAAAAATAATGCACGTAGGATAATTAAATCACATAAACATGCATAACAAATAAGGGGGATAATCACATGAAAATAATTTCTAGAAAATATACGATTTAATAGACAGGGGGAATAATCTCAAGGATAATTATTTCATGTATATTAACGCAATTTAACGAAATATTTCCAGGATTAAAAATTAAATTAAACACGAATTTTGTGATATCAATAACGAGATTGCAAATCACAAAGATCCGGGAAAAACACTGCGTGTGTCGCGCATTGAGGACGGGCGTCGGTGCACTGAGGATGGCAGCGGCGGCGGCGGTGCGGCATCGGGTGCGGGCGCACGGTGGCGTGGACAGCAGCGGCGCGGGGAGCGCGTGGCCCCAGGCGCGCGCGAAGGCAGCAGCACGGGGGCAAACTGCGACGCGGCGAGCGACGGCGGCGCAAAGGAACACTGCATCGCGAGCAGGCAGCACGGGTGCGATGCAAGAAGGCGGCACGGGGCACAGGTGCACGGTGCGGTGCAAGCAGGCGGCACGGGGTGCGGAGCACGCGATGCGCACGAGCAGGCGGCACGGGACGCGGAGGCACGGTGCGCATAAGCAGACGGCACAGGCTCGGGTCGGCGATAGCGTGCGGCGCTACGGGCGCGTGGTTGCGGCCGATCGGCGGCCGATCGTCTACGGGCGATGGCCGTTGCTCGTTGATTCAATTCACGAAAATAATTTTAACGAAATACAATTATACGCAGATATATTCAGGAATTCAAAGTACACAGAAAATCATGTGATTCATATAAAAATATATTAGAGGCGTACCGTATAATCTTGGTTAGAGACTCATACTGATAACGTGTTGTAATTGAGTGCGTAAATTAAAAGGCGAGATTTGTTCACCCAGTTCGTCGGGAACGACTACGTCTGGGGGCGAGCCAAGCCAGGAGTTTCACTAATATTCTTGTGTATGAGGTTATTACAATAATGAATACAATGATCTATTTATAAGAATAAAACCCTAGTCTAAGATATAAGGCCCGTTAGGTTTCTTGGTCCATTAGTAATGTCCACATCAAATCTTCTAGATTTGGAATAAATCTTCTAGATTTACAACAAAAATAAGCTGCAAAAGGAAGAAAGGTTTCATGACAATTTTTCCAACACGATATTCTCTCCATTTTTAATAAATGTCACTTTAGTTTTTATACTTTTTTTTAGTAGATGTCATTTTGACAAATTTTCACCAAATATTCCAAGTTTACCCCTATTATTCTTCTACTACATTTTCTCCTACAAATCTTATGCAAAATATTTCTATTCCTCTTTCCCATGATTTAGGAATTATCTTTTGTCTTATTTTAAGACAATCCCCTTTTCAATTTCATAGTTCTTTTATAATTACACAAGTGAATTCAAATAAATCCTTAACTCTCATCATCCTCTCTACAATTTTTGCTCCAAGAAGTTATGGTTTTAATTTTTTCCAATAAAATTCTTCCTAAAACTAATTAATTAATGATGATGATAGACATGTTTGATATTTTTCATATTTTGAATATTCCATCCTACATGTAGGCATATTATTTTAGATTAATGAGTCATATTATTGATTTAAAATTATTTTAGATTAAAAGAACTTGCATAAATTTTCTTTAAATTTTTAATTGAATTTTCTTTGCCTCCATTGTTGTGTAGTTGGCGAAAAACTTGGTGCCAAAAAAATTTAATTGAATTTTTTTTGCCTGGCGCAAGTTTTTAAAATTTTCTTGCTTCCAATTTTAATGTGAGATTAAAAAAAAAACAATGGGATCGATCAACTAGCTGAAATTAGGGATATAATTTTGATGTGAAAGTATTAAAGAATCAAAAAGTCAAAATAAATTATCAACTAAGCCAAAATCATGGGATAATATAATTGGAAGATTGGGAGTATTAAAAGATTGCAATATCCATTTATAAGGGTAGTGTTGGAAAAATAGCAACCACCTTATTGACAGCGATTTCGTGAGGATCTCGCTGTCGGGTTCCTAGCGGGTAGGATTCACGTATTTATGATAACTGAAAGTAATGGATGCAAGTATAAATGAGCTCTCAAGTGGAGACTTTGCAATAAATGAGTTGTATCTTACATTGGGCATTTAAGGCCCTATTTATAGTGTACATGGTGGGCTTCCCCACCTTGGGTTGGTATGCCCGTGGGCCCCTCCTATTCCCAGCTAGGGGGTAATGAGTGGCTACAGCTGTTGGAGTTATACGTGAAAGTATGATTTTACTTTGTATAACTCATGTATCAAACACTCGTTTTATGAGAATAATTCTTTTATCGCATTTGCTTTAGTTATGATTGAATGTTGAATTTCTATTGCAAACCGTTCAATATATAGTACATGTTACATTGTAGTTAATGTGGTGATACCCGATCACGGAAGACAACATTAACAGTTTACTTGTAACTAAACGTACATTTTCACGACCTAGGTGGAATTGAACAATCCGCCGTGAAAGGTCGATGTGTAAGGCTCAGATTGGTCTGTCTTGACTAAGAGATTGCACTAGCACATTTAGTATGTGTTGAAGAGGTCCTACAGCGAGGAGAAATTCTTCTGTTCTGAAAGGTGAAGAATTAGACCTCAGTGGTTGTTGATTTCTTAATCTCCGTCACTTAAATAGGACCGTGTGTGCTTAATGGTTACTGCTTTGATTCATGTTGGGTGAGAATCATTGCGACTTCGAACTTTGTGTCTTGGGCAGTAATATTAATCATACGACGGTTGCTAAGATTTAATACGGAGAAACGCGTGCGAGTACGGCTCGTGTGATTAGTTCCCTTGGTGGGCTCAGAAGTTTTATTGTACCAAATCTTGCAAGTGAAGAATTAGTTTCTTCGGTACGAATAATAATGTTGAGTTGTCTTTACTCCAAGATGAAAGATGTTAATTAATTTAGAGCTATTCAGAAGCTTGATTAATTAATGGACTTGATAATCTTAAACACGGGAAATAATAATCGGGAGCCCATATTATCGTAAAATGGATTAAGATGGATAGTGCAATATTAATTTATTAGTGGTAATAATTAATATTATTGGGCTGAATTATATTGGGGCTCAATATTGAAATTCAGAAGTCCATTAGGAGGTCCAATCTTAATTCTCCTTAAGGCCCCTCAAGTAGCCCATTAAGTAGCCCAATAATGATAAGGTGATTAAAATAAAAAGAAAATATATTGCTGATTTTTCCATGTTAATTTCAAAAATTGCATGATAAGAAGAAAAAAGATTTTGTTGATTTTCTTGGAAAGATATTATGGAAGATATGTATTCTAGGAATACAAGAATATCTCGTATATTCAAGAAGATCCAAATCTTGGATTTCATCCTTGAAATTTTTGAAAATTACACCTATTGAGGAGGGTGATATTTTTGTGGAATATTTTATTTTGGAGAAAAGAATATATGGGATATATTCAAGATTTCTTAGAGGCTAAGAAAAGATTTTCTCCAAGCCCATATTCATGTAAAATTTCGGCCCCTACCCTCTATAAATAGGGGATGATTATTTCATCCCCAAAATACGTAATTCCATGTGTTGGAAAAATAAAAAAACATAGATATTTTTCTTTTTCCTTAGTTTATTAAATTACTTGAAAGCATCTCCCACTGGTGATCAAGTGAGGTGAAAAGGGAAATACCTTAGAAGACTTTGGGTTGATAGAGTGAGATTATAATTGTCCCGTATATCCAAAGGCTAATTCTACAAGAGGTACGTTAATCGCATATTTACTTGTTTATTCCGCCTAGTTAATATGTGAAATTAATTCAACATACATGATGAAAATTAGTTGTTGGAATTATTATTTGAATTAATTAGGATTAATTCATGCTAGTAATAATTGTATTTAAATTCGTATTTAAATTTCATCCCGAATAGATTCCGGGCACCCCTATTTTCCCAACAACTGGTATCAGAGCCACGGTTTCGGGCTCTGAATTTTAAATTGGAATTTAAATTGTTAAACATTAAATTGAAATTGGATAGTAGAATTGTTAGATCTTTTTTGCAGGTATCCAATTGTCATGGTTTTAATGTTGTTAATTTCATGCGTGTGAATTAATTGTTTTTTTAATTCGATTCGTTCGAATTCGTTTTTCTCGTGAGAAAATCCACGAGTAGATTAGTTGTTTTTTATTTTGATTCGATCATTGTAATAGACTAGTCTAGATCTAGTATTTATTTTTTTTGTAAAAATAAATTGTAACCGGATCGTGACGAAGAACGAAGAATTAAAAACGGCGTACTCGGATGACGCATACAAGCGTGGCGCGTGTATGGACGTAAAATCATGCAAGGGGTGAAGAAAACGAGGACGAACGGCGAAAAACGGCGCACGGGGGTGCACGGCGCACGCCATGCGCGACGGGAGCACGGCGCCGCGCGCACTCGCGCGCGCGCCTCGGGGCGCTCCGGGCGGCGCCTCGGGTGCGCCTCGGGGCTGCGCTTCGGCGCGCTTCCAGCAGTGCTTCGACGCTTTTTGGGCCGGGAGGCGCGCGCGCCGTATCTCGGGCCGTGGAATTTTTTCTGTTCGTGTTTTTTTTCCGTGTGATTTTAAACATCGTCCCGAACCCCAAACGATGTTGTTTTTGAAGAAGTGTTGTTGTTCGAGTGGGAGCACGTCGAGACGAACGTCGGAAAGCAACAAGGACGATTTTTCACATCAAGACGTGAAGAAATTAAACCGTGACAATTGGATTTGAATGTTCCAATGTGTTTAATTTTGTTTTGATGGATGTTTTATATCGTGCAATTATTATTATTTGTTAATATGTGTTTGCATGAATTTAATTGTCCAAGAAAAACCTTACTTTCGAAAATTACTAAGTATGTTTTATTTAATCGCAATTTTATTCCGGATATTAAAATTGGATTAATTTGGCCTCCATAATTTATTTATATTTGAAGTTCTTTTGGAATACATTTCCCCCTCGGATCGGCCAAAAGAACGGATTTCACATGAATAAATTCCGAAAGGATGATTGTGGATTATTACTAGTGGCGGTATTGACCCTCACCACGAGTGGCTTGCTCAATGCGAAATAATAATCCTGTATTTAATTATGGTTATTACTTAGGCATAGGAAATTGATATTAACTTACTCCCCTCGGAGTCCCTGTCAATTTCTATGTGGTCAAAGTGGGAGCCAACTATTAATTTTGAATTAAGGATTTGTAACTTTCGAGTTTGTAATCCGCTTGAATGTATTTAAATGTATAGACCACCCCTCGTGGCGCATTTAAATTGTTTCAAGATGTTGGCTGATGCATGATTATATTGTTTTAAGGTTTCAATATAATTGATGTGATCGAATTATGTGATTATTTCATATTTTTCTAGATATTGATATGAATGTATGTTTTATTCTCATTTCATCATGTCGCAACCTTTTAATCCACTGTTTAATATACTTAAAGTTAATAAACTTTTTGGAGTGATTTATATCGATTGGAAATGTTTTTTTTTGTCCTTACTGCACGAAAACACAATTGGGTTATTTATGTTAATATACCCGGCAAGCCTAATGATAAGTCAAGCAATGGGTAGAGGCAGTTTATGATTGGAAGCGTGACAATGAACACATGAAGTGCATCATCTTGACATCTCTGTCTGAGGATTTGAGGCGCGTTCATGGAGACATTGTATCCGCTGTTGAAATCATGGAACACCTTGAAGAGATGTCCTCACATCAAACCCATGACTAATCAGTTCACCAGACATGACTCGGTCAAGTTGGAAATGGTGGAGGGAACGCCCGTGAGGGAGCACGTTCTCAAGATAATGGCATACCTTAACAAGTTGGAAGTACTTGGTGCGGATTTTGATTGATTTCATATACCATTCTCTACCGAGAAGCTTTGAGCAGTTTCGTCTGAACTGTCAGATGAATGAACGGACAAATCGTTTGCCCGAGCTCTTGCAAGCTTTAGTTTCGGTGGAGGTGAAAATGGAGCACCAGTCTAGTGCTATGGTGGCTAATGGTCCGTCTACCTCTTTTGGTCCCAAGGGAGGGAAAAAGAGGAAGAGAACCAAAGGCCGGATCCAAGCAAATCTAATTGTTGCAAAAGACAAATGCAAAGGCTAGCATCGAAGGGGAAGTGTTTTAGTTGCGGTGAGAGAGGACAATGGAGGTCTGCCTGTTCCAAGCCTAAGAGGCTAGGAAAGTTAGGTAATTCACACACCTTAGTCGTCGAAACTTGTGAAGTGGCGTATGTTGTCTATTCGTGGATAGTGGATACGAGAGCTACTGATCACATTTGTTTCATGGATTTAAGCTAACCCGACGACTTAACGGAAGTGAGATCCCCATCACATCGGGCAATGCTACGAGAGTGGCAGCTGAAGCAGTGGGAGAAGTGCGCCTATCTTGTGAAGATAGAGTTATGGTCTTGAGAGACGTTCCTCATGTTCCTAGTTTAGAAAGAACTCAACCTTCAGTTTCTAAACTGTTTGAATAGATACTCAGTTTCTTTTAATAAGGATGTTATTATTGCTTGAAACGATGAGTTTATCTGTTCCGGAACTTCGATGGATGATCTTTATACCATTATTTGGGCACACCACTCACAAAATTGAATCTAATAACACATCGATTATTTCGTGTAATAAAAGAAAGCATTCTTCGGACATGAACGAAACACTTCTATGGTATCTTAGACTAGGTCATATTAATCTAAAGCGGATAGAGAGATTGGTGAAAGACGGATCCTTGGAATCATTCCAAGTCGAACCATTTCCAACTTGTGAATCCTGTTTAGAGGGTAAAATGACCGAGAGGGCATTTGGAGCCAAGGGGAATAGAACCACGGAAGTGTTAGAACTCATTCATACCGATATGTGTGGTTCAATGACGATCATAGCAAGAAGGGGTATGAGTAAATTGTCTTTTTCAATGATTACTCGAGATATGGATACATCTACCTTATGATGCATAGGGAAATAAGTATCAAGTTTCTACGATTTGATCGTGTAGGCGAATACCTTAGCGATGAATTCTTGAACTAGCTATCAAACGAAGGGATTGTATCCCTGTTGACCGCACCGGGAACCCCTCAATAGAATGGTGTGGCAGAACGAAGGAGCCAGACTCTTTTAGAAATAGCCAGACCCATGATGAGTTATTCGGATTTACCCAAGTCGTTTTGGGGTAACGCCTTGGAAACAACGACTTACATTCTAAACTTGGTGCCATCCAAATCGGTTCCTAAAACCCCAATGGAATTGTGGACCGGGTACAAGCGACTCCGCCCAGCCCGTTCTTACCGCGAGGCCCAGGAGTCAGAGTTTGGGGCCTCTCATCGCCCTAGCTGCCTACCGCCGAATGCGGATCTCTCCGAGCTCTATTGGACCTTCGAGGTCCCTACAGACGTATACTTCTACGTCCCTCAAGCCAAGGAGCGCGCCGACCAGCCCCCTGACGGGATGATAGCTGTCAACGTGGATACCCTGCATGCGGGCCTTCGCTTTCCGCTCCACCCGGCAATCTCCAGGCTGCTCGCCTCCTGGAACTTGTCGATCACCCAAATTACTCCCAACGGGTGGAGTTACTTGCTGGGTGCCATGGTCGCACTCGGGCGTCGGGGACTTCACTGCATGCCATTCCCCGACGAGATCAACCATCTTTACTACACCGTGGCATCCACTAGACCGTTGAACGTGGGGTACTACTCCGTGAATTCCCGGGGCAGTGATGCTATTGTCTTCGGCATCTCGTCGAAGGTTACGCACTGGCACGAAAGATGGTGGTAGGTCGGCAGTGCTTGGGAGAGTGTGGGCGTTGATGGCTCAGTCATCCCGGTTCCCCGGGAGTATTGCATCAGCAATCGTCGAGGTAAATTCTTGTACTTCCTCTACCTCCTCAGTACTGATCTAATTTTTGTTTCACTGTGCAGGCAACTCGGCACCCAACCAGAGTGACCTAACCGACGATTTTATGCTAGCACTCGCTCGCGTGAAGGCGAAGAGCAACGTCAAACGTGATATCGATCAACTTAACTGCAACGAGTAGCAACGGTTGTTCGGCCTCCAGACCTTCCCCCACCATTTAAACTTTGGTGGTAAGGCCATTTTTGCCCGATACTTTCCTCTTCGTTCTT
Organism: Ballota nigra; assembly: GCA_947034835.1. NCBI lineage: Eukaryota > Viridiplantae > Streptophyta > Magnoliopsida > Lamiales > Lamiaceae > Ballota > Ballota nigra. The sequence goes on from OX344723.1 coordinate 82,934,730, forward strand.
TCTACCTGATCGATTCTTTACTTGACGTTTCACCCCTCTCTTTAGAACAACGCTTTCCGGCGGAGAGCTCCACACCGTCTACCTCTCCAGCCCCTTCCTATCAGCCTCAACCCGACGCCGACCAGACCCCTGCTATTCCCATCGTGAACGTCGAAAGTTCTGAGGAGACGGTCGATATGACACTGAAGAAAAGTGACGTTGCCAAACTGGCCAAACGGGGGGCGGTCAGGGCTTCGGGACCGACTATCCGGGCTCACCACCAGACTCATCTGCCCGCCGCCCCTTCGGCGCCCTCCAAAAAAGCTTGGGTGGACGCCCAAACTCCCGTCCAGCTCGCCATGGTGACGGTCGACGTGGATCCGGCCACCGGGGGCCTAATCACGGGCACATCCGAGGCCGCCGCTGGAAGCCCGGCTTCCTCCACCCGCGACCGGAGCGACTTCTCGTTCCTGGGCTGGGGCAACCATCTCACGTAAGTGCATTTGAACCTTACTCGTATTCCTAGTCGTTTCTCCTTCTTGTTTTCGTTAACTGTTCACCCCGATAATTTGTAGGCCTGATCCCCTGCCCCCGCCTGAGGTTCTCCAATTCCTGTGCTCGCAGAATCCCCCGTACTCGGAGGCTGTGCCCGAGTCCTGGCTGGAAGACCTTCGCTGTTTCGTGGTGAATCTGCCCCGGTCCTGGACCCTCAACTGTCAGAAAGCTGCGCGCATCGTTTCCCTCGCTAACCGGATGAGAGCCACGACCATCCGCACCTCCCACAATGCCATCGCGATGGAGGGCATCATGGTTGATTTCGAGCGGGAGATGTGGACTGCCTCAGCCTACAAGGCGGCCTTCCAGAAAAAGAAAGACGAGGCCACCCGTTTGGAAGAGGAGACCAAGAAGCTCAAGGAGGAGCTAGAGGCTGCCCGGAAAAGCTGCGCGGAGCTGGAGGGCAACTGTGAGGCCGAAAAGAAGGCGCGTGTCGACGCCGGGGCGAGGACGACTGAGGAGGTTAACAAGGTCCGTGAGGCCCTCGCCGCAGAGGCCGAGGAGCACTTGGCCGCGCAACGTGAGGGCGAGTCGGCCGGGTCCATGATCTATATCAATGCTTACGCCGACTCGATCTGCTCTTTTCTTCGCCTGAACCCCGAGACCGACCTCACTGGCCCCTTGGCGGATCTCAAGAGCTACGTGGAGGCCAACCCCCCGTCTGCGGAGTATGATATAACTCTGAAGGACCTAACTGACCGCGGGTGGATTTGTCTTTCATTGGCGACGTAGCGACCTTCATCTACCCTCTAGCGGATGAGGAGGCGGTCAAGGAGCCAGGCGTGGTGGACGAGGTGGACCCTTGAAGACTCTCTGTTTTTTCTCTCTTTGTTTTTTCTCTCTTTTTACTAAGTTTGTTGGCCACGGGCCCTTGTAATTCTCGACCTTCCCAGTTTAATGGAACCATTTTCTTTCTTTAGTGGTCTTTTCGTTTTTGTTTTTCCAGTTTAATCGAATCGATAACTGAATTAATAATAGGATTGAATTAACAATCGATTAAAAATTAACCATATGATTAATGAGTGAAGTGCTTTAGCCGGTAGACGGGTAGCGACTTCACGAACATGAGATTGAATTAACAATCGATTAAAAGTTAACCATATGATTAATGAATGAAGTGCTTTAGCCGATAGACGGGTAGTGACTTCACGAACATAAGATTGAATTAACAATCGATTAAAAGTTAACCATATGATTAATGAGTGAAGTGCTTTAGTCGATACACGGGCATCGACTTCACGAACACAAGATTGAATTAACAATCGATTAAAAGTTAACCATATGATTAATGAGTGAAGTGCTTTAGCCGATACACGGGCAGCGACTTCACGAACACATGATTGAATTAACAATCGATTAAAATTTAACCATATGATTAATGAGTGAAGTGCTTTAGCCGATAGACGGGCAGCGACTTCACGAACACAGGATTGAATTAACAATCGATTTTATTGATTGCAATTTTGCGCTCGAGATGCGATTACATTGAGGCCCCCGTCGGGCAATGGAATGTCGCGGGCTAAACTAACTAGCCACTACTGGTACTACTTTTTTAGTAGGGAGGCATTCTAAGGGTATTGGGCCGGATTGCCCTCAAGGCTCTCTAATTTATAGGCCCCGTTGGCCAGACGCCTGGAGATCTTTAGGGGTCCCTCCCAATTCGGGCCAAATGCCCCCTTGGGCTGCCCGACCGTCCGTCGTAGGACCAGGTCTCTAGCTCCAAACTCTCTGATCTTGATTTTCAAGTTGAAATATTTCTCTGCCCGATGTTTGTAAGTTATGTTTCTCTGCTCGGCGGATAGCCTCCTTTCTTCCAGCAGATCCAACTCATTCAGCATGGCTTCGTCGTTCTTGGTCCCCACGAGTTGTGAGGTGCGGACGCTCGGGATGATGACCTTCGCCGGGATGACCGCTTCAGTTCCGAAGGCTAGAGCGAAGGGGGTCTCCCCGGTGGCCGTTCGACTGGTTGTTCTGTATGACCATAATACTTCGGGCAGTTTGCTCGCCCATGTTCCCTTACTTTCCTCCAACCTTGCCTTCAGCGTGTGTTTGATTATTTTATTTACCATCTCGACCTGCCCGTTCGACTGCGGATGGTAGGGTGTCGAGAACAGCTTCTTGATCTTATACTTCTGGTAGAATCTCTCCATCTCCAACCCGTCGAATTGCTTCCCGTTGTCCGAAATGATTATCTGTGGGAGGCCGAATCGACAAATTATGTTGCGCCAGATGAATCTAATGACCTGTTCCTGGTCGATTGTCCTTAGCGACTCTGCCTCCGCCCACTTGGTGAAGTAATCCACGGTGACAATTATGTATTTGACGCTACCCGGGGTCGTGGGCAAAGGACCAATGAGATTGATTCCCCACTTTGCAAACGGCCAAGAGCTTAAGATTGAAGTGAGCTCGGTTGGAGCTTGGCGGATTTCCGGTGAATAAATTTTGCATTTGTGGCATGCCCTTGCATAGCTGATCGCATCCTTCTTCAAGGTGGGCCAGAAATACCCCTGGCGGATAACCTTCTGGGCGAGTACTTGACCGTCGGCGTGGTTCCCGCAACGCCCCTCGTGGACTTCTACCAAGATCTTCTTCCCCTACTCCGGAGTTATGCATCTTAGGAGAGGTAGGGCGAATCCTCGTTTGTACAACTGGTCCCCTATGATCGTGTATCGGGCCGCCCGAAGTTGCAACTGTCTCGCCGCTACCCAATCGTCTGGGAGTTTGCCGTTGCGAAGGCATTTTAGAATGGGGGTCATCCAGCTATCCTCCTCCTACCCCAGATTGGCCACCCGCTGGTTCGAGCTTGAAGGAGACGGCAGGTAAGTAACTGTGATTTGCGACATGTCGGCCGCCCCCTCCGATGTTGCAAGGTGGGGAAGGGCGTCTGCTTGAGTGTTGTCGAGTCAGGGTATCACCTCTATGTGGACTTGGTCGAATTTCCCTAGGAGGTTCTTGGTTAATCCTTGATAGACCAACATTCTATCGCTGCACGCCTCGTACTCCCCCGAAATCTGGTATGTCACGAGCTGTGAGTCACTGTAGACCTGTAGCCTTTTTACACCCATGGCCATGACCATTTCCAGGCCATTGATTAGTGCTTCGTATTCGGCCTCATTGTTGGTTGTGTGGAAGCCGAATCTGATGGCCGTCGTGAATGATTGGCCGGACGGGCTGAGCAGGATAATTCCCACGCCAGCCCGCGAGGTCGTGGAGGATCTGTCGACGTACATCTTCCATGGTGGCTGCTCGACCTTGGACATTGGCTCCGGGTAAGTGAGTTCAACTATAATATCGGTCATCGCCTGGCCTTTGATGGATGTTCAGGGAGCGTATGTGACTCCGAACTGCCCGATCTCCACTGCCCACTTGAGGCATCTGCCCGCCGTGTCTGGTCGATGCAACACTTATCAGAGTGGCATTGTGGTCAACACTTCTACCTGATGGTCGAAGAAGTATGGGCGCACCTTACGCACGCTCATCACTAGTGCGTAAGCCAATTTTTCTAAAGGCGGGTACCGTAGCTCGACGGCGTGGAGTGTCTGGTTGACGTAGTAGATCGGCAGATGTGTCTGCCCCTCAGCCCGCACTAGCACGATGCTGAGAGCTGATTCTGAAGCCGCCAATTACAGGTAGAGCTTCTCGCCCGGGATGGGCTTGGCTAATACCTGAGCGTTCGAGAGATATGCCTTCAAATTATCGAACGCGAGTTGGCTCTGGGGTGTCCAGTTTAGTTTTCCCTTCCGCATGCTATCGAACAGAGGTTTGCACCGGTCCCCCATACGGGAGATGAAACAGCTGAGGGCGGCCAGGCTGCCCGTCACTCGTTGTACCTCCTTTACCGTGCGCGGAGCATTCATGTCGAGGATTGCCTGAACCTTGGTCAGATTTGCCTCGATGCCCCATTGGCTGACCATGTGCCCCAAGAACTTGCCCGACTCGATGCCGAAGCTACATTTCTTCGGGTTGAGCCTCATCCGATATTTCCTCAAAATCTCGAATGCCTCGGCCAGGTGGGTGAGGTGGTCTTCTTTCTTTTCGCTCTTGATGACGATGTCGTCGATATACACCTCCATGGTCGCCCCGATCTGGTCGTGAAATATGTGATTGACCAACCTTTGATAAGTTGCCCCTGCGTTCATTAATCCGAACGACATTCACTTCCAGAAATACATATTTTTCTCCGTGAGGAAGGTGGTGTGCTTCTGGTCGTCAACGGCCATCGGGATCTGGTGATAGCCGGCGAATGCGTCCATGAAAGTTAGCATCTCGTGCCCGGCTGTGCTATCCACCAGATGGTCGATGTGTGGCATCGTGAAGTGATCTTTGGGGCATGTCTTGTTCAGGTCTGTGAAGTCAATGCATAGCCTCCAGGTGTTGTTGCTCTTTTTGATGAGTACGGCGTTGGATACCCACTGGTGTTTGTCGTCGGGGTCGACCATTCCTATAAGCTTGTTGTCGAGTAGCTTCTTGACCTCGGTAGCTATGACAACGTACTTATCCGGGCCGAATTTCCTTCTCTTTTGCGAGACCGGCTTGCGGGCTGGGTCGATGTGCAACTGGTGGGAACATATTGCCGGATCGATCCCGACCATGTCCTCATGGGACCATGCGAACACATCTAAGTTTTTTTCCAAAAATGCCGTCATCGCAGCCCGCATCTCGTCTGACATCTTTGACCCTAGCTGGACACACACCTCTGGCCGATTTTTCATTGTGACCGAAATTAACTTTTCAATGGGACTGGCACCTCGCTCCCTGTAGCGAGGATCGTCTATTTCTCCTGACAGTGTGCTATCGACTTCCATAGGCTCGAAACCGACCCTTGGTTCCAGCTCGATTTGAGCATCTACAAAAGTTTGATAGTCTTCTTCATAGGGTGGGCAGTGGGTGGGTTTTCTTCGTTTACATCCATGTCTCCCTCCCCGATAGTACAAATAAAATCTGGTTTTGCGGGATTTAAAGTAAGATCGATATACGCCAAACATCTGCGTGCCATTTTTTATTACCCTTAAGAGTTCTCACCTTCCCGGAGGGGGTTGGGAACTTGATACAATAGTAGAAAGCTGAGGCGGCGGCTTCGAACTCGTGCTCGAATGGCCTGCCGAGAAAACCGTTATAGGTTGACGGCTGGTCGATTATTATAAAATCGAGTTATTTCGAAGCCTTAACCTCATCATCTATGCTAGAAACTAACTCTACAGCTAGCCTAACTATTCCATATGGCTTCACGGTGGCGTCCCCGAAGCCCTTGATGACCTGGTCGCATGGCTCCACGTATTTCTCGAAGGAGTTGTCCAACTGGTTGAAGGCGGCTTTGAAGATGATGTTGCAGTATGCCCCATTGTCGACCAGAATGCGGTGAACGGTGATGCTCATGATGTTGACCGACACGACCAGGGCATCGTGGTTGGGGTAGATGACCCCCGTGCGGCCCTTCTCTCTGAAAGCGAGGAGATCGGACTCTTTGGCCGTCATATTGATCGACATCGTGATCTGGTGAGCGTTGTCCATGGCTCGTAGCTCGCTCTTTTACCGGCGGTTGGAGAGCGAGGTGGCTCGTAGCATGTTAACGGCGCGGCGAGCCTAATGTTCCAGCATTGGGGGGCAGATGAGGGCTACCTCCCGGTTTTGCTCCACGGGGTGGGCGGCGGGCTGCGTCTCCGGCCTGGCTGCCGGTCTCTTCACGAACTCTTCCAGCTTTCCTTCCTCGAAGAGCCGCCAAAGCTGCTTCAAGAGGTCGCAACACTCGCTTGTGTTGTGCCCGACAGTTTGGTGGTAATGGCAGTACTTGTTTGGGTTGAGTTGCACCCCCGGCTTGTGGACCCACGGGTGTGCCTTGGACACCATGTTCTTGTCCTGGATTTGTACGTACACGTACTCCGGGGTGGCCGAAAGTTTTTCGGCCAACTTCACCTCGATGGAGTCGAAGGGCTTGAACGGTTGGGGAGCATGGTAGGAAAAGTTCCTCCGGCTCGGTGTGGTGCCCGTCTGAGTGCGGGGCTTCTCCTTCTCTGCCGGGGTGCTCTCGTCTAGCCACTGCGCCAGGATGTCGGCGTTGTATATGATCTTTTCGGCCCGCTGCCGGAATTCCATGTAGGATTTGGGATAGTCCTTGTTCATGGACTTCCACAGTTTTATTTTTAGGTGGAGTTCGCCTATGATGCCAACGAGCTTGACGTCGTCCCTGACGGGCTCGCCCTCCATGATGATTCGGTCAACCCGATCGATGTACGCTCGGTCTGTCTGATCCTTTCCTTGGGACAAATTGGCCATGCGATTGGCGCCGGCCAGACGTGGTGCCATCAAGGAGAAGTGCTCCAGGAACAATTCCCCCAGCTGGTGGAATTAGACCACCTTCCCCACGGGTAGCGAGGAGTACCAACGATGAGCTCTATCACCGAGGGTTAATGGAAACATTCGGTACTAGGTGGCGTCGGTGGCCCCCATAGATATCATGTAAGTGGAATACTTACTCAAGTGAGTGACGGGGTCTGTCTCCCCATCGTATTGGCCCACGTCGGCCACGTTGATCTTCGGCTGGGCGGGGGCTCGCACCAGGATATCTACGAGAGGCGAGTTGGGCATGTGGGCGAAGTGATGTTGCCCGTCTCGCTTCTCGAGTTTGGCCTCCAGATCCTATACTTTCTTCAGGATCTCGGCCATGGCGTTGTCAGCCGCGGGGGGAGATCGGGGACGCGGGTTGTCTTCCAGACGGTCACGGACCGATGGCCTCGGGGCTGCGTCGTTGTGACGTCCGGGAGAGCGCTCCCTCTCTCGCTCCCGGGGTCTGGAGCTCGCGTTTGATTTGTAAGGTCGGGCAGCTCCTCGAGCTTAGGACCCCAGTCTTTAGAAGGCTGAACCCGTTGGCCGACGAGAGGTACGTTGCGAGTCGGCCTCCTCGTCGAGGCGCCTCTTCAGGTTTTGGGGCCGGGCCACATATGTGGTGGCCCTCCTGGCGGACTCTTGCTCCGGCCGAGGGTTGCTGGTGGCCCTTGTCTGGGCTGGCTCCTTTCTGGCCCGGTGGGTGCGGATAGGAGCAGCGTCGATCTCGGCTTGGCGACGTTCGATCATCGCCTTCGCCGCCTGGAGATCCTCTGGAGTTCTTATTGCGGATAAGAACTAGAATGACCCCTGGAGTGTGGCCGCTGTGGCCGGAGCCGGAGTAGCTGCTTCGCCGATGTCTTCAACCTGCTGCTGGGTACGGGTAGCCTTTGAAGTGGCCATTTCAACGTGGGCAAGTAGGATTTCTTGAGAAAAAATGGATATGGTTCGGTTTAGGTAACTAGATAAACGAAATCGAGTGAACTTCACTATTAGTCACCCTCCTTCTAGCGCCAAAATGTTGACAGCGATTTCGTGAGAATCTCGCCGTCGAGTTTCTAGCGGGTAGGATTCACGTATTTATGATAACTGAAAGTAATGAATGCAAGTGTAAATAAGCTCTCAAGTGGAGACTTTGCAATAAATGAGTTGTGTCTTACATTGGGCATTTAAGGCCCTATTTATAGTGTACATGGTGGGCTTCCCCACCTTGGGTTGGTATGCCCGCGGGCCCCTCCTATTCCCAACTGGGGGGTAATGAGTGGCTATAGCCTCCTTCTATGGACTAATGGGGAAGTGCCACCTGGCACTGTTGCCCTTTACTGATGGGACCTGACCCAAGTGCCCTGCTCTGACACTGCTGCATCCCCTGGTCTGATGGCATTGGACGTACTTTCATAGCTGGCGATGCCTGGGATCGGGCAGACGGGTACATGGGTACACGGGTATCGGGTAGGCGGCGGGCATCCTGGGGATCATTTCACCGGGAAGCGGGTAGAGACTGCAACAGAGCTCGCCGCTGGCCGATCGGCCCCAACCCATAGGTGAAGTCCCCTTCTCTATTACTCCTGGAGGTTGTAGTCGGGCAGCTCTGTCGCGCTGACCGTCGATTTGGTCGGGCTCGGCTACAGGATTTTCCCGCCAAGATCGCTCTTCGATCTGGTATGTGAACCTGGCTACCCGATTAGGTGGGCAACGATATTGGGTGTAACACACCTTAATTTGTTGTTTAAACTCAAAATGACATTTATTAAAAAATGAGGGAGTATTAATTATTTCATCTTTCATCCCCGATTTCGATCCCCTGATGTTGGTCTTGGAATTAAGGGCCCACAACATCTTTCTTCCCCACCATTTAATTCTTTCGGGTTGTGTTTGAATACAGTCATTTGAAATGCAAAATTAAAAATAAATTTGATATTTCTCTATTGGACTAGGTATAAAGTTAAGTATTTGAAATTCATCTGTTTAAATATTTTACCCTAACAAAAAAAGTGAATTTAGGTTGTGAATTTAAAATCTACAGCCCAAATCCCTCCGTCCAAACAGAACATCAAGGATTTGGAACAGTCTTTCATCCCACCTTGTATTGCATTAGAATTGTAGTAAGAAAAAGAAGTTGATGGTGTTCTTTTACTCGTCCTGCCAAATGATTTGTGTATGGATATATTCTTCAATTTGGGAAAAACTTTTGCACAAATTTGGGAGAATTGAATTAGCTAGGGTAGAAAAATGGGTCTTTAATCAATTCTTCAATTAAGGACTTGAATGGACGGATATACACCCATGAGAAAAGCCATGTTTTTTTCGCTGGAGAAACGTACTAAAACAAAGTATAGGTTGTAACTAGTCAATTTCAAATAGCATATAATACAATTGAAAAAAAATTATTATACAAAAACCAATTTGATAATGGTGTAATGCACGTGACAAAATGAAAGTGCATTTTTGACTCAATTTGGCAAAATTCTCAACAACCAAGTGCATTTTTTATTCACGTACAAAAGAAAGTTTGAAATATATTAAGAATACTACTAATTCATATAAGAAAAAGTATTAGTTCATAAAAAGATAAATATAAAATTCATAAAGAAAGATATTATTCCCCCCGTCCCAAGATTTTGTTCACACCCCAAAAGAAGAAATAACTCTCTCTCACAAAAGTCAATAAAGCATAAATTTATCATTATTTTATTCAACTTCATACTCACATACTCTCATTTTTCTTTAAAAATGTGTCAAATCCAAGTGTGAACAACATCTTGGAACGGAGGGAATAGATTATAAGGTGAACAGTATTAGTAATTTTTAATAACAACTGATGTTTCGGTATATGATATCAGTAAGTAGTATTTTTATATCGAAAAGTCGGTATATCGAAAATTTTGGAACGATAATAGTATAAAATTTTACATACCAAAAAATTTCGATACAGTATACAGCATGAAACAAAATTTCTGGGATACACAAACCAACCTTGCGTGTGTGCACCATGCCACCTTCATGAAGGTATTTTAGGATATTTGAGATTACATCGAAAGAAGATAAATTACTGAGATCAGAAATTACTTATGTGTAAGACAACGTCATTTAATAATTATAATCCACAGAAATTAGACATAATGCAATCAAAGAAAATCAGTTGTCAAGGCCACATGCGAGGCACAAACAAATAAAGTGGTCCTACATTATCTATGATGAACGACACAAAATCATACCACATCCATTTAAAATTTCAAGACTCCTCTTTTTTTTCCTTTTCGCCGACTATTGACCATATTTGTAACGTTTAAAACTCTTAAACCTTCAAAAATATATAATTTCATCAACTTTAAATATAAATTGACAAAATCAACTTTACTCCATGACAAAGTTACATAAACAGCAGGATTTGATTTGCAATTATAGAGATATATAAGAACGAAAGGGTAAAAAATACACGATTTGTTAATCAAATTCGTCAAGCATTGACTACGTTTGGGGGCATGACCAAGTTAGAAGATCTACTAATTTCTGTGACTATTTTATTAGAATGAATAATGGGCTTCTTCTTTAAAAGTCAAAGAAAAAACATTTCAGGGGCTCGCACCTGAAGCAGTCGCTCAGGCTCCATAATTTAAGTTTTTATTTTGCAAACCACCGTTTAAATTTCATGAATAATTGTTGCAGGGAGGCACAGAGAGAGGTCCAATCATCAAAGCCTGGGAATGTAACCTTAAACTTGTGAATTAAATTTAACATGGGACATTATAATAATTAGTTCAAACACCCACCCCTTAAAAAACCCAAACTCTTGAAGTCACACACAAGTACTCCTCCCTCCCAGTCCCCCACACTGACCTAATTGTGTCGGTTTGCAGACAATACATCCAAGAAGCGTGCTTCAAATTTCTCCAACTTCTGGTCCCCCTTTTTTCATTTTTGAATCCAGAGAGAGAAAAAAAGAGCACTCCCGGAGTAATAGCTACTAAACATCATCACATCTTGATTGCGCATTTTGTCATCTTGACAACACATACATGTCATCTACCGTTTGCTAACATTGTTTCAGATCACCAAAACTGATATAACAGAATGTGTCAAACGCAACACTCCAACTCCCTCTGCTCTGTACTATCAGAAAAATAAAGAAAAAAGTTACAGATATGTGTGTGAAGAAAGAAATGGGATTTGATGGGTCAGCATCATGGCGTTTTGCTGATGCCAATGTCCCATTCCATTCCAAACCACAACACTCAACAACCTTGTGGCTGTCTATGACGTTGATCATCCATTGAGCCCATATGGAAGATGGTCACAATATAGATGATGGGTCGTTTTCTCTCGTCTATTTGCAACCAAACATAAGAGGAAGTATGCACACATCTTGTTTATTAAGTGAATCAACTACTTATCTATTGAGTGCTCTAACATTGTTCGCCTCTTTAACCAGTTTAAGGGGCAAACTGATCACAAGAGTTTAACTCATAAATCTTCGCATCTAGTCCCAAAATTAATTTTTTATCAGATTTAATACTAAATTCTTTGACAAAATTTAATTTTGGTCCCAAATTGACTGGAAAAGTCAATACGATGTTGTTTCGAAGTTCGAAATTGGTGATTTTCGGCAAGGGTACTGATATGACATCCATATGTGCTAATTATATTTGATTTTTTTATTTTCTTTTATAATTTTATTACTACTTCATGTATATTTAATTTTATAAAGTATTTTTATAAATTGTACCTATGATATATTTAATTCTAAAAAATACTTCAAAACGACGTTGTTTCGTTTTTTTTTTTCCGGTCGATTTGGTATTAAGATTGATCTTGTCAGAGAAATTGGGACTAAATCTAATAAAAATTAATTTTGGAACTATATATATTTTGTCAGAAAATTATGAGAGTTTACGATTTAAACTTTGAGTTACAACTAGAATAATAGTTACATTGTTAGTTTATTACTCTAATTCCAAAATAAGTTGAAAAATAGTAAAATGATTGATGAGAAATTGTAATGGAAAAGGAGAATAGATAACTAGCTAAAATGGAGTAATAAATACATTATTTTGAATCTTATTATTCTGTACCAAGTATCATGAAAGTAAATTTATTATTTTGTACTTCCATTAACCACTCGAATTACTTTATTTCATTTATATACAGTTCTCGTTAAAAAAATGACGAGACAAAAAGAATATTTCAAATTTCAATGGAACTTCAAAGAACATTTATAGAACTAGAGACGTGTAGAATATAGGAACAGTGTTTGTTTGTTTTTTTTTTTTTTTTTACTTTCTCTTTTTTGAACTTTACCCTTGCGATTTCCTATTTAAAATCTTTTGTCTCTTACATTTTGAGTATATGTTTGTTTTGGATTGGAAGAATTTAAAATTTTGTGATCCACAACACATTTTATTTTAGATTTTAAAATTTAAATTTTAAAATCCCACCACAACTTATACATAAAATAACTTTTAATCTTAGTATCTCAACAAAACATATAATGTATGCATTCTAATAACATCAAACGCTTACACAATGATTTAACATTTCATTCTATTAAATCCCAAAACAATACATAGTTTTATTATTTACAAGAATAATCAAATTAATAGCACTTCAAGGATAATCACAAAACATATACAACTTGTCTGTTTTTATTTTAATTCTATTTTGCTCAAGAGAGTAAAAACTGAAGGAGCTGAAATTGCAATTTTTCAAAGTACAGCAGAAAATATACTAGAAAATAAAGTGTAGAATATAAACGAAGGGAGCTAAAATACCAAAATTTTAAAGTACGGGAAAAACTAAACTAGAAAATAAAGCATAAACGATAAAATTAGAAGACAAAATATTATATGAAAATAGTTCATGATAAGCTTATTATGAAACAATTTTAAAGTATTATTAATCTCATCAAGAGTATCATTAAATCTGTCATGGGTATCATTAGTTTGAGTTCAAGATTTTTTTTTTAAATTTTCTTGAACTCAGACTAATGATACCACTGACAGATTTAATGATACTCTCGATGAGATTAATGATACTCTAAAACTATTTCATGTTAAACTTATTATGAAGCGTTTTCATATAAAACTTACTCCAACTAGAATACCTTTGACGGGGAATCATGTCAATTATCCATTTTAAAATATGAGGTAAAGACACATTCCTCCTAATATAATATAAGAATACCAAATATTTTCTTTACAATATAAGATGACGGAAATGATCATATGTCCACCGGTGGACATTTTGACATAATATTATATATTCACCGCGAATGTGTTAATGACATATAAGCAGAGGCCCAATATTATTTTAATTAATTGTTTATATATGCTTATGTGTCATTAACACATTCACGGTGAGTATATAATATTATGCCCACCGGTGGACATTTGATCAATTTCCGTACAAGATGATAGGTCTTTCAAAGAAAAAAATGACGGGGGCAGGAATTACATCAAGATGAATCATATTTTCAATATGGACAAACTACTTCAGTTAATTATTAGGGCAACTTTTTAACACAGGCCCAACTACTTCTGATTAATTACCAGGCCAACTTTTTAATACCGGCCCAACTCTCTCTGATTAATCACCAGGCCAACTGTTTAACACCTGCACAACTCTCTCTGATTAATTACACCATTGGACTGGTTCAGTGGTTCCCCATTTTTGCATCACAAATCACTAGTTAAGGCAAGTAGAGTTGTTAAATAAAATGAGATACTCCTGAGTTCAGCTCGATTCGACTCGTTTACATTGATAAATGAACCAAGCTCGAGCTCTTGAAATACTCAATATACTAACAAGCCGGTTCGTGATTGACTCATCAAGCTCGATAGTCAAATATTTTCTAATAATTTCACTAGGCTTGTTAGTGAGTCAAGCCAAACCCTATTTCAAACTTTTTATCGAGTTGGCTCAACTCGGTAAGTACACGAGTTGAGCTTGAACTTCAAATACTCGGTTCGACTCGAATAACAGTCTGAAGGCAACACAGACCTTAATCTATATATATATAAAAACACAATAGTCTTGCCAAAAATAGCTGCTCAATTTCCCGCCCATTTTCCATTTCTATTTTGGGAAAATAATATTTTATCTATACTTTTAAACACACTGTCCTTTGTACTGTGCATTTTTTTGTTTTACTATTTGATCTCTACGACCATAGGACTCGGAAGTCGAACAGACACGCCAAGTGCCAATCACAACTATTCTAATTGAGTTTCTCAAGAGTTATTATTATTTTTTTTTTCAAAAAACTTTTCTAAGAATTATTAATATAAAAATATTTGAGCATCTTTATTCTTTTTATAAAATAGGCATGACAATAATAGGATTAGGTCTGCAATCCATTTATTGAAACCTAAAACTTGATGAATTGTGTTCTAAATATAAAATGAATATACATAAAACACGATTATTTTGTAAAATAAATAGTTTAAGAATTACTTTAAAAAATTGATCTTCTTTTATTTATTTTTTTATGAAAAAAGCATGTCAATATAATGACTAGCTCTTTGACCCATTCATTGAAACCTAAAAAATGGTGGATTGAATTTTAAAAATAAAATAAATATACATAAAACATCATTATTATACATTTTTTAAAATATATACTAATTTAAAAATAGATGTTTGTATATATATCTTAGTGTGTAAGTACACTTACTTTGAAATTCATTCAATAAAGACAGATGTCATAAATTAATTAATTCTTTTAAATATTTTTTTCACTCATATTTTTAGATTTCATTTGGAATCTATTTTGACATACATACTACATATATAAAAATAAAAAATTAAAATCATATTTAAGATATTGAATTTTAATTTTTTTAAAAATATTTTTCAATTGAATTGATTATATATGTATATAAATATATATATATAGAGAGAGAGATAAATATATTCTTATATGCACTCAAGTGCATAACTTGGATTTTGAATCAATTTTAAATTTAATTTTGACTTTTCAAAGTTCAATTTACTTAATGAACTTTGAAAAGTAAAAATTAATTTGAAATTATACTCAAAATTTAAGTACATGCTATGCATTTGTGTGCATACAAGAATTTGTGATATAATGTTGAACTTTTAAAGAAATTTTTTTTATTCTAAGTTTTATACAATTATTATATCATTTTATAAATTTAAATATTTGAGATAAGGTTAATGTATAATAAAATATTATATAGTTAACTCACTAATTATGATATATTCATATTTTTTTTTTTTAATATTCATGCCGTGCATCGCACGGGAGATAAACTAGTAAGTGCAAACAGTAACAAATTCCTCACCTGATAACATGAAAGAGTACGACAACGTTTGGAAACAGGTTAAAATTTCTACAAGACGATTAAGATTCAAACCCTTAAAACGCCAAAATAATGGCTGGAAACTTATGTCCTGGAGAAATTATATCCTATTTCTACAATATCAAAGGAAGGTTGTGATGGCCTGAAAGGATCAACATTCACCAAAAGGTCGCAGTTAACAGAAAAATCAAGATTTTTCGCCTCGATTTTCACATCAAAATTCAGCATGCTTCAAATCCATAAAATAGCAAATGGTAATAGTAATTTTCACTTCATGGTGTTCAGAGAAAACTAAACTACAGAGCAATATCTTCATCCCTAGTTTCACCAGATTTTGCAGAAGCAAACAAATTCAAAACATCACCATTGTTTTTTATGGATCCAGGGCATTTCGAAAGGAAGTCCTGTGCTTCAGATAGCCTCCCAGCTTTAATATACCCCTCAAATAACTGGATATACACCGAAGGTGCTGGGTGTTTTTTCGATGCCATAGCCCGTGTGAATTCAATAGCATCTTCGACACTCCCTGCCCTCGACAGATACTCACCAAAGGGATAAAAGTATGGACAGTTACCCTGTTTCTTGATCATACTCATAACATCTAAAGCTTCTTTGAAATGATTTAGGGCCAACAGCCCTTTCGTCAATCTTTTGTACGTTGTATACCGAGGGATTACGCCTTTATTGTTGACCATCTCAGAAACAACCTTGTAAGCATCCAATGGCTGGTTTTTCTCACAGTATGTGGTAATTAATGCTTCAAAAGCATGCTTAACACAAGAAACCCCTTCTTTCTCAACCATTTTTCGGAGACTATTAGATGCTTCGTCGAGGTTGCCAAACGTGCAAAATCCTATAACTAAAGATTCCCAAGTTAGGTAATCTGGGGAAGGCACCATTGTATCCATAAACTCCAGGGCCAACTCTGTTTTTTCAAGACTACTAAGCTTTAAGGCAATCTTACGACGCAAAGAATCGGAAGGCACACAACCAGCCTCCTTCAACGCTACCAAGATTCGATTGCCCTCATTCTCCCTCCCAACACTAATCAAAGCCGTGATAACGGAATCCAAAATAGCATCAGATGTTGCATTTCCATTGTCCTTAAAGAACCCCAAGGCTTTGGAAAACAGGTCCATATCTAGTTCCTCACTCACCACTATTTCATTTAAAAGGAAAACACAGTCCTCCTCCGAGGATTTATTCTCACCATTCATAGCAAATTCATACAAATCCACAGAATCCTTTATCATTTCCTTCTTAATAAACTGCCCCAAAACGTGAATGTAGGTCTCCCTCTCCATCTCATGTCCTTCACTTTTCATTTCATTAGCAAACCTCCAAAACTTCTCACTGTTATCCTCCTCACCCAGTACTCTTGCCATCGCATTAAACGATCGTTTATCATGCTTAAACACACCACTCTCCTGAACCCACCTAAAGAAAATCAATGCTTTGTTTGGATCCATTTCAAGATTTCCCAACACCCTAGTGACCAGATCACTTGAGAACTCCACATCCAATTCCTTCAACTGTTTCTCCAAATCATCTCCCCAGACTTGTCTCTTAATTATATCACTAACCCTAAAGTATTCCTCTTCCACAGCATTTTCTTCGCTACCATCATTACCCATACAACTCTCAGACTCAGAACTTGTACCATACAACTCCTTCAACTTTTCAACATCGTCATTTAAACCATCCTTTTGAAATCTCTCAGAAACTATACTAAATGCGTCACTTGACACGCTATAACCTTTCTCTTTCATAATCTCAAGTAGTTCCCAGGTTTCTTTCACAAATCCATTACCGCCTAAAATCTCAAGCATCAAATTATAAGATTCGGAGCTCAAATATTCGCTTTTACTCACCGAAACCCAATAAAAAAACCGCAAAGCAGCATCAGGGTCTAAATCTGGATTCCCTAAGACACTCAAAATCAAATCATGCGTCATCACAACGCCCTTATCATCTAAAATAAGCTTAATTTCGTCAATAGACTTATCAAATTCAGAAAACATGTCTGCCACAAAAGCAGCCTGATCGGAGGGTGGTTTGGGTGGCTCAACGGCGGCCTCAGGGGACGACGTAAAAGGGCGATGAAAGGGAAAGGGATTTGGGGACACGTGAGGTGCACGTGGGTGAAGAACTGGGGAACTGAAGGAGCGAAGATGGTGTACCTGGTAAATGGAAGGCTGAGAAGCAGCGAGGCGGCGGAGGAGAAGCAAGCGGAGCCATTGATTTCTCATAGTATCGATTAAACAAGGATTTGATTTCGAGCAGTTTCTGTCGGATAATTGGGAGGAAGAGAGATTAGGGGTTTTGCAGATCTTGATACTTTTTGCAGATTAGGGTTTTAGGGGGAGGGAGAGTAGACTGTGACTGTGGGTAGTGAAATGCCCAAAATGACCCTTCAGATCATGGCATGTTTGGGCTCACGGTTTCACACCATAGGATAGTTTATTTGAGAATAGGGTGACGCTTTTATTAACCCTTTTAACTCGAATTATTTGGACTTTTTAAAACAAAAACAAAAAAATCCATTTTTTTCTTCATTCTTCAATAGTAATTGTAGTTGAAGAAGAACGATGGCTCTTTTTCTTTAATATGTAGTATTCTATTTTATTGGCTTCAGAAGGCACACATGATAGAAACTCTTTCTTTTGTGACGATATACTTCATTCATCAGCTTTTTTTTTTTTTTTTTTTTGAAAGATCATTCATCAGCTTTTGACGATGAACATGATGGAGGATTGTCGTCATCGTAATCCTCATGGTCTTTCTCTTTGTGAAACGATGAACAATTTGTATCCAAATATATTTTGATGAACAATTGTTAACACTAAATATACTCATTGTTGACAGCGATTTATATCGGATCTCGCTGCCGGGTTCCTAGCGGGTAGGATTCGATATTAATGATAACAAGAAGTAATAAATGTGAGAGTAAATGAACTCTCAAGAGTGTATTTGCAATAAATGTGATGTGTGTTCCAATTGGGCATTAAAAGCCCTATTTATAGTGTACAAGGTGGGTATTCCCCATGCTTGGTTGGTGGACCTGTGGGTCCCCCCTACTTCTAGCTGGAAGGTAATAAGTGGCTACAACATCCCCTACGAGTCAATGAGGAGACGCCACGTGGCGCTGTCACCCCTGAGGTGATTGGACTTAGCCCCAACTGCCCTCTTTGACCCTGTCACATCCTCTGGACTGATGGCACCCGACGTCCTCTCACAGCTGGCGCAGCCTGGGGTCGGGCAGACAGGTACTCGGGTACCGGGAGACGAGTCCGGACAAGAGCACCTAGGTGGTTCATTTACGGGTAGGCGGGTAGAGCGCCTGCCCCGGAGCTCGTCGCTGGCCGCCCGATACCCGGGCCTGTGGGTTATAAGTTTCCTGCCCGGCAGCTCCCAGAGGCTCGCGTCGGGTAGCCTCTAGGTCCCCGCCCGTCTGTCTGACCAGACGGTGGACTACTCTTATCCGAGCTCGCTACAGTAGTGGGTCTATGTCCGATACCCAATGGGTCGGGTAGTAAATATCAGGTGTAACAATTGCCCCACCAGCCCGACATCGGGGGGCCGCTGTCGTCGGGTGGCGGGCTGGTCGAACTGCATACTTTTGAATTTGAATTTTGAATTTTGGGGGTGACGTTTCGGTTTCCGAGACGACGCCTCGTATGCCGCGTCTGCTGACGTCACGGGATGGCGTGACTGATGCGCAGAAGTCCAGGGGTCACGTCCGCCGAACCTGCTCCCCAACCGTTGCGCGCGTGGCCCCCACGCGCCCCCCTGAGTTTTGTTTTATTCCATTTTTGACCCCGTTTTTTTGCAATTTGGTCCCTCTCATTTCTCCTATAAATAGGGGCTCTTAGCCCATTATCCCATTTTTACTCTTTTGCAATCTCGCGCCCCCCTTAAGCAAGATTCAAGTTTTCCGGCGAGTTTCCCAGATTCCGGTGACCTTTTTCGAAAATTGAGATAATTTTCTTGTTTTCTTCTTCAAAACTCTCTTTTCTACTCTTCCTTCGTCATGAGCGACTCCGCCGAGAGCATTGGGGCCGCCGATGCTTATCACTTCCGCCGCCGCGCCGCCGCGCCAGAGAGGGCGAGGGCAATTCCACGGACGTGGATGCCTTCGCGGAAGATTTGGAGGGGATGAGCCCCCAGCGAGAGGGGGAAGCCCTAAGCGTCTCCCCGGTCTCAGCCTATCCGCCCAGGGCCGAAGATTTTTTATTCGAGCAGGAAGCTGTGCCCGACCAAATAGACTACGCGGACAGCCGGCTAATTGGGTTTGACTACTCGAAATACATGAGCCGGTTCGTGCGAAGGCGCTCTGCCCGTGCGTATCGCGAGGCTCGGGACACCGAATTTGGGGTCTCTCGCCGCCCCAGCTGTCTCCCCCCGGATGCCGACTTGAAGGAGTTGTACTGGACTTTCCAGGCGCCCTCCGACGTCTTCTTTTACGCTCCCCGGAAGGACGAACGGGCCGATCAGCCTTCAGAAGGCCTAATTGCCATTAACTCGGACACACTCCATGCCGGGCTCCGCTTCCCGCTTCACCCGGCCATTTCCAAGTTGCTCGCCGCCTGGAACCTGTCGATCACCCAGATCACCCCGAACGGGTGGAGCTACATTCTGGGGGCGATGGTTGCTCTCGGTCGGCGCGGGCTGCATCATATGCCTACTCCGTCCGAGATCAACTATCTGTATTACACCGTGGCCTCGGTCGGCCGAATGAACCACGGATATTACTCCGTGAAGCCCCGGGGTGGAGATGCCATCGTCTTCGGCATTTCGTCGAAGGTGACGCACTGGCAGGAAAAGTGGTGGTGGGTCGGCGGCGCTTGGGAGAGCGTTGGTATTGACGGACACACCATCCCGGTTCCCCGGGAGTATCGGGATCGCAACCGCCGAGGTAGACACTAAATTCTTCCCTCATCCCTTAGTACTGATCTAATTCTTCTTTCATTGTGCAGGCTGCGTGGTCCCAAACCAGGCCGACCTGACCGACAATTTTAGGCAGGCACTTGCCCTGGTGAAGTCTGAGAGCTTGGATAATCGCGATGTCGATCTTCTCAACAGCAACGACTTCCGCAGGCTGTCCGGGCTCCAAACCTTCCCGCGCCACTTGGATTTCGGTGGTAAGTTTCTTCCCGCCTGATGATTTTTCATGCTCGCTATAGCCTTTTCGATTTCCAACACGCCATTCCTCCTGCAGCACAGCGCTTCCCGGCCGAATCCTCCACACCGTCCGCTTCTCCGGCAGCCTCCCCGAGGGCAGCACCTGAGGCCGGTCAGGCAGCCATCCCGGTCGTCAACGTAGAATCCTCCGAGGAGACCGTCGACATGGCTCCTAAAAAGAATGCCTTGGCGAAGTTGGCGAAGCGGGGAGCCATTCGCGCCACCGGGGTGACGATCCGCAGTCCCCCTGCGACCTCGGTGCCCCCGACATCCTCCTCCCCGACGGATGGCCAGCGTCATTCGAAACAGGCCCGGGTTGAAGGCCAGACGTCTGTTGACCCGGCCATGGTGACGGTTAACTTGGACCCGGCGATGGGTGGGCTTGTGGTCGGCACCGTCGAGGCGACTATAGGGAGCCCGGCCTCCCCTGCTCGCGATCGCAGCGATTTCTCCTACCTGGGCTTGGGCAATCACCTCACGTAAGTATTTTGTTTCTTTTTCCAAGTTTCTTGGTCGATTTTGCAATGTAGGCCGTTTAACACAACTTTCCTTCCCGTCGTTTTGCAGGCCTGATCCTCTGCCCCCGCCCGAGGTCCTTCAATTCCTGCGCTCGCAGGATCCTCCGTACTCGGAGGCCGTGCCGGAGTCTTGGCCGGAGGACCTTCGCCGCGCCGTGCTGAATCTTCCTCGGTCCTGGACCCTTAACTGCCAGAAGGCCACGAGGACCGTCTCGCTCGCCGACCGGATGAGGGCGGCGGCCATCCGCACCTCCCGCAACGCTATTGCCATGGAGGGCATCATGCTCGAGTTCGAGCGGGAGATGCGGACTGCCTTCTCCTACAAGGCAGCCTTCCAGACGAAGAGGGACGAAGCCACCCGCCTGGAAGAGGAGAACAAAAAGCTCCGGGAGGAGCTGGAGGCCGCCCGAGCGAGTCGGGTAGAACTGGAGGGTGTCTGCGAGGAGGAGAGGAAGGCGCGCGCCGAAGCTGAGGCGAGGACGGCTGAAGAA
The DNA here is from genome assembly GCA_947034835.1 of Ballota nigra. Lineage (NCBI taxonomy): Eukaryota > Viridiplantae > Streptophyta > Magnoliopsida > Lamiales > Lamiaceae > Ballota > Ballota nigra. Next base: position 82,956,093 of record OX344723.1, read on the forward strand.
GTCCGCCAAGCCAGGGAGGCTCTTGCGGCGGAGGCAGAAATGCGCCTGGAAGCCGAGCGTGCCCGATTGGCCACTGAGAACGAGTCGGCCGGATCCATGGTGTACATTAATGCCTACGCCGACTCGATTCGCTCTCTGCTCCGTTGGAATCCCGAGGCCGACTATTCCGGGCCTTTGGCTGATCTGAGGAGTTATGTCGAGTCCAATCCTCCCTCCCCGGACTATGACATCACTCTGAAGGATTTGGTCGACCGCGGGCTGGATCTGTCGTTTCTCGGTGACCCGGTGACCTTCATCTACCCTCTGGCTGACGAGGAGGCGACCGAGGATCCAGGCGTGGTGGACGTGGCAGCCCCGTGAACTTGTTTTTTCTTTTATTTTGTTAAGTTTGTTGGCCGCGGGCCTTTTGTACTCTCCCTTTTGCGAACCTTTTTAATGAAATCTCATTTGCTCTTTACTTCGCTTTCGTTCTTGTCTCTTTGCACTTAGTTCGACGATCGGGTTAATAACGTATTTGGATAATAAAAAATGAAGCGCTCTAGCCGATAGACGGGCAGCAAATTTACGGTGATAGGGTTGAACTAACAACTGTAAAATTAACCAACAGATTAATTAATGAAGTGCTTTAGTCGATTGACGGGCAGCGACTTCACGAAGATGGGATTGAATCAACAACCGCTTAAAGAATTAACCAACAGATTAATTAATGAAGTGCTTTAGCCGAATGTCGGGCAGCGACTTCACGAAGATGGGATTGAATCAACAACCGCTTTAAGAATTAACCAACAGATTAATTAATGAAGTGCTTTAGCCGAATGTCGGGCAGCGACTTCACGAAGATGGGATTGAATCAACAACCGCTTAAAGAATTAACCAACGGATTAATTAATGAAGTGCTTTAGCCGATTGACGGGCAGCGACTTCACGAAGATGGGATTGAATTCACAACCGCTTATATTGATTACAACTTTTGCGCTCGGAGAGCGATTACATTGAGGTCGCCCGTCATGATAACGCGGGCTAAATTATTTTGCCGTCACTGGTAGTATTTTTTGAGTAGGGAGGCGTTCCAGGGGTATTGGGCCGGATTGCCCTCAAGGCTTTCTAGCTCGTAGGCTCCGTTGGCTAGGCGCTTGGAGATCTTTAGGGGTCCCTCCCAATTCGGACCAAATGCCCCTTTGGGTTGTCCGACCGTCCGTCGAAGCACTAGGTCCCCGGCTTCGAACTCTCTAATTTTGATTTTCGAGTTGAAGTATTTCTCAGCCCGCCGTTTGTAAGCTATGTTTCTTTGCTCGGCGGACAGCCTTCTCTCCTCCAGCAGGTCCAATTCGTTTAGCATGGCTTGGTCGTGCTCGGTCCCCACGGGTTGCGAGGTGCGGAGGCTTGGGATGATGACCTCCGCCGGGATGACTGCCTCCGTTCCGAAGGCTAGAGCGAAGGGAGTCTCCCCGGTTGCGGTGCGACAGGTTGTTCTGTATGACCATAACACTTCGGGTAGCTTGCTCGCTCATGTTCCCTTGCTCTCCTCCAACCTTGCCTTCAGCGTGTGTTTGATTATTTTGTTTACTGCCTTGACCTGCCCGTTCGACTGGGGGTGGTAGGGTGACGAGAACAGCCTCTTGATCTTGTGCTTCTGGCAGAATCTTTCCATCTCCAACCCGTCGAATTGTTTCCCGTTGTCCGAAATGATTATCTGTGGGAGGCCGAATCGACAGATTATGTTGTACCAGATGAACCTGATAACATGCTCCTGGTCGATCGTTTTCAGTGATTCCGCCTCCGCCCATTTGGTGAAGTAATCCACGGCGACAATTGCGTACTTGACGCTGCCCGGGGCCATAGGTAAAGGGCCAATGAGATCGATCCCCCACTTTGCGAACGGCCACGGGCTCAGGATTGAGGCGAGCTCGGTTGGAGCCTGGTGGATTGCCGGCGAATAGACTTGACACTTGTGGCATGCCCGCGCGTAGTTAATTGCGTCCTTCTTTAGGGTGGGCCAGAAATATCCCTGCCGGATAACCTTCTGGGCGAGCATCTGGCCGCCGGCGTGGTTCCCGCAGCGTCCTTCGTGGACTTCTACCAAGATCTTCCTTCCCTGCCCCGGCGTAACGCATTTCAGGAGGGGTAGGGCGAAGCCTCGCTTGTACAACTGGTACCCGATGATCGTGTACTGGGCCGCCCGAAGCTGCAACTGTCTTGCCGCTACCCGATCGACTGGGAGTTGGCCGTCACGGAGGTACTTTAGAATGAGGGTCATCCAGCTGTCCTCCTCCTGCCCTAGATTGGTCACCCGCTGGTTCGAGCTCGTAGGGGCGGTCAGGTGAGTGACTGTGACCTGGGACATGTCGGCTGCCCCCTCGGATGTTGCGAGGCGGGCAAGTGCGTCTGCTTGAGTATTGTCGAGTCGGGGTACCACCTCTATGCAAACTTGATCGAATTTTTCGAGGAGGTTCTTGGCTAATCCCTGGTAGGCCAGCATCCTATCGCTGCGCGCCTCGTACTCTCCTGAGATTTGGCATGTAACGAGCTGTGAGTCGTTATAGACTTGGAGTCTCTTCACTCCCATGGCCATGGCCATTTCCAGGCCGTTAATTAATGCTTCGTACTCGGCCTCATTGTTGGTCGCGTGGAAACCGAATCTGATGGCTGTTGTGAACGACTGGCCGGACGGGCTGAGAAGGACGATTCCCGCGCCTGCCCGCAAAGTTGTGGAAGATCTGTCAACGTACATTTTCCACGGTGGCTGCTCGATCTTGGACATCGTCTCTGGGTAAGTGAGCTCGACTATGAAGTTGGCCATGGCTTGGCCTTTGATTGATGTTCGGGGAGCGTATGTGACTCCGAATTGCCCGATCTCAACTGCCCACTTAAGGCATCTGCCCGTCGTGTCTGGTCGATGTAGCACTTGTCGAAGTGGCATTGTGGTTAGTACCTCTACTTGATGATCGAAAAAGTATGGGCGCAACTTGCGTACACTCATTACTAGAGCGTAGGCTAGTTTTTCCAGGGGTGGGTACCGTAGCTCGGCGTCGTGGAGTATCTGGCTGACATAGTAGATTGGCAGATGTGCCTGCCCCTCAGCCCGCACTAGCACGACGCTGAGAGCTGAGTCTGAGGCCGCCAAGTATAGGAAAAGCTTCTCGCCGGAGACGAGTTTGGCCAGCACCTGGGCGTTTGACAGGTATGCTTTCAAGTTATCGAAAGCGAGCTGACTCTGGGGAGTCCAGTTTAGTTTCCCCTTCCACATGCTGTCGAATAAAGGCTTGCATCGGTCCCCCATGCGGGAGATGAAACGGCTGAGAGCGGCCAGGCTGCCCGTTACCCTCTGCACCTCCTTTACCGTACGGGGATGGCTCATGTCGAGGATTGCCTGTACCTTGGTCGGGTTTGCCTCGATTCCTCGCTGGCTAACCATGTGCCCCAAGAACTTGCCCGACTCGACGCCGAAACTGCACTTTTTCGGGTTGAGCCTCATCTGGTATTTTCTCAAGATTTCGAACGTTTCGGCTAGGTGTGTGAGGTGGTCTTCTTTCTTCTCGCTTTTGACGACGATGTCGTCGATATATACCTCCTTGGTCGTCCCGATTTGGTCGTGAAACATGTGGTTGACCAACCTTTGGTAGGTTGCCCCTGCGTTCATGAGCCCGAACGACATCCGTTTCCAGAAGTACATATTTTTCTCGGTGAGGAAAGTGGTGTGTTTCTAGCCGTCTGCGGCTATCGGGATCTGGTGGTAGCCGGCAAATGCGTCCATGAACGTGAGCATCTCGTGCCCGGCCGTGCTGTCCACCAGATGGTCGATGTGTGGCATCGGGAAGTGATCTTTTGGGCAAGCTTTGTTCAGGTCTGTGAAATCGATGCACAGCCGCCAGGTGTTGTTGCTCTTTTTGACGAGGACAGCGTTGGATACCCATTGGGGCTTGTCGTCGGGGCCGACCATCCCGATGAGCTTGTTGTCGAGCAGCTTTTTGACTTCAGTGGCAATGACCGCGTATTTGTCTGGGCCGAACTTTCTTCTTTTTTGTGAGATTGGCTTGCGGGATGGGTCAATGTGCAACTGGTGTGAACATATGGTTGGGTCGATCCCGACCATATCTTCGTGGGACCATGCGAACACGTCTAAATTTTCTTCCAGAAATGCGGTCATCGTTGCCCGCATTTCGTCGGTCATCGATGAACCGAGTTGAACACTTACTTCCGGCCGATTCTTCATCGTGACCGAAATCAATTTTTCGATCGGACTGGCTCCCCGCTCGCCGTAGCGTGGATCGTCGATCTGTCCTGTTAGGGTTTTGTCGATCTCCATGGGTTCGTACCCGAGCCTTGGCTCTAGGTCGACTTGGATTTTTTCAAAGTTTGGTGAGTCTTCTTCCATCGGGCGGGCAGTGGGTGCTTTTTCTTCGTCTATTTCCATGTCTCCCTCCCCGATTGTGCAGACATAACCTGGATTTGCGAAATTTGAAATAACATCGATATACGCCAAACATCCGCGTGCCATTTTCTGTTTTTCCTTAAGAGTCCCAACCTTCCCGGAGGGGGTTGGGAACTTGATACAATAATAGAATGCTGAGGCGGCGACTTCGAACTCGTGCTCGAATGACCTGTCGAGGAACCCGTTATAGGTTGACGGCTGGTCGACAATAATAAAGTCGAGCTATTTCGAAGCCTTAACCTCAGCGTCTATACTAGAAACTAATTCTACGGCTAGCCTAACTATCCCGTAGGGTTTCACTGTGGCGTCGCCGAAGCCCTTGATGACCTGGTCGCATGGCTCCACATACTTCTCAAAGGAGCTGTCCAGCTGGTCGAATGCGGCTTTGAAGAGGATGTTGTAGTAGGCCCCGTTGTCGACGAGCATGCGATGGACGACGACGCCCATGATGCTGACGGACACGACCAGGGCATCGTGGTTCGGGTAGATGACCCCCGTGTGATCCTCCTCCTTGAAAGCGAGGAGGTCCGTCTCTCTTGCCGTCATGTTGACCGGCATGGTGATTTGGTGGACGTTGTCCATTGCTCGCAGCTCGCTCTTCTGCCTGCGGTTGGACAGCGAGGTGGTTGGTGCGAAGCCTCCCACCGGGAAGAGCATGTTGACGGCGCGGCGGGCTTGGTTTTCTGGCATCGGCGGGCGTATGAGGGCCGCCTCCCGGTTCGGCTCTGCGGGGCGGGCAACAGCTTGAGCTTCTGGCCTGGCCGCCGGTCTCTTCACGAATTCCTCCAGCTTCCCCTCCTCGAAGAGTCGCCACAGTTGTTTCAGGAGGTCGCGGCACTCGCTTGTGTTGTGCCCGGCGGTCTGGTGGTAGTGGCAGTACTTGTTGGGGTTGATATGTACCCCTGGTTTGTGAACCCATGGCCGTGCCTTGGGCATCCTGTTTTTGTCTCGGATCTGCACATAGACGTACTCCGGGGTGGCCGACAATCTTTCGGCCAGCTTCACTTCAACAGAGTTGAAGGGTTTGAACGGTTGGGAGGCCCGATAGGAAAAACTTCTTCGGGACGGCGTGCCGCGTGGCTTCTGCTTCTCCGTCGGTGTGCTTTCGCCCAGCCGCTGCGCTAGAATATCGGCATTGTAGATGATCTTCCCAGCCCGCTGCCGGAACTCCGAGTAGGACTTGGGATAGTCCTTGTTCATGGACCTCCATAATTTCGTTCTTAGGCGGAGCCCGCCTATGACGCCGACGAGCTTGACCTCGTCCCCGACGGGCTCGCCTTCCATGATGATCTGGTCGACCCGGTCGATGTACGCCCGGTCCGTCTCGTCCTTCCCCTGGGCCAGGTTGGCCATGCGATTGGCGCCGGCCAGTCGTGGCGCCATCGAGGAGAAATGTTCCAGGAACAGCTCCTCCAGCTGGTGGAACGAAACCACCTTCCCCGCGGGTAACGAGGAGTACCAACGGTGTGCTCGATCACCGAGGGTTAACGGAAACATCCGGCACTGGGTCGCGTCTGTGGCCCCATGGAGATCATGTAAGTAGAATACTTGCTCAAGTGCGTGACGGGATCTGTTTTCCCGTCATATTGGCCCACAGCGGCCACGTTGATTTTTGGTTGGGCCGGGGCCCGCACCAGGATGTCTGCGAGGGGCGAGTTGGGCATGTAGGGGACATGATGTTGCCCGTCCCGCCTCTCGAGCTTGGCCTCAAGGTCCGTGACCTTCTTTAGGATAGCGGCCATAGCGTTGTCGGCCGCAGGGGGGAGAACGGGGACGAGGGTTGTCTCCCAAGCGGTCACGGACCGACGGCCTCGGGGCCGCGTCGTTGTGACGCCTGGGAGATCGCGCCTGTTCTCGCTCCCGGGGCCTGGAGCTGGCGTTGGACTCACAAGGTCGGGCAGCTCCCCGAGCCTGGGATCCCAATCGGGAGAAAACCGATCCCGCAGGTCGGCGAGAAACCCGCTGTGAGTCGGCTTCCTCATCGAGGCGCCTCTTTAGATTCTGAGGCCGAGGGTTGCTGGCGGCCCTCCTGGCCGCCTCTTGCTCCTGTCGTGGCTGGCTGGTGGCCCTGCTCCGGGCCGGCTCCTTTCCAGGTCGGTGAGTGCGGATAGGAGCGGCGTCGATCTCGGCTTGACGGCGTTCGATCATGGCCCTTGCGGCCTGGAGGTCCTCCGGGGTTCTTATGGCCGACAAAAACTCGAAAGGACCCTGGAGGGTTTCCGCCGTGGCCGGAGCCGGAGTGGCGGTTTCGCCGATGTCCTCGACTTGCTGCTGGGTTCGTGTGGCCTTCGAAGTGGTCATTTTTGGAATGAAAGTGGATGAGGTTTTGTTCGAGGTGACTAAATGAACGAAACCGAGTGTACTTCGATATTAGTCACCCTCCTTCTAGCGCCAAAATGTTGACAGCGATTTATATCGGATCTCGCTGCCGGGTTCCTAGCGGGTAGGATTCGATATTAATGATAACAAGAAGTAATAAATGTGAGAGTAAATGAACTCTCAAGAGTGTATTTGCAATAAATGTGATGTGTGTTCCAATTGGGCATTAAAAGCCCTATTTATAGTGTACAAGGTGGGTGTTCCCCATGCTTGGTTGGTGGACCTGTGGGTCCCCCCTACTTCTAGCTGGAAGGTAATAAGTGGCTACAACATCCCCTACGAGTCAATGAGGAGACGCCACGTGGCGCTGTCACCCCTGAGGTGATTGGACTTAGCCCCAACTGCCCTCTTTGACCCTGTCACATCCTCTGGACTGATGGCACCCGACGTCCTCTCACAGCTGGCGCAGCCTGGGGTCGGGCAGACGGGTACTCGGGTACCGGGAGACGAGTCCGGACAAGAGCACCTAGGTGGTTCATTTACGGGTAGGCGGGTAGAGCGCCTGCCCCGGAGCTCGTCGCTGGCCGCCCGATACCCGGGCCTGTGGGTTATAAGTTCCCTGCCCGGCAGCTCCCAGAGGCTCGCGTCGGGTAGCCTCTAGGTCCCCGCCCGTCTGTCTGACCAGACGGTGGACTACTCTTATCCGAGCTCGCTACAGTAGTGGGTCTATGTCCGATACCCGATGGGTCGGGTAGTAAATATCAGGTGTAACACTCATCTTTGTGTTTATTATCAATTACTAGTAATTCTCCCGTGCGATGCTAAGATAAAATGTTATATGAATTTTTAAAATACAATCTATTTTCTCTATTTACATAATGATCTCATTAAATTTATTTATTAATAGTTTTAATTAATATAGGGTTATTTGCAAATAAAATCACAATTTTTTTGCAAATTGCAATTTAATCTAAACTTTTGAATTTTTGCAAACAAAACTTCAACTTAACATTTTGTTGTGATTCAAACCAACAAGTAAATATTTTATTGTCCAAAAATGATGTTTAACTTATCTAACATTGAATAATTAATTGTACTAATATGTTTAGATTGGTTCGAATGACAACGCATAAATAATCATCATTTTCAGTTTGATTGAAATTCGTCTTTTGGTTAGAATTACAACCAAATGTTAAGTTGAAGTTTTATTTGCAAAGATTCAAATGTTTTTATTAGATTGCAATTTGCGAAAAGGTCATGATTTTATTTGCAATTAACTCATTAATATATGTGAGTGACTTTCAATTAGTTGATTAGATTATACCCTCAACCTCATATCTATTCTCATCCCTATTTAAAAATCATTATTTTATCACACCCTTATATATAAATCATTATTTTATTTATAAATTATATTTCTTAAAACTTGTTCCAATTCCAATGTGAATAAGAGACGGAGGGAATATATATATTATTTTTAGTTATACACTAAATTCATTATAAATACAAAAATTATAGAAGGATATTAAATATTTATAAAATTTATACAATATAATGAACTTCTAAATTCAACTCATCTAATAAAAAAATACTTAAAAATAATAAAATTCATACTTTTACATTTTAGATATGTAATATGAATGTCAAAATAAAGGTTGCAAAAATTGATTTTTATTTTTATATATATTACGTTAAATTTGAAGCAAAAAAATTATTAAATTTTAAAATTGTGATTAATAAATAACAAATAAAAATAAGAGATTTTTTTTTTTTATTTCAATTGCTCAAATAAAGTCAATAAATTTTAACTTCATTTTCATTTACTTCTCTATTTATATGGATATAGATAATATTTAATGATTAAAAAACACCTTACTTTTTTTTTTTTATCAAATATATCGCATCCTTTTATTAATACATATAAATCGAATTAGTTAAAAAAAATCTTACTTCTTCAAATGGTCAAATTCTAAAAAAAGATTTATAGATTTTAAATTGAGTTTATTAAATATATTTACAATATTTTTTTCTTATTCTTAATTATTGGACATTTCTCATTATTTAATAATTCTTTTAATCTTTTGGTATTTTAAATTAATATATAAATAATAAGTGCTAAAATTAGTTGAATATTTCTATTTAAGGATATTTATTTAATAGAATATTTTGAGATTCTTTTTTTTTTAAGAAATCGCACATTTTTCAAAACAAAAGAATATAAATTTAAAAAAAATTAACTAATCTGATTATCTTTATAAAAAATGGGTATAATTTATTTAAGAAAAAAAATGAACTATGTTTGATAAAAATGAAAATATGGGCATGATTTCGTTAAGAGCAAAAATATGTGCTCAATTTGATTTATTTTTTAAAAGCATAAAGTAAGGATATAATTTGGTTGAGAGAAAAATATATGGGCTTAATTTGATAAATTATGAAAAAAAAAAAATGGTTATAATTATACAAATTAGAGAGAGAAATCTATCTCAATTACTCAAATAAAGTTTCACTAAATTTTACCTCGTTTTTATTTTTCTATATATATTGATATATGTATAATATTCAATGATTAAAGGTGAAAAGTAATAAATGCGCCACAAAAAGGCTAACAATTTTTTTTTTTTTTTTTTTTTGTAACAAATCAAAGTTCCAAAGGGCTAAGAATGAATCATATTAGGTTCATAAATACCTAAATATACAATGAACAAATGCATAGAAAGATGTGGTTAAAAAAAAATTAAAAAAATAAGAGATATTGTTCATATAAAAAGATGTGTAGTACATGTAAAAGTACTTGGGGTTCATACATATAAAAGTACTTGGGGTCCATACAAAATTTAGGCAGGAACTTGCTCAAGAAGCCACTATTGTGTTTTTATATATATATATATATATATATATATATATATATATATATATATATAGATATAGATTGGTGTCTCCATTTCTGTGTGTATGTGTCTATATAAAAGTGTGTATATTTGTTGCGGGAGAGAGAGAGACAGAGCAATAAAGAGAAACCAGGCAGATGATTCATATAAATTGGCCCTTTGATAATTATACCTCCAAAATCAAAACATTTTACGTGACAAAGTAACAGTATTTCATAAATTTATTTGTATTACTACGTATGCTTAACAATATTACTTTTAAGTCATATAGCTCAAGTAATATTGTTGATCCGAAATCGTTGATATCTAATTTTTTGGACGAAAATTAGTTTTTTTTTTTTTTTAATCGCGGTCTTTTTGTTTGGTGACATGACTTTGGCCTTCCATTTGTTTTAAAAAAAAGTAGTTACAATAATATACCTTAATTAACTTTGATTAACAGTCAGTATTTAAATACTTAGGATGACTTCAAATGTTTATTTTATTATAAATACCTTAGTTGATGTTTTAGGGGAAAATTAAAGTAGTTGGAAACAATTTCATGTGTATATATAATGAAAATTTCACAAGTTTCCGGAGTATGAGTTACCCGATCACCTCATACATGATACATTCATTACAATTTATCCTTGAAACAATAGTAAATATTTTAAAATACAAGATAAATATGAATTTAAATTGAATATCTGTTAAAGTAGACGTGCAACAAGATGAAAGGAAAGATACATATAATTGGGGAAATTGTATTTATTGTTTATGAGGGAATAGTCTTGTTTTCGTTTGTAGAAAAACAAAACTTAGAAAAATACCCCAAAAAGGAGCAAGACAGATTTGCAGAATGAAAAGTCCATAACAAAAATGAAGAGAAAAGTGTAATGAGGATCTCATTTGTTCATTGCATCCTTAACTGCATCAGCTGCACCTTGTGCCTTGGCCTGCATCTGAGATCCAGCCTAACAATTCCCACAACACACAATAATATGTTATTATTATTTTGTAGAAGAAAAATATGTTACACTTTTTTCTTACACAATTAACATGTTTTAAAATACAAAAATGGCATGTAGATGTTGATGATTAGTACCTCCTGCATTGATTCTTTGGCAGATTGTGCAGCGTTGGCAGCCTTATCCATCATCTGGCTACCCTTTTCCTGCATTTATTTAAAACATAATAATTCAATTATATATAATAAATAAATGATATTCTTCCGAGGGAGGGAGTGAGAGAGAGAGAGAGAACCTGAGCTTGGCCCTTGGCCTGTCCAGCTTGGTAGCTCAGGTTGTTGGAGTTATCCATTTTATGCTTTTAAGAAATAAGATTAAAATGTGTATCAAATGTTAGAAATTGTGTTGCTGGTGTGATGATTCAAACATGGGACTGCAATATATAGCAATTGGATGAAGGCATAGATCCACTTAGGTGGGCTATTAAAGGGCATGCAAATGTGATACACTAATGTTGATCCACAAAGATAGGACTTAGTTTGGATGACCTTGTTTCACGTCCTATTTTGTCTTTTAATCCAATATCATAAATACTCGAATTAAACTTTTTATGTTAATACCTTAATATATTTCACAATTATATTTCTGATAAGTTGAATTATTTAATACTACTATAGAAAAAGCTCTTTAACAATTTTGTGTATACAGCTGTGGGGCTAATTCACAATATTTTAATGGACTTGCCTCTTGTGCTTAATTTGGAAGTTGGGGCAGATTTTTTCCAGAAATCTCTTGAATTGCAGAAATCCAAAAACTCATAAACATCTCAACGAATCCCAGACAAGGAGTGTTCAGCAGCAGTATAGTACGCTCAATCTTACTTGACAGCAGAAAAATCGAACATTTTCACGAAACCTAAGGCGACAAACTTGAGACACTGAGTAGACTTTCCATACATAGAGAAGAGTTAAGTAGCAGCAGCAATATAAATGACAGCTTCACAAAACAGCTGCACCAAAATATGAATTTGCAAACTATATCTTCAATATCCTGTAACTCAAAATGGCATATTATTCCATGAGAAAAGTTATAGTAGAAAAAATAGTATTACACATTCTTCAGAGTTACAACTTCATTTGCTGGATTTTTGCATAAATAGGCTTGGAAATCAAACCTCTATCAGTAAGTGTGTCCCAAAACACATCCAATTTACTTCCATCATTCGAATACGAAGCACTAATACTTCGGTATATTCTGAGAGTAACCACCACTCTCCTCTTATACATTTCATCCAACAATCCCGAAGCAGCTATAACATCACCAGCCCTGAAATACGCATACGCCATACTAACGAACACGATACTATCTCCTAATATCCCCCTTTCCCCCATAATTGTGTACACTCTTTCTGCACATCCAACTCTATCTTTCTTACACAACCTTCGTATAATTCCCCGATACGCACTTATGTCAACGCAAAGACCGCCTCTCTCTAACTCATCAACCAACATCACAACGCCTTCATCATTATCTCTATCACAATAGAAATCCACAAGCCACGCATATACACAATAATTCGGAGAAAATCCAGCCTTGAGCATATCAAACAACGCCTCTTTAGCTCTATCTACCTCCCCCGCCTTGCAATATCCATGAATTAACGCTTTATAAGTGTACTGATCGGGCCTTAATCCGCCCTCCATCATCTTACTTTTGAATCTCAAAGCGGACCCCATATCACCAATCTTGCAATAAGCATTAATCAAAGTGTTACATGTCACAACATCGGGTTCCACTTTCCTCTCGCTCATTTCATTCAAAATTTTATTTGCGTCCCGGAGACGGCCATCTTCGCATAATTTTCGCAACAGAGCATTATATGTGACAACCCCGGGATACAACTGCTTAGCCTCCATTATATCAAGAAGCTTTAAAGCTTCGTCAATGTCACCAACTCTGCAATACCCATCGATCAAGGTAGTATACGTTACATGGTTGGGAGATGCGTCTTGAATGTCCTTAAACAGCCTCGAAGCCTCCCTCATTCGGCCTTCTCGGCAATAACTATAAATAAGTGAATTATAAGTTACAATATCCGGACATACTTCTCCTCTTTTCATCCTCTCTTGAACAGATAAAGCCTCGTAATGCATACCCTTTTTGCAATACAACGAAATCAGTGTATTATACGTGAAAATATCGGGAAAGATGCTTATCGACTCCATTTGGGAGAGTAATTCCTCTGCTTTTTCCACGTCTCCCGACTTACAACAAGCGTGGATCAAGACATTATAAACATGAAGATTGGGAATGACCCCAAGCTTCGTCATTTTCTTATAAACCTTCCACACAGTATCAGTTAGCCTCTCTTTGACCAAAGAATTCAAAAGCGCAGTACAAGCGTGCAAATGGGGCTTAAATCCACACACACGCATATGATCGAACACTTGGAGTGCATCCGGGTTCATCTTTGATTTCGCATAAAAAATCACCAACCAACTCAAAGCATGCGAATTCACATCGGGATCGACGTAACTATTCACAAGAGCATTCAAAACAGATGGAGATGATAAGAAGTCTTTCCGAGCAATCTTGTCGAGCAAGTTCTGAGCAATCCTGAAATATCTCTGTTGGGTGAGAATGCAAATCATGGTCCACGAAGATTGCAGGGAAGGCTTGTAGAGTGGAATCGTTTCGACCCATTTGAAAAATGAACACGAAATTGAAAACCCGTGTGGAGAAAGATTCAGTAATGTTTGGTTGATAACAGATGATGTGACAACCGAACCGATCTTTGGTTTCAAGAGTTTATCCCAGTATGAGTATCCCTTGATTACAATAGCACATACGATTTTAACGAGCTGGCGTTCATTGCTTGCGAAATTCAATCTTTCCATCAGAATACGGATTATTGGGTGATAGGAGAACTTCTGTGGATTTATGTCGCTATTTTTTTCAACCTGTTATGCATACTGATACCGCTAATAAAAATGCTGCCAAGTGCCAACTGAAACTTATATATTCCTTGTGTTGTTTGACAATACAATTACATTTGGACCAGTCTTAGCCAAACCCAATGTATGTGAAAGGTGCATATAAATATATAAATAAAATATACTCCCATTATTCTAGAATAAACTTTTCATTTTTTTTTCTTTACCACAATAAATTTTTCATATTTTTGAAAACTCGCTTATTTCATTAAATTAAATAGTTGTTTATATTAAAATTATTTTAAAGTATCAAATATTTAATAAAAAATATTAAAAATCTCATTAGTACTATCAAAAGTTGGGATAAAAAAAATCAACAACAATTACAATATAATATCAATGGCTTCAAATTTTAATACTCCTGGTAATATTTTTGATGCTCTTAATTAAATATTTAATATTTTAAAACAATTTATAATAAATTTACTATTAATTGATTTCATATACAACTTTGCCTCATTTTATTTACATCAACTTTTACTCTTCGTTATGTCAACATCATTTGTACTAATTTCCTTTACATAAATACTCCTTAATTTCACTGCAATTTAAAAAAAAAAAAAAATTAGGAACACAAAAGATACATGCTAGTAATATAAATAAAATAGAACGAGTGCACACAAAGTGCATATGCTCCTATTAACATCTACCAAATTATTTTACACACGTAATATATAAGTTATAACAAAATTATTCCTCAAAATTTCACAGTTTTATTGATGATGCTCTTAGTCTAAACAACCTTAGCCGCCTATTTTTAATGCTCTAAGGACATCTCCAGCCCAAAACTTCAAAATGAATATCTCTAAATTCCAAAACACAATCTTTTGTATCCTATTTTAAAACCTTCCAACCATGAAACTCTATATCTTACTCTATTTATTATTTTATTCCTCTCCAAAGTATTAAAATCTTTAAACAATATATATATCATGAATAAATTAATTTATATAATTGAATATCCAAATAGTAAATTAAATTATCTAATTAAATAAAAATTAAATATTTATTTATCAAAATCATAGTATGTAAATAAATTTATAGTTTTCAAATATTACTTTTATTTAAGTATGGAATTACGAAACATACATGTACATAAAACAATAGAATTAAACAATACAACATTATGCAATAGAATTACACTCATTACATTTCAATAACATTATGCAATAGAATTACACTCATTACATTTCAATATGTTGGTGTTACGGAAGTTTTCAATATACTATTGTATTTTACATTTTTCTTTTAGTGTAAATAAATGTATATTAAACAAAGAAAAAAATTAAATTACACAACAAAAAAATATATATTATAATAATGATATAATGATAATTATATTATAAAATATTGATAAAACAATATATATAGATATAGAGTTTTGAAGAGTAAACTCTATTTCAAAACTTTAAACAATTCAGAATTTGAATTTATACTGGTCGCCTTCTCAACAATAATATATTCGTCTTCCCTATCGGGTCGAAGAGCAGGTCCCACATCACGCATACAACCAACAAACCTTATCAATTATCATCTCGAGTAGACTCAAATCTCATTCTCATCTTCTAACAGTTGCATAATTCAGCAAATGTACATTACACTCGTTCATGATAACACCACCACCAAATAGAAAACATAATAGCAAATGTAAGCGAATCCAAACATTAGCACACCAACAATCTGGAAATTTATTCATAATAGGTTTATTGTTGTCCAGCGCAACATATAAAAACGACATCACAATAGTAGGGTAGAAATGAAAGGATAGTATCAAACACAAAAGCAGAGAAATAGTAAAACTAGAAAACGAAGTAGATAATCATTTCTTCTCAACTTCCTCATCCTCGTTCTCACTCCAGCAGCATTGCAGAATCGAAACGGGGGATCCACACCCAGCCCTGCTAGTGAAGCTGCGGTAGATCAACGCACCTCCATCGGAAAACACTTCGCAGCTCCTTCCTCCACAGTTGTAACCCTCCATTCCCAGTTGAAACTCGGAATCGAGCTCTTTTCCAGCAACAGAAGCATGCAGAGCAACAGAAAAACTAGCTGGCTTGAAGCAAGCCAGCACCCTCTCAAGCACTTTAGTCAAATCCATTGTCTTGAAATCATAACCGACACATTCAAAGCTTGCATAGCTGAATCCATCTTCTGGGGTCACATGAATGGTCGAGATTGAGCCCCCTTCAATTGCATTCATCGAGTAACCACATGGATCAAAATCAAAGTCGCATATCTCAGAGTCAGGAAGAATGTTCCTGATGCCAGAAGCTTCGGTCATTACTGTGGCAGAGCTGGATTGGGTCTTGAAAAACACAGAGGCCTTTTTCTGGTCCAGATTGGTCATGCACATCTCAAGCGTGTAAACGGGGTTAGACTCGCCCGTTGGCTTGGCACTAGCAGAGTAGACGTGCCACTGCTCGTGTTCATCAGCATCTCCCATCACATAGGCTTCGCTGCTCAGACCGAGTTCAGCAAAATGGCTGTCAAGAACCGTGACTTCTTCAGCAAAGCTCCGGTGTGGAAATGGCTGAGCGCCTGGGAATATGAAACTTCCACGGGTGTATCTAACCGAACTCACGGTGAGTCCAAGTGAATCAGCCAACTTCAGGACGGGTGGGATTGAAAGCAGCAATTTAGTAGTCCCACAGGTTTTCAGTATTATCTTGTATGGGAATACAAAGAGACTGGACTCAGATAAGACATATGAGTCAACTTCATCGTTCTTCAGAGACGAGACGATAGTGCATTGTGCAGGGCCTAAGATTTCATCCAACTGATCTCTGGAAAGAGATCGAAGGCCGCATCCTTCTGGATCAGAAAATACTCCAGGCTCAGAAAATGAAATCTCGAGCCTCTTCTCATAACCTTCGAACCCGATTGCAGAGAGCGGCATGGCCATTTCGGGCAAGTAGACAGAATTGCTGTTCTGAAGTGGAGAATAGCAAGGACGAGGAAAGACGAAAAGGGAAAAATGTTTAAAAGGTTGAGAAAATCTTTTTATGAACCACTTAAGGTGGTTTTAGGAAAGCTTGACGAATCTCAGGATGGCTTCCGAACGCACTGCAACAGATAAACACACCATAATTAGAATCCATACAAGGGTCAGAACTCAGAAACTGGCACAAATAAGAGAGCAAACAAATAATAGAACTCACGTTAGAGTATGCAGCAGATCTGAATTTCTTGATTCCTCCGTGTGGTCGAACGTCTTCAATGCTGTATCCAAGAGGAGCTTCGTAGAACAGGGATTTACTACTGCTAGACTTTTTATTTCCACCCTTGGTCTCCATTAGATCATTCAGTTCCTCCTGGTCAATCAATCAAACAAGAATCAGAACAAATGGGGAAGCGAAGGCAAAAAAACTAGCAGTGGAACACAGTGAACGCAACAACCACCAAAAGAATGAAACCATCAATATAAATCAACAACGTCGTAACAATTTGAAACGATTGGGCAAAGCCTATACAAAAAGGTTAACAGAAGGAAAACAATTGAAATCAACAATGTAATCAGGGTTGATGTATTGACTACGGATATGGGGACACAGAATTGGCTATGGTACATATCGCAAATCTGAAGAAAACATATATATATTGAGCCACCTTTCCCATACCAAAAATAAAATTAAACCAAGAATCGACAATTACAAAATAGGAATTTAAAAAAAAAATACCGAGGAAATATAACATATTGGATGAACAGAAGATAAAATTCAACAAATAGCATAAATGTTGACTGAAGAATTTAATCACGATATCAAAATAAAATCAAGTTGTTCTCATCTATGCACTAATGAATAAAAAGCATCGAAATAAAACAACAGAAAGCAAAATACTTACGAGAAATTGAAGACAACTATATGAATAATTAAAAAAACCAGACCCGGAAAACTTTAATCCTAGAGCTTCCTCAACCAAAGCCTAAAAATTCAAACGAAGAACAATCAATCAAAACAATCGAATTCAAATAGAAAAACTTCATTAATCGCTTGATACTTACAGATCTCAACAAAGAGTACCGCAGAAGATCGAAAAACAAACCCTAAATTGAGATCCCTCAACGAAAGTTAGAGAAATATGAGAGATGATATAGGAGGATTCACGATTTCGATATGTGAAGAAGCGAATACTTTGGAGATGGAAAACTGAATAGCTGGGCCGCCCCTTAAATAGGAGGGGTGAAATATGTGAGTTGATGAGGCGTTGCCACGTGTGTTCCGTATAGCCCTCGGCTTACTGCTACCGCTAATATTTTTGCTGCGTGGATTGCGGATCACACCTATGTTATGATTCGAATATGATTCGTTTTCAGATTTAATATAAAGTCAATAAATTATTTCATTGAATTTCTTGTAACTCACGAGATTAATTATGCTATTAAGAATTTCAGCACGTTTACATATATTTAAAAAAAAAAAAAACCCTATAGGACATGTTTGGTTTTTAGATATGAAAAATTTTGAATTTTAAAGTTTGGTGAATTTTAAAATTGTTTTGAGATTTAAAAAAGGTAGAATTTTATTTTATATGTAAAAGTAAATGACATTATATTATTATAGGAAAGTGATTGTAATAATTGGATAATTGTATAATAATTAAAGTATTTATAATTATTTATAGAAAATGATATGAAAACACAATATATAAATTTAAAATTCAAAATCTGCTTTAAAACCAAAATCAAACAAATTAGAATTTGAGTTAATGGGTAAGCGCAGTATGAGATATACAGTTCCACCTATTTGAAAGTAAGATATTATTTAGAGGGGTGTATTTAATTGAGATTTTATTGAATTTTTTTGAATTTTAAAAAGTTTGTGGATTTAGAAAATTTATAGACTCCATGTAGAGTTTGACTCATTTTTTTATTGATTTACTTGTATTATCATAGATATTTATAGGATTGTGGAATACATTTTATTTATTGATTTACATGGATTTCCATAGACTCCGGCGCTGGAACCATTGATGCAAATGTATATGGAACACACTTGAATATAGAAAAAAATTATTCAAATTGTTTAGGGAAAAAAAAAAAGAAATACGTTAGTTAAAAACAATACATTATTATTCTCATCTTCATTTTCATCATCGTTATATCTCGCCCTCATTAGAAGTCTCTGGTTGTTAGAAGAGATTTTGGAGAGTAAAATTTATTTATATTTTTTTAATAGTAGATTTGGCAGCGGGGCGGAGAATCCCCAAAGCAAATGGGGACGGGAAATTTTTTTGCCTTGTAGGCGGGGACTAGGATTGTATTCCCAGACCCGAGGGATCCCAGTCTCGTTTCCAGCGGGGAACCACATTATTTTTATATAATTAATATATTTATATATATATATATATATATAATTTTAATTTTAAAGTTAAATTACAAATATATTTTTCATAGTTTCCTACTCAATTAACTATTTATTAAAAATTACATATATATTTTATTTAATATTATGTTATTAGTTCCAAATTATATAATTTTCACTTTAGTATATATGTTAATTAAAAATATTAGAATTGGAGGTTTTTTCAAATTAGTTTTTTTTAACAACTTAAAGTAATTGTTGTGTAAGATAAATTTTTTTAATTTAAATATTATTTTATATTTTAAAAATGAGATAAAAAATAATTAGGTGGGGAACAACATCTCCAGCGAGGCGGGGGTGGGGGATAAATTTCCCCATTTATTTAGTGGGGATGGGGAATGACCCCCCGTCCCTACCCCACCCCGTTGATGTCACAATGGAAAAGAATCAAAGAAAGTTCATAAACAGTTAAATACCTAAAAAAAATTAAAAACTTTTTAAAATTCGTAGAAATCTCTGGTTATTAGAAAAAAATTTGGAAAGTGAAATCTATTTAAATTTTGGAAGAGAATCAAAGAAAATTCATGGAGTATTAAAATCCATAAACTGTTGAATATCTAAAGATTTTTTAAGACTTTTTAAAATTCGTATTGAATACCTCAAAATTTTTAAAGACTTTTGAAAATCCAAATTGAATACCCCAAACTTTAAAAGTCTAAAAAAATCCTATAGACTCTAGAACCAATACACCTCTCTTATATTTTTATAAAATTATTTTTTTTATCTAAATAGGCCATACAAAATATTGTGTATTTACTTTTAAACTATTAAGTAAACAATTAATAATATAAAATGCTATATATTTAAACATAATATTCAGTGAAAATAATTTAATCATCATTAAATCTTAAATCTCGTTAAAATGTAATAGAACAAAACGAACCAATCTTATAATCGATATGGAGGATTATACTTTCTCTTGTTTTATACTTTCAATATAGGTCGATAAAAACGAATTTCAAGTAAATTTAATGCAAGTGTAGCAAATACAAATTGAATTCACGCTAATATTTTATGTTTTATAAACAATAATATTTTTAAATATTATGTGTAAAACATAAAAAAATCTTACCGCAATCTCAAATATTATTATTTTAAATCATTATATACATTATGTTAATATCTGACCTAAAAATAGAAAAAATTAAGTCCAATGATGTGCTAATAAAATTGGTTTTACTTGGAATAATTTGATTGTAGGATTGATTTATAATATATTAACAAATTAATTTTTTTTAATAAAACAATTAGTACTACTATTTAAAAATATAAATTAATTGTATAGTAAAATTGAATTATATTAAGTTTGCCCGTTTGTCGTGATAATAAATAAATAAATAAATACATATATTTTTAAACTAATCCCAAAAATTTATTAAAAAGCCGAGTAAGAACAAGAATAATGAGAAGGTAGTCCAAAAAATTGGCAAATGAACTGACAAATGGCGTGATAATAATTCACACATTTTAAATGGAATTAAACCAATAAATTCCTTCGGTAAAAAACGGGTAAAGAAAGTTGGGCAGAACTTTGGGTATAAGGTGACACGTGTGTTACGTGCTGTCCAGGAGATTGTATGTGGTGAATCGTAAATGTAGTAAAGTCCCACCTCTAACTCATTAACACCTTTTATAGAAATATGATTAAAAAAAAAAAAAAAAAAAACATAGCTGAATTTCAAATTTTCCTCCCACTTGACCTTTTTTTTTTCCTCCTAAAACGACACTTCACCATAATTTTGTTGCGAACAAAATTTGACCATCTCTTTAGTTCAAATAACTCAAGTAGCCAGCATTTTTACGAGATTATTGAGAAATGGAATAAATATAACTAAAAAAAAAAAGAATAGTTTATAAAAAATTTCAATAAAATATTTTGTAGTAGAGATTACCTACGACTTGTTTACATTTTTTTTATCAGATTGACATCTTCGTTCTCCAACCTATAAATAATTTGTCTACAAAACAAAATTCTAGATAATCAATTGCCTACATACAATTTAACTACGAAAATTTCATAGGTTAATTATTTGTAAGTAGGGATTGAAGATATTTTTTTATAGTTATAAAATTTTGTAGATAAAAAATATTTCCTACTATAAAACTTTTTGTTGAAAATAAATTTTATAGTTGTATCGACAAATTTTTTAGACTATTTTTTTTTTTTTTTTACGAATTATTAAAGAAGACTCCTCTTGAAGTTGGGGTCGGAGGCAAATTGTTTGGTTCAAACATCTTTCTCAGGACATCATTATACTTTGCATGTATTATATTCCATTCATTAAGTCCATCAATTTATATGCACCCCCATCCTTCAATATACTTCTTATGAAAAAATTGCACGAAAATTAAATATTATTAATATAAAATGAGTAGGTCTCGTATGAGACCGTCTCATGACTTGAGACAATGAGAATGAGTGTAACTAGAACATTGACTCATTAACACTTTTGGTAGGAATAAATGTTAATTTGTGTGGTCTCATAAAATTTTTTGTCATATAAAATAGAGTATAGTACAAATAATATAATTATATAGAAAAAGTATGAGAATAAATAAAAATAAAAGTGGGATAAAAAATTTCTAAAAATAATATGAGAATTTGTTTGAAGGACACTTTAAAAAAGTGAGAGAATTTTATTGATAGACGGAAGAGTATATCGTTAAGATTAGATTGTATTCCGTCTAATATTTAAATATAATTAATGTTCTTTCAAGATTCATTGAACAAGAGCCATTTACATTTCTATGTTCATGTATATTGTTCTACTTGTAGGCAGTGGAACTAGTACTGAACTTTTTAATTCATCGAAAACTTCGTGTACAAAATGTGTTGGATTAAACACATGCTTAAATATAATATAAACCAGTTTCAATATAAAATAATATATATTTTTTGCGCACATTTTTTAACTATTTAAAAGATACTCACTCTGTCCACCAAGCCTATGTTTACTTTCTTTATTTAGGCTCCCACTAAAAGTGTATACACTACAAGAAAAATGGCCTATTACTACAATAGTTTTAGTACATTAATTTTAAAATGTCAAGTTAGCTAGTCTATCAATTCATTAAGTTACGAGGTAGCTATAACTACACTGATACAATGGTTGTTAATACACTATTTAGTAATTGCCACATTATAATTCTATTACTACACTTTGATTAGTGTATTAATAACTTCAATTCATTAGTAACTAATTTCTTTATACTATGAATAGAGCTGTCAAATGAGCCGGGCCGGCCCAGGCCCATTGGGCTTTGAGTTTTTACTGGGCCGGGCCGCCAATTTCCAAGCCCGTCCTGGCCCATCTCGGGCTGCCGGGCCACCGGGCCAAACCGGCCCAATTTTTTTTATTTTTTTTAAATATTATTATTATATTTGATTTATATATTTACCTTATTAATTTATAATTTAGCATACAAATTATACTCATATAGTTATAAATATTATTTAGTTTGTCAACAACAATTCAATAATTAAAATAAAACTCAAATTCCTAAATAAAATTTAAGAATAATAATTCAACAAATCCTAATAGAATGGAAAGTGTTATTTTTTTATTTCAACAATAATTCAATAATAAAAATTCAACAATTTAATAGGAAAGTGTTATTTTTTTATTTTGATAAGATAAAGATATTATAAGAATAAAATGGGTTATGTTTAGTAAAGCATGTTAATTTTTAAATTTGATTGAGATTTGTTTAATAAGTGGGGCGAGTTTACATGATTTTGGGGTTTGAGTAGTGATACTCTTAAATAAAATCTTATCCCTCAATTCATATTTATCTTAATTGTACAAGTGTGTTATGTGTACCACCAATTTGTGGTTGTTCATAAGAATTCGTTCATTTCCTTAGATGAAAAATCAACCAATAAATTATAATGTATTTTATTTTTAAAAATGGGGTATGATCATAAATAATATGGTACATATATATAGGGATGAAGAAATTATGACCATAGTGAGTATAGAGATGGATGTGACCTGTGACAACTATTATCGACCTTGGCCAAATCACTAATCTCGCCTACTGCTCCTTTTTTTTTTCTTATCTCTAGGTTTTCAATTTTATTCAAATAAAAAAAAATTAAACCGGGCCGGCCCAGAAAACCGGGCTAAGCCCGGCCCAAGCCCGTAGGCCCGCTGGGCCTAATGGGCCGGGCCAAAAAAGCCCGGTTCTTTTCGGGCCTATATTTTTTAGGGCCCAGCCCGCCCTTAAAACTGGGCTTTTCGGGCCGGCCCATCGGGCCGGGCTCGTTTTGACAGCTCTAACTATGAATAATTTAGTAGAAATTTAAATAAGTCGACCAAATTTAAAAGGACAATAATGCTTATTATTATATAATAATATAATAAGAACAAATGCTTTTATTTGAATAATTTATTTATTCGTAATAATAATTATCCTCAAAAGCTAATAATAATTAGTTTTAACTTTTAAGAATGCACAAACCAGTTTATGGCCAGATCATTGACTTGAAGCGAAGACACTAACTTCTACTAATCGCTCACCCGCAAGCGGACGGGTTCACTGTAGTAAGAGTAAGTATAACGACCAAGTATATCGAACCCACGGGATGGAATGTATGCGAACAGATCCCTGAAGATCTACGCGTCGTAGCTAATATGAGTGTAATGTTTTTTTGGTTTTTTTTTTTAGAGATTAATTAAAAGACTGAAATAAACTAATTAAACTAAAGAATTTAAGAAGACGAATTAACTACTGGTTGTTTTCAAATACGAGGTGGTGATGCTTAGGATAGGAATCCCTACGTATACTAACGGAGCAGGTACATAATCAAGATAATTGTGACGCGCAAGAAATAACCTAAGTAAAAGAATGCAAGGTAAAAACTCAAGATTCTAAACCCTAATACTTTACCCTAACACTCGACTTCACTAATCCACTAACAAGTTAATAGATATTGCTTAATTAATGAGACCCTAATTTAACTAAGGTGATGTGGTCGTCCTCCTTCGCTAAACTGGTAGATGAATTAACCCTTCTTAAACCCTATAGTTAAGTCCACTCGTTGTTAAAGAGTGATGCGGTTGTCCTCTCTCTAACACTTTTCGAACGAAATTCAAAACAAAGTTAAGATTAATTTTAAGCATTCATTAATCAAGAGAATTAAAACCTAACGTCACAAGTTACACTAATTACATACCCACAACCTACTTCTACGAGTTCATCCTACCCCAATCATACAAGGGTTTAGCTAGACATGGCTATAACGATAACGAAAACAATAAAAGAAACAACAAACATAAACATGATGAATTGAAGAAAGAAAATATGAAACATGAACTAGGGTTTAAAGAAATAAATACTAAGAACTGAATTTGAATTGACAAAAATGAAGTTTAAAGCGTTTAAAGTAATCAAGCTAATTGAAAGGAACTAAGAAACGAAAATAAACTAAGAATTCGTATGAAAAACCTCAACCAAACGTAAAGTAAACTTGCTCGTTCCTTCTCTTCTTTCTCTCTCTAAAAACTAAGTCTAAAACTCTAAAACTATCTTGTGAAGTGTGGTGTTTTTCAAAAAAACGTGCTTGAGACGAATATATATATGCAACGGGCCGAATCGTGAACTCGTGGGCCGAAAAACGCCTTTTAAAACACGAAAACTGAGAGGCGCTCGAGCAGAGCCCGCTCGAGCGGAGGCGCTCGAGCAGGGTGGTCGAGCGAAAGTGATGGTCGAGCGAGGGCGCTCGAGCTTAGGTGCTCGAGCGCCAAAAACCTTCTGGACAAAATAGCGCTCGACCTCTTAGCTCGAGGTGCTCGAGCAACCCTCTTTCTTCTCAACTAACACTTTTCTTCTTCAACACTAACACCAATCGTATTCCTTCGATATCTTCTCATCCGGGCATCCGTTTGAGTCGATTCAAAGTCCTACGAACTCCGTTCTTCGCCCTCGATTCACCTACGAGCATTTAAGAGACAAATTCATCTATGTATAGAAATAATGCTCAATTGACTCCATATACTCAACAAAATCGGCCAAAATTAGGGTATTTCAAGTGACGAATCATGAATTTCACGCCTAATCAACCCCTCCCCCTCCAAACTTACCATGTTGCTTGTCCTCAAGCAACGAAATAACAAGTCAAGTGAAATTGTTAGGAATGAGTCAAAGAATCAATCATGCAAGCAAATGAACTCGAGCTTCAAAGATCAATCACACGTATACTCACTCACTTTCCTTCATCATACTCATGCAACAATAACAAGCATCACCAAGATCAAGCATGGATGTGCACTCAACGATGTGTTTCGCTCCCTCACAAGTGTATAACAATGATAAAGGGACTCACTCAATCAATCAATCACACAAATTGACAGTCATAGGCTTGTAAATGCTCTTAACTTCGACCATACTCTAGAAATCAATGCCGAATCAAAAAGGACTTTTCTCAAGGTTGTAATGTAGGCTCTTTGGACAGGCGGGATAACAATATGGTAAGTGACTCGAGTGAATGGAGAATAGAAAATCAAACTTTCGCACTTCGAGATTAGGAACAGAATACTTCACATATTTTCAATCAACACATTTCCAATTCCTCTACTCTCAACACTTCAATTTTTTTCTTTCTAACTCCTTTCATTTTTTTCTCAATCACTTCACTTTTTTTTTTCTCTTTTTCGCACAAACACATGAGCTCATTTTTTCTTTTTCCCACAACTCATAACTTCATCACTCCTTCTTCTCGTATTCACTCAACAAACAACCTTTTCCTTTTTCAACTCAATTCTATCCCTTCACATTCATACTTTTCCTATTCTCCACTCAAATTTGGACAAAAAGGCTTAGGAATTGGAATAGTGTTCATATGTGCTAGCAAATAAAATAGGTTTTAGGCTCAAAGGGGCTAACAAGGGATAAATTTCATTGGTAAGGAAACATTTTGGCTAAGTGACTCAATCAAATCAAAGATGGCCTAAGATCACATTCGGCATATCAAACTAGACACAATCAAGAAGCAAGAGCACACACAAGTTCTAGCATCCTCTAAGGTGATGATCCACTCACAAACGAAGAGATTAATTCATATATCAAAATCCCATAAGGCTCAAGTCTCTCGGCTTTCACATCCATACTAGTCCTAGTGAATTCTCACTCTTATCACACAAGCACTCAAAAAGAAAATTTGTAAGTATACTAGTTCTCTCTCAAATCCACTCTAATTCAAACACTCACACAAACGAGCCCCTAACTCAAATCCACAAATCTACTCTACTCATCAAACATGCTCAAAGATAACAACTAATAAGTAGAAGGGGTCAATAAGCACGAAATAAACACAGCGAGTCAAATCAAAATCACCCCGAGGAGCATCTCAAGACATCAAATAACCAAACACACTAAAAGATAAGGGGTGCTCCGGTGCAATGT
Organism: Ballota nigra; assembly: GCA_947034835.1. Classification (NCBI taxonomy): domain Eukaryota; kingdom Viridiplantae; phylum Streptophyta; class Magnoliopsida; order Lamiales; family Lamiaceae; genus Ballota; species Ballota nigra. The sequence continues at coordinate 82,982,442 of OX344723.1, forward strand.
ACCAAGAAACATAAAAAAACTCCACCCCCCAAACTTCGACCTTGCGAAGAGGTCTAAGTTTGGGGTTGTGGGTTACTTCAACCAAACAATTCGGTTTCTCTCGAACGTAGCACACTCTCTTGCTTGAGTTCCTCCCTTTTGAGTACTCCATCGAGACAAGCCTACAAAACAAACTCTCACGTACGAGGTTAAAACTTACGATTCAACAACACCCTAATAACATAATAAGAAACTAAAACAACTAAAAGCAAATAAAAATGGGTTGCCTCCCATTCAGCGCTATTTTTAAGGTCCTCATGCCGGACCGAGCTCAAAGGAGCTTCTGGGACATCATACTCAAAAATACCTCTCTTACTCTCATAAGAGTAGTGCTTGCATATCTTTCCTTGATGCCCCTCCATCATGAGCTCTTTTGCTTTCCTCTCATCCCCAAGTGTTATGAGTCTCAACTCCTTCTTACCTTCATCTGGAGGGGTCTTACCAAACAGTTTCTTGAATTTGGACTTTTTCTTCGTAACTCCTCCTTTCCCTTCCAACTGGATCACGTCCACCTTTTCACTTCTTCCTCCTTCAACTTTTTCACTTTAACCCTATCAAAAGAATCACGATCATAATGCACACGGGTTAAATTAACAAGTGAAGGTTTAAAGAAATCATGAACATGAGAAAGATTAGGGATAAGAGGTGTGTCTTTAACACTAGGATCAATGACATCCATGCAATACAAACTCTCATCCTCCTTCGGGTGCTTCATGGCTTCATATAGAGAAATCTTCACTTCTTGATCATCAACCTTCAACGTAATCTTCCCATTTGCCACGTTTAGCACCATCCCCGCCGTAGCTAAGAACAGTCTTCCCAAGATTAAGGGCACGTGCTCATCTTCCTCCATCTCTAGGACTACAAAGTCGGCTGGAAAAATGTGATCTCCAACTCTTACGAGGACGTCTTCAACAACACCTTGAGGTCGAGTGATAGACCGGTCGGTAAGTTGAAGCGTCATCATCGTCGGCTGAAGTTCACCACCTCCCAACTTCTTGAAAAACGACAACGACATCAAATTTATGCTCGCTCCGAGGTCGCACAACGCTCCCTTCTTGATCCCGTTCCCAATATCACAAAGAATGGTGAAACTCCCGGGATCCTTAAGCTTTGGAGGAAGCGTCTTGTGCACTAATGCACTCACCTCATGGTTCAACTGCACCAACTTCGGCCCATCCACTCGCCATCTTTTCGCGATCAAGTCCTTCAAAAACTTTGCATAGTTGGGCATCTGTTCCACAGCATCATAAAAAGGGATATTAATATGCAATTGTTTAAAAACATCAAGGAATTTAGCGAATTTCTCATCAAGCTTCTTTTTCATGAAGCGTTGTGGATATGGGACGGGTATCACAGATTTGGGTACCCCCATTCATCTTTCTCGGTCTCTTTCACTTTCTCCCTTGCTTCCTTTGCCTTCTTCCACTTAGGAACTCTCTCACCCTTCTCAATACCTTCCTCTTCAAGCTCTTTGCTCTCATTAGACTCATCCTCAACCTTCTTCTCAATCCCTTCACTTTCAATCCCATCTCTATCTTGGGGCGTCTCAGAATCAGCAGGCATCTGAGGACCTTCATAATTGGTTCCACTTCTAAGCTGGATCGCCTTGCAATGCTCTTTCGGGTTTCCCTCCGGCATGGAAGGATACTTACCCGACTCCCTATTCAATAATTTTGTAATTTGCCCCATCTGAAACTCTATGGAAGTGAACCTTCGATTGTTCTCTTGTTGAGTTCTAGTCCACTCAACGTTCATCTTCTGGAGCTCTTGATCACGTTGATCACCCTTTTTATGCAACTCATTCACATCGTACTCCAAGGATGACAACCTCTTACTTCCTTCCTTCACCTTCTGCAGAATCGCTCTCAACATCTCCTCAGTTGATGCACCGCCTTCTCCACCCGGAGGCTTTGAACCTGGGTCAACACCCGGAGGAACTGTAACACCCGCCTTCGGGTTAGCATATGAGAAATTCTCATTCTTTCTCCATGTGTTTTGAGGAGGCTGCTGGCCTCCTTGATAGCCTTGATTGTTCCTCCATTGATTAGGAGGAGGCTGTGGACCGGGTGGTACAAATGGTTGGCCATAAGGAGGCCTTCCATACTGATTTCCACCTTGGTAGCCATTCTGATTGTAATACGGACCTCCCATGTGATTGGCTACCTCTTGCTGTCCATTTGGCTGGTCTATTCTCTCATTCTCTGCTGCATGCTCTCCAACCAAATTCTTCCCCAACTCGAGGTTGTTGATCTTTTCCATCATGGCCATCAACAGCCTTCTCGTTCCTTCACCTTCCTCAACTTGATTAACTCTTTGGAAGTCTGCATCCACATTCCAAGCCCCAACATTCGTGACAATGTTGTCCACGATCTCTCTACACCTCACTATTCCTTGATTAAGGAATGATCCACTAGCACAGGCGTCTAGATGGTCTTGCCCGACCTTGTTGGCACAACTGTAGAAGAATGCCATCACATCCCCCTCGTTATACCCGTGCTGCGGGCACTCTATCAGCATGTTTGAGTATCTCTCCTACGCTTGACGTAGGTCCTCCCCTTGCTTCTGGCGAAAGGAAGAGATCTCAATCCTTGCTTTGATCGTTCTGGATGGAGGGTAGAATCGCTCGAGAAATAGACGCTCGAGCTCGGCCCAAGTGGTAATACCTCCCCGTGGAAGCGTATTATCGTACCACTCTTTTGCTATTCCCGTCAATGAGAATGGGAACAGCCTAAGCCTCTTGACATCTTCAGACATGCCATTGTAATTGAAAGTGGAGGCTATCATGAGAAAGCTCCTCAAGTGTGTATGAGGATTCTCCTTCCCGATCACCCCCTTGAACTGATTCTCGGTAAGCAACTTTAGAATTCCCGGGGAAATCGAGAAGCTATTTGCCTCAACAGGAGGCAATGCCACTCCATCATAGTACCGTTGTGGCTGCGCTGCAAACCTCCCTCAAATGGTCATATGTTGATCTACGTTCTGAGGAACGTGTTGAGGATTAGCAGCATGTACGGGTACTTGTTGGGGTGGTGGTTGGTAAACAAGTGGTTGATTGTAAACTGGCGGTGGAGGATACGGGTATGGTGGGTAAGGATAAGGTGGGTATGGGTAGGGTGGATAAGGTAAGTTGTTTTGTGGTAAGTTAGAATGTGGGTAAGCAGGGTTGTTATGAGGATTTTGGACAATGTTATGAGCTGGATTTCCTATGTTTTATGTATCCGGGTTTAGGCTCTGGCTATCCCCTAACGGAACTTGATTCTTGCTGGTATTGCCATCAGTGCCATCAACCCGGTTCAATGCCTGATTGAACTCGTTCTCGACATCGTCCAACTCATTAGTGATGTCCATCGGTTCTTTCCCTCCGGCAGCGTTCATCCTTCGTAAGAAGGCTCGGTTTCTTCTTGCTATTGTCTAAAGATCTGACGGTAATCTCTCTTCGCTCGTATTGCCTTGTGAGCGTGTTTTCATAAACCTGAAACACTAGAAGAAGGATCAAAACGCAACTGCCGAACGAATGAAAATAAAGAATAAAAACAGAAAATAAAATCACTCATTACTAACTACTAAGCTATCTACAAGTCCTATTCAAAAAGCATACAACGCCATCCCCGACAACGGCGCCATTGACTTGGAGCGAAGACACTAACTTCTACTAATCGATCACCCGCAAGCGGACGGGTTCACTGTAGTAAGAGTAAGTATAACGGCTAAGTATATCGAACCCACAGGATGGAATGTATGCGAACAGATCCCTGAAGATCTATGCGTCGTAGCTAATATGAGTGTAATGTTTTTTTGGTTTTTTTTTAGAGATTAATTAAAAGACTGAAATAAACTAATTAAACTAAAGAATTTAAGAAGACGAATTAACTACTGGTTGTTTTCAAATACGAGGTGGTGATGCTTAGGATAGGAATCCCTACGTATACTAACGGAGCAGGTACATAATCAAGATAACTGTGACGCGCAAGAAATAACCTAAGTAAAAGAATGCAAGGTGAAAGCTCAAAATTCTAAACCCTAATACTTTACCCTAACACTCGACTTCACTAATCCACTAACAAGTTAATAGATAGTGCTTAATTAATGAGACCCTAATTTAACTAAGGTGATGCGGTCGTCCTCCTTCGCTAAACTGGTAGATGAATTAACCCTTCCTAAACCCTCTAGTTAATCTACTCGTTGTTAAAGAGTGATGCGGTCGTCCTCTCTCTAATACTTTTCGAACGAAATTCAAAAGCAAAGTTAAGATTAATTTTAAGCATTCATTAATCAAGAGAATTAAAACCTAACGTCACAAGTTACCCTAATTACATACCCACAACCTACTTCTATGAGTTCATCCTACCCCAAGCATACAAGGGTTTAGCTAGACATGGCTATAACGATAACGAAAACAATAAAAGAAACAACGAACATAAACATGATGAATTGAAGAAAGAAAATATGAAACATGAACTAGGGTTTAAAGAAATAAATACTAAGAACTGAATTTGAATTGACAAAAACAAAGTTTAAAGCGTTTAAAGTAATCAAGCTAATTGAAAGGAACTAAGAAACGAAAAGAAACTAAGAATTCGTATGAAAAACCTCAGCCAAACGTAAAGTAAACTTGCTCGTTCCTTCTCTTCTTTCTCTCTCTAAAAACTAAGTCTAAAACTCTAAAACTATCTTGTGAAGTGTGGTGTTTTTCAAAAACGTGCTTGAGACGAATATATATATATGCAACGGGCCGAATCGTGAACTCGTGGGCCGAAAAACGCCTTTTAAAACGCGAAAACTGAGAGGCGCTCGAGCAGATCCCGCTCGAGCGGAGCCCGCTCGAGCGGAGGCGCTTGAGCAGGGTGGTCGCGCGAAAGTGATGGTCGAGCGAGGGCGCTCGAGCTTAGGTGCTCGAGCGCCAAAAACCTTCTGGACAAAATAGCGCTCGACCTCTTAGCTCGAGCGGCCCTCTTTCTTCTCAACTAACACTTTTCTTCTTCAACACTAACACCAATCGTATTCCTTCGATATCTTCTCATCCGGGCATCCGTTTGAGTCGATTCAAAGTCCTACGAACTCCGTTCTTCGCCCTCGATTCACCTACGAGTATTTAAGAGACAAATTCATCAATGTATAGAAATAATGCTCAATTGACTCCATATACTCAACAAAATCGGCCAAAATTAGGGTATTTCAAGTGACGAATCATGACAATTTCACGCCTAATCAATCATAAGTACAAAATAATGGTTCTAAAAAAATTACATTAAAAAAATGAAATATAAGCAAATATAATAAAATAGAAAAGGAGAAGTATGATTAGCACTTCGGAGCCTAGGAAATCAAACAACGAAAGTGCTATCAAATTTTGAAAATTTTGGAAAAAATTAACTGGGAAATATTGGCGGTCACGACTCCCGCAAAAAGGAAAAATGAAAACCCCCTACCCTCTCAAAATTTGGAATTTTTCTTCACAAATCACGATTTAATTCCAAAACTTGAATTCAAATCTAAACCCTTTTCTTTTTCCTCCAAAATCTATTCTCGATTTCAACCTAAACCACTCATTCGACGTCCATAGCTCTCAATCGGGTTTCATCACCTAGTACTAACCCTTATTCTTCTTCCCCAATTTTAGAATTTCAGCAGCAAGCGCTGATTAGGGCCCAACGCTGAGAGGGTCGAAATTTGGGCGCCACTAAAGAGGAATTCTGATTCTAAGGTAAGCCTTTCTCATTTCTTGCGCCCGAATATACTCTATTATATGCAATCTCTGTAATTGGATATGCTATTTTTATTTCTCTATTTTGCTGAAGTTTAAACCCTACTTGTAACAGAGAAATAGAGTATCGAACAATACGGAATTGCAAGTTCATATTTGTTTTTTTTGAGAAACAAAGTTATAAACATCTTGTTCGTCATACTTTTTATCCATAAAGAATCTGGTGGGAATTTGGAAAAATGTTCTTTGGCTATTGGATAATTTTTAACTAGAGTATAAAACCTACTTTACTTATCCTTATCACAACAAGAAAACAATTACACTGTCAATTATCCTTATTCCTTAATGAAGTGTACTCTGCTCATTTGCAATATATGATGTTAACTAAACTTGGAGATATTGCAGCTCAATTGTTGCTGGTATAACAGCCCGATGAAGCTGCTCACTCTTTTATTAATGCAGCATGTAAAAAAAAGGTATGAAAAATGTGCACAATTTCTCATAATTTTACTGAAACTGCTAGTGATTTACCCTTACATCTGGTTCTAATTATACTTTTACGTGTATTCCAGAGCCATGTATCTATATCAAGAAGTTATGCAATTATGTAATATTGATCATATTAATTTGATGTCTGTTTGCACTAACGTGTATCAATTTGATTGAATGTTGGGCCTGTTAAATGGTAAAAGTAGTGTAAAAGATGCATTCTTGATACTATTGCTTAATTTGGTTAATAGTTTTGGGATTTTTGTTCTATGAAATGAAGTTTTAGCACTGTAAATATCATGGCTTACAAGTTTTTAGAACAACACTTTTAATACAAATATCTTATATGAAACCCAATTGATTTCTTTTTTGCGTGTTTATGATAATTTTAAAACATGAAAGAGATCAAATGTACAAGGAACTAGAGTTGAAGGACAGAATTTCCCTTAGCATTATTTTACCACATATAGTTATCATTGTTTCTGGATTTTTCTTTTGATTTCTTCTACATTTGTTTATTTATGTGTATATTTCATTTTGCATATAACCAAAGAACAAATTTTAGAATTTTCTATCTGGTAATGATTACAAAGAAACTTCTGGGCCACATAAGGACCGATAGATACATTTCAGTAAAATTTAAGAAGTTTTAGATAGAATGTAGATTGTAGAACAATATTTTTAGCAAAGAGTCAACTCTCTAGCAAATTGTACCTTAATTCATGTGGATGTTATTGCTTTTCAGGTGCTGTTACATTTATGAAAAGTTGAGAACGACTTCTTCTTGGATTTATGACCAGATATATTTTCTTATGTGATTACATTTCTGCTGAACTGTACAATCCTGTGATGGTTCCTAAAGTTTATGGCAACAACTTGGCCGATTGGTAGCAAATTTTGAAACTAACTGTGAACACCTATCCATGTTACATGTATCTGATGATGTGAGAGTGGGGCTATGCAAAGCAACTGAATTGGTAGATCGACATTTACAGGTATCTGTATCAGCTAATAGAGTTTCTATTAGGATCATGCAGTATCATGACTCATACTATTTTTGCTCGTCAATTCGTGTGCAGAGAAGATTATGCAAAAGGTCGAATTATAACTTTTCAAAGTCGCTGAAAGAATTTCTCCTCTATCAGCAGGTTATTTTTTTTATTAACTTATTGTTTTAGGCTGATATGCATCACCTTTAACTGTTAGGTTGTGTATAATTGTTAACATCATTTACAAACAACTTAAGCATTTAACGTTGTGCATTGAAGATATAATGTTTAACTTAAAACATCATTAATAGTTGTTTACTTTCAGTTCTGTGGAATTATTGATGGTTGGAATGATTTTATTTTCTTAATTAAAGTTGATATTTCTTATGGTGTTGTTTCTCACAATTGGAGTGATTCCACTATTTTCACTTCATTAGTCTTGACTATTAACCATAATAAACTCTATTTATTTACCTTGGGTTAACATGGAGTATGATCCTAAACTTTTCCGATTGGCCTTTAATGAACTAGGAAGCTCACAACTTCTCATATTACGACATAAATTACTTTGTTTATATTGGTTTCTATTTGAGTCATGTTCTTGGTTCTATTTAATGAAGATTGTTATAATTCATTATGATTTTACAATCTCTTGTTGGTGTAATTCAATAAGTACACTGATTGTTTGCTTATTGTTGGAGAGATTTCAAAATGAACTATTTGTATGCAAAAAGCGGTAGCTTTCAAATGTAAATGTGCTGCAAATTAAGTTCTTTAACCATCTATAAGAGTCTTCTCGTTGTATCCCAATGTGGTTAATGATACCCTTTTCATTTTTTGGCTAAATTTCACATGGAATTTCCTTTTAAATTGATTACTTATGTCTTTTTTACTAAACATTGTGAAAGCTCATGTCATGTAATAATTGCAGGTCCGGGACTCCAAAAAAAGTTCACCATTAAGAGAGAGAACATACAAAACTTTTGAAGCTTCAAAGATTTTAAAGATGCATAGTGCTCATTCAATTGGAGTTTCTCACCGTTTTTCATTCTTCAACAAGCTTTTTGGTTTCGATGCCGCAAATTGATAAAATTGTATATTAATCTTAAAGGTTTTGTTAGGCGTCTTTTTGGAATGATGACTCGATAAATATTTTTCCTTTTTTTAGATGAAGATTGATGTTTTTTGAAATTTGAAATTTTGTTGTAATTTTTTAATTATCAATTTAAAATGTATGTGTTCACATTAATTTCTATTATATTTTTTTATGGATTAAATTACTTTTTGAGAAAGGAAATGAGATTACCTCCTAGGTTATTAATAATCTGGTCAAGCAATAATTAGCATCACATAATAATTATTAAAATAATATATCTACAATTAGCATCACATAATAATTATTAAAATAATATAGAAATTATTACAAATAGGTGTAACTTTATAGCTTAAATTAAGGTTTGGTGTAGCACCTTTTTTTAAATTTCATTTTGGTGCAAAATGAGGATCCCACAAAACAAAATAAAATTCTGCATTTTAAACCCCCCCCCCAATCGATCACCCTCCCCTACTCCTATATCACTTTCTCTCTCTCCTCTCACTCTACAATTCTCTCTGCCCTCTCTCTAGAATTCTCTACGCCTCCACCCAAGCTCCGACGGAGCGATGAGCGGCGCCGTCCACCTCCAACCTCAGAGAGCCGCCGACGTTGCTACCCACTCTCCCAATGAGCGACGCCACCGTGCCTCCATCCAACAATGTCAGCCACGCATCTCCCCACAGCGAAGAAGACACCGATCCAATGATGCACGGAGGAGGTGGTGCTGGCGGTGGCGGCGTCGATCTACCGGGGGCGGATCCTAGATTGGCCATTGAAGATCCCATACCTCAGATGCGTGGTGGAGGTTGGGGGCTGGGCTGTGGTGGCTTTACAGGTGGTGGCGGCCTTGATCTGCTTGCTGGAGCCTCTGTCTTGCACCGCCAATCTCTAGCCCACTTTCAATCTGCATTTTTTTTTACGCAGATCCATAGGTATGATAAGAAACCCCCTTTTATGTCTTGATTTGAAATGGAAGGTGTTAGATACATCTATTTGTTCAGGATGTGTGTGTCGTCTGTGTGGGTGAAGGTGAAGACTTGAATTTGAATAGTTGAAGATGTAGTATGTGTGCAATTATTTTTATTCTTTGCACGAAGATTGAAGATGAAGATTTGAATATTGAGATGAATATTTGAAGATGTAAGGATGTGTGCATTCCTTTTTATTTTTTGCACGGATATTTGAAGATGAAAATTTGAATATGAAGATGAATATTTGAAGATGTAGAATATGTGCATTTTTTTTAATTTTTTGCACGAATTTTTTGAAGATGAAGATTTGAGGATAAGGGTGAAGAAGAAGATGAAGATTTGAAGATGTGGGATGTGTGCATTTTTTATTTTTTTATGCACATAGACTAAATATGTAATTTTAGTTATTTTGTCCATTTAATTTTAGAAGTTTTAAATAATAACAATTGAATTGGTATTTGAATTTGAATTTTGATTTATACTAATTATTTTAAATTTTTGTAAATTTTTTTTGAATTTGAACAACATAATAGGTATGTAAATTTTTCCAAGTCCAAAGTTAAATTAAAAAACTACAAAAAAAAAAAAAAAATGCAAAGAAACCATTAAATTAAAAATTGAAACTGAAAAATTGAATGTAAAAATTGAACGAACTATGTGCAAATAAAAATAAATAATGCACATGGAAAGGGAGACAGTTGTCCCATCAATAGACATCATTTAAGGGAAAAAGGAGGGGAGGGTGCAGGTTGGTATAGCCGTATAGGGCCTATAGGCTAGGTATTGGACCAATTGGTATTTCTTATACCATATAGGACTAAACTCTAATAAACTATATAATTTAGCACTTATATGTAATGGACCCAATAATATATCCTGACAATATAATTAAATGAATTTTAAAATTATAAAATGCAATCATGACACTTTTATTTGTCATGTTAGCTATGTGTGAGTTAAACATGTGTAGTTATAATTCATATTTTAGTACATTTATAGGTGTAGTAATAGACATATATCTATTGCTACATTGGTTTACATGACACTAACAATAAATGTGGTGATAGGCGAAGTGTAGTGAAAGGTAATGCATTACCACATTTTTTCATGTCACTTCAAATAGTTTTTCTTGTAGTGGTATTTACCTCATAAATGACAACAATTATTTTATCTCTCTCATCTACTTTATTCATATGAACCCTCGCAATACCCTTATTTTATCTACTTTTATATATATATATATATATATATATTATATGTTTTATTTATTTTTTTCTTAAAATATGTGTCCAACTAATTAGACACAGTTTTGTTGGAAGAATGAAATATTATTTTGGTGTTAATATTGCATAAAATTTTTTTTTTAATATCATTTTTAATTGCACAATAAACCTGGTTTAAAAAAAACCTTGCTCTAAACACTCATATATGTACACATGCACAAAGCGATTCTTGATTTGAATGAGCGAATTTAGATTAGCATGAACTGCTTTAGCATAAGTACCGATTCACGCACAAGTTGTGACTTTGTGAGGAACAACTAATGTTCCAACTTTTTAGCTTTCACATCAGCCTATGATATATGTTTACACTAATTAATAAGCTAACCACATGATATATTTGAATTCACCTAAAAAAACGTCACAGCCATGTAATTATAAGTCATGGTAATTTAATTAAGATCTGAAATGATACATATATCTCAAACACTAATGATATACGAATATCATTTGAAAATATGCATGAAATACCGGCCGTAATTATTGGTATTCCACAACTATAGATACATTCAAGAAGTTGCGATATTATGGTTGAAGCAATTGAATTAATATATTTACATTAGCAAAAGAAATGTCTTAACCAATAAGTAATTGCAGATTGTAGGGGGCCCTTGCCGCCGCCCATGAATCTTGACGGACTTAAAATGAGGCATTTGAGATAATTTTATTCGATTAAGTCATCTATGATTCCATAAGTGCATGTATGAATTTTTATTTAATATTTGGTGTAAATTTAATAAAATAAAATGATACTCTGATCTTCGTCCTGTACATACTTTTCTATTATTTCTCAAAATTATTTTCTCACGGCAAAAATAAAAAAATCCAATAAATTTCACCTTCATAATATTCACACACAGTTTTATACAAAATATTAGTACTTAATTTTTTTATCCATATCCATACGATAGCATAAAAAAATATATGGACTACAGTATTATTTTCAATTCCATTTTGTTTTGTGTACAAGTCAAAGATAGCAAAAGAAAAAATATATGGACTATATTATTATTATCTTACACAAACATGCTGATATTGGCTAGGTTTTTTTAATTATTTTCTAAAAAGGAAGATTTGTATGTCGTATTAGTGGGGTTTATTATAATTATTTTATAGCAAGTTGATAAGATTTATACCTTATTAAGAAATTTCTCATTGAAAAGGTACTAGAGAGTTTATTGTATGGACAATTGACATTATTAATGGCATGTAATGTAACTAATTTATTTTCTAAACGAAACAGCTAACACTACAAGAAAATAAAAAATTACCTACGAAATTTTCTTACAAATCTTTTTTATAGTGGAATTGCCTACGATTTGCTTACAAAATTTTCTATGCATGCAAGCACCTTCATTTCTTAACCCTACAAGCAAATTGTCTACGAAATCAATTTGCCTACATAATGAAATTCCTTGACATTAATTAGAATGAAAATGTTTATATAATTAGAATCTCTTGTAGGTAATTTCATAGGCGATCTCCACTACAATGTTTTTTTTTTTGAAAATGTTGTAGCCATAATGACAATTTAGAGAAATTCATATTTTTTTTAGTGTGATGTATGCGGAAATGCATAATCTTTTCTTATCAAATTATCAATTTCTATCTTTATCAAAATATCTACTGTCAAAAAAAAAAAAAATCTATTAAGTGATATTGAGAATTAAGCAATAGTGAATCAAATTAAATATTGAGAGAACATGTTAAAAATTAAATTTGAAAAGGAGAAAAATAGAAATCTTTTTATAAGCAAGCACGCCCTTAATCTTTATGAATAAAATTACGCTTTTATTATAAATATAAACTGAACATGAATTCAAACTAAGATATTTTTTAGTTTTTTTAAGCTAGAAAATTACTTTAATTGTAAGTGCAAAAAAGTCGAGAAGGTCGTCCACAGAAAGTGGAGGCTTAACATAGGCATAAAAATTATCATAAAACTAAAATTTATATCGTGCCGAAGGGGAAATATCAGACTCTCATTCAATTTCAAAATAAACTTCGTTTTAGCATTTTGCATCTTTTACTTAATAAATGTCATTTTAGCCTTTGAAATTATTTCCAATGTATATAAAGTAGCATATAGGTTCTTTTGAACCAATGAAATCAATTTTTTTCAAAAAAATTAATTTTTGTATAGGAATAATTATGATAAAAAATAGGTGTCTTAATATGTGTAAAGATATCTAAAATGACATTTATTTTGAAAATAGTTGGAGCATCAACTAATTCAATTTCTTCTTTCTTTTGAAAAGAGAAAAAAGGAAAGAGTAGGGATATTTTCACCCCCAGAATTTAGTTGTTCACCCCCCCTCCCCCCCAAATTTTTGTTCAAGAAATTTTTTAGAACATTTGTCATTTGTTCGAAAAAAAATTCTAGAACATTATTCACTCCCCACAAAAATATCTAAATGTTCTAATCGTATTTTCGAACAGATGACAAATGTTCTAAAAAAAAATTCGAACAAAAATTTGGGGGTGAACAACTAAATTATGGGGGTGAAAATATCCCTACTCAAAAGGAAATCGTAAAATGGTCTTGTATAAAGTAAAACGCCGGCCTGCAAAATTATGCAGGGCCCATTGGGCCCGTTTTTTGATTAAGGACTAAAGGAGAACAACTTCGGGAGAACATAGGGGAGAACCTAATATCAATATTGCCCCATATTTAAAAAAGAAATACAAGTATTCCCCAGAAAACTTTCGATTATACAGTTACACCCTTTATATTTACAAAATATCCGCAATTTTTATCCATCGACGAAAACGAGCTCCTACCAAGTACCAACACGGGGATAAAAATCTTGCCCATGCCCATCTTTGCTTTCTTCTTCCCCTGATCTCATCCAACTCGCTAAAGTGAGCCATTTTCCGAGCTCAAAACCAAGATATAAAGGACGGTCTCCATCTTTTCCTGGGTAAGTTTACACATTGAGGCAATTGACCACTACTTTCTCATTTTAAACAAATTGAGGCAAGATTTACATTGGGTTCATGGAATCTTCTTTTAATTGTTCATAGAAAGATGGCGTCACTACCTCTTGTTTGGAATTGTGGAATTTCGTTTTCCCAGAAAAAGTTGAATCTCTATGCTGGTAATTCCCAACTTTTCGGGAGACACAGAAATCTCCCTTATTCGTTATCGAATGATTATTTGAGCTCTGTTTCTAGTCCTTTTTTGTTGAGTAATTTTTCGCTTAAGCATCGGCGTAGATTGTTGTGCTGTAGCAAGATTAAGTTAGGGTTCAATGAGAAGCTATATATTGATACTCAGTTGGATAATGGTAGAAATAATGAGAAAAAAAGGAAGTTTTCTTTGAGATTGCGCCCTAGGTTACGATTGTTATTAAGAAGATTGAAAAGGCTTTCAATTAAGTCGATGCTAGATGGGGTTGGGACATTTCTTCGAAAGAATGTTAAGAGAGTTACATTTTCAACCTCTATATCTGTTGTATTAGGACTTTGCTTTTTGTTGCTTAAGATTACTGCAACGCCTACCCCGAAAGTTGTTCCTTATTCGGAGCTGATAACGAGCATTCAAAATGGGAGTGTGGAGAAGGTTCTATTCGAGGAGGGAACTCGTTCCATATATTATAATTCGAAGCTTCCTAATGAGAAAGATTCAGAAATTGCTGTGGATAAGTCAGCAGATAACAGTGGGACTGTGTCGGAGAATGATGCTGAGAAGGGTGTTTCCGGAAATAGTATGGAGGAAAAAACGAAAAAATCTAAAGGTGCATCATCCCCTGCTTGGGAGTTTTCAACGAGAAAGATCGATCACGATGAGTCGTACCTTCTGAGTTTGATGAGGGAAAGGGGGATTTCGTATGGCTCAGCGCCTCAATCGGTTCTGACGTCAATGAGGAGTATATTGATCACAGTGATTACGTTGTGGATACCGTTGACTCCTTTAATGTGGCTTGCTTATCGTCAATTTTCTGCTGGCAATAGTCCCGCCAAGAAAAGAAAACCTAGCAACCAATTGTTTTCCTTTGAAGATGTGGAGGGAGTTGATGCTGCAAAGGTGGAGCTTATGGAGGTAAGCTGTCTTTCAAGAAATTTAAAGTTTCACAGTTTTAATTTACCTTTTTAAGTAGTTTACGTTAAATGACAATGACTATAAACTAGTTTTTGTAAAGGTATTTGCTGTAAAATAAAAATTTAAGTTGGAATAGGGAACTAACTCAATTGTATGACATAAATGCCGTATCCCATACTCTTGTTGGGATGAGCGTAAACCAGAAGTATATTAAACTGCCGTTATATCATTACCTCTGAAAATTCAAAATTCAAAATTGAGTTCTGAAAGACAAGTAAGTTCCAGCAGAGATAAGAGACCAAACAGAGGGCTCTTTTACATATAATAAGGATACACATATTATTACTTATACTTGAATGCCATAGGTTTTGTTAGTGATGGCACAGGGACAGTAAGAGTGTTTCTAAATTGATAATCTTTCTGCACGAGTGGTTAGAGAATCTTTGGAGTTAGCAAGTCTAGAGGCTTACTAGTCATCTCAGGACAATATGACACATTAAAAGGGAATGAATACATGTTTAGTTACTTTATCGAATCACCTTCGTAGGCAGAAATGGAATGGATAAATTTGTAAATGGGTATGTTCGCTGTGTGTTACCTGATATTTAAATTCAACAATGTCATAAAAATGTTCGGGATTTGCATTGATTACTCGTAGATTGTTTGCATGCATAGACTGAGAATACGACCTCATGCTTCCTTTTTTGACCTTAATAGATAGTCTGTTGCCTCCAAGGAGCTATAAACTACAGTAAGCTGGGGGCCAAGTTACCCAGAGGGGTGTTGCTTGTGGGCCCTCCAGGAACGGGAAAGACGTTACTTGCTCGTGCTGTTGCTGGTGAAGCAGGAGTGCCTTTTTTTTCTGTTTCCGCTAGTGAATTTGTCGAATTATTTGTTGGAAGAGGTGCTGCTCGTATTAGAGATCTGTTTAGCATTGCAAAGAAGAACGCACCTTCAATTATTTTCATTGATGAACTTGATGCGGTGGGTGGAAAGCGTGGAAGGAGTTTCAATGACGAAAGAGATCAAACACTGAATCAGGTATTCTCAATTTTCAAACCCCCCAAAATATGGATTACACAACAGTTATATATATGTGACGTACCAACAGAGATGTACAATGTTGAGAATCTTTAGGCCAACATATGATTTACATGTAGTATAGTGTACCCAGCATTAGATTGAGGGAACACTTGGTTCATAATTCATCAACGGGAATGATAATGAAAATGAATATATGGTAGTTGTGGTGTTTAATGAGAATAAAATATGATCAATTCACCTTCATCATACTCTCTACAAGGTATCGAGATTCAAAATAAGATAATCATTACTCCATTTTAATTAATTACCTCCTCCATATAATCGTTTATCCTAAATCATTCCACTATTCCTCAACCAACAATTGTTTTTTGTCCAAACTTATTCCAAGATTAGAGCAATACACTAACTAACTATAATTCTCGTTGCAATTCACCGTTCCATTCCCATTTCAATTATTTGAGCCAAGCAGCTCTTGAATGTCGACGTTTTCTAGTTACTGACAGAAATGGATGGCTTTGAGTCGGATATAAATGTGGTGGTTATTGCGGCTACGAATAGACCAGAAGCCTTGGATCCAGCTCTATGTCGACCAGGCCGGTTCTCAAGAAAAGTGTATGTGGGAGAACCAGATGAAGATGGAAGGAAAAAGATTTTGGCTATACATCTAAGAGGGGTTCCTCTTGAAGAAGATATCACACTTATTTGCAACCTTGTTGCATCTCTTACCCAAGGCTTGGTCGGTGCTGATCTTGCAAACATTGTTAACGAGGCTGCCCTGCTTGCTGCTCGTAGAGGTTAGATGATGTTTATCGACTCTTGAATTTCCGTCATTTTTGGATCAATATAGCTGCATAACACCATTTCAATCACTAAAAATATGGGCAAAATCTTGTGCGAACAAGTTTCACCATGAAACTGGTTTGAAGGGTATTAGTTGTTTCATTAAAGGGTATTAGTTAAACGGTATACGTTGTTTTTTGCTATAAGGTATTAATTGTAAACCAGTGAAAAGTAGTTCACACCATGCCAACTTAAAAATATGTACTCCCTCCGTCCAATATAAGTAGACAAAATTTATATTTTGGTCCGTCCAGTATAAGTAGACATTCACTAAAAAGGAAAATTTTACTTTATTTTCACCCTTACAATCGATCATCTTATTAATAAATGAACCCCACAATACCCTCCAACATATCTACTTTTACATTAACAACTAATATTTCTTAAAACTCGTGTAAAAGATTCTTTTGCTCACTTATATTGCACGAAGGGAGTATTTGAGAATTTGACATCAGTTCCACCTAGACACTTTTCTATTTTCTTTATTGTTTTCGGTGATTTTTGTATCTATAACTTCATATTTTGCTGAATTAATTCAAAGGGGCGGAAAGTGTAGCAAGAGAAGATATCATGGAAGCTATGGAAAGAGCAAAGTTTGGTATAAACGAGAGGCAAAGGAGTCCAAATACGATAAGCAAGGAACTGGTAAAGTTTTTTCCTTGGGTGCCGTCTCTTATGAATAGAAATGATATTAGGAGAGATGGAATGCAAGGGCTGGAGGGCTACCAAACTTTAAGCTAGTCACCATTTTTTTTCTCGCGTCGAATCTGCTTACATGATTTTGAGTGCATTATCTTCGAATTATATCTGTCTGTCTGGCTTCACGGGAAGGCGCTTGTTTTTGGTGCAGCTTTCAAAAGTCGCCATCACCGTTCGGTTATTTTCTTGAGCAGTTGTTTTTCTGATTGCTTTTTAGAACTGTTACTGGAAAAAAAAGAATTAGGAATGTGATTGAATTTGTGACAATCTCTCTTTCTAGTGACCCTATTATATTCCGAAGAAACTCAATCGTCAATAGACAATGTCTATCAAGAATCTGATGGGCAGTTTGCGAGATCTAGGATTAGGAGTTCATTTGGCTGAACTTATAAACACCCTCAAAGTGTGGTAAAATAAGATGGTTAAAAATTTATAAATTTTTAAAAAATGCTCCTGATAGAAAAATAAGTTGAGATTTTTCAATTTTTTTCCTAACATCTCAACCTCCACCCACCAACCTTACCCTAAACCCCTACTGTGTTCACCCATCTTTATCTCCACATATAATATATATTAAAATTAAATTTTAGTAAATATTTATTATATATTTTCAAAGATTTTATAAGTTTTATTAGTAAAAACCTTTAATAATTTATAAGTTTGTTTGTTTGTTTTTATTTTTTTACATTTTATAAGTTCTTAAAGTAATTTATAAGATTTTTAAAATAAATTTGGTCAGGCTCTAGGATTGATCGTATGTGGACATAGTTGAAGTAGGTAGGGTAGTTAAAGAAAGGGTTAATTACAAAATAAATCACGAACTTTGTTGTTTTTATCAATTACAACATGAACTTTTAAAGTTTGCAATTCAATGCACGAACTAATTTATTATTGCAATTCGATACATAGTGTAAATTTTCGGCGATATGTACGCTTACGTGGCAGCCGAAGTCGATACCATAGACGCGTCACATGCCATGTCAGATGTCAAATCTTTAAAATTTTATTTATTTTAATATTTCAAAAAGTTTTTTTTTTTAAAATATATTGCTCAAACACGTATAATAATTGATTATAAATTTTTATGTTGTCTAGTTTATGTAGAAAAAATGTCTCACATCATACAAACTTATACAGATACTCTAAATTTTTTTTTACTATCTTTCACTATTATTAAACTGTGTTTGAGCAATTCTTTTATAAAAAAAATGTTTTGAAATTAAAAAAAGAAAAGAAAAAAAAAGACTCTTTTAGATTTGACATTTGATATAGCGTGTGACGTAGTTTTTGTGGCAGCTTCGGCTGCTACAGAGCGTTAGTATTGCGAAAAAAATTACAACATGTATAGAGTATCCCCAGAAATTTACACCATGTATCGAATTGCAATAATAAATTAGTTCGTGTATCAAATTGCAAACTTTAAAAGTTCATGTTGTAATTGATAAAAAACTATAAAGTTCGTGATTTTTTTTGCAATTAACCCTTAAAGAAATATTAATTGGGTTGATCCTAATCCATTCTCTGTTTCAAACTCATTTACTATTTTACTGCTATTTTCTAAACTAAGTCGAACTTAATTAACAAAAAGTGAATTAGTAAGTGTAAAATAATAATATGACATGTAAATATAATATTGTAGGAAGAATATAATTGTAAAAAAAATATATATATATTTTATTATTATTTATGAAAATATCGAAAAAAGATGCATGTATATTGGGAAAATGTCAAACAAGTATGAGTCATAGTGAATAATACTTTCACCGTCTCGCGATTACTTTTACACTTATTTTATTTGAACGTCTAATAATTAATTTCACCCAAAAAAAAAAAAATCGTTCTCACAAAAATTAATAAAGCCTAAAGTTACTATTGTTTTTTATTCAACTTCACAATCATATATATATATTTAAATGCATCCACATGTGAAAGTAAATGTGCTACCAAGGGAGTAGATGATATGGTATTCTTGGATTGAAAAATCAGGAAACGTACAAACCCTAGATGGTCCAAGATTCTATCATAGAATTTGGTTCTAGATTTGCTTTGCCAAACTCGATTGCATATTCCTCTCTCAAATTGATTATTTTTTCTGGGTTTAAACTTTTTTCCTTTTTGGGAAGAAAAACAGTGCTGAATATTTGTCATATAATTTTTTTTGTGTTGGTTAAAGTTGGTATGAGTTAAAAAATCAGGAATTAATTATGACCGGTAATTAGGCTCAACGAACCGGCATTTACAAATTTATGATTTATAACCACATGACATGTTTTTTTGTGTTTGGTAAAAAAAATTAGAAATTTAGGGGGCGCATGGTTAACAACTCTTCAATGGTAATGAGAATGAAATTGAAAATTAACGTAATTAGCATGGTTCATAAGAACAAAATCACTACCTCTCCTCTTAAATAAAGTAATCACTACTCCATTTTGATTACTCTATTCTCTTCCTACAATCATCCTCCTCAATCACTCCCCCACCTCCACCAACATTCATTTGTTGTCAACTTCTATTCCAAAATTGGGGCATGACACTAGCAATGGTGTCACCATTGGAACACTTCTTCCCCTAACATATCAATTTTCTTATGAGGGCATAGATGGAAATAAATTTGCATTCCCATTACCATTGAAGAATTGCTAACCAATCGCCTCCTTAATTGTGTTGGGTAATTAGGTCCAAAGTACCCCGACACTTGCAAATGTATAATTAATCACACGACATGTCTAACTAATCTCCTTTTATGGTAAACGTTGTACTATAATATCGATAGTTAGGTGTTGGATTATAAAACTTGTTAATGAAGCTTATGGATTTATCACATAATTAAATATAAACTTTCAGTTCGTTAAATTTTGGCATGGCTAGACACTTTTTAGAAGCTATTAAATTTATCTCACAAATGGTTGGTCCCATGTTCACTTTATCTTTTGGTGCAAGATATTTGGGTAAAAAGTTTTCTCAAAAATAGTAGTGAAAATAGCACCGTGTAAAATGTGATATATATATATAATATATGATATTTATATTTTTCATTCACAATCACTTTATTTATAAATGAACCTCACAATACCCTATAATTTTTTTCCTTAAATTAGCACGGTGTAAATTGTAAAATGGTGATTGTAACATTATTTTTAAAAATTATCAACAATCAATTTTACTCCAGTAATTAGTAAATAATAAATATATATTAAAATGGTGAAATTTGGTATGATCACTATTACTACCCCCGTCCCTGAAAACTAGTACTGTTTTTTCATGTGGTTTAATGCGATATGTTGGAGGGTATTATGAAATTTTTTAAAGTCCATTTTTTAATAAAATTATTGTTTATGGAAAATATGCGAAACAAACTTTCCATTAATAATTATTTTATTAAAAAATGAACCTCAGAAAATACCATAATACTCTACGACATATCACATTAAACTACGTAAAAAAAAATTCAAAGATGAGGGGGTGATTAAATTGACCACAAGGTATAATTTTTTAAAAGTTCAAGAAACAAGTTAAATACCAAAATTATTTTGAGAGCTACTGAAAATTAATTTTAGGAGCTAGGGATATTCAACGATGTATTATGCTGTTATAAAAGATAATTCTAGAGATAATTCGTTACAACTAAAATGAAAAAAAAATAAAAGATACAAATTTTAACAGCCAAACAATGAAACAAAGTCATCATTCTATTTTATTATGGACTAAAATCGCAGTAAAATTTTGGCAATTTGTTCCTACATTTCTGGCATTTTCTAATGTACACCACACACTTACATATCGAGTTCGGTAATGACTAATGAGGGCTGAATTTTCGATTTTATTCTGTTGGTTCAGGGTTGGAGAAATTTTATCCCAAGTTCCACGTGAGGATATATATATATATATTTTTTTTTTTAACTCAGATCTTTATATAAATTTTAATTTTAATAAACTGATGAGTTATTTTTAAACTAATTTGTATTATTTAATTAAATAATAAAAAATGAATAATAAAAGCACAGGGATTTAAAGAAAAATTTCCTCATTTATTTGTTTTGTTAGGACAAAAATAAAGATTAGCTTTCAGAGTTCCAACTAATCTATTCGTAGATCCAACTTTAATGATATGAGATAAAATATGTGGCTTAAATCAATAGTAGAAAACTATAAACACACGCATTCAAAATAAATCACATATAAGTTGCCCCATATATAGGGATTCAATTCTTCTCCATAGAAATCACAAAAGTTGTTGATTAGCCTAATTTTCAGAGGTTCAACAGAGCATCATCTGTTCCCAAAGTTTTACAACTCAAACTTTTTTATATTCCAAATCGACTATTTAAGACGAGTTCAAATAAATTTCAGTTTTAATTTTTTTCAGTGGAATTTGAGTTAATGTACCAAAATATGTTAAAAAGGCCATTTCTATCAAAAATATGAAATAAATTGTGGCCCGCTTTAATAAATTTATCACAGTTGCCAAATACGATCATCCATCCCATAATTATTTTTTACATTTTTCTATTTCAATTCGGATCCTTATTAGAAAGTATATAACACCCAATATAATTATAAATAGAAAAAAATGACACTCAAGTTTTTTATGCCAAAATACAAACAAGTATAAAAAAAAGTCACATTACGAACAAGTTCATCATAGTATTACAAATTGCTCTATAGTATAATAAAATTGTATTATAATAAACAAATTTTTTAATCTATTTTTAATATACTTTTATTTTTACACTTCTTTGTAAGGTGGAGGAGTAAATTACACTTATAGTTCCATAAGAATGATGCCATTGCAAAATGGTCCTTTTTGTTGCAGTTTTAGTCTCATACTAATTTTCCATCTAAAAACTAACGGTTGAAAGCTTGTGAGCACTACTTTCCGTTAATTTCCAAATTTTATGTTTTTAGATAAATAAAATTAATAGTTTTAAAATTCAAATATATAAATTAATAATTTTTGATAAAAATATTGATTGGGAATATCTTCCTGCTCCAAAATCGATTCATTCCTTAAAAAAAAAAAATTGGGAAAAAAGGGCACTGGCAAATCTTCCTTCGTCCACACCCAAAGCCATCCAAAATGGAATCCAAATTGCATCCAAATCAAACCCAAGAAATCTGATCAAAATCACACCAGAAGCCAAAAAAATCGCACAGAAAGCGAGAATTTCATTATTCTGGAAAATATGCACCAAATCGCACCCTTTCATCCTCTTACGTTTATGCAAATTATCGAGTCAAATTGTGGACTTCCCTGAATTTGTCTTACCCAAAATGCACTAGTCGAATTTGATAATCACGAAAAATTCCCCTGATAAATCGCGAACTTGGAGATCGAAATTTGATTCATAATTACATTGAGACAAGACTACAGTGGTTTACAGTTGTTTTTTTATGACCATAATCAAATTTCATATTGGCGGGTGAAGGTTCGCAAGGGGGGAGATATGAAACTTTTTTCTTCAGAGATTGGGGATGGTTGGTGGCGATGGTGTGGTGAGATGCGACGGGGTGGAGGCGGGTAGTTGCGGTGGTGGAGATTAATTGGTACCGTACGGGTCACTTTAGGAGGAACAACATAATATTTTTTTTCATTATATTTTTTTTTATTAAGGATTGAGTAAATAATTACTTTGTTTGCAGATTTTTTTAGGGATTGGATACAACATATTAATTTTTTTAAAGATTTTTTACTATATGTGTATTTAAATGTTTCAAGATTTAATATAAGTTTTTATATGAATCCTTAATTTAATTTTAAAATTATATTCAAATCATATATATATACTAAATTTATAAAATTTCACATAAATTATTTAGTCTTTAAATGTTTTGAATTTTTGTATTATATTTTAATGTTTTTAATTTTAAAAGTCAACTAAAAATTTAGTTGACTAACGGTTTTCATCCAAAAACAAACGGATGGGACTAAAGATGCAAAAAAATGGACCAATTTTGCACATAGGTACCAAATGTGCTTTTGGTCAATTCTCTTGGGGACCAAAAGTGCAATTAACCATAAGGTGGAGTAAAAAAGTGAACCATTGTGTAAAAGCCCTATATAAATATTCATATTAAATCCATTTTATACGCTTAAAACATAAATACCTATTTTTAATTGGTTAAAAGTCAATAATTTTTTTTTTTAAATATGTATATATTAAAAAAAAAGTGTGAAGATTAGAGTTGAGATGGAAGGGAATAGTGGCGGATCCACCATAGCCAAAGGGTATGCAATTGCATACCCTATTTTCTTTTCAAAAATAAGTATATAATAGTAATATTATGTATAGTATTTATTTTATAATGAATTAAAACTTTTAAACCATATAATTTCGTAAATGCAAAATTGAAAATCTCTTTTTTATTAATGACAAAGTGTAGGGTGAAAATAGTTTATACATGAACCATAAAAAAATGTTAGTTGATTTCATTAAAAAAAATATTAGTTGCTTACACTGAAAAATATTGGTTATTTTCATTGAAGATTATTAGTTGTTTACTAAAAATAAACTAAGACTTTTCGGTGAAAACAACTAATACTTTTCAGTGAAAATAACTAATACTCTTTAGTGAAAACAACTAATATTTTTTAATAATTTATGTATGAACCAATTTCACTCTGTACATAGGGATGTAAACGAATCGAATCGAGTCGAATACCACTGTGTTTGAATTTGTATTTGTGAAATTATTCTGAATATCGAATTCGAATCGAATATTTTTCGAACATTAAATGTGATTTATATTTGATTTGAAACTCATATCGAATTATTAGAAAATATACGAATACTTGAGTCGAATATTCGAATTGATTTTTTTTCTCAAGCATGTTCCTAACAAATAATATTTAAGAGAAGGTATTATGTGAACAATATTCATACTGAAACTTGTTTGAAGGGTATTTGTAAATTAAACTAAATGTATCAGTGAATTGCACTAAAGTTATCAGCTCCAAAGGGTATTTAGTTATTTTTATTAAAGATATTAGTTGAAGTGGTATTAGTTATTCTCACTAAAGATATTAGTTGTTTCAACATAAGGTATTAATATTTTTTTTATAGATAAAATTGTGACTGAATTCATAACCTTTGTATCATAGGTAGTGAGATTTTAACCACTTGAGTTACACCACTTTGTGAAATATTAGTAATTCGTTGTTCACGGTAATAGTTATCATGAGTACTATTCATATAATACTTTGTCAATATTCAAATATTCATTTCAAAATTGTCATTGTTTGAATTCACAAACAAGCTATAAACTTAAAATTTGCATAACATAATCAAGTAAGTAAATGAAAAAAAATTCATTATCAAATTCATGGAAAAAACACTTGAATAATCAAATTAAGAGTGTTGACATAAAAGTTAATATCCTTAAAATAATTATAATGGACTTAAATTTATAAATAATTATATTTATTATTACTATTATTATATAATTATGTAATTATATATTTAACCGAATATTTACTCGAATATTTACGAATATCGAATCAAATATCATAATATTTTTATTTATATTTGATAACTAATCAAATAAAAAAAACTATTTATACTCGAATTCGAATTTTAAAATTTCCAATACGAATACCGAATTTCGAATACAAATATCAAATCGAACCAAAATTATTTGATTCGTTTACAACCCTACATACTCTTTATTAATTAGTTCTCAAATCTCACTGATTCTAAATTCTTTTACCAAATTTATAAGAAGGTGCCGTAATCAAACAATTTATTTGTGTTTTGCATGTTAAGAGTACTATTGCTTTATCTCTTAGCTACTTAATTATGTAGATTTTTTTTTAAACATAACCAACAATGACATTCTTAACTACTCTCAAAGTATGTAAATTCTTTGAGAAAGATTGTAATCTTTCTTTAGATAAAAATAACATTTTTTTTAATGTTTTATGGTTTAGAATTTTAGAAAAGTTTATGTAATTATTTTAGTAGAGTAGTTCCAGTGTGGACATAAGTGCATATTATTCACTTGAATTTTGAAAAAAAAATATCTTAGGTAGACATCAGTAATACCCCAAGAAATATTCAGTGATACCGAAGTGATCAGTATATACCCCAATTACAAAAAAAAAAAAAAAAAATACACACACACACCCCCTAACACTTCGATGTGTTTTGGAAAAAAAAAATCAAAATTAAAAGTTAAATTAAGCTTAAAATTCAGAGCATGCAAAAATTTGTGTTTAGTATCATTATAATTGTGCATACCCTGTTCTGATTTCCTGGATCCGCCACTCGAAGGGAATAATAAATTTCAATATAAGATTCAATTTCCCAATCGATAACTAGAACAATCTAAGTATCAAAAATCAAAAGCCATCACTATCACTATGAGATAAATAGTGGCCCTCGGGCCAGGGGGTGGGGGCCCTGGAGGCGAGGGCTTCACCTTTTGCTACAAGATAAATAGTGGCCCACATCAATAAATTTATCACCGTGCAATCTCACATAACAAATAGTAATACATATTAATTTTAAAGGACTTTTTTGGGTGAAAAGAATCATGCGGATTTAAAAGATTTTGTAGGATTTTTATGACTTTTAAGATTTTGCAGGATATTGTAAAACTTTATAGATTAGGATTTAAATGGATTTTGTAGGACTTTGTGGACTTTACATAATTTCATGGATTTGTGACATACAAAGAGTTCTATATTTTTTTCATACATTCAAAAAAATTTCATAAATTTGAAATGTTATAATCCACAATATATATATATATTTTATGATATATACACATATATATGTGTGTGTGTGTTAATATGTAATTGATACTATATTAAACTTTTAATTCTCAATAAAAACTATGGGGGATAAATTGTGTGTAAAATTTTATTCCAACTAATCAAACCACTAATTCACAAATTATCCATTGCACAAATCTATAATTCTTTTTCATTATTGAGAGAAATGAACCGATTATTGGGTATGATTTTGGTAGATTTTGGTTGGATTTGGATTTCAATTTGTTGAAATGAATAGAAACAAAGAAACAATAATGCAGAAGATAAGTGAACAAATTAGGGATGACAATGGATCGGGCGGGTACTTAGATACCCAGACCCGTCTCATTCTTTAAACGGGGCGGGGCAGGACACGAGGCGAGTGAGACGACTTATTTCAAAAATATAATATTTATTATTTTAAAAATAATACATAATAAATTTCAAATATAAAATATAAAAATGTCTATAAACTTAAATTATTGTTATTTCTATTTATATATTATATATATTAATAGCGGAAATGATCACATGTTCACTGGTGGACATAATATTATATAGTCATCACGAATGTGTTAATGACACATAAGTAGGGGGCCCACTATTTATTTTAATTAATTATTTATATTTGTTTATGTGTCATTAACAAATTCACAGTAGATATATAATATTATGCCCACCGGTGGACATGTGATCAGTTCCGATATTAATAAATATGAAAAATATATTATTTATATATATATATATATATATATATTTATATATTCAAATTTAATATATAAAACGGGGCATGGGTCTGGGACACGGGTTTTGAATGATACCCAGACCTTCCCTATTCCACTACGGGGCATGGGGTGAGGCGACCCAAATGACTCGGGCGAGGGCGGGATTGAGTTTTTAATTCTTAGTATATCTCAAATTTTCGGTTTATCTTATGAATTTTGATGGGATTGTTGGTATTTATAAAAACAACTAAAAAGTTCTTCAAAATCCATCTAACAAAGCAATCCTTTAAAATCCTTATATTTTTTAATACCAACAATTTTTTTTTTTAAATAATAAAGAGTCTCGAATGAATACCAATGAATTTTAATGGACTCTTTCAAAAATTCTGAATATCCAGAGTGAATACCGATTAATTGTTTTTAAGTAACATAAAATTCTAATTGGATACCAATGAACTTCTTTTTTAAAATCCCGTGACCAATACACCCTCCTAAGATTCAATTTCCCAATCAGGAATCTTGCATTTAAATTCTGGACACAAGTGCATATACTGCACCAAGTGTACAAAGATACTTCTAGACTACTTGGAATGGAGCTCTATTGGTTCCAAAAATCAAAAGTAGGAAATTGGACTTGTGATATAAAAGCAAACTTACCAATTCACAAAACTAATTAAAAAAATAAAATGTGATAGCCTGATAGAATGTCCTAATGGCTAAGACTCGCTTATTAAAGGGAAATAACTCAAGAGGACAAGTAGTCAAGATTTTCAAATCTAATTGTCCTCCTCTCTGGAACTATTTACAAATTTGCGACACCAATTTTCCACTATCATCATCATCTTTAAATCTTTTACCAGCTGCTGACACCATGTCAAGATTCTAACGACGTTATCCTCCTAATCAATTCCCTCCTGCAAATCACAAATAAAAATAATTTATCCATTTTATATGTATTTATATCAATCAGTAGAATTAATAATGAATACCTCATGAGTTTTATATCGTGATAGGAAGCACCTAACATGCCTTTATTCTCTTCAGCCCTCCTTAAGAGATAAGACATGATCTGTTCCACGGGCCCAAATGGCAAATACTTGCTAACATTATACCCCTCATTCGCCAATGCAAACGACATCGCTTCTGCCATTCCGTACAGCTGTGCGAAACGCAGGCAATGGCACCCCCGAGCAATCCCCAAATCCTCAGCTTTCATAATTGCCATTTGAGCTACACACCACAACCATGAAACTAGTTTCAATTTTGTGTCCATCTTTTGAAAATATTACTTGTGTAGAAATTATTCGGGTGCATCCAATGGGTGTCCTACAAATTGAGGAGACTAGCAATGCTAGGGGAGTTCCATTTTAAAACCAATTGGTCATAAGAGCTGTTACTCATAGACATATAAGCACATCGATGCTAGACAACTCACAAATGTAATTTTCATATTCTCCGCACATCCCCTTGTTAATTGAAACAATGCTTTGTCATTTTCTACGAATTGAGGTGAAGGAGACTAGTAATACCTTAACAGGTTTCATTCAAAAACCAATTGGTCAGCCGAGGAATTACTCATTATAACTAATCTAATTTTCCTCTAATATTTGGATGTGGGACAATTCACTTTTATAGTATTTACAAACACAAAGAATGGTATTAACACTGTTTCGAAATAACGGTAAAAGAAACGAATGTATACCCGATACGTGATTGTGTGTTGCCAGAACAGCTGCGGCAGAGCCTTTAGCCATCTTCACAAGCAAGAATTCAGCGCAACGATTGTAACAATCGTGAGTATGATCGATGGAAGCGTGAATCGGGTGGTCGAA
Organism: Ballota nigra; assembly: GCA_947034835.1. Classification (NCBI taxonomy): domain Eukaryota; kingdom Viridiplantae; phylum Streptophyta; class Magnoliopsida; order Lamiales; family Lamiaceae; genus Ballota; species Ballota nigra. Next base: position 83,010,944 of record OX344723.1, read on the forward strand.
ACCCGCCCTCAGCGCAATTTCTCTCTCTTTAATCATGTAAGCTCCCCTGACCAGCTTGATGCCCAACGGAATTCCCATCTTCTCCGCCGCTTCCACAGCGTTCTTCAATCTCTCCGACGAGTCTTTCAAATAAGCTTGAATGGTGTTGAAGATGAGAGGCGGATCAGATCTGTAATTCACAACTGCAGAGTAAGTGAAATAATCAATTGCAGGTTGAATTTGAGTTTCTTCTGCATCAAACAATAGAGGCAGATTAGCATCTAGGCTTTTCTGGCAAATCCTCAACATTCTGTCGGTGGCCAATTCCAGATCGCGCTCTTCTTCAGGGGTTAATGGCGCTGGTTTTTCCGGTGTGTGGTAAAAGGGGCTTGAATCGCACAGAATTGGCAATGTTTTTAACTTCCATGGAAGTTTCATGGAGGTATCCTTAAATTCCCATCTCAATAGATCACTTACTCTTTCGAGTATATGACGTGGACAAATCGCTGTTATCTTCACCACAACAGAGCTTATCTGCAGAGCATTTGAATTTGAAAATCGCCATTAGGAAACAGAGGAGAGAGAGGGAGAGAGAGTGAGAATTGGGGAATTAGGGCTTACTTGAGAATTGCCTTTGGCTTGACGGATCGTGTCAATAAAAACCTCCGTGTTGCGATCACACGATTCATTATCACTAGCGCCTTCCAATCCATAATCGAGCATCGCACTGATCCCCGATCGCCAAAGCCTTTTCGCCGTAGCGTTCGCCGCCTTGAAATCCCTACCTGCGCAGAAATGATCGTAAAATGTGCGCTCTGTGAATCCCAAAACCACAGGGCGGAGTAGTGGTTTTTCGTGTAACTTCTTTTCATTAAACACGAGCGTCCCCAAATCGGCGAGAGGTTCACACGAAGACGCCTTCAGTATCACCAGAGATTTCAATAGCTTTCCAGTCGAAAGGGGCGAGAATAGCTTCTTTGAATCTGTCAAATCGAGGTTGGCTTTTGAATTGACGGTGATGGTGTGCTTCGCTTTGAGATCGGCGATCACGGCGTCGGTGGCGGTGGCGGTGTGGCGAGCGCCGGACTTTAGGCGGCGGAGATCGCGAAGCACCTTTGGTCGGAATCTACGGCAGGTCATGGTTGTTGTTTCGCTAAATTTTGCAATTGCGACGCGTTTGGGAAGGTTGCTTTTTCTGAATACTGTCGAAAATTTTCGGCTCTCATCTCAGGTGGCAATATAAGTAGCCGTTCAAGCGTGGTTACAGCTTTTAGTTGCTATTTTAGCGCCTAAATTTGTGAAATCCTTATTTGGATAAAGGTGAATTTGGGGCAAATTTATGTATATAGGCGGAAAAAAAAAATCAAATTTATTAAAATACCCCCGCCCCCGTATAAGCGATCAAGGGGAATCAAAGTGTTTTTTTTTTTTACTTTTTGCTTTTTTTTTGTTTTTTTAATATCAACTTTTTTATTTTAAAAAATTAGCACTCCTTCATCACGCGATTATTTTCACACTATTTTTTTTCCATATTTTAGCAAGCGAATTATTTATTAATA